>VDFB02105785.1:103166249-103318536 GCA_007258455.2 Sequoia sempervirens
AGTTCAATCTCATTGACCAACTAGGCAAGACTCCTGCGCAAATATCTATCCTTGAGCTGCTTCGTATTTCTCCCGCACACAAAGAAATCCTGGATAAAACTCTCTTAGAGTCGTCGGTCCCGAAGGACATTGATGTCAATCAGTTTGAAACTATGGTGGGATATCTCACCACACCGCACCATGTCACCTTCTCAGATCAGGATTACTCATCATCAAAAACCAACCACAATGATGCGTTACACATAGAAGTTTTTGTCCACAAGCACAAGGTTAGACGGGTTTTAATAGATGGCAGAGCAGGGTTGAATATATGCTCCCTTAAACTGGTTAAGGCTCTTGGATTCTCTGATGCATGCGTAGACCCAACAAAAAGCATAGTGATCAAAGCATATGATGACGAGGAATGCTCTTCACAAGGTGTTATCTCTCTCCCTATCAGAGTGGGACCACTCATTGTCGACACAACTTGCCAGGTCCTGGATTTGGAACTACCATATAACATTTTACTTGGCCGTCCATGGATCCACGCTTTGAAAGCTGTTCCGTCAACATACCACCAATGCCTCAAGTTCCCTTTTGACGGTACAGAAGTCACCATATATGGAGACCCCGACCCTTTCCAATATTGTACCAATTTAAGGGGTATCTCCGAACACCAAGTACCTATTAACCGAGAAGCATCTGGCTCCTCGTCCAAATACATCGACCCTTCCATGCTCGGGTCATCTTCCACATCCACTCCATCCACGTCTTCTGACATATCACAACCCTCCACCAACCCTAAGACCGAATCAACCGATAAAATCTAGGACCTCGGCTGCGGAGAGTTCAAACTAAATACAGCATACAGCATAACTACAATACCACTCCTCCAAAGATATATGGTCGACCATGTTTCAGAATGGAACCGCAAGAAACATTCAAAGTTCCACCGAATACAGTTTTCATCAAGTGGGGAGACATGAGTGATGAAGACCTTTCCGATATCACAGGATGGATCTACAAGGACACAGTCTCATTACCTCCACTACCAGTCTAGAGATATGGCAAGGGTAACAATATCATGAAGGCTAAAGGCTACGATGGTACTAGTGGCCTTGGAAAAAATAAAACTGGTCGAAGAGAACCCATAGAAACTTTCCAAACTCTGAAGTATCTTGGATTAGGGTTTGGATCACTCGACAATGGTGATCGACGCACCCATGAACTTTCCAGTGAGCGAGTACATGTTTCTGAAAGTGTTGAGACTACTAGTGAATACCTAACTGAAACAGACTCCCACGAGTGGGAATTTGGCTCTGAACGATCCCTAAGTGACTGTTGTCTTGATGATTTGTTTGTCGAACCAGGGGAATTGACCTCTGAACAACAATTTTGGCAAACATTCAAAATTGAGCGGGCACCAAACAGTCAAAATCCCACTACCACATCTCATGACACACAACAACCACCATCCGAACCCCCTCAGTCTAACCTATCCGAAGTATCAGATGATATTGATAACCAGGGCTCTCAAACCTTCACCCCTTATTATGACAACGAATATGACACTAGTGAAGGAGAGTACTGGATGGAGTCCGATGTCGAGTTGGACGATGATAACCTCATCTACAACATCAACACATCTATCTGTATGCTATCGGCATCCTCACCCGAATTCACTAGCTGTGATGACGACATTTCCTTAGTCTACCCTGAACTAATCGATTGGGACCAACAAGGACCGCCAGTTCTAGACACATTCCAAAATGATGAAGCCATTGCTGAATTCATGGGATTACACGAGGACATACCCAGTGGGGACCACAGATCAGGATTTACTATTGATTTGGATTGCGCGGCATACTTTGGTGAGACGGTTCAGTCCTCTAGTCGCAAAAATAAAAATAAAGTAAAAAATGAAACGTCTCTAGGTGAAAACCGAAAGGAACCTCTTGACGGTAAAATAGTAAAAACAAAGGACGTATCTGCGGGTGAAAACCTCTCGGAGGCGCCCAAAGATGGAGGACTGGACTTTCTCCCCGTGCAACAGGAGAGATCAGCCATGCTTGTTGAGGACACCATAGAGGATAACATTTCGACTCCAGAAGACCCCAAGATGGTATTATTTGCGGCATCATTGACAGATGAAGAGAAACTGGAATTTCATAAATTCTTTGCAGAACGGAAAATAAACTTTGCATGGTCCTACGCTGACATGCTAGGATTGGACCCCAAACTGGTTCTACATCATCTGCCACTAGTACCCAATGCTAAACCAGTCAAGCAGAAGTTGCGCAAGATGCACCCTCAAGTTGCTCTATTGGTTAAGGCCGAGTTAAAGAAATTACTGGATGCCGAATTCATAAGGTCTATAGATTATGCTGAATGGATTTCCAACCTAGTGCCGGTGACAAAGCCAAATGGACTAATTCGGGTATGTACAGATTTCTGAGACTTAAACAAAGCATGTCCAAAGGATGACTTTCCTTTGCCCAACATTGACATCATAGTCGATCTAACTGCAGGACATGAGATGCTATCCCTCATGGATGGTTTCTCGGGTTATAATCAAATCCGCATTGCTCCTGAGGACCAACACAAAACAGCATTTACTTGCCCATGGGGTACATACTGTTGGAACGTCATGCCCTTCGGCCTCAAAAATGCAGGTGCCACATACCAAAGGGCTATGACCACGATCTTCCATGACATGATGCACAATATAATGGAAGACTATGTAGACGACTTATTGGCCAAATCAGCAACAAGGAAAGATCATTTGAAGGTACTTGACAAAATCTTCAAGAGACTAGAAGAGTACAAGGTGCGGTTAAACCCTAAGAAATGTGTTTTTGGCGTCACGTCAGGTAAGCTATTGGGATACATAGTTTTCCGAAGAGGCATAGAGGTCGATCCGGCAAAGGTTAAAGCAATCATAGACATGCCTCCACCTAGAGGGATCAGTGAACTCAGAACCCTGCAAGGCAGAGTACAATCTATTCGCCGCTTCATAGCACAATTGGCAGATAAGTGCCACCCATTCCAGTATCTGTTACGCAAAGGTGTCCCCTTCATATGGACAGATAAATGTCAACAGGCCTTCCAGCAAATCAAAGATTACCTGCTATCAACACCAGTTCTCATGTCGCCTATTCATGGAAAGCCATTAATTCTATACATCTCGACCACTAATTCAGCATTGGGGGCATTACTGGCTCAAAATGATCATGAAGGGAAAGAACGAGCAATCTACTACATCAGCCGCACACTGATAGGTTATGAGTTGAATTATACATACATTGAATGTGCATGTCTCGCAGTTGTCTTTGTAGCCCAAAAACTAAGGCATTATATGCTTAATCATCAGACGCAATTGGTTGCCAAGATTGACCCATTAAAATACCTATTAAGTCGAGCAGCGTTAACAGGCCGATTGGTAAAATGGGTCATGATCCTAAGTGAGTACGACATACAGTATATTGAACGCAAGGCAATAAAAGGGCAAGTAATAGCAGATCAATTGGCAGATGCACCAATGCAAGCCTCTCATCCGTTGGTAACTAATTTTCCCGACGAGTCCATCTTTCATACGGAACCAGCAACACCATGGAAGCTGTATTTTGATGGGTCTCACACTGGTCATGGCTCAGGGGCTAGAATCTTGTTCATCACACCACAAGGGGATTCAATTCCTAAGTCATTTTGAATTTCTTTCCCTTGCACAAACAACATCGCCGAATACAAAGCACTAGTTACAGGTCTCAAGTTGGCAATCAAATGGAAAATTCAGACATTGCTTGTATTCGGGGATTCCCAGTTAGTAATCAAACAAGTGAATGGTGACTATGAAACAAAGGATGAGAAGTTGCTTCCTTACAAGAGGATGGTGGATAGCTTCCTAACGTACTTCCAATCGGTGTCTTTTGAACAAATCCCCAGGGTACAGAATAAGGCAGCAGATGCAATGGCTACTATCAGTTCTCTCTTGGACATCCCTAAAAATGTGTCACAATTTGAGTTTCTAGTAGAACAGTTACTGATACCGACATATGATATCCCAGAGTCGGAAATGGTTTGTGAACTTGTTGGTCCCAACTCTCCTTGGTATTAGGACATTTATGACTATCTGAAGACTCACACCCTTCCATCAGACCTATCCAATAACCAAAGGAAGTCCTTCATTAGAAAATCCGCAAGGTATGCCATTATCAGCGACACCCTATACCGCCATAGTTTCGACAATACCCTCCTTAGATGTCTTGATACTGATGAAGCATGTACGACTTTACGAGAAGTGCACGATGGTATATGCAGATCTCATTCGAGCGGTCCTACTCTGGCTAAGAAACTAATGAGACTTGGATATTATTGGCCGACAATGGAAAAAGATGCAATAGAATATGTCAGAACCTGTCGCAAGTGTCAGATCCATAGTGATTTGGTCCATGCTCCAGCACAAGAACTTTGGCCAATCACTTCTCTGTGGCCCTTCGCTCAATGGGGACTCGACCTCGTGGGTAAGATTCATCCAACTTCCTCCAACGGCCATAAATTCATTATCACCGCCACTGAGTATTTCACAAAGTGGATCGAAGCCATTCCATTGACATACATTACAGGCAAACAAATATCA
Organism: Sequoia sempervirens; assembly: GCA_007258455.2. Taxonomy (NCBI): domain Eukaryota; kingdom Viridiplantae; phylum Streptophyta; class Pinopsida; order Cupressales; family Cupressaceae; genus Sequoia; species Sequoia sempervirens. The sequence continues at coordinate 103,170,865 of VDFB02105785.1, forward strand.
AAGTTTATCCTCAATTACAGCATTTGCCGGTATGGCCTCCCACAGTCCATCATCACTGACAACGGACGTCCGTTCAAAAACCAAGACGTGCGTGAGTTATGTGAGCGATTCCATATCCAACACCACTTTTCATCCCCATACTACCCCCAAGGAAACGACCAAGCTGAGGCATCGAATAAAACCATTATCAAGATCCTTAAAAAGACTGTCAATGACGCTGGCCGCGATTGGCACATACAACTTAACCCTGCTTTGTGGGCTTACCGAACTAGCATTCGTACGCCTACAGGAGCTACCCCATTCGCCCTGGTTTTTGGCGCGGAAGCCATCTTACCCATTGAGGTCGAAATTCCTTCGCTACGGGTCTCTTTGAAGGGTCTAGCTAATGAAGAGGAATACCGACAATCACGCTTGCATGAGCTGGAAATGCTGGACGAAAGAAGACAAAACTCATTGAATCACCTCCAGGCATATCAAAATCGCCTTTGTCGCAGCTACAATAAAAAGGTCATGGTCAGAAGGTTTGACATTGGCGACCTGGTTCTCATGCAGAACCCTAAGAATCAAGCAGACAGAGAAAAGCCAGGAAAGTTTGAACCAAACTGGTTGGGTCCATATATCATCATATATTCTTTTGGTTCTGGAGCATATCAACTGGCGACTCCAGATGGGGAACAATTGACTGAACCCATCAACAGTTTACATCTCCGAAAGTTCTACGCATAGCATCAGAGGACAAAGCTGGAGGACCCTAAAATACAAAAAAATTGAAAAATGGAAAAAAAAAATCGTCACCTTGATGAAAACCTGGCAAACAGGCATCTTGGTGACACCAAAAAAATCAAAAAATCACAAAAATAGTAAAAAGAAAAATAATTCGTCCAATAGTGAAAACCTGGCAAACAGGCGCTTTGGACAGGTACCATGGTGAAAACTTGGCAAACAGGCGCCATGCGTAATCAATCATTGCTCTGCCATCTATTGTCACTTGGTCTAAACTTGGCTTAGGATGAAGGCTGTCTTCGCCATTATTCTGCAAGTCACCATCACGTCCTGCTCTACCTGTCCTAGTGGATGAACGATCGACATCAAGTCCTGACGACTGTGTGTCCAACAAGTCAACAGCATCCTATCCGTATCCCTTGCAAATGGCTAAGTCTTAAACCTGACTGGGGGCATAATGTTTATCATGCGACTGCAGTGGATGACACGTGAGATCAAAAACATCATAAAATGTCCTGAAAAAAGACAAAAAACATCATAAAATGTCCTGAAAAAAGACAAAAACATCATAAAATGTCCTGAAAAAAGACAAAAAACATCATAAAATGTCCTGAAAAAAGACAAAAACATCATAAAATGTCCTGAAAAAAGACAAAAAACATCATAAAATGTCCTAAAAAAAGACCTAAAAATCATAAAACGTCCTGAAGAAAACCAAACAAAACATTCGACCGCACAAGACACACAAGTGCACTGTCATCTCTGGCCTAAGTCAATCAAGTCACTAAGTCCATGTCATTGTCCAAACTACGTTGTCTCTGTGCATTTGCTACGTAGGCAAGACTCATACTTGAGTCCCCGAGACATTAGGTCAGTCTTATTAGGTTTTTCAAAATAAATCATGGCGCAATCTTTGCCCATCAAGACAAGGTCATTGGTCGTGTCGAACTACGAGGTCTCTGAGTGTATGACGTAGGCAAGGCCATCTATCGATGAGCCCCCGAGGCCGCACTAGGTCAGTCCATTAGGGTTCGTGGCAAAACATTGGCACACACGTCAAAAGTCTTCACTTATTTTCTGTACGAGAAAACTCCTGAAACAAAGTAAAGCAATCTTTTACTCAACATGACAATCTCATTAAGGAAACATTGGCATATAATCAAACACAAGTCAACCTCGGTCACAACAAGTCAACCTCAGTCAAACACAAGTCAAAACAAGTCAAAACATTATAACTGCTCAAACTGTCAAATTTTGGTTAGTCTTCAGATGCGTCCTTCTGAAAGATAACCTCTGTCATTTACGCCTTAGGATATGTCCTTCCTAGGCGTCGTCATCGTCATTCGGCCTTTCGAGCGATCCTCTTGACATCTAAGGATCCCTCTTCCTGACATTAGCGTTCTTCAGATGAGTCCTTCTGAAGAACCAACTCTGTCATTTATGCTTTAGGATGTGTCCTTCCTAGGCATCGTCATTATTTTGAGGTACCCCTTACGACCATTAGGGATCAAATCCTCCTGACATTCGGCATCATTCAGGATGTGTCCTTCTTGAATTCACCAAGTCTCGACATTTTCAAGGTCATCAAAACTTTAAACACTCAGACATCTTGACATCGTCAAACATGACACCTTGGCATCAGAATAATGGCTATCCAGATGCACTTGACAAACACTTGGCAACTGTCTTTTCATCTCTTATCATGTTATTAGTTTTTCAGCGAGATCCCACTAAGCAGGATTTAGAGAAGCAGCGATGTAGCATGACAATCGACACGCATGACTACTAGCTTCTCAGCAAGATCCTGATCTTGGGATTTAGAAAAGCAACGACATATCTTGATAGAGACTTTATTTTTGTAATTTGGCAATCATGTCACTAGTTTCTCAAGGATGTCCCGGCAACAGGATTTAGAGAAGCAACGACGTTTCATGATCTGTCCTTGTCTTTTTTTGCTTGTGGTTGATTATGACGACAAGACTGGGGCAAGCACACTCCTAGTATGAGTCATAACCATCCTTGTCTGTGACTGTTCTGTCTTGGGTAATGGTACGACCTTGCACACCTAGATCTACATCATATCTTGGTGTTTGTTGACCATTACAACAGTTTTCCCAATGATGATTAAAGAGCAATGAATATTAAAAGTCTTATAGTAAAGTTTTGAAGGATTTGCATCTTCTCATAGGTCTTCTCCTCTTTGGTATGGTCATCTTCTCTCATCGGTCCTGTCATCTTTTCTTGTCCATCCTGCGATGATATCCTGTGTCATTCAAAAACATAAGTGCATACATGCTATATCCACTGCATTAGGTCCATACATACATCATCCATGGCATTAAATAACATCATACATGGCATTCCATCATATACATAATCATAAACATTGCATTAACATAATCATCATCATTGCATATTTTACATAAATGCATCATGCACATCATTAACATAAGCATACGAATATTGCATCATCATGGCATCAAAAATCACAACATAGACATCATAATACAAAAATGGCATCATAAAATAAGCATTGTACATCATACACACATAATGCATAGAACATCACATAACACATATAGGCCGCATCAAAACTGCATCATCATATAAATATCATCTCAAAAATATGCAATGTCACAGGATAAAGTCAATGGATATCCCAAAAATGGAGCTCGTAGGCTCAACAATAAACATAGTGTGTCCAAATACAAATATGCCCCTAGGGTAGGCTCTCATCATCCCCTCGGGGCGAAGAATGTGGTGGTGGCTGAGGCCCTGTCACTGGATCTGAAGCAATGGACGGTCCTGTAATGCCCTGTGGCTGTGAGGATGAGGGAACTGTGAATGAAGGCATCATCTCAACAGTAGTAAACACCTGTGACGTCACTGCTGCTGGACTCTGAAAAGTGGTAGGATCTGTCACTGGTGGCTGACCCTGTACTGACCTCTGAGCTGAACCAATGGAACCCTGACTGTGCCCCGAATGATGACTCGGAGTATGCCTGCGCGAGTGATGTGATCTGCGGCCTGATGTGTGTCCTGTGGAAGTCGACCCTCCGACACTACTGTGGCTCCTGGTACCACTGCCACTACCCGACCTGTGCCCACTGCCTGTCCTCGTCTGTGATCGAGACAGGGTAGGATCTCGCTGCTCTGGTGGCACTGCCTACTCATATAGTGTCCTGTACTACCCTAGCCTCGTGCTCACACTGGCCAACTCCCGAGCCATGTCCCCTATGGGTCCTGTACATAGGGCCGCGAACTCTGTACACCATCGTGCTGAATCCTGCTGGCAGATCACCGCCTGATCCCGCTCCACACGGGCTACCTCCAGTGCTGATTGCAGGGATCTCACCTGTGCCAGGCTGGCATCTAGTCTCTGCTACAGATCGGTCACTCGCTGATCGGCTGTAGCATCCAGTGGCAACTCTGTAGATGGTATCTCCTCCTCACCCTCCACCATCTGCCATCTCAGGAGTCTCTCCACCTCACCTATGGCCTCATCCTCCAGATCATCATCATCGTCCTCCTCTCCTGCCACCGCCGTCTCCTCCTCTCCTGCCACCTCTATCTCCTATCTCTCCCCCTCCGCCTCCTCCTCCCCGGCCACATCTGCCTCTGGTGCCCTGACCTCCTCCTCCTGTCCCCCTACCTCTGGCCCCCCCTCCTGTCCCCCCTCGCCCTCTCCCTCCTGTCTGGGCTGCTCCTCCATCTCCCCCTCCTCACCGACCTCGGGGATAGCATCTAATGCTACCCTCGCCACGCGCTGTCGCAACCTGCGACCTGGTACCTGTCCATCCCGCCGTTGCCTCCTGCCATCTCCACCGTCATCTCCACCTCGGCCTCCCTCTCCACCTCGCCCTCCATCATCACCCCTGCCTCCGTCCCTCCCTCCATCACCACCCCTCCCTCCATCTCCATCCCTGCCCCTGCCTCTGCCTCTGCCTCTGCCCCCATCTCTGCCTCTGCCCCCTCGTCTAGCCCGCGACACTCGTGGAATCACTGACCGCCTGTCAACTGGCGCTGGCCCGTCAGGATCTGTCAATGGCACGGGTCGGCGTGCCTGCCACCAGAGCTCATAGGCTGGCGTGGTACCTGGATCTGCCGCTCCACCTCTCCAACCCCAAGCCTGGGCTACTAGCCCGTCAATCTGCTGCGTCGCGAAGGCTACTGGGATGGCCGGCCCCCATGCATGCTCTCTCGATGATCGGGCATACTCTGCTGTCCCCATCGGTACATCCTGCTGCTCCCCGAACTGTCTCAGTACACGCTGTGGCAGATACATCTCAATAATCAGCGATGTCTGTACTGTCCGGCCAATGAGGTATCGATACTACCTGCAAAAACTGAGATGATCATCCTCATCATCCCATGCCTCACAATCCCTGTAGGGTCTCCAGATGAAAGTCACCATGGTGTCAATCCGATGTCGCCACCACCCTGTCTCACCTATATGAGTCTGCTGTAATGCGCCGGCATAGTAGTACGAATAAGGCATCCCCTCGGCCAGCTGTGGTCTGTCGATAGGAGGGCGGAATATGGCAATATGCTCCCATGCCCAGATCATCATCAATGTGGTCCCACAGGAGATACTCTCTCCTCTCCTGTACACAACGTCATGCAGCTGATGATAAGCGTCCCCAGCAAACAGGGACCCCATGCGTAAACTGTCCTGTCTCGCCGCATGCCGACCATGACATCCCCCCAACCAATCGGAAATCCGTGTCCTCGTCGGTCAGGTACCAAAATCCCACCAATCAGAGTCGCCAGAAATGCATCAAAGCAACTGTAATGCTCCGCCAGGAAATCCCAATGGATCTCGTAACCCTCAATGCCGAGTCCGGCACCCTGATCCTGATAGTACGCCCGGAAGGTCTGCTCGCCATGGCGGGGATCGTAAATGATCCGCTCCCCTCGAATCAGAATCCGGAGAATGCGGTAGACGTCCTCCAAAGTGATCGTAGCCTCACCTATCGGCAGGTGAAAGGAACAGGTCTCTGAATGCTCATCTCTCGCACATCGCCGTCAGCAAACCCCTGTTCGCCCGAATGGCGGGCATGAATGCAGCATAATAAGCCGAGTCTCATCAGTCGTCGCTGCTCTCGCGGGCCTAGCTGATCGCCAAACCGAAAGGTCCTCAGTCTGCTCTCCCTCGTGTAAATAGGGGCAAGCTGCCTCTGCAAAAAGATGAACACTGCATTAACACCTTTTTGAACAACTGTGACCGTCATGGAAAATAACTTAGGGCATGAAAACATCAAAACAAGTTAAAGTCCAAAAAAAAAAAGAAAAAGGCAAATGCGTCGCAAAACTACAATTGCGTCTCAAAAACACAACTGCGTCGTTCAAAAAATCAAATGCGTTGTACCAAGTCAATTGCGTCGCTGGATTACACTTGCATCGCAAATTTAGGCATTTGCGTCACCACATTGAGAATGCGGCGCGGCATTTCATTTGCGTCATTCAAAAAATCAGTTGCGTTTCGACATTACGATTGCGGCATTTGAAATGTCAAATGCAATTCGATTAAGCACTTGCGTCACACCAAATATCGAATGCGGCGCAAACCGCCGACGCGGTTTGTTTGTTCGATGCAGTTGCGTCGCGATGCATCAAATGCGGCGAACGCGAAGTCAGTTGCGGCTTACGCGAACGCATATGCATCGCGGCGCATTCGTTCACTACCCTAGAAAGCATTAAAAAACACGTAAATCGAGAAAATGACAAAGCAAGTTTAGGGTACATACCGCTGGTCCTGAGCCCTCTGGCCGTCTGAAGGTCCTCACGATCTCTCCGCGGTGCTCTGTCACTGGAATAACCATCGTAGCTGCTGCATCTTTCACTCTGAGCTCTCAGGGTTTACAAGGTGAATAGTAAAAGTGAATTGACTTTTACCCCTTTGACCACCTATTTATAGGGTGAAAATGACATTTTTTTAACCACAGTCAGTACTGGAGGCTCATTTCCGCACCTTTGACCTCCCCGTAAGTTGCTTTAAACATGTCAGAATCTGAAACCGACTGCGCCGTTGTTTTTCTAGCCATCAAATTGATTTATTGGGACCTTTTGCAAATTTTTCTGGCGCCGACCCACAATTTGAAAATTTCCCAAGGGGGCAGGAATATTCCGTACCTTCGCTGGGGCATATTCTTGACGTATTTTCTTTGTCACAATACGACAAGCGACATTATGACAAAGAGGGGCAAAATGTAGACACCTAAAAATGACCTAGGCCTGCAAGCTTCATTTTTACCACCTTCATCCTAGCATAATTAAGTTATCTAATTATGTCCTTGGTCCACATTCGACTATTGATTAAATAATTCATAATTATTTAATTAATTCATGTCATTTGTTCCTCCTTGATTATTAAATAAATAAATATTATTTATTTATCTAATACGTCATTAATCATCTAAGTCTTCCTTTGATTAAATAAATTTCATAATTTATTTAATTTCCCTTTGTCATCTATGTCTTCCTTTAATTAAATAAATTTCATAATTTATTTAATTTCCCTTTGTCATCTATGTCTTCCTTTAATTAAATAAATTTCATAATTTATTTAATTTCCCTTTGTCATTTTATGTCTTCTTGATTAATTAAATAAATCTTATTTATTTAATTACGTCACTAATTAAGTCCCCCTCTTCTAAAAATTAAATAAATTCTTATTTATTTAATTTTCCACTATTCCACTATAATTAAATAATTATTTTAATTATTTAATTATTCATTAGCTGTTTCTCTCATTAAAATTAAATAAATTTGATTTATTTAATTTAGCCAATTCTCTTGAATTTTGAATTAAAATCATTATTTAAATTCAAAATAATTCCTTTTGTCACATTCCTCCATAATTAAATAATATCTTTATTATTTAATTATTTACTGGTCAGCTAGAGTAAATAAATTTTATTATTTAACTTCTCCAGCAACCTCTTTGTCCGTGCCAGCCTTATCTTCCAATTTAATTCTTGACTTTTGACTTCTCATTTAATTTCGACCCTTGATTGAATTATCTTATAATTCAATCTTAGCCCTTCATCCTTATCATTTGCCCTAATTTTGACCTAACCCTAATGCACCCAGCAACATTCAATCTTAAGCATTGATCTTAGGGTTCTTCTCATCTTTTCATCCTGGCCACACATTCAAAATTGTAGTTTTTATAAAAGGGCAATTTTGTTCTCATTTGCCTCCCTCAGCTCCATTGACTTCTTGCACTCTTAGTCTCTCATATTTAGGTTTCAATTTATGCTACTAATCTTACAGTCATAGTCACTTACAGTCATAGGCATTTTAGTCCATTGTAGGGTTATTTTATTTTCTGCAAATCCTTCAACACTTGCATAGGGCTTAGTCATTTTGTCATAGTTGCTCATACAAATATGAGGGCATCTTTTATTTATCTGCAAGCTAGGAGGTGTAACAAAGGTTAATCATGGAAGGTGGAGACTTAGGGTAACTTCATCCCTTTTGTCTTCATATTACTTCCTTTGTACTTTGTTACTTCATAGGAATTTTATTGTTATTGTGCTAACCCACTTAATAATAATTTTAGGATTTTCCCTTGATTACACCAATCACTAACCAAGAAAGGGCTACTGCATGGGTTGGTGATTGAAGACCCAGATACATTTATGTTTGAATTTGATGTCCTATGAATAATTTATGACTATAATTTTGATGCTCATAGGATCAAACTCTTCCTTTCCACTCTAAAAGATGCAACCATAATATAGTTTATGGGATTAAGGATGTTGTCCTTGATTGGATACCATGAAAAAATTGTTCTTGGAAAAGTACCAAGACTATTGTAGAGGACTTTATAGGAGGAGAGATGAAATTTTTAGAATTCCATAGGAGGATGAGCCATTAGAAGATTATGTGGAGAAATTTCAGTTTTCTTTGAAAAAAACCCATAAAACAAGCTATCTGAAGAATCCCTCAATTTAGTATTTTTGAGAGGGATCAATGAGATCTGTATGGATGCCCTCAATCTTATTAGGCAAGGGTATATCTCTCAAATACCATTTGAAGACATCTGCAAGGTTTGCATAAGTTATTCTAGGACCTTCACTAAGAGGCCAAGAGGAGAGAGGACATCCACTATTGGCAAATCATCTACTGGGGTTTCAAAGATAGAATTAAGAAATTTGTTGTCCAACATGAAGGAGGAAATTATTAGCCACTTGGAAACTCATTTGGACACTCTCCACATCAATAAGAATCAAGAGGAAGCTAAAGCAATGCTCACTGAATAGTGCCCAAGCTGTAGGTAAAGAAAAGCAAACTATAAATGCAAGAGGGTGGCTAAAGCAATGCTCATTGAATAGTGCCCAAGCTGTAGGTGAAGGAGGAAATTATTAGCCACTTGAAGGAGAAGATGGACAACTCTTTTACATAGCTCAAAGAAGGCCATGGAAACAAAGACAAGGTATGCCACAAGACCCTCTTAACTTCAATTCATCCTTTACCATTGGAAATCAGAATTTTTCTGCTTGGAATTCTCAGCCTTGGCCAACTAATCAAAATCAATGGAAGAACCCTCAACAATGACCATGACCTCAGAAAAATTGGAACCAACAACAACAAAATAATTGGTCACAACAAAATTTATAGGGTTCAAATTATAATCCCCAATGGCCAATATAGAAAAACTAGTGGTAGCCTCTATGGCAAAAAGGTCAATAGTGGCAACAAGAAAACATGAATTATTAGTGTAGCCTATGCTTCCTTCTCAACCCCAACAACAAGCCATTATGCCTCCATCAAATAATACATCTCAACTACCCATACCACCACAATTACTTTCCCAACCTGCACCTAACCCTAACAATAAGCCTGTTCATCAAGCTTATACTAAAAAGGCTATGCAATACCCCACTTATGGGGTAGAGGTGAGTGATGTTCACCTCAAGTCAAGGAAACAACTAGTTGGAACTTCATCCCCTCAAATCACTAAGATGGAGGATGAGGAACCTGTAGTTGAAGCTTTAGACAAATCACCTCTAGAACCCGAGTCAAATCACGTACACTAGACTACCTCAAGTCCAAAGCCTGCTTTCCTTGAATGCTTAGCCATTCAAAAATATTACACACAAGATGAGACAGACCTGCTAGGTAAACTAAAGGATGTAAGCATTAAGATTCCTCTCATCCAAGCTATTAAAGATATCCCAATTTATACCAAAACTATGAGGGACCTATGTCTTAAGAAACTAGGGAGGAAAAAGAAAGGATCCTCAGATAGTTCATGTCCTAGGAAACCTTGTTGATATCATGTTAGGGAACATCACTATACCTAAATACATAGACTGTGGAAGTCCAGTAGCAGACATTAAGATTAATGGGACCATCATCAAGAACACTTTAATAGAATTAGGGGCAACAATCAATGTCATGACTAAAGAAATAATGCAATTACTTTAGTTAGCCAACCTTAGACCTACACAAACTATTTTACAATTGGCTGATAGGTCAATATTCAAGCTTGAAAGAATCATTGAAGATTTAGTTATTGCATTAGATTCTTGGGAATATCTTGCCGATTGTATAGTTTTACAGCCAAAGGTAAATCTTGTAGGATATCTACTCATCCTAGGTAGACCATGGTTAGCTACAACTGATGCATTTATACGCTGTAGGTCTGGAAATATGATAATATCTAATGGGACTGTAACCAAGAAATTGTTTCTCTATCCTCCAACCCAACCTTATGCTAATCTTGAGAAAACCATTTAGCCCACTTTGGATGAGGAAGATAATTATTCCCTCTAGACTTTGATGACAATAGAACATGGCCCTTTGTTGGATGATCAGGATGAAGATGAGCTGATTGCTTATATAATACAAAATGACCATGGTAGGATCCTGCAACAACAGGAATGTCTCACATGCATACAAGACCCCTTGCAAAGTATTATAACCACCAATTCCCTAGAATAAATATCTCAGATGTTTCATTCCTTACTGCCACAATAGTGTGTACCAATCATTCCAAGCCTTGACCTCTTATCTGTGCAAGAATCATCCAGCTAACTAGAATCCATGCTAGGAAAACTACTAAACATAAACAATGCATTGAATGAAGAACAACAAAATTTTGTGCACACAGTGTTGTAGGCACATACATCAACGTATGTATGGGACTACCATGATATGAAAGGTATAGATTGTGACTTAATGCATAGAATATATAAATGATGGTTATAGACCATTAAACAACCTGAAAGATGAATGAAGCTTGGCTTGAGAGAAATAATCAAAGCTAAACTTAAATAACTCCTTGATGTAGGCTTCATTTATCCTATATCTGACAGTGAATGGGTCTCACCTTTAGTCATTATTCCCAAGAAAGGTGAAAAATGGAGAGTATGTGTAGATTATAGGGAACTAAACACAACCACTAGGAAGGACCACTTTCCATTGCCCTTTATAGATCAAGTGGTTGACTCTTTAGCTAGGAAGAAGTACTTTTCATTCCTAGATGGTTTCAGTGGATACAATCAGATAAAAATTGCTCCAAAGGATTAGTACAAGACAACATTTACATTTCCTTGGGGTACTTATGCTTACTCTGTTCTACCCTTTGGTTTATGCAATGCTCCAGCTACTTTTCAGAGAGTAGTACTCAACATATTTTTTTATTATGCTTATGACTGTATGGAGATATATATGGATGATTTCACCACATATGGGAAAATTTATGAGTAAGTCCTTATAAATATGGAAAAGGTATCAAAGAGATGTAAAGAACATAACTTGTCTAGGCTTAGTAATAAAAAATGCTTTATGATGATGACTCAGGGAATTGTTTCTTTGGTCTAAGAATTCATATCTCACTGACCTAATCAATTAAAGTTAAAATAATAGGTTATTGAACATTTATTTTCATGTCTAGAAAGGTTTGTAAATGTATTCACTCCTTATACTTAGTGTAATCTTGGAGATAAAAAATCTCAGACATCTTCATCTTTTGTGATTTATGTTATATCCCAAATCTTACTAGTTTGTGTGTATGCTCCCCTTGCACTTTGTGCAATATTGGATGATAAAAACACCTAATATAGTCTTTTCTATTAGGAGGCCTTCTTGGGGATTTGATCACCTCAAGGATGACCTCAACCATATTTTTGGCAGGGTATACACATGTGGGAAGAAAAATATGTACTTCAAAGTATGGCTAGCATCATTCAATCCAAGCCACAAGACCCTCAATGCATCAAGACTTGGTTGGTGATGAGAGGAGAGACCCTCTTAATCTTGGGAACTATCAAATAAGCTCATTGTTCATAGATCCACTAATCACCTTATTTTTAGAAGCCTTTATGACCATTTAGTTTTTTCTTAGTGTGGTGCAAGGTACAATATCATGCCCAAAGTTACCATTTATCTCCTTGAGTAGAGGTAAATGATATTTGGGCAAGGTCTTAGGACCTTCAAGGAAAGGGAAAAGGTGAGCCCTTGTTCCAGTGGATCCTTAGATATTGACTCTTGAAAGAGAAGTGTTTCACATTAATCTTGAGGTATTAGCCTTTGGTTGGTGGGCTCAATTATGGGTTTAGTTATTAGTCTATTTTCTGTTGTTTTTATGTATACTTTCATACATTATTAGATAAACCTTTCAGAAAAAACTCCTATTCTATTCTATGTTTGCATGCTTATTATACAACCTTGGACCCAAATTATAGTAATCGAAATATAGTTATGATATAGTAGCATTACAGGGTTTATGTGTGAGTGTGTATGAAATGTGGATGAAATTCGATGTTTAATCACGGTAGTTAGATTTGTGTATATGTCTTGTGGATTAACCTCTCGCAGCCCATGAAGATACTGCAGCCCACAACAATTGGAAGTTGTAGCCTACAACAAAAAGAAGACTTGGATAGCATAACAAGGGAAGTGCTAGATCAAGCTGAATCCAATAACTACCATGTGGAGACACTTGATGGACTTGTCTGTGCATGATTATGATAGCCAATAAGACATTGAAAAGAAAAATTCTATTGTTGATAGGATTCTAGATAACTATTTGTGTGTCTTATATGCAAATATGTTTTATAGAGTTTCAATTCTATTAGAACTCTTCTTTCTTTTCAGTTGCAATTGAACAATTCAAATCTTAACTATATACTCTAATATCTAGGAGTTGTAGTTAATGATTGTACTTAGGAGCTATGTTTAGAATAAACTCCCCCATGCTTGTATATAGCCAGTGGTTAAGTCCTTAGATAAGTTAGTTGATCTCAGTATCTTGTTATTAGTTACTTTTTAGCTTCAATTGTCATCTATAGACATGTTGATTATTTAGAATAATTTCATTGAATACAATCTGTGAAGAAGATTTTGTGTAATCTTTTGTGATGCTTAATGAATGGAGTTTAATTTCACATGGATGCGTATAATTTGATATTTAAATTTTATTCTAGTTAAATGTAGATAACCACTTGAGCAGGCCACTCAAGGTAGTTGTTCTTCACTACATTTATAGCTGTTTTATTTTTGTTTAGTAGTTATTTCTATTTATCATTGTTTCATAAATTGCATGTAAAGTAGAATAGATTCTCATAAATTGTGTTACAATGAATGAAGTTTAATTTCACATGGATGTGTAGAATCTGATATTTAAATTTTATTCTAGTTAAATGTAGATAACCACTTGAGGAGGCCACTCAAGGTAGTTGTTCTTCACTACATTTATAGCTATTTTATTTTTGTTTAGTAGTTATTTCTATTTATCATTGTTTCATAAATTACATGTAAAGTAGAATAGATTCTCATACTTTGATTATCAGTAATGAATGTTCATGAGCATGCATGCATTTGGTTAATTTGTAGTACTCTAGAGATTAGAATAAGTTTAATTACCAATTTGAGTAGTTTTGAGTTAGTATAGCAATTATTTATTAGCAATAGTTCAGTTATAGGTTAAATTGTAGGCACCCATAGCCATTAGTGCATGTTTGTTTCTTTCACTATTATGCAATTCTATAAATTTCTAGCAAGTAGAATACCCTAACTAGGATAACCTAGGTAGCCTCAAATCTCTGAAGGCACATATAATGTAGCACCATCACAAGTTTAAAAAAAATAGGTTAAAAATTTAATATGGTCTTTACAAATGTTGAGTGGACTGTTCAACTAGTCGTACCTCTGAATTGTGTAGATTCTACCAAGTTTACAAGACACTAGTTTAGACTTTACATTTTTGGCACCATTTCTAGGGATGGTGCTTTTTTCATAGACTTGTTTTCTAAGCTTTCATAGTTTACACTTTGTTTACAACATTATGATTGCTATACTTAATCTTTTTCAACACACCAGAAAGTTACACTAACATTGTGTAGGACCACTGCTATAGAAAGCCATATTTATTGTATGTAACTCGATAGTGAGATTCTTTTGGAAGATTCATCCCCTCTACACACCAAGAAGCCATAGAAAAAATTGGTGACTTCATTACTCAGAGCGAGGGTAATATTGAAGAAGAAATTTCCCTATCTCCAACATCTAGCACATAAACAAAAAGGACATACCAAACCATGGGTGATGCAACAGATGATCTTGAACATGTAACCCTTGAGTTCCCAATCACCAACCAAGAAAGGGCTACTGTATAGGTTGGTGATTGAAGACCCAGATACATTTATGTTTGAATTTGATGTCCTATGCATAAGTTATGACTATAATTTTGATTCTCATAGGCTGAAAATCTTCCCTGCCACTCTAAAAAATGCAGCCATAAGATGGTTTATGGGATTAAGGATGTGTCCTTGACTAGGATACCATGAAAACACTGTTCTTGGAAAATTACCAAGACTATTATAGAGGACTTGATAGGAGGAGAGATGAAATTTTTAAGAATGTCATAGAAGGAGGATGATCCATTAGAAGATTATGTGGAGAGATTTTAGTTTTCTTTGAAAAAAAACCCATAGAACAAGTTATTTGAAGAATCCCTCAAGTTAGTATTTTTGAGAGGGTTCAATGAGAACTGTATGGATGCCCTCAATCTTATTGGGCAAGGGGATATCTCTCAAATACCATTTGAATACATCTACAAGGTTTTCATAAGTTATTCTAGGACCTTCACTAAGAGGCCAAGAGGAGAGAGAACATCCACTACAGGCAAATCATCTACTGGGGTTTCAAAGATAGAATTAAGCAATTTGTTGTCCAACATGAAGGTGGACATTATTAGTCACTTCGAAACTCAATTGGAAACTCTCCACATGAATAATAAGCATACAAAGTAGGGTGGTAAAATTCTACAAACATTGAAACAAACAAATTTCTCAAGTCTAGAGCCCCAACATGGTGATTAACTTCAAAATTTCCTATTTCCTTTGTAGGATGACAAACAAGGTTTTCATGGTATATATTGTACAAAACAACTCCAACCCACAATAAAAAATATTTTTAGGATACCCTTTTGGGAGTTTTAAAACATATCCAAAATTTAAGGGTGGTTTTTTTCTAACACAATGATCAAAATTCTACTACTACGCTTGACCATAGGCGTAATTAGGCTTGTTTGCATAGGTAACCATAAGGTTTTCCAAACAAAAACCCAAAAACCTCACAAAAATGTCTCAGACATGTATCTTAGGGTCTTTGCAAGCATTTCTTATCATTACAAACAACCCCTCAAGAGATTTTTACCAAACCCTGACGCTTAGGCAACTTTTATGTCAAAAATATGAAGTTTCCAACTAGGGAATCAACAAATCTTCACCAACCTGCCTCCCCTGCTCCTAAAATCATCATGAATAGAAGAAATACCATAACTACATCCATTCCACTAAGTTTGGGGCAAATTCATTAGTGGAATGGAGAGAAACTATTTTTTCTTGCTTCAAACCAACCCTAGACTAGGTTTTTAAATAGTCTTTAGGAAAAATGCTCTAACTCACTCAAATTTTAATGACATCAAATGAAACCAGTTGCAAATGAACAAGGATTCATAGCATCATAAAATCCAATCAATATTTTTTCACTCTCAGGCCGTACAAGGCTATACAAGTTGTTGTAGCAACAAATTAAGCTTCAAAACACAAGAAAATAGAGACTTTGTTATTCAAATTTAAAATTTGCATCATCACACCCTTCCTCAACATAAAAAAGTGATTTAAAATCATTCCCAACCATAACCAATTGATCCCAACCATCTCTTTACTCCCCAACTGTTCAACTTCCTGAAAAATGTCAAAAATACAAAGTTGCTTGATATTTTTTGCAACTTTTTGCAACATTAAGAAAATGGACTCCAAAATGAATCCCAAAAACCCTGTCTTGCATGTGGGGTTGATTCTATTGATCTATGAACATGTTAAAGCTCATGATGTCCATAAAAATATGGTTACTCCAAAGGCTAAAGCTAGGGAGGGTTATGAAACTGAGTCGAGTGAGGAAAGGGCTTCTAAGAAACCTAGGAAGAGGAGGCTTAGGTTAAATAAAGATTTTGAGTCAGAAAGGGATGATGATGTTGATTATGTCCCTAAATTGTATGCCTCTTTGGAGGAGGTCTCCATATCCCCTGTTTAGGGTAAATCTGGGAAAAGGAAATTGAATGAGGAAGCAGGTTATATGACCTGCAGTGATGATGTGGAGGAGACTGTTCCTTCTAAGGGGGACAAGGAAAAAAGTGATCTTTATGGGGAAGCTTCCTCTCCTCCCCCTATATCTAGACTTGTGCAGGACCCTGAGGAGGGAAGTCAGAAGAGAAGGGTTTTGATTCCTGGTCAACATCTGGAGAAGAATGCCCCTTTCTCTACGGCTGGTTTCTTCCATGGTGAGGATGTTTTGAGTGCTATCATTGGGTTGCCTAAGCAGAAGGTTAGAACTATGGGTGGTGAACAAGGTACAAGTGCTAAGAAAGCAGATGCCAAGAGGATTCAGAAGAGGATGGCTGCTGCGGAGAAAATTTCCAATTCCATCCATAGGATGCAGTCTCCTGTCACTACTAGTAAAGGTAAGGATGTTTCTAAGGATAAGGTCCATGAGAGTTCCTTTGAAGAGGATGTTGTTGTGGGAAATCACATTGAGAACTTTGATAGGGAGGATCTTTATGATGTGTTGGGCTCGACCCGTGACAGTGCCAATGTTCTTTTTAAAATTTTTAAATGGTTCTTTCATGAAATCAATAGGACTAATGTTCATATTAGAAGCATTGCTTGCAAGGCTAAGGATCCTTCGATCCAAAGCCAAATTGATAATTTAATGGCTTGTCTCAATATTGTTGCTAATACTATGGTGGAGGAAGCTATCAATCTGAAATAAGGTATGGAGGCAAGAATGTTATCCCTTGAGGAGAAAATTGACAAAATTTGGAATGTGGTTATAAAGAGTGGAGAAGCTCCTAAATTCTTGACTAGGTTAGAATATGTGATAGCTTTCTCCCCTAATAAGAGAAAGGAAATTTTGTCTATGGATGTTATGGCTGCTAAGAGTAAGTTGATTGGGGAGGATTATGTTGCTGCTAAGGGTGTTGCTAAAGGTTTTGTTTTGAGTTGTGAGGTAAAACCTAGTGGGACTGGTGTTAGGACTAGAAATAGATTGAAAAATCAAGTTGGGGCCTCGGGTATGGAGGTTTCTTATACTCGGATTAAGGGATAGAAGCTTGTTGCTAGTGAGATAGAAGCTGTTGAAATTCTGAACAATATGTAGTGGTGTGTGCCATTTTTTGGCTACTTTTTGGCCGGTGGTTTGTTGTCATTAGGCTGATGGTTGTTTAATGTTGTTTCCTTTTTTCTTTAGCTGTTCCTTTTTGTAAAGGGTTCTGGGCCCCTTCAAAAAGCATTTTTTACCTCTAATCAAAACAACTTACAAACATGAGAAATGGTCTTAAATACATTATTGCATGGAAAATAACAAAAAAAAAAAATTACTCCTTTTTCCCTGAAGGCATGGGTGCCCTTGCACCATACTCTTGGGGAAAAATTGACTCAAGTCCCTTTGAGGACAGTTTTGCATCAGTAGACTCATGATTGATCTTGTCCTTCTCTGATCTCCAAGTGATATATCCATTAGGAAACCCCTTCCAATGAACCAAGTATTGGAAAAAAACATTATCCCTTGTCTTTTACCTATTCTTCACTTGAGAATGTTGTTCTTCACTTGATGGATGATCTTTGATTCCTCCCTCATCTGAGAATGTTGTCAAATCTGCTTCTTCATCTACAACCACATCTCCTTCTACCTTGTAATGCACTGCCTTCCTCTTCAGTTCAATGGTATATTGGTCTTGTCCACATTTCTTTACAATTTACATTTAACCTATTCACCTTTCCTTTCCATCTCTTCCATCTGATATTTTGCACCTATGTCTACTACTTGATCAGTTATTTTAACCTCTAATATGAAAGAATTAGAATGGCCACTATCCTCTTTTGAAATTATTGAATGGAACACCTCTTCTATCCTCATATCAACATACCTTTTAAGCCAACCTTGAATCTACAAAATCAATTCATCCTTGCCCTTTAACTCTATCATTTCCCTCCAAAATTAGGTCACTCTTCATGTTTTTTGTCATACTATCTTTTGGTGTAGGAGTGGTTGCAAGGTTTATGTGCTTCTCTTCCTCTACTTTGATGAACTCCTTCATACCTACCATCATCACATTAGCTCCCTTAATTTTTCCTTTATCTTCTTCTTTCAAGGGTGTCAAGGTATAATAAACTCCATCTTTTACTATCTCATAAGTATTTCTTCGTCCATCATACATAGCATTCCTATCAAATTTCTAAGGCCTCCCTAGTAGCAAATGGCACACATCCATAGGTAGTATATCACATAGAATTTTACCCTTATACACTCCTATATTGAACTCCACCCAACTTTGTTCACTTACCAAAACATATTGACCCTCATTCAACCAAGAGACTTTATAAGGAGTATCATGTGGTATTCTAGGCAACTTGAGTTTGTCAAACATCTCAATTGAAACCATTTTATCTATACTTCATGAATGAATTACAACTTTACATACCTTACCCAAGCACTTACAAGTGGTCTTGAAAGATTCATCCTTTGTGGTGGTTCCTTCTCTATTGATGCTTTGATGAGAGTCCTTACCCTTAGTGATTCACCAACCTCTGGAGCAGCATGTTGTGATGGAGAGTTTACACTCTCATTGTCATCCTCTTGCACCAATTGAGCTCTTCTTTCTCCTCCATGTGAAGTAGAGGCTTGAACTTCATTGCACTATTGTGCTTGATGTCCAAACTTGTTGCATTGATAAAACCTTTTGTGAACCCACTATAACCTCTTCCTTGACCTCCAAATCTTCCTCTAAAGCCTGATCTACCTCCTCTAAATCCACCTCTTGCATCAATAACTTGGTCTAGGATTTTGCTTGCATGTTCTTGGTTCTCATATGACTACCTTGCATTAGAAAATGAACTTCTTCCCCTGGAATTGCTACCTCTACCCCTATTTGACTTGTCTTTCCTTCTCTTTAGCTTTTCTTTAGCCCTAATTTTCATTTGATAGCATTCCTCAACTATTCTTGGATTTTCCATGGTTAACTCATCTTGAATGTTAAATCTTAACCCACTTAGATACCTAGCCACCTTCTTTGCATCATCCTCCATGTGATCTTATCTTATACTTAGTTTATTAAACTCATCAATGTAAGCTTTGACATCCATCTCTCTTTGTTTTAGACCTTGAAATTTCTTATACATTTGAATTGCCTAATCATCCGGTAAGAACTTACCCTTAAACTTATCCACTATTATGTCCCAAGAAACAATTTTTGACTTACCTTTCTTCCTCCTTTCAATCTTCTCATAATCCCACCATAATAAGGCATGACCCTTCAACTTTGTTTCTGTAATCTTTACCTTTTTTTCCTTAGTTACATCTTCACATTCAAAATAATTGTCAAGTGTTGCAATATAATCTAAAAGTTCTTCATCATTCAAATTACCTCCATACATAGGTACATCCATTTTTACCTTGTATTTATCTACCTTGAATACTCTCAGTAGCTTAGCCATCCTTTTCTCATCAAGATCCAATTCCTCTTCCTCTTCATCTTCATTCTCTTCTTCTTTTTCTTCTTCTCCGAGGTCACTCTCATCACCTAGAACCTTACCTCTTCTCTGAGTGGTTTCCATAGCCTCAAGCCTTACTACCATCATATCTTACAATTCCTTCAACCTTGTAATGTCTCTTGTAGTCTTTTCCTTCATCTCATTCATTTCCCTATCCATATTGAACATATTCTTTGGAGGCATCTTTTACACTTTTGCTTCACACTTTATTTCCCTTAAATACCTACCTATGCTCTCATACCAATTTGATGTAGAATAGGGTGGCGAACTTTGAAAAACATTGAAACAAACAAATTTATCAAGTCTAGAGACCCAACTTGGTGATTACCTTCACAATCTCCTATTTCCCTTGTAGGAGAACAAACAGGGTTTTCATGGCATATCTTGCAGGAAAAAACTCCAAACCACAATCCAAAAGTTGTTTAGGATATCCTTTGGGGAGTTTTAAAACATATCCAAAATTTAAGGGTGGTTGTTTTGTAACACAATGATCAAAATTTTGTTGCTATGCTTGAGAATAGGTCTAATTAGGCTTGTTTGCATAGGTCACCATAAGGTTTTCAAAACCCAGACCATGAACCTTCACATAAATGGCTTAGACATGTCTCTTAGGGTCTTCCGAAGAATTTACCATCATTACAAACAACTCCTCAGGAGATTTTTACCAAACCCTAACTCTTTGACAAATTTTATGTCAAAAATATGAAGTTTTCCAACTAGGGCATCAACAAATTTTCACCAACCTGCCTCCCCTACTCTTGCAACCATCATGAACACAAAATATACACTAACTAGGTATGTGTAGGATCATGATGGGCCAAAAAGTGGCGATATGATGGGTATGTGTAGGGTATGTGGCGACTTTTTTTTAACCCAAAATTGATGAAACAAAAAGGGTTTTTAAAGGGGATTCTCAGCTTTCCACCAATATAAATTATACTTTACTTTGAATTTAATAAATAATTATTATTCATTTTCTATTTGAATTATGACTAAAGTCCTGATCGATAATGATGATTGAAAAACATCTGTAGCTTTCAAATGGTATCAATTTTTTGAATCTAAAACATGCGTCACATTCTATGCTTCACATACTATAGGATTAAAAAAAAAAATGAATTTCATGAAGTTATGACCAAGTTAAGGTGGTCAGACATACAAGTTTTTATATTTTTTAAAAGTTGTAATAAAAAATTCATAATTAATTATTTACTTGGAAAAAAATTACAAAAAATATGCATCACATCAGGACATGAGTCCTCTACTTATATCTAAAATATTATAAAAAATATTATCATTTTATTATGGTTAGGGTGGTCAGACAGACATCTACTTCTTATTTTTTACCTGAAATTTAAGTACTACTGCATTGAAATTTCAAATTTTCACCAAATAGATTTTTATTTTTTGAAATAAACCTAGTAGTTTAGAAACTACATTCAATTTTCTATAGATGAACTATTCTTATATATTTTTGAAATAATATAGATAACTTATTCAAATTCTTATGTCAAGTTGCCTAACTCTGATTTTTTCTAAATTTTTTGCCACTTAAGGGCCTGTTTTTTCCATGATGATCCTACACATACCCAACTACATCTCTTCCACTGATTTTGGGGCCAATTCATCAGGGGAATCGAGAGAAACTCATTTTTCTTGCTTCAAACCAACCTTAGACTAGGTTTTCAAATAATTTTTAGGAAAAATGCTCTAACTCACTCAAATTTTGATGAAATCAGATGAAACCAGTTGAAAATGAACAAGGATTCACAACATCATCAACTCCAATTAGTATTTTTTCACTCTTAGGCCATACAAGGTGGTACAAGTTCTTGTAGTAGCAAATTAAGCTTCAAAACGTAGGAAAATAGAGACTTTGTTATTCAAATTTCAAATTGACATCATCCCACCATTTCCTCAATGTACACAAGTGATTTTAAATCAACTCCAAGAAGAATCAAGAGGAAGTTGAATCAATGCTCACGGAATAGTGCCCAAGCTATAGTTAAAGGAAAACAAACTGTAAATGCAAGAGGGTGGCTAGTATTCAACAAGACAAATTTGAGAAACCTAATTTTCAGCCACTTGAAGGAGAATATGGACAACTCTTTTACATAGCTCAAAGAAGGCCATGGAAACAAAGAAAAGGTATGCCACAAGACCCTCTTAACTTCAATTCATCCTTTTCCATTGGAAATCATAATTTTTCTGCTTGGAATTCTCAGCCCTGGCTAGCTAATCAAAATTAATGGAAAAACCCTCAACAATGACCATGACCTTAGGAAAATTGGAACCAACAACAAAAAAATCATTGGTCACAACAAAATTTATAGGGTTCAAATTATAATCGCCAATGGCCAATATAGCAGAACTAGTGGCAACCTCAATAGAAAAAAGGCCAATAGTAGCAACAAGAAAACATGAATTATCAATAGCCTATGCTTCCTTCTCAGCCCCAAGAACAAGCCCTTATTCCTCCATCAAATACTAAATCTCAACCACCCATACTACCAAAATTACCTACCCAACTTGCACCTAACCCTAGCAATAAGCCTGTTCAACAAGCTTATACTAACAAGGCTATGCAATACCCCACTTATGGGGTAGAGGCAAGTGATGTTCACCTCAGGTCAAGGAAACAACTAGCTGGACCTTCATCCCCTCAAATCACTAAGATGGAGGATGAGGAACTTGTAGTTGAAGCTTTAGACAAATCACCTCTAGAACCTGAGTCAAATCACGTACACTAGACTACCTCAAGTCCAAAGCCTCCTTTCCTTGAATGCTTAGCCATTAAAAAATATTACACACAAGATGAGACAAACCTACTAAGTCAACTAAAGGATGTAAGCATTAAGATTCCTCTCATCCAAGCTATTAAAGATATCCCAATTTATACCAAAACTATGAGGGACCTATGTCTTAAGAAACTAGGGAGGAAAAGGAAGGATCCTCAGATAGTTCATATCCTAGGAAACCTTGTTGATATCATGTTAGGGAACATCACTATACCTAAATACATAGACCGTGCAAGTCCAGTAGTAGACGTTAAGATTATTGGGACCCTCATCAAGAATACTTTAATAGAATTAGGGGTAACAATCAATGTCATGACTAAAGAAACAATGCAATTACTTTAGTTAGCCAACCTTAGACCTACACAAACTATTCTACAATTCCCTGATAGGTCAATAGTCAAGCTTGAAAGAATCATTGAAGATTTAGTTATTGCATTAGATTCTTGGGAATATCTTTCCAGTTTTATAGTTTTATAGCCAAAGGTAAATCTTGCAGGATATCCACTCATCCTAGGTAAACCATGGTTAGCTACAACTGATGCATTTATAGGCTATAGGTCTAGAAATATGATAATATCTAATGGGACTGTAACCAATAAATTGTTCCTCTATCCTCCAACCCAACCTTATGTTGATCTTGAGAAAACCATTTAGCCCACTTTGGATGAGGAAGATAATTATTCCCTATAGAATTTGATGACAATAGAACACAACCCTTTGTTGGATGATCAAGATGAAGATGAGTTGATTGCTAATATAATATAAAATGACTGCAGTAGGATCCCACAACAACATGACTATCTCGCATGCCTACAAGACCCCTTGCAAATTATTATACCTGCCAATTACTTAGAAGAAATATCTCATATATTTCATTCCTTACTACCACAACAGTGTCTACCAATCATTCCAAGCCTTGACCTCTCATCTATGCAAGAATCATCCAAATAACTAGAAGCCATGCTGGGAAAAATGCTAAACATAAATAATGCATTGACTAAGGAACAACATAATTCTGTGCACACAATGTTGCAGGCACACACATCAACGTATGCATGGGACTACCATGATATGATAGGTATAGATCGTGACTTAATGCATAAAATATATAAATGATGGTTATAGACCTATTAGACAACCTAAAAGACAAATGAACCCTGCCTTGAGAGAAATAATCAAAGCTGAACTTCAATAACTCCTTGATGTAGGCTTCATTTATCCTATATTTGATAGTGAATGGGTCTCACCTTTAGTCATTATTCCCAAGAAAGGTGAAAAATGGAGAGTATGTGTAGATTATAGGGAACTTAACACAACCACTAGGAAGGACCACTTTCCATCTCCCTTTATAGATCAAGTGCTTGACTCTTTAGCTAGGAAGAAGTACTTTTCATTCCTAGATGGTTTCAGTGGTTACAATTAGATAAAAATTGCTCCAAAGGATCAAGACAAGACAACATTTACATGTCCTTGGGGTACTTATGCTTACTTTGTTCCACCTTTTGGTTTATGCAATGCTCCAACTACTTTTCAGAGAGTAGTGCTCAACATAATTTTTGATTAGGCTTATGACTATATGGAGATATATATGGATGATTTCACCACATATGGGGAAACTTATTAGGAAGCCCTTAGAAATATGGAAAAGGTATTAAAGAGGTGTAAAGAACATAACTTGTCCCTCAATAATGAAAAAATCTTTATGATGATGACTTAGGGAATTTTTTTAGGGCACCTCATATCTAGTACAAGGATTCAAGTTGATCCACATAAGATATAAATCATTTCTACATTACTTGTACCACAAAAGAAAAGAGATATCAGAAGTTTCCTTGGCCATGCAAGCTGCTACAAAAGGTTTATTAAAGACTTTAGTAAGATTTAAGGGCAATTGTTTGTTTTGCTGACTAAAGATATTCAATTTGATTGGAGAGTAGAGTGCCAACATTCCTTTGAAGAGCTGAAGAAGGGCTTAACCCAAAGCACTTGTTTTAAGGGGACCAAATTGGACCTTACCCTTTCATATACATATTGATGCTTTAGATTTTTCTATTAGAGTGGTTTTGGGTTAGAAAGAAGGTAACAAATAATATGCAATCATTAGCAAGAATCTTCATAGAGCAGAGTTGAATTATACTATTATAGAAAAGGAGATGCTAGCAATAGTGTATGCCATCAATAAATTCAGGCATCACATCACTAGTTATTCAGGTTTTGTCCACACACACCATACAACTATCAGATATTAGATGAACAAGCTTTTAGTACGGGGTTAGAATAGTTAGATGGCTACTCCTAGAAGAGTTTTATATTACAATAGTGGATGGACTTGATAAAGGTAATGTAGTAGAAGATTTTATATCGAGGTTTCGAACACAATCAATAAAAGGGGTGGTGGATGACTCATTTATGGATGAAAACTTGTTTGCGCTTAATGTACATGTACCTTGGTATGCTGCCATTGCAAATTATTTAGTGACAGGGTAGATTCCATCACACTTTTCTCCAAGGGACAAGAGCAGCTAGTACATAAGTGTTTCCATACTCTTGGGTATTAGGTTATCTGTTCTACACTGGTCCTGAAAACATCATGAGAAGGTGCATAAGGGAAGATGAAATCTATGATATCATGAAGGATTTCCATGATGAACCATGTAGGGGTCATTTTGTAGAAAAAAGGACAACATTCAAAATCCTCAAAACTAGTTATTACTGGTCAATTTTACACAAGGATTTTGTCAAGTATACAAGGAGCTGTGATAGGTGCCAAAGAATGGGTAAGCGAACAAGGAGTGGTGAAATTATATTATAGCCTTAATTAATACTATCCCCCTTTGAAAAATGGGGTCTAGACTTTATTGGACCAATCTCACCTACCTCCAACAACAAGGAGTACATTCTAGTTTGCACTAACTATCTAACTAAGTGGGTAGAAGTAAAGGCATTATAGTTTTCTACAGATGGCAATGTGGCTAAATTATTCTATGAGAACATTTTTACTAGGTATGGAGTACCTAGGGAAATTGTGATTGATTAGGGTCAACAATTTACTTTAGATCTCATCACCAAATTGGTTGAAGAATATCAAATTGGGCACAACAAGTCAACACCTTATCACCATCAGGCCAATGTCCAAGTGAAGGTTACCAAAAGAGAAATTGAAAGTATTCTAACCAAGACAATGCAGTTACGTAGAAAATACTCAGTTGCTAGGTTACTAGAAGTAGTAAGGGCATATTGAACAACCTAGAAAATAACAACTGGTTTTACACCAAATGAGCTAGTATATGGAAAAACAATAATCATTCCAATTAAGTTTCAATATAAGACATTAAGGACAATAGTAGAGTTGGACATGGATCTCACAAAAGCTCAAAAGGAGAGGTTACACCATTTAAATTGGCTAGATGAAATTAGGATGGAGGTCATCCATCACACTAAGATTGTACAACAACAAAGGACAAAGTGGCATGGCCAATATATCAAAACGAAATAATTTACTATAGGAGATTGGGCCTTATTATATGATTCAAGATACAAGGATTTCAAAGGGAAACTCCAATATAGGTGGTTGGGACCTTATGAGATCAACCAAGTCTTTCCTAATAGAGCAGTAAAGTTGCATACCATAGATGGAGTGATGTTTTCACTCCTAGTTAATGGCCACCAATTGAAAATTTATAAGAAACCAGTGTAGAAGGAAGATTTAATTTTATCTCTATTTCAGTAGTATGGACTTCATAGTGATCTAGATATAGGTTCAGAAACACAAAGTGATGCCTCAACAACAACATATATACTAGGTCCTTCAAGTGATTCATAGATTGTGCTACACAACTCAATCCTTGAGAGCACTCAGGATTAATTTCTTATTCTACCTCACAAGCACACATGAAAAAGTTATAATGATATACATACTTTTTTCTAGAGGGACCTACCTTATATACACAATTTTCAACATTCAAAAAGGGCCTATTGTAGTAGGGACTTGTAGCATAATAGTTGTCAACATTCAGATGGGACCTGATGCTGAAGGTACCCATAGTGCCATCTAGTAAAAACATTTCAAATCACTTGGTTCCACATTAATTGTAGTTCACACATTCTCACCTCAAAATTCTCACATGTAGTATCCATATTTTCATAATAAGTACCCCTATCATTCCTATTTTATTTCCTACTAGCAATTCAAATTTTAAATGTTTGAAATCTCACATCAACAACTATTATCCGTGTATTCCATTTCATTACCTTACATCCACCACCTCAACATTCATTCATCTACAATTAATTCTAGTCACATCAAATCAAATTAGGGATACATGCTATTCAACTCACACATGTAACATTCAATTAGTCACCTATGACAGGTACACAAGGTACACTATCATAATTATCATAGATTTTTTAACACTTTCTTTATATCTTTCATAGTAAATTAAGCATGTGATATATTCATAACATTAATTTCTATACTTTCTAATCATACCCTTGCCTACCACGAGTTGAAGTGAGGTCACTTCAAACCTTAAGTTGGGGGGAGGGTACAATTCAGCCAATTTTTTTGATTTTCACCACCTAAAACCAAATGCAACAGATATATATGACATGCAAAACCCTCCTAAAATTGCACCTAATTTTTGTTGATACTTTCAATTGTCAATTCCCTAATCCTCTGAACTTGAGCTAAGTCAATCCTAGAACCCATTTTTGAGCTCACTTAAGCTAATACCAAGAAGAGGAGTTGCAGTTACAGTATAATGGTAGTGGAAGTGCATGAGGAAACAATAGAATACGAGAAGGGTTTGATGGTGGTTAAGTTAAATTGAGTTGAATTTTCAAGGTTAACACATTGAACAAAAGTAAAAGAGATTTATAATGGGAGGTGATGTTATCAAGAGAGATTCATTAGCTCACAAGAAAATGCTAGAAGATGCAATAGTATTTCCTATCTTCACAAGAGTGGGTTGGCTTGATTATTTCCTAAAACTGACAAAATTTGAAAATGATATGGAAAGAAGGTTTTCAATCACATTGAAGCACAATGAAGCAATGGTAAAAGGGTTGTTAATGGATGCTGCATTTGAAGTTTCCATAGCACAAGTATCTAGGTTGCCTAGAACTGGAGCAGAGTTTCCATCATGCGCAGATGTAGTGGTTGCAAGAGAGGAGTTCTGTGAGTGAGGAGAGAATTTGGATTCATTGTCACAAGGTACAAAGAGGCTCTTTCTTCCATGGTTTTGGGCTAATTATGATTCCTATTTTATTAGATATCTTACTTGTGATGGTAGACAAAATATTTTGTATACTATACATTTCAAATTACTTAGTCACCTTCACCATAATAGCCTGGTAAATGTGCCAAATTTTCTTTATAATATGTTGAAAATAATGGAATTAGAGTATCAGAGGAAACAAAGTTTTATTTCCCTATTAGTAAAAAGAAGATTTAGAATTCAGTACCCAAAGGTAGCTTGGGAAGATTTTAAAAAATGTGAAGATATTAATAGTTTACTTGAGGCACTTATAGTACCTGAAACTTTAGAACCACAAGTTGAACCTGTAAGAGAAAGTTATCATGTCACACCTATGGTTTCACCTACTCATAGCCAAGGTGAGCATGAGGATCACAATGTGCCAAAGTCTAGATCAACAACAATGAAAGAAATTATATCTTCTTCAAAACCACTAAAACCCAAGAATAGAAGAGGAAGTACATCCACAAGATCCACACCTTCTAAAATAGAGAAAAAAGAAGGATGCTCAAAAGAAGAAGAGGGATGTTGAAAAGGAGACACCCACACCCAGGAATTCAGGTATATTGAAAAAATAAGGTGTTATGAGGGGGAGTGGGGAAAAACTTGAAGAAGAGGAAAAGGGAAAAGAACAATAGGAGGAAGATGTGATGTTGGTTGAGACAGATTCTAAAGGGAAGGGAAATATCCATAGAAATTGACATACACCTATGAAGAGGAAGAGATATGTGTCTACTACTTCCAATTCAAACTCAAAAGATGTGTTTTTTGCCAAGAAAAAATAAAAGAAAACCCTAGATAGTCCTACCTATGAAGACTATGAAGGGGGAGGTAATGAGTAGTTTATGGAAACAAAAGAAATTTATATAGAAGATATAAATGTTAGGAAAGAGCTTCAAGAAGCTTTGGAAAAAAATAAACATTTGGAAGAGTTAGTGCAACTCTACTATAAAAAGAAAGACAAGAAAAGGGAAAAAAATACAAGAATTGGAAGAAAAATTGCAAACATATGGCCACATGGTATAAAAAATGATTTATTGGCACAATTGACCATTACTAAAACAAGGGATGGAGAACTTGCAGTAAGAAATCAATGACCTCCTCCCATAATAACTCCAATTCACCATACAACCTTGTCTCTTGGTTATTAGTTATGGAAGGTGAGTGATGAGTTTGCACAAGAAAAAGAAAAGTGGAAGAAAGAAAAATAAACTTTGATTGAAGAACATGCTAAGCTGTTGGAAGGGAAAGAAACTGAGCTAAGGAAATAAACAGTTAGATTGGAAGAAGTGGCAGATTAAAATGCACAAATCATAAGATGTAGACCTCCAACAAGAACATATGCATTGTTTTTGTAATATTTTTTTTTGATTTTTTTGTTTAGTAGGCTAATTAGTAACTAGTCAGTTGGGATGAGTAGGGAATTTGAGTTTCTTAGTGGTTTTTCTAATTCTACACTATAGGAGCATGATCAACTATGTGAATGCTATTTACACAACTATGTGGTGCAATAAGAAACATAGTGGAATCCTTTGATATTTGTAGGGAATCTCCAGATAAGAGCACTAGCATCTTATTACATGAATGAACAATTTAGGGGGGAAATAATGGAATAATATGAGGAGAGAGAGAAATCAGTTGCTCTCCCAATAAGGAAAGAGTCTAAAGACCTTGATGCACTTATAGATGAATGGTTGAAACTCCTAGATCATAAAGGTGTAGGAAGAAAAATTATGAAACTAAGGATTAAAAAAGAATGCAAACATATCCTGTGGGCTTGGGTCAACAATGTTACAATTATATGCAAAGCAGGTGGAACAACTTGACCCTAGAGTTGCAGAGAAAGGAACCTCACTCAATGTACAATTTTACCACCATGCTTGAAAGGGCACATAGATACATGAAAATTGGTGTTGACATAGGAATTCACTGGGAACCACTCACATTTCACCACCTATGCTACTCTATCTAGTTCCACATTAGATTGGGGAAAAGGGGGAGGAGTGTGAGAAAGTAGAGATTATCAAAATGAGACAACTTGAAGCTTACAGAGATTTCTACTTAAAGTAGATCAAGGGAGTTGATGTTGTCATGGACCTCAAGGAGATAACCCTGCGATATAATTTATACCCCTAGTGTTTTTCTTGAGGACAAGAAAAAGTATAGTTGGGGGGAATGATGGGTTCAATTATTAGCCTATTTTTTGTTGTTTTTATGCATACTTTCAAACATTATTAGATAAAAATTTCAAAAAATAATACTCCTATTCTATGCTATCTTTTTCATGCTTATTATACAACCTTTGACCTAAATTATAGTAATAGAAATATAGTTATGATATAGTCGCATTGCATGGTTTATATGTGAGTGTGTATGAAATGTGGATGAAATTCTATGTTTAATCATGGTAGTTAGCTTTGTGTATATGTCTTGTGGATTAACCTTTTGTAGCCCAAGAAGATACTATAGCCTCATAGCAACTAGAAGTTGTAGCCTACAAAAATTAGAAGAATTGGACAACGAAATAGGGGAAGTGCCAAATCAAGCTGAATGCAATAACTATCATGTGGAGACACCTGATGGAGTTGGTTGTGCATCATTATGATAGCTAAGAAGGAATTGAGAAGAAAAATTATTTTGTTGATAGGATTCTAGATGATTTTTTGTGTGTCTTACATGCAGATCTATTTTAATCAGAGTTTCAATTCTATTAGAACTCTTCTTTCTTTTTAGTTGCAGTTGAAAAATTTAAATCTTAACTATATACTCTGATATCTATGAGTTGTAGTTAATGATTGAAGTTAGAAGTAATGTTTAGAATAAACTCCCCCATGCTTCTATCTATCTAGTGGTTGAGTCCTTAGATAATTTAGTTGATTTCAATATCTTGTTATTAGTTACTTTTTAGTTTCATTTATCATAGATATAGACATATTAATTATTTAGAATGGTTTCATTGAATACAATTTGTGAAGAAGATTTTGTGTAATATTTTGTGATGTGTAATGAATGAATTTCAATTTCACATGGATGCATAGAATATGATATTTAGATTTGGTTCTAGTTAAGTGAAGACAACCACTTGAGTAGGCCATTCAAGGTAATCGTTCTTCACTACATTTGTAGCTATTTTATTTTTGTTTAGTAGTTATTTATATTTATCATTATTTCATAAATTGCATGTAAAGGAGAATAGATTCTCATACTTTGATTATCAGTAATGAATGTTCATGAACATGCATGCATTTGGTTAATCTGTAGTACTTTGGAGGTTAGAATAAGTTTAATTACCAATTTGAGTAGTTTTGAGTTAGTACAATAATTCTTTATTAGCAACAATTTAGTTACAGGTTAAGCTGTAGGCACCCATAGCCATTAGCGCTAGTTTTTTTCTTTCATTGTTATGCAATTCTATAAATTTAGAGCAAGTAGAATACCCTAACTAGGATACCTAGGTAGCCTCAAGTCTCTGAAGGAACATATAGTGCAACACCATCACAAGTTTAAAAACCTTCCAGGTTGACAATTTAATGTGCCCTTTACAAATGTTGAGTGGACTGTTCAGGTAGTCATACCTTTGAATTGTGTAGCTTTTATAAGTTTACAAGACACTAGTTTAGAATCTACACTCACATTAAGTATACATACCTACTTGACTAATTTAAGGATTGTTCTCAAGTGTTTGGTATGTCTTCATGTGTAAAACTAATGAAATATATTTATCGTTATCACCTTGAGAGTCAAGTCAGCTAATGTTTCTTTTTTCTTGTCAATATCTTGCCCAAAATCATCTAAGCCACCTGAAACTATCATTCAGCTCTTCTGTTGCATCCCTAGATGTGTGTGTTTCATCTTAAGGTGCATGTGCATAATTTTTTACAAAGTTTTATCTCTTTTTCACAAAAGGAACCTTTATAACATAAAGTTGTACCTCTATTGTGTAAAACTACACCTTTGTAGCATAAAATTGTGCCTCCATTCCATAAGGATGCGCCTATGGAAAGTTTCCTTCCTTTGATCACTTTAGAGCCTCAATCTGAAAGTTTGACCTTTGTAGACTTGAACTAAACCTAGAAGACCCATCTTGGCCCATCATTTCACCCAAAACATTGAACCATTTTCATCCTATCTAACAAAAAACCCCTAGATATTTCCTTCATCTCATCATCTTCATTCATCTTCATGGCCTAAACATCATCATCATCATCCTTAGACCTTAGATCAATCATCAAACATCCAATATTTATCATCATTGCTCTATCTTATCTTTCCACTCCATCATCTTTCATCATTGATCTATCTTATCTTCCCCATCCAATCTTTGCCATTATTGTTCTATCCTATCTTCCCATTCAACCTCTATCATCATTGACATATCCCATCAAACCAATATATCACGAACTTCATGATTGAACTATCCCACTTCTCCAATATATCATCTTTCATCATTGACCTATCTTATATTTCCATCCATCATCTCTCTCATCATTCAGTTATCCCATCATCCAATCCAAATATTTATCCATATACATAGTAAAAGAAATATTAAGAGCCAAATCTAGATCCTAATCCCTTTTATCCACTAGCTTGTATAGTGCTTGAGAACTCCTTTATCTCAAATAGTATATTGAACTAGACCTTATCATTTTGGTTGCCCTAGCTTGGGAACTTGGCTATCCCAAGTTAGCTTCCAAAATACCTATCCAAGAATTACTTACACACTTTTCAATTCTACTTAAGAAAATCATACCCTTTTATCAAGGATCTTGATTTACTTGCAACAACATTGGTATTGTATCCATCTTCACTTCTTGATTATCCATAGTGTTACCAAGTTGTGTCCATTCTCATTTCTTGGTTTTCCATAACATCACTAAGTTGAATCCAATATCATCATTCCTTTCAATCCATCATCATCCTTTCAAATCCAATCATTCTAATCCATCATTTCATATCTAAGGTACACCTTTCATTTGCTTCTCTGATCATCATCAACCGCCTCCATCCAATCCCATAATTCCTAGGTATATCTCTTGTACATTCTTATCACAATGTCACAATCTAGAAAACAATAATGGCTTTAAAATAATTCCCATCTTCACCATCCAATGATATGTTCTTTGAAGAAGTGGTCCATCAACTTCCCTTGGGGAACACATTCCCATTTCCATCCCACATCACACATGAGGCAGGTCAAGATTCGAATGACGTAGGTTCACCTACATGAGAGGAATTTTTCAATGAAACCAAAGCAATAGACTTAATATATCATTATAGCATGAAGTACCCTTTAAATCAATATATCCTTATGATAGCTAAGAAAGGTGGAAAATTACCCCATAAATTTGACATCTCCCAAATCACACAACAAGCTCCTTCCACACTTCCAACTTCTAATCACCATGATTGTACACACATTTCATCTTCTTCTAATTTCCCTAATCCCACACATCTTCCATCTCATTTTAATCCCCGTATCACATCTCAAACCACCAATCCCATATCCACAACCCACTTACATATCAAAAGCCCATGAAGCACCCAAAAAAATTCATCAGAAATCCCACAACCTCAAGCTTCTATCCCTTCTCATATTTCAGCATCCATCCCCTTAAACAAAAAACAACCCTTCCAAACTTCAAACCCCATTTCATCCACTCATCAAAATCTACAAATATCATCCACACAACCTCCCACTTCCAACTATCAACCACCACCCCTTAATCTCACAAGTCATTTGGTACAAGACATTCAACTAACCAAGGACACACTCAATGTACTTCAATTAGGGCATCAAAAGAACAATTATACCTTTCAAGAGCTACATACTTACCCTTTGGTAAGTCCATCACCATGATCCCCTTCCCTCAAAATTTTGTGATGCCTAAATTCGATAAATATAAAGGAAAGGGGGATCTCAGGGATCACCTTAAATAATTTTACAACACATGTCAAGATGTTTCTTATTTTGATGCATACCTCTTGAGACTATTCCCTAGAAGCTTAGGTGGAAAATCACTAGATTGGTTTAGACACCTTCCTCATGGTACAATCACCACCTTTTTTGAGCTAGCCATAAAATTTATCACATATTGTCCCTACAACATCGAACATGACATGACCATGATGGAATTGTGTAACACAAAAATTGGTGATCTTTGCCTCTTTATTACAAATATGCAGACATATTTCTAGTCACTTTGCATGGCCCATACTTGAAAAACAACTCATCACCATATTCATCCAAAACTTGAATTCATAAATAATTTTTTATTAACAAATGCAATGTGCCCACTCCTTTGATGAAATCATAGAAAAAGGAGTTTCCATCTAGAAAAACACTTATCACTAAAGGAATAGTAAATGTATATAAGGAGAGCAAAGACAATAACCAATCTAGTGACAAGTCTCATTTTTGGAACAAGAATAAGAACATAGTCAATGATACCAGTGTGATTGACAAGTCTCATTTTTGGGTGGGTCTAGCGATACTATTAGAGTAATCATGCATTAGCTAATAATTAATTAATATTTAATTAATTATTAGTCTAATTTATTCTCATGCACTTAAGCTAAACTTAAGAGTTCTTTTATGATTTTATTAGTTAAACTATTATTAGGTCATTATGTCTCATGAAATGAGATGTTGAAACTTGTCATAATCTAATCCCTTTCCCATTTAGGGTTTTTATCTTATAAGCACTCAACCCTCATTGTATTATCAATCGTGATTTCATACCATTTGATAGTCTCTTGCATTCTGTAGATTTTTCTTGTTGAGGAATATAATAATTCTTTATTTGTAGATCTCTTGTGTGGAAGGTGTCTGTGTTTGTTGTTTGATCTTGTGGCTCATTTTTTTCACAATTCTAACATGCTATCAGAGCGTGGATTCAACAAACCCCTTCTCAATTTATGGAGTTTTTTCTTCAACAATGGTTACAAGCTTCAAATCTAGAATATCCTCTTTTTTTCTTACAAATTTTGGAGGTGGGTGAATTTTTGGTGCATTTAGGACCAAAATAGAGTCTTTCGTTGAATTCAGAGATGTCGAGAAAGTCAAATTTTGCTTTCGTTTGGCCTAATTTGGATTTCATAGGTTTGATTATTTTTCCAAATCCAAAGGGTAGGTATGATTTCAAAGCATTTTGGTGCAAAAAGGACCTCATGGTTGTGTTCAAGAGGCCAATTTGATGAATTTTCACTATAAATTTGACCCGTTTTGCCATTGGGAGCTTTTGAAGCAATTTTCTTTTGTATAGGCATCGATACGATCTCTCTATGAATTTCTATGGATGGCATTCAAAAAGAAATCTTAAAAAAGTGGAATTATAAGGTTGGCATATTTTTTTTATAAAATTCTTTTTTTAGAAAATTTTAAAATATTAGAGTATTTTAAAAAAAGGAGGGCAATTTATTTCATGGGGGAAAAATTTTCAAGGTTATACCCATAGGGTACCTGCTTGTCAGGCCCTGCGGGCCCTGTACCTTCTCGACCACTCATTTAATGTTTTCCAGTGATTTCTTTGGCTTGTTGGCAGCAACCTTCCTCCTTGGCAACTTTTCTGCACATGTCACCCACTTGCCAAGTAACATTTATTCCTTGTCGATGTCTAGTGGTTTTCCAGCAGCCATCACTTCTTTTTTTGACGAATTTTTCTAGGGCTCAGAGTTTTTTCCTGTGACTAGGAAATATTCCTAGAATATTCCATTGACATTAGAATGAGGTCATCCTGACATCAGCGGTATGACCTGCCTCAATGGCCCTTTGAACCCTCCTTGTGCCCTAAAGGAGGTTTCTTTTCTTTTGGCCATAACTTGGGTGCCCAATATCGGATTTTTGAAAAAAAGATATTGTTGGAAAGATGGTTCTATCAAATTTCTATTAGTGTGGGTCTAGTCACTTATTTTTGTTGCTAGTACATTCTACATCCTATTGAAGCCAAAGTTACTATTTTCAATCCCAAGCTCATAACTTTTGACCTATTTCTCTAGTTTTTGTGATTCCAATGGCGTTGGGATGTATTTTAGAGCTCTTCACATCTATCCATGGATTTTTTGTACATTGCTCTC
Source organism: Sequoia sempervirens (assembly GCA_007258455.2). Taxonomy (NCBI): domain Eukaryota; kingdom Viridiplantae; phylum Streptophyta; class Pinopsida; order Cupressales; family Cupressaceae; genus Sequoia; species Sequoia sempervirens. Next base: position 103,206,781 of record VDFB02105785.1, read on the forward strand.
CAAGTAAATTTTATTCATTTTTTTGTGTTTTCACACTCTAGTGAATTACTTGGCAGTCTTAGCTCTTGGAAACTTTTTTCTTACATCCAGGATGAATCATTTTTGGTTGTTATTCATGTATATCTAGTTTTCTATCCTATTTGGGTATTGTAGACATCTTTTTCATGCACATTCTTTTTTGTAGATGCACTAAGATAAAGTACCATTTTGGTGTATAATTTTTGGGGATTTCACACATTCTGTTGTGCCTTTTGTATTTGCACTATGATATAAAGTGCCATAGGGGGTTTGATGTTTTCCTTTGGTTTTCCATCACACCTTTGGAAAGTGAGTGTCCCTTCCACGACAGTAGTGAATCCCAATGATTCTTGCCTCATGTGTGTGTTCCTTAGTTTGCACAACCTTTTATTTGTAGGTTATCTCTCCTACATGCACTTCTTGGTTTCACACAATTTCAGTGTACCTAGGATCTCCCTTTTCAACATTATGAGGGGGTTTCTACTATTGGTGCTAATGCTTCCTTGGTTTTGTGTTTGAGTGATCTACGTATCTAGTTTATGTTCCTATGTACTTTTGGATGCAACGTGCATTAGTAGTTGGTTACATTCATTTTGATGAGATGGATCATTTACCATATGGACACTCTTGCATTCATGTTTTTGGAGGTTCTTCACTTCAACACTATATCAATCATCATTTGGCAGTAGTCTACAACTTCTTTGTGCTTCAATGATGTTGTACATGTTCCTCTTGTTTTTGGGACATTATTTTGATTGGAGGCTTCTTAGTCCTTTACCTTGATTGGGAGGCTTTTTCAGTCCTCCATTCACTTTTCTTTCTTTTGGAGAGGGGTTTTCTCCCACAATTTTTTTCTCCTTTTCTCTAGGTTTGAGAGATCTTTTATTTGTACATGGATGCCTCACCAATCCTCATTTTTTGGGACCCATCACACATTCTCTTTTTAGGGTTTTTAGCTACTCCCTAAGTTCATCTTAAGGGGGGTCTTAGAGTAATCATGCATTAGCTAATAATTAATTAATCTTTAATTAATTATTATTCTAATTTATTCTCATGTACTTAAGGTAAACTTAGGAGTGCTTTTATGTTTTTATTAGTTGAGCTACTATTAGGTCATTATGTCTCATTGCATGATATGTTAACACTTTTCATGATCTAATCCCTTTCTCATTTAGGGTTTTGCTCCTATAAGCACTCAACTCTCATTGTATTATCACTCAAGCTTTCATACCATTTGATAGTCTCTTGCATTATGTAGCTTTTTCTTGTTGAGGAATATAATAATTCTTTGTTTGTAGATCTCTTGCATGGAAGGTGTATTTGTTTATTTTTTGATCTTGTGGTTCATTTTTTTCATAATTCTAACAAATATTGTCCTCCAAAAACTAATCCACGCAAGTGTGATCCAACTTCCAACTGTAAAACCAATTGGTGAGGATGTGTCTAAGCCCTCTTGGTCTAAATAGTATGGATTTTATGAATATCATAGAGTTCATAGACAAAAAATATGGTTACATGAGACTTAAAAAACTCCATCCAAGATCTCATTGTTCGAGGAGAAATCACCATTGAAGAAAGAAAGTCACCTAAAAAATAACTAGGTATATATAAGCAACCTTTCCTGAAACATACTGATGGTAAAGCTTCCACATCTTATAACATAAATACTTATACCTACAGCAACAACATCTCATGTATAATTTTGTTATTGATCAAATTGAGCAAAGTCCTTCCCAAGTAACTATTATAACCATCAAAGCATCTAATTATGTTGTCACTACCTGATGTGGTTGAGTCACCATTCAAGGAGCCTCATCCTCCTCCCCATCTACAATAAAATATAACATCCTTGACCACTTAGGAAAAAACCAACACAAATATCTATCCTTGAGCTACTTTGAACATCTCCCATCTATAAAGAGATTCTCAAAAAGGCCCTTCAATAATCCTATGTCCCTCATGATATTAACATTGACCAATTTCAAGTCATGATGGGGAACTTATCTTCTCCACAATCCATCACATTCACTACTAATGACTTTCCTTCCATCGATCCATCTCACAAAAATATGCTTTACCTTGAATCTCATATCTATAAAACCATAATCAAGCACGTCCTAATAGATGGTGGATTATGAATTAATCTTTGCAACTTGAATCTAATAAAATGATTGGGATATTCTGATGATATTTTCAATCCTCAAAAGAATATTACCATAAAATCTTATGATGAATTCGATCATGAATCTAAAGGTTCCATAAAGCTACCTATCTAGGTTGGAACAAGTACTAAGAAACTACATGTCAGATTCTAGACCTTGATCTCCCATACAACATCCTTCTTAGTCATCCATGAATCCATGCCATGCAAGTTATCCCATCCACATATCATCAACACAATGGAACTGAAGTGACTATACTTATTGATCAAAAGTCATTTCAATATTGTAAATTATTGGAAAGTAGTCATGGCCCTTTAGTCCAAGAAATACAATAACATATTCTTCATCACACATTGATCCTTCATTTCTATCAACTTCATCCACCTCACACTATCATAGAGATTAGGGCTAAAATCAAAGATATTGGATGTAGAAATAAAGAGACATGATATAGGGAGAGAGATAATAAGAGGGACAAAAAAAGAGGGTTAGATAGAAAGAAATGAAGAGACTGAGAAGGAGCAATATAGATACAAAGGGAGCAAGAGAGGAAGTGTTTAATTTTAAGAAATGGGATTGTATTTTTTATTTTATAAATTATTACATCTCACATTCTACAAAATGTGATCGCATTTTGTGGAACATGGAACACACTCACATTTTTTGTTGTATGAAATGCAATTGTGTTTTATGTTGCACAAAAAACACTCGTGTTTTGTGTTGCATGAAACACACTTGTGTTTTGTGTTACACAAAACATGCTCACATTTTTAGTCAAAAAAATTCTCACCCTTTTTTCTTTGGAATAAGTTTGGATAACAATTCTAAAGGATTGAACTATTAATTTACTTTCATTTCATGTGTTTTGACCTTCAATGGAGTTTCTCAACTTGCATGCCATCAAGTTTACACATTGTATAATGATATTTAATAAAATTACCACCAAAATTTCATGTCTTCTTAACTCTTTAACCATTATTATTTTTATTTGAAACATATTAACATATTTATTTTTAATTTATTTTATTATTGTTTCTATATTCCTCAGATACATATGTCTCAATCTTTCTTAGTTGACCAGTATGAGTTTTCCACAGTCCATGAAGTTACAATATTTAGCTTTTAGATTCAACTATGTAAGTTTTTTTGTTGATGTTTCAGATCACACTCAATGAACACTTTTAATCAATCTTTCTTTATAATTTTTGATTAGCTTGTGTGTGTGTGTGTGTGTGTGTGTGTGTGTGTGATTGTTCTACACTTCATTCTTTACACATTGAAAAAACTTTGTATTTTTTATTAGTATTGTGCAAGTTATGTGATGCACACATCCAGTGATGCCATTTTTAGGATGCATCCACTTTGAAAATCACAAAAGATATATTCAATAAAAAATGATAAAAAATATAGAATTTGTAGTACTCACTCTTATCTATGTTTTCTCCAATTGATTTTAATAAATACTAAATGCAACCAAAAAATAGGGGGCTCACACCAGACACTATGTTATATTATAGTGAGAAAAACATGAACACTTTTGTGTGTGTGCAAAATTTCATCCTCTTAACCATAACTATTTTGAAAAACTTTACTAGTTTAGAAACTAGATTGAGAGTACTACGATTTTTGTTCTTGTTGTATCTTGAAATTTTGAGTGCATGAATCTCAAATTACTCATCCAAGTTCAAGTTTAGTTGATTTAAAAAAAAAAGTAACCAATTTTGATCCCTTTTTGTATACCATTTCCATGCACTTACCCAATTGAGAAGAGGAGGGAAGAGGAAGGGTTTGATGAGCCATTATGATTCATTTCAAGTTGTTTCCACTATCTTGGAAAGGTGACAAGTGGCAAAATGCCCAAAATTGGCCTTTGAATGATAAATTATTGTGGAACACTAGTGCTACACATAGACATTCGTGCTACTTGCATTAGTGTTCAGACAATTTATGCTAAAAAATGACAGGGGACAAAAATACATACAACTAGAACATAACAATGACATGAAAAAATGACCTTGAAAAGGAAGACCTAAACACCTTGAGAAGGAAAAAAGTTGATGCAAAGGTTGAAATGAGCCTAGATAAACACTAAGGGAATGAAAGCTGAAGTGAGCATGAAACATAATGTGAAATTGCAGAAGTATGCAATTTAACACTATAATATATTTTAAAATAATCCTTAAAAAAATGATTATCTATGAAACCTCCCATTCCATATGATAATATTTCTTGAATTTTGATTGGAATTCTCTAAAGAGATTTAAATAACTATTGTAGAGGATTGTGCTCATGAACTCCAAAATCTTTGAAATGAATATAAACTTTATATTGTTCATTTATTTAAACTTCTTTAGTAAACATCTTTTGATTGTGTTTTACAATAAAAATGTTTAAATATGATCATAAATTTAAATCATAATTGCTATTATGAAATTTATGAGACCACTTGATTGTTAAAGACTCTTAAAAGATTTCAACAATACATCTATAACTGCCAAACTCTCAACAACTACTAATATCTTTATCAGCAAAATCTTTGATCAAAATTTACGCTATTTTATTTTTATATTTCATAAAATTAATTTGAACAATCCCTATATCTAATAAATATGAAAAATGTAATAAATATGAAAACATATTACTACTCTTAATCCCATCATAGCCGTTATTAAAATCTCATTTATTCTCCAGCTAAAGACTGAAAACTATGAGGAGGGCGATGGAGATGTGAACCAACAAATTACAGTGCTCCACACACATGTACACTACCAACAACCAACCAATAACAAAGCCTGGGAGAAATATAATCCATGTGACCGGAGGCTCCAAGGACAGAGACGACACGTCATGTAACAACGAAATTTATAGGCTAGTAGATGGCAGGTGAAAGGAGACGAGCATATAGGGCCCATAGCATTCGTCGGCTCAAGCCTCACATTGGCCAGTTCCCTTACCCAGCCAAATTCCTTTGTCTAGTGTGTTTGTTGTTTGTCTTGAGACCGTCAAAATTAATAAATTGAGTGAGGAAACTAACTAGTGCTATTGTCTGAACAAGACCAACAACAAGCGTTAGGATTGGAGAGGACAGAAATGATCGTGTTTTGACGATAACATTGGAAATGAAATGATGAGATGGATACATTGGCTTTCAATAGCAGAAAGTAATTTTGATTGGTGGAAGTTGCTTCGGTTCCGTAGCTTTCCATGTTGCACTGCCATCGCCGCAACTTCTTTGAAACTTCTGCAAGTGCATGAACTTAAAAGAGGAGGAATGAGGTTCCAAAATGGTCTGAACAGTATATGAATTTCTTAATGATAAACCAAAAAGCTGTGACATTTTTACTCATCTGTTTGACAAATAAGGCAGCCCTTTTAAAAAATCGCTTTGACAGGCAGAGTAGACCGTCAAATTGACGGATACGGAGTGCGAGAACGACCTAGGAAATTATGGACGAGAAGATATGCACCACAAATGGCTTAAACAGTAAAAGCATGCAAAGCTACAGTAATTTATACGGACTGGATGAGAGCTCACCATAGATAGTTCCAAAATATGCCGAACAGGGTGAGCGATTGTCGTCCGATCAGATGTTTGGACGGTCACGATCAATATTTCTTCCCCCGACTAACTTTTGTCTTGCAGAGTAGATCGTAACTCGAGCTCCAGCATCATTAGTACTTCTTGCGGCGCACATTTTGTAACTAATAATATTATTCCTTGCCCGCATATTTTGGAACTATCTCTCGGAGCTGCGGATCTCAGGGCCCAACATGGTGAACACTGAACAATTGTCCTCGAATAAGATGATTCGGACTATCACGATCGATATTTCTTCCACCCCACTAAATTTTGTCCTGCACTGTAGAATCTTTCATTTGTCCTGTACTGTAGATCTTAAGTCGAGCTCCATCATCAATATTACTTCTTGTGGGGCACATTTTGCGATTCTCTATGAGACTAGATGGGAGCTGGGTCGCACATTCGTGAGGAAAAGATGCCTCCTCACTCACCTACGTGAGCGACTATTATAAAATAATAGCAATTGGCAGGGAAAACGTATGAGAAAAGCATCAGCCGACGAACGACAGTCAAGAAGATGCACAGGATATCTGGTTTTGAAGAAAAAGAAATAGTATCATTTTCAATTTATGTTCTTATTCCAACGAATTTCGCTTTGCTGGCCTTTATTGGAGACACATCTCCAGCCGTTGCTCTGCTCTCTGCAGTGAGCTCTTTGATCGCTCTATTTCTATTCATGTCCTGCCTAGTCAACATGGCCTTAAGTTCTGCTGTGATCAAAATACTAGGTGGCCTCGCGCTTGTGTTGTCAGGTTGCAGCTACCTAGCAATTATGGCGACCAAATTTTAGCCCATCTCCAAGAGTAGTGTTGTTGTCCTCTTCATATTTGGTGCCATCGTAATTGGCGCCATCATCATGTTTGTAACTTGTAAGAAGCAGCGTCAGAATAGAAAGTGCTCATCCACCACCTGCAGGTGCAGATGCTGTATGATTTTGTGACTTCTTTCCATCTTTAGAGATGGTGATGATGGGGTTGTAAGAAATCTTTTGACTTTTTATTTTTAAGTGACTATTATTATGTGGAATTTTTTATTTAAATTTTCTAAATTAATATAATATTGAAAAAAATTTGATGAATTTTTGCATTTTTATCTTGAATTACGTTTGATTAAATTGGCTGAACACTTTATTAAATACTCTTACAATTGATGAGTGAAAAATGTTGCAGTGATTTTTTTTTGGTAATTCAGACATTGTTCAGACCTCTTTCAACCCTCTTTCCTTTTTCAAGTTATAGTTTCTAAATTTACGCTTTTATGATTGACTTATTAATTTTTTTAAATAATCTAAATAAACCTCCAGTAAATGTCCTTTAATTTCTTCGAGGAGTTTTATTCCGCGGGGAATGAAAAAACTGTAATTAGTGTAAATCGTAGGATTCAGCGGAGTAAATTTGACGGGCGCATTGCCTGTCAAGCGATTTTTTCTGACGGTTATCCATTATGTGGTACGCTTTCCCAAAATTTTCATTGTATTTTACGGCAAAAATGCCTAAATATGGCCATACGACCATAAAATTTAGGGCGTGAGGACCAAGAGTATGAGGTGGTATCTTCCAACAGTAAGCGTTTGGGACTGTGTAACGGCCTTGTGGATTGTTTCCTTTCCGCTGCCTGCTACAAGGACTCTGCTCATTTCTATTTCTGTGGCCCGTGGGGAAGAGGTCTTTCTTCGTTGACGATTGACGAAGTGCATTTCGGGGAGTTGGTAGCTAACTGTCTCGACCAAGGCATTCAGGTATGCGTGGTTTTTTAAATTTATTGCCGGATCGGCGTCACTGTAAATTTCGATTTCAGGTCGCATGCCTTAGGTTGTTGTGGTTTAAGCCCTTAGGCTTCGGGTTTCATGCATAGATGTTTTGGGCTTTATTTCTGCGAGTTTTGTTTTCGCTTTTATGTTTTCCTTTCTTGGTCTTTGTTTAACAATTTTGAGGGATGTTTCGTGGATTGCAGTTGTCCTGGTCAGGTGCCAAGCGACAAGACGGTATGTATGTTTTCCCGTGTCGAGTTCTTGTATCTCGAACCAACTGTCGTCGATGATGTTCAAACCGGGACGCCGCAAACGACTTAATCTGCGGCCACTAGGGGAAAACCCCTAGTAGCCGTTAGGGCTAACTTGGCGCATTCGTGGAGAGTGCAAATTAGGTCCGATTTCTTTTTTTTTGGCTTCTTCGTAACTAAGTTAGGACCTTAAAAAGAAAAAAATTGGCTTTTGGGTATTTAAAACAAGCCTTGTGGAACTCGTAAAGCAAAAGGTGGTCAAAAAGGGGGTTTTTTTACCTTCATCCCCTACATCTTCATTATTTCACCCATACCTATTCATTACAAATCCAATTTTTTTTTTAAAAAATGCCTATTTACAATTATCATTTCACCCATTTCAAGTTACATTTCTATGCATGCCCCATCAAAATATCACGTGGGTCCGCTAGGAGGCGGTCCCTTTACTCTCAACCTCACCACATTAAAATGTTCTCCACATGCCCCATATTCCTTCATCAAACCATGCATATGAGTTAACCACGTACCCCTGAAGCCTTCATCAAACCAAGTGTACATGTTAACCTAACCACGGGTTGCTGGGCAGCTTTAAGCCCTAAACTCATCATCTCCCGTGGTTTCTTTGTAGATTTTTTGGCGTTGCATCCTCTCTCCCACCATCGACTTTTGTTCAGTGACCACAACGACGACCTTCGGCTTCATTCTGTTGCAGGTAACATCTCCACCTCCCTTCACCTACAATATTGCTTGTTCAACAATGGAATTTTGTTGGGTTTGACGGTGTTTTGGCGTCTTTAAAAATCATTTCTGTGTATGGCATTAAGGGTTTGACTGTAATCATTTCTATTTACATGTGACTAGTAGAAAAATGATCCCTCATGAATTATTCTGTCTATGGCATTGACGTTTTGATTGCTATGCCTTTTTTTGACATTATTCTATGAAGTAATCACATGTAATGTGATTTAAACAAAACATTGACAAAATTTTGACCAAGTATAATCATGAAATTTATTGGGTATACAATAAGATACTTAATCTTCAAAGATTTTTTAATTTAATCTTATATGGAGCTACATAAAACGTCTCCACCTCTCTTGACCTGCAAGATTGCTTATTCAACAATGGGTTTTTTTTTGCATCATCAGTGTTTGAGCGTTATGACTTTTGTTGACATTATTCTATGAACTAATCTCATGTAATGTGATATAAACAACACATTGATGAAATTTTGACCAAGAATAATCATGAAAATTAATGGGTTATTGTCAAACGCTAGTATAATCAATTTTTTTTTGGGTTTTCAAATTTTACCCCAAATTGTTAAGGGGTTTCAGGATACGGGTTAATGTGGTTAATGGAAAATCCAACTTCCAATCAATTCCCACTTTCTTCGAACATCTACCTCATTTTTCTCTTTATCTTTTGTCGCACTACATAGGTAAAAATAGAAAAAAAAAGTGCCCTACAGACACCCAACTTCTGTACTCCATTTGGTTTCCAATTTTCTTTAAACCAACATTCCAGACAATAAAGAAATATATAAATATCTCTACACATGGGGACAAATACGCTGCACTTGCAAGTGTTATGGGTTCTTTGACATGGCCAACTCCTCTGTTCTCTAATTATCAGCTACTGGCGATGTAACATTTTTGATACTTCCCTGTTAGAAACTTCGTAGCTTCAAGGGATTTTTGATGTTCTAAGTTGATTGACACTTTGGCCTTTGCCAATTTAGGATTCCATCTTTTGTAACCTGACAAACACTTCACTTTTATATTATAGAATTTGTGAAGAGTTAAGTGACTAAAACCATTCACATTTATCATCTAGATGATTCTTTTTTTGTATTTGGATTTGATTAATGGGGGTATTAATGGACCCTCAACCTCAATATGGGCATTAACCAAGCCCAGTAATGGTGGGACCACTAAAAGGGGGCCCCATTTCCAATAGAGACAAGATCTAAACCTACGAGCATGATGTCCTAGCAGGAGCATAAAGCATGTGACTAAACCAACCCAATGAGACAACACCTCACCTCAACCATTGCACTATGCCTATAACAACCAATCAAGTTGATTGTTGTTGTAACCAGGGTTTTGTGAATGAAGCTATTATGTATTGCAATGGATAACTGCTGACAACATAGTTATAAATATTAATACTTATTTTTACCATTTAGCTTGCATTGCTACTCTTGTGATATCAATGTTTAAACTTTAGCTTGTTGAATTCTTCTATTTAGAATTTTCTTCAGACATGGACCTTAACATATGTAATTTGATACATTAAGTAAACACTCTTTTCTATGTATATTAAACAAACACTCTTTCCTATGTATTAAGTACTCAAATTATATATATTAAGTAAACACTCTTTCCTGTTAGAAACCAAGATCTAAAATGCAAACCGAAAAATCACCTTCAATAGAAGAGAAAAACAAAAAAATAGAGATTTGCAAAAGATGTGTAAAATATTATTATTCAAGAATTCTTAATTATAAGATATGATTTGCTTTATAAAAGAAAATATACATAACCCTAATATTATCTTGAGCAGCAAGATAGCTCAGTAAGATAATGATGAGAATTAATTAACCTAGGAATTAAATAATGCCTAAGTAAAATTATGGAAGTGTAATTAAATATTAATTACACCAACAACCCCCATAAGTGCAACTTAGGGAGACTATAAAAGCATGCACCTAAATGCTAAGATGAATGCATGAAAGCATGAATGGGTCTTGACAACAAGGCCTGATCAGGTACCCAAGTACAAATGTAATAATGAGTTAGAGAAGGAAAACCCAGTGGGAAAAAAACCCCTGCAATGAGATGATTGCTACAAAGAAGCACTGGAAGAACACTATGGAGTAACACTGGAACCACAATCTGACAAGCAAGAAAAAATACTTCTATCTACAACTGAAACAAAAAATGGAATCATAATAATGTGACAGCAGACCCGATGCCACAGAACACTGGAACAACCCTGGAATCTGTGAAGCAAAAGTAGATGAAATGATGACATAATCTGGAAACCGTGTATCTCGATACTGATGCCAAACTAAGACTAAAACTCTTCCATGGGAAGGAGTACCATAAAGAATTTGGAACATGAACCATAAAAACATGGCCCTCAAACTGAGAAGGATCTGAACCAATGCGGATCAAGAAACTGAATCTCTCAACTAAAGTGTGAATCGATGAATTCGATATGCATCAAGCTCGAGCAAAAATATGGCCAAAAAAAACTAAGAAACCAGATAACCCATGCGAGTTGCCAACAAATCAAGATGGAGATGGAGATCAAAGTGCATGCACACTCTAATCAAATTATTATGCAAGAAACCCCCCTGATGGAACTTTATCTCAGTTCATTTATTACAATAACCCAACAATTGTAAAAGGAGAGAATGCTTAATGTGCATAAACAGAAAATAAGATGATGTGGTATTGAAATGAAGTACAAATATTCAAGTTTCACCTTTCCAACTACCAAAACATCCAAGTAATCTCCAAAAAACCCATTGGGACAAATCTGGAATAATGATAAACTTGTGATAGATACAGAAAAAAGTGCATGCACAACAATGTAGAGCTCCTCAATACCTTTCCAAACCCGCAAAGAAGATGAAAATCAAAGATCATGGAAAAAAGTTGAGCTCGGAAGCCAAAAATAAACATTTGACTTCAAACATAAAAAATAGCAGATAAATAGAAAAATACTGAAAAATAAACTGTACCACAGGAAAGTACTTGGAACCAGCTTTCTGGCGATATCTCGTTTGCCCGATTTCAATACTGTATGCCCAAGTTATGCCAAAAAAAAAAAAGTGCTCCTTTAGGGAAAATCAGGGCTAAGAGGGGGCTTGGAGCACCGTACGACCACTGACGTCATGCTGACGTCAACACTTCACGAGAAAAAATTTCATGGCCTAGATGTCGTTGGGGCAAAAAATGCCCCCATGTTGGAAAAATTTTTGGCTGTCGGTATATTCTCCGCTTTCCGGAATATTCCTCCACATATGCTAGTATATTCTTTCCTACCAGAATATTCCAGCAGAATCTGTTGTAGCCGGTAGGGGCTGAATGGAGGGTCTGGTCCGCCATAGGACTGACGGCTGGCTAGAGGGCCCGACGGGGCTGAGCGCTGGCCAACGACGCAGGGCGGCGATGGTGGCGAGTTGGTGGCCACCGGGTGGTAGATCTCTTTAGAATTGGAGGCGCATGCACAGAGGTGGAAAAAGCACGTTTTTTAATTTTTTTTTGAGAATCATGCCTCGGGATGCATGCTGGGGAGTCCATACAGCCCCCCAAGCAATTTTTTTTGTCTTCCGAACCAACTACTCAAAAATCGATGAAACGTAGTGCATTCTTAGGGTTTTTGGTTGCTATGAATGCAATGGTGACCTCCGTTTGTGCTCAAACTACTCTAAAAAATTGTCTACCCCTAGATCTTGCAAAAAATATTTGAGCTTGAAACCCTCACAAATTTGGAAAATCATAGCCAAAATCTGCAAAACAAAAGCCAATCCTGACTTGGTCCAGCATTCTGAATCCAATGGTGAAGCTCGATTTGATCCAAAATGCCTCATAGATGAACTCAAGGCATGATACCCTCGAGGAATCCAGAACAAACTCTGCAATGATTTTCTCAAAATATGAGAAGGGGTTGCAAATCAAGGCTCTGATACCATGTTAGAAATGAAGATCTAAAATGCAAACCAAAAAATCACCTTCCATAGAAGAGAAAAACAAAAAAGAAGAGATTTGCAAAAGATGTGCAAAATATTATTATTTAGGAATTCTTAATTACAAGATATGATTTGCTTTATAAAAGCAAAGATGCATAACCCTAATATTATCTTGAGCAACAAGATAGCTCAATAAGATAATGATGAGAATTAATTAACCTAGGAATTAAATAATGCCTAAGTAAAGTTATGCAAGTGTAATTAAATATTAATTACACCAACATTTCCTACATATTAAGTACTCGGCTCACAAATTTTAAGAGAAAACAAATTGGGTATTTGTCTATGCTACAAAGTTGGTCTTTGATTTCTACTATATTATGAGAATAAATGTTCTTGGGTGCATGATAGTAACCACAACCAGTACAGTACATTAATAATTTGATATCATTATGCACACCTCAATCTTCTCAAAGTAGATCATTACTCCACCCTTTGTACCACATGGTATGTCTATTACCTATCAACCAAAACAATGAAAGTTTAAGATGCAAAACAAATTTCTCAAATTCAAATTTTCAATATCAAATTGGGCTTCAAAGATAAACATTTGAAAATACTTCAAGAATTTTATACAATTCATGAACTGAGAACTCTTTTTGATTTCATGCCAACCTAACATTTGTACAATATGGTTAACATTTGTTCTTGCAGCTTAGATAAACCATTACCAATTTATTACTCTTTTGGATGATAAGGGGGAGATGTTGGGGGTAAGGTGGAACTTTTAAAGATAAATAATGAAAACTAATTACATTATATTTATGTGTAAAAGTTTTATGTCCAACTTATAATTACTTAATTCAATTTTAAAAGCATTTACTGAATGAGAAAGGAAAAGTATAAGCATCACTAAGACAATGCAATGTAGTTATTATACCTTTAGCCAATTTGTGTTTTTATTTTCTCAAATTTAATTACAAACTTCAAGGGAACTACATGAATAAACATAACAAAAGTTATACAATTGAAGGAACCTATTGCATCACATAAAGAATTACAAACATAGATTTTCCAACTTTCAAGATAAGTAATTATATATATATCAGATTATAATCTATATATATTATCTATATATTATAATATATATCAGATTATAATCTATATATATTATCTATATATTATAATATATATATATATATAAGATTATAATAATATATCAATCAAATTGATTATATATATATATACAGTAATTCCTTGTAGTGTTTCATCATATCAAGCCATGTACGGTTTCATAACATGGACCTTAACATATATAATCTAATATAGATATATATCTATATAAGAATGTACATATGTAATCTAATATATATATATATATATATATATATATATAAGATTATATATGTATAATCTTATATGGATAATAAAGGTGAAAATGAGGAAGAAAACGATGGGTGATGATGAGTATATGGCTTAAATCTACCCACCAACCCATGGTTAGGTTAACACATACGCGTGGTTTGATGAAGGCTTATGGGGCACATGGTTAACTTGAATACGCATGGTTTGATGAAGGAGTATGGGGCACTTGGAGAAAATTTTAATGTGATGAGGTTGAGATTAAAGGGACCACCTACTAGCTGACCCACGTGATATTTTGATGGGGCCTGCATGCAAACGTAACTTGAAATAGGTGAAATGATAATTGTAAATAGGCCTTTTTTCATTCAACACACCATTGTTTGGCAGAAAATACAAATGTGAAAGTCAATCACCACAATTCAATGCATTCAATATACACATTTGAATGATTTTATAAGAGGTGATTTCTAGTGTCATTTTCATTAGGAATTCTCCTATGCTTTCACTGCATATCCTCTACAAAATTCATCTCTATACATATAACAAAACGGAAAACATTTTATAATTCATATGTACGACTGAATTTATGCAAGCCACCTATTTTGTCAATTACACCAAATATAAAATTGATTTCCTATAAGCCACGATAGAACTCGGGCATAATTGGCCATTGCAAAATGAAATGACATATTGTTTCCCATGAAGATTCAATTTTCACATTCCAATGATTTTATAAGAGGGAATTCCTTATATATCCTCTGCAAAATTCAGAGCTTACTAAGGCAACCTATGCACATTACTCTTAAAAGGGAGCTTATTCATGTTGGTACACCCAGAATAACTAAATTCATGTTTTTATTTATCAATATACCGGATTTACATTTATGTTGTCTATTTCATTATTCAATATACTCTTTTATATTTATGTACTCAATGTCTACATTATTTTTAGCCATACAAAATATTTAGTTTTGACTTAGCTGTTCAAATGATCATTATATCCATTATGTAATCATATCACAACATACAATATATTTATCTATTTTCTTCCACTTATTTTATGAGTTTCAATAATTAGATTACATATTTGTATATACATATACATATACATATACATGTACATGTATATGTATATGTATGTACATATACATATACATGTACATATATATGTATATACAAATATATATACACATGTATATGCATATGTATGTATGAATGTATATGTATACATGTATATGTATATACATAGACATGTATATTTATATAGATATACATATATTTATTGAAAGTTGTGGCATGAAGTATATGCACAATACACACTATCAAATAGATTTGTGCAACGGTTGTCAATAAATATATGTATATGTACATGTATATGTATATAGATATACATGTATACACATACATATATATGTATATGTAGATGTCAAAATCTGCATTTTGGTTAAAAACTAACATAGACATATATGATTAGTATTCAAGCAAAGCAAACCTTCAACATCCATATGAAATAAATCAACATGTTTTATGATACAATCAAAACAACAAAAGATTAGATAAACTAGTTGAAAGCATACAACAAAACATGAAGAAAATAATATCTCATATTGGATTGGTGTCACATGTGCTAGTGACCCTTTCCCAATCCTTGATTGATAAGCTAGTGATGAAATTGCTATGGATATGGAGATGATAAAATGGACAAGATAAGTTCTCAAAGAGAATGACCTTGCATCAAGTTGTGTAGATGATGGAGATGATGGAGTGAAATGGACAAGATCAATTCTCAAATAAAGAGAGTGACCTTGCAAGAGATTTTGGAGGTCTTGATAAGAGATGAAGCCTCTATTTTATAGATTTTCAAATGCTAAGAGTGTTGAAAATGGACCAATGTGGGACAAAGATCAAGCCAATAAGATAAGACCACTTGTCAAGTGATGATAGGCCAATGGTTGTGCAAGATTTGGGAAGAGTGCCCATGAGAGGGAGAATTTGAATACAAATTTTGCAATAAATTTTGAGAGGGGGACAAGAAAAATAGCAATAAATGCAATGTTGGACTTGTCATGTTGAGGGAAAATGAGGGTTTCAATAAATCAATATAATTGATTTATTTGTGCAAGTGGCTAAATCTAGATAATGCAAGTGGGTGAGATTAGCATTTAATCATGGTTAGATTAAATAAATGATGATTATGTTAGTTTAATGATGATTAGGTGAGTTTGACTTTTAGGACTTTGATATTTGATTTATTTAAATCAGAAAATGATGGAATATGATTTAGGATTTGATTTAAATGGATGTTTAATTTATTAAAAGATTGATGATAATGCTTATTCGATTTTAAATAAATAACCTTAGGAAATGAGATTATTTAATGAATGGATGAAGGTGATGAATGAATCTAATGCGACATCTAAACGAATGAACCTAATCAAATGCAGAATGTTAATTTTGCATGTCTACAGTATATATATGTCCTTTCTATTTCACTCTGCCATGTATGGTGCCATCATATGTAATACACATTGTTATTTTTAGTTTCATACCAAGGATCAAAACATTGTGGATTTTAATGCTCCAATCAAAACTCTTATTGTTGTGCATGCAATATTGTAAGGATGATTTGATGTGGGAATGTTACGAATACCATGTACTACCCCCATTTATTACAATTATTTTGCAGGCAAGTGAGAGCGTGGAGAGGTGAATCAAGTATGTGGATTATCAACATACCAACAAAGTTGTGTTTGTTAACACAATAAACTCTATAGGGACATTTTGCTCTAAATGCTTTATGATATGTTTACATTTTGTGATATACATATGCTCATAAATATATACTTTTCTTATTAGATGCTTATTTGATTGGAGGAATATATTTATTGGCATTGGTCTCTTAATGGTAGGCATGCAAGGACTTCTCCGTAATCAACAAAAGACATTTAGCATTAATGATAGCTAAATTCTATGACTTTACTTTGGCAATGACCTATTAATACTGAAAAATGTGTCTTTTTATATATATGGCTGAAAGTTAGATGAAATGAACAATAGTATATAGTAATTATGAGATTAGTTAGTATTAGATTAATTATATATCTGCATGTATATATATATATATATTGATAGGTATATATGTACATACATATATATGGTTATGCATATATGTATGTACATATATAGCTATATATGTGTGTGTGTCTTTGTGTATGTATATAATTAATCTGATAATTAACATGTAGTTTCATTAATTTTTTATACTGATAATTGATAAGAATATATCATTGTCTTCATATGCCTTCATCAAACCACACGTATGGGTTTACCTAACCACTGGTTATCAAGCATCTTTAATCCTCAAACTCATCATCTCCAGTGGATTTTTTGGCAGGTTAGTATTTGCAGACAATCATATATTCTTATCAGATTGTGTGTGTGTGTGTGTATATATATATATACATACAATCTGATAAGAATATATCATTATCTGCAAATATATATATATACAATCTTATAATATAATATCCTTGTCTGCAAAAAATATATCATTTTCTGCAAATTGTGTTTGCAAACAAAGTTTTGTGATTATTTTTTATTGACAAAGACTGAAACATAGTGTAATTAGTGAGACCACATAAAATAGAAGGATGAAACCATCATCAAACATATAAGGCATACAAATTTGAGGTTCCAATAACAAACAACAACATTAGGACATTTTATAATCATATCATAGTTATATTTTGAATCAAACTGCAATAATTGATTGGATGGTGCGAGAGAAAAACATGGCTCGAACATTCTTGAAACATATGAAAATATTACTCAAAGCTTGTATTGATATTCTCCCCTTAAACATATGTGAGGTTTGAAGCATAATTACATCAGCATTATCACATCTTATAATCATATCACAGTTATAACTTTAAGCAGATAAACATATATGATTTGCAAACCAGATCACCAAAATATACTGCCACATCAATCAAAAAAAAAAATTGAATATGCACATAATCAACTATCCATATTTCTGGGAAAATGAGGTGGCATGATATATCTGCCAATAGTTGAGTCAAGTCCACTTGTAGGAGGTGATACTTGGTTAATACCTCCTTGAAGGCATGTTGCTATTTGAGCAAGTAATGCTTGGATTGCATCAACAGTCAATCCCATTTGTTGTGAGCCACTCCCAACCTGCATATTGTTGATGGCTATAAAGGCTGGTGACAAAATTCTCATCATATCAAGTAGGATAGGATGTTGGGAGGGTATAGGATCCCCCAATGTAGACTTATGTTTTCTCTTCTCTGCTTGTTTTGCTTTCCTTTTTGCTGCCTTTTGTAGACATTTAGCCTTGGCATACTCCTGTCTAATGGCTTTCTCTCACATTCTTATCATTTTCTGCTCATCTTCTTTCACTTTTCTTGCTTGCTTCTCAACCCTTGTTGCTTCCTTTAGAATTACTTCTGCTTCACAGTCTACCTTTCTCCACAACATCTGCTCCTTATGTTGTTGCAACTCCTCTTTCATTTTCTTCTCTGCCTCTTGTTGGCTAAACAATTTGATGAAGGCATCAAATGTTAGTACTTGGGATTGCCTACTAAGGTGAAGCACTCCTGAACAGCCTCTCTGTGATGTTCCTTGCACCCTCTACACTGGAAGTTTCAAGAATTTGTTGTTTGGTCTTGTTGTTTGTGATCCATCAGGTGAGGTGCATAGCAAAAACTCAGCTTCTTCCTTACTAATAGCATTGTCATCTCCACTTTGACCATCACTATGCTCTTTCCAATTCCTTGCAGTAGTGAAGTAATGTATTACTTCAGCTCGATCAATGTGTGGTGGGGAAGGCACAAAGAGGCTGAATTCTTCCTCAGTTGGATTTATTTGCACTCCAAGGTTTGTGGCTACTTTATGCATCCATTCCGGTTGGCTAACTTGAGTTGGAAAACTCAGGCCTACTGATGTAGTGGTTGTATCTTCAGTGTAGGGTGAAATAACTGGTTGAACTTTTGGTTGGAAATATACAAAAACTTGTTGGATTTCTGGTTGAATGTGTGTTGTAGTTTCATCCACCCCATTGCATTCTACTGCAACATCACTTGCCACTTCCCTTGTATCGTATTCCCTCACAAAACCATCTATTACATCCTCATTGTAACCAAGAAGACACAAGCATGTCTTTACTTCCATAACATCGTCTCTAGTTTCCATTGTGACTGGTTCATTTTCTGTTGTAGGAGTTGCAACATCATCTTCAACAACATAGCCCTCACTTGGCCCCATGTCATTGTCAAGGGCTGACCGATTAAGAGGCCAAATTCCTGTTCTGCAGAACCCACTAACAATGTTGCTTGGTTTGAAGGCTTTTTTGAAAGCTTGGCTTGCAAGAGTTGCCAACTCTTCATGTCCAATATCAGTATGCGGGTTTGCAGCTTGCCAAATGGTTCTTTCCTCTCTGAAATATGCCTTGAATGGAGCAAAAATGCCAACATCCAATGGCTACAACTTGTGACTGGTATGAGCAGGCAGCATTAGTAGGTCTATTCCTATTTTTTTTTATTCTTCAATGGTCTTGAAAGCCACGTGGCTCCCATGATCATAAAAAATGAGAAGGCCCCTATTTGTTGGTGAAACCCCGCCAGGGATATTAGTTGAAAAATGGTCTAACCATTTGACAAATAATTCCTTTGTCATTCACACATGTTTTTGGATTGCCATCAATTCCCCTACCTCGTAATTAAATATATAGTTATGCATGTGCCTCTTTGATTTAAACAAGTAGAACCTGAGAATGCTTGTCCCAACTGCACTTACACAAGTCAGCACTGTGATCCACTCTCTACTTTTTGAAACCAAATGTGGTACACATTTTTTACCCAATTTGGCAATAACTCTCATGCCAGAGTTCCTACTAGCCTAAATACTAGTCTCATCGCAGTTCCATATTCAAGTTACTCCATAGTGGTTAAGGTTGACCAAGTTCTTGAGGTTGTTGTAGAATGCTTGCACGACAAAAGATTGAACCATAATTGCTTTATCATTGTCCACTCCTTCCACTATTCTGATTGCCAAATCTGGGTGCCTTCTTCAAAATCTTGCCCACCATGGCCTCCTGGGGACCCCATTTGTGAAAGGATTGGGTCGACTTGCAGTTATTTGGGCAACTATAGCTTGTAGTTGATTTACTTGCAGTCTGTGGCCCAATTTTTCCATGTCCTTGCACCATTGGAAAACTTCAGTCTCCTCCTCTTTAGTTAAAATTGTACGTGGACCCCTCCTCTTCATGGTGGTTTGTCCTAACAACCATGCCCTCAAACTGCTAGGTGGCATACCCCACTTGATTGCTATTGCCCTAATTGACATGTTGTGTTCTTCAACACTATTAACTGCTCCTTCCATATCAACATATGTCCATTGCCTAATGGGTATAGGTGAGGGAAGTTGCACAATAGGTTGAACATTTGGCTGAACAGGAGGTTCAACTTCTGTTGTGTTGATGGTTTCATCTACAAAGTTAGGAACATCTTCTGGGTTGGGATTTGCATGAACTTTGTCACTAGGTTATGTTTCAATGAAGTGTACCCCACGAGTTACTCTAATTGCACGTTTTCCTTTTACTACAACCCTTGTAGTCCTTCTAGTAGGTGCCATAATTTTCCACTTAACCTGCATAGACAGTAAAAATTGAATAATTTGTTAGTGCAACAAAGAATATATGATTGTCTGCATAGATATATATATATATATATACAATCTAATAAGAACATATCATTGCCTGCAAAAATATATATTCATTCTGATTAGAACATATCATTGTCTGCAAAGCTTCATGTGATTAAATTTCATGATTATACCGGCGTGTTATAGTATACCCATTAAATTTCATAATTATACTTGGTGAAAATTTCGTCAATGTTATGCTTAAATCACATTACATGTGATTAGTTCATAAAATAATGGAAAAAAAAGCATAGTAGTCAAAACTTAGATGCCATAGACATAATAATTCATGAGGGATCAAATTTCTACCAGTCACATGTAAATAGAAATGATTACAGCCAAACCCTTAATGCCAAAAAAAACCCACTGTTGAACAAGCAATCTTGTCGGTGAAGAGAGGTGGAGACATTTTATGTAGCTCCATATAAGATTAAATTAAAAAATCTTTGAAGATTAAGTATCTTATTATATACCCAATAAATTTCATGATTATACTTGGTCAAAAGTTTGTCAATGTTCTATTTAAATCACATTACATGTGATTACTTCATAGACTAATGTCAAGAAAAGGCATAGTAGTCAAACCATCAATGCCATAGACAAAATAATTCACGAGGGATCATTTTTCTACCAGTCACATGTAAATAGAAATGATTACAGTGAAACCCTTAATGCCATACATAGAAATGATTTTTAAAGACGCCAAAATGCACTCAAACACCGTTGAATCCAACAAAAATCCACTGTTGAACAAACAATTTTGCAGGTGAGAGAGGTGGATCAAATTTCTACCGGTCATATGTAAACTCTACAAGGCTTGATATGAGTAAACAGTACATATATATATATATATATATATATATATATATATATATATATATATATATATATATATATATATATATGTATGTATGTATGTATGTATGCATACAATCTAATAAGAATATATCATTGTATTTACAGAGAATGATATATATTATTACCATATTTTTTTTTATATAGATATATATATAATCTTGAAACCCTACACATTCTTATCAGATTATATATATATAATCTGCTATGATGAAACTGTACAAGACATGATATATATATTTGTCTGCAAATTGTAATCCAAAAACTGGTCAATAAATTGGGACAAAAACTATATACCCATTCAACTTCATGATTATTAAAGAGGGATTCAAAATATAACTATGATATGATTAAAAAAGGGTAATGTTGTTGTTATTATATTTGATGTATGGTATAATGCTGCTATTATTATCTTTGATTTATGATGAATGCAGGTGAAAAAAATTTAACTATGATATAATTAAATAATGGATAATGCTAAGTTGAACAACTGAGTAAAAGAAAAAATATTGGTATGTCTGAAAATAATGTAAACCTTGAGTACATAAATATAAATATAATATAACTACGATATGATTAAATAATGGATAATGCTACATTGAACAACTGAGTGAAAGCAAAATTATTTGTATGTTTGAAAATAATGTAAACATTGAATACATAAATATAAAATATTATATTGAACAATGAAACAAACAACATTAATGTAAACAATGAGTATATTGAATAAATAAAACATTATGCCTGATAAATATAAAAGAGTATATTGAATATAATGAAATAGACAACAAAAATGTAGAATAGTATGCCTAAAAATAATGTAACCAGTGAGTACTTAAATATAAAAGATTATATTGAATATTGAAATAGACAATATAAATGTAAAACAAAGAGGCTGAAAATAATGTAAACATTGAGTACGTAAATAGAGAAGAGAATATTGAATAATGAAATGGACAACATAAATGTAAATCGAGTATACTAATAAATAAAAATATGAATTTACTTATTCTGGGTGTACCAACCTGAATAAGCTCCCTTTTAAGAGGAATGTGCAAAATTTTCCTTAGTAAGCTTTGAAGTCTACAAAGGATATTCAGTGAAAGCAAAGGAGAATTCGTAATGAAAATGACCTTGCAAATTCCCTCTTATAAAATCATTCAAATGGGTAAATTGAATGTATTGAATTGTAGTGGTTGAGTTTCAAATTTGAATTTTTGTGGGAAACAATCTGTCATTTCATTTTGCAGTGGCCATCTATGTCTGAGTTCTGTCGTGGCCTTTAGGAAATTAATTTTATATTTGGTTTAATTGTCAAAATAAGTGGCTTTATTAGATTTAGTCAGATATATGAATTATACTATGATTTTTGGTATATTAGGGAGCCTCACACCATTAACTGTTTATGTAGGTACTAGAAGTAGATGGAGTTAATGCATAAAGATGTCAAGGGAAGTGTGGGTGAATGTGCAATTGATAGCTCATAAAGCTGGTCAATGTTTTGTATTATGTCAGAATGTGCACCATTAACTATTTATAATGTTTTAAATTATGTGACATTGTGCACCATTAACTGTTTATGTATACATGTAAATAGAATGCATTAGAAGCTTTAAGCCACTTGCATGGAGTGGTTATTGTAAACATCACTTACCTTATTTAATTCAGAGATGACTTTATTTTGTGCAAGTTGACTTGTGTTGAAAACATAATTGCACCAATATATGTTTAAATTTGGTTTTTTTTGTTGGTTGGTTACAGACTAAGTAGTGAACATATACTGGTGTAATGTCTAATTTTTTATTGGAATAACTAAAACATTTTAATGCCTAAAATGTAAACGGTCGATATTGGGAGGACAGGTGAAAGAGGAGTAAACAACAATCAGGGGTTTTCCCTACAATACTGAGCGATCCTTCTCATACCTTGCCAACATTATACTTTGTGTCATTTTCAAACCCTAAAGTGAGAATATGAAAATTGATATTATCAATTGAAACCTTAATCTGTAAATGACAACGTTTTTGTTTTTTTTTTTTTTTGGCCTTCAGTTGGTAAGGACATAAGTGGATCTGTGTCTGGATCGAAACTGGAAGGTGGCGGACAACTGCACGGGTCTACAGGAGTTTCGTGTATGCCACGCAGTAGGAGGCGGAACCGGGTCAGTGCTTGGATTTCTTTGTCCTGGAGAGGATTTCTGTGAACTACGGAAAGAAACCCAAGTTGGGTTTCACCGTTTAACCGTCTCTTCAGGTCTCCACTCAGTGGTTGAACCCTCCGACAGCGTGCCCCCGACTCATTTGTTGTTAGAGTACACTGATTTTGCTGCTCTGATAGATAGCGAAGCCATTTATGAAATTGTGTGCCCTACTTACACTAACCTTAACAGGCTTGTTTCCCAGGTCAGGTCAGTAACTGTCTTTCCTATTTCCTGTATTTAAGATATATTTATGGTTATGTGTAGGTCTTTAATTGTTTCATGTCGAGTTCTAACCTCCGCCATCGTAAGTACATGGTCTGCTGTCTCATGTACAGAGAAGATGATGTGACCAAGGGTGTGAATGCTGACTGGGTTCAAGTGGTACCGATAATCAGCCGCCAACCATAGTTCCTGGTGGCGATCTTGCTAAAGGTGCACAGCGCTGCTTGCATGATTTCTAAATGGACAAGCGTGGCTGAGGTCTTCTCTCATATTGATCAGATGTTTGATCTCATGAACGCCAAGTGTGTCATTCCCTAGGTAACATTGGATAGTACCTCCTATCTGTTTTAAAGACCCTGCTTAGGGTTTGCTACCATGGCTATTTCTTGATTTGCTATTTCCTAGTTATTTATTTTTCGATTTGCAGGGATGGCCAACGCAACATTGTTAAGCACCAACATCTAGGCAAAATTGAAACTGATATTCAAGCAGTCAGGAAGTTCTAAAGCTGCATTTTACTGCTTGCACACATGATTATTGGATATACTAGTTAATTGGAGTACCAACAGCTTGCTATTTCAAAAAGCTATTATTGTATCGATCTGGAAAACTCATTATACTGAGTAAATTGTGTTGTGATTGAAGATCTGTTTCACACATAAAATTAGTAACTGCTTCTTATGGCACAATAGAAGCAATTATAAGTATCTTGCAGAATTATTAGCAACTACCTCTATAACATCAATGCTTATTTCTTTTGTGTGAATTTCATTTAAAGCATGCCTGGTGATGGAAGAGAAAAACATTTGAAGTGTGTTTTGCATCATGTAAATCCTTTGAAGGCAGGGAACTTGGATGCAGAAGTATTGCAGACGAAATCCTTCTGGGAGCATTCCTGTTCTTCTCGCTGTTGAATAAATGTTCTGTGAACCACCGGCAATTATTCAGTATGTTTCTTTTATTTACTGTTGTTGTATATAATTATAACTATCTTCAGAAGCCCTACAAGAAAAGCCTAATTTCTTTATGTTGGTATCATAATAGTTGCCTATGGTTTTGTAAGTATCTTGCCAAAATTGGAAAACCCTCAGGCACTAACAGAGTTGATCAGGAAAAGGGTCGGGAGTTGCTAGAGAAGATTCATTCATGGGACTCGAAATTCTTCATTTTAAGCCACTGTCCAAATCAAGCTCTTCATCTTTTCAGCGAATTCACAAGGTAAGTTGCAATTAACAACTTGCAAAATATCCTGATCTTGCAGAGAAGTACCAGAGACAACTCTAATAAGTGCACTCAATTAAGGAAAGATTGAAAGAACGGGATGCTTCGACTTAAAATAAGAATAAGCTAATTAGCTTGCTGACTATTTCCAAAAATCAATTGAATCATGCTGAGTATTTGACTCAATGTTAGTTTTCTGTGGCAGAATGTGTATTTATTCCTACACTAACCAAAATTCCTGCAGCACTTTTAATATGACATTATTTATACAAGGACTTCTTTGCAAATCATTATTCATGGTTCTCTTTAATAAACCTCAAATCTAATTTAACAAAATATTTTTTTTATAATAAACAATTTAATATGAGTATAAAATGTATTTATATATTTTTTTCAATTATATATCTATCTATGTATTTATATTCGAAATAAAAATAAGAAAAGAAATGCCATTTCTGGAGCCAAATATTTGACAATACTTGTATTGGATAATTGCTTAATTACCCCCTATCTTTTATCAACTCATGCAAACCATAATGATGGCCACACGTTAGTATGCACGTATAATGCAATATAATTGTAACTCTAGTTTCTACAAATTATTATTTTTAATGGAAATGGTTACTTTACCCATTAAAAATTCTTAGTTAAGACGGAATAATCTTTATATCTTCTCAACACACAAACTAGAAAATAATAATTTTTTTTCATCATTTTTGTAATAATTTGAAAATAATATGGTTGAGAAGATTAGTTATTCTATCGTTTTTCCTTTTATCTTACTTGTTTGATTTTTGTCTTTTATTTGTGGGTAAATAGTTAGCAAACGATCTAGGTGATTCTTTTAGGAAATGGTCAAATTCTCGAGTATTGTTTATTGTTGATAGGTGGAAAGAGTTCAATAAAAATTTGATTGCTCACCCACCATGTGATTACAACATTAGTAATTATTTAAATTTTTTGCCATAGAATGCAACATATTATCACATCCATCCTCAAGAGAAAAAGCAACATCATAATTTGAAATCTATATCATGCATAGTATGATACACATTCTTGATATAGTTATTGAAATTCACTTGATTAATTTACTGTATCTTAAATTGAGTGTGGCTCTCATAATTTAGAGTTTAACCACATACACAATGATGGATTCAAAATTTTTAGAATGGTTCTGCAGGTTTTATGGAAGTTTGGCTATTTGTGTGAATTCTTTTGATTTGTAGCCCAAGCTTCTTATTCATTTTCAATGATTCTTGTAGGATGTGAGATGAGTTAGTAAACTAATCAATATGTTCAAGAGTAAGCTATTTTCATGACAAGACTATGTAAAGTCTCAAAATATATGCTTGATACTCTCTAACTTGTAGTTTAGGTAATTGGTCTAATCAATTTGGAGGAATTGTATTCATTCACTAACAAGTAGAATGGAGTGAATTTTTCAATAAGTGATTTGAGCTGGGGAAAATTTGGATTGTCAAAGGGGAACTTTGAGTTTGATCTATTTATAATTAAAAAATTATAGTTCCACTTTGTATTGACTCATTATTCAAATTAGCATCCAATAGTTCCTAGAAGGTTTGAATTTCCATGGAAAATAGTCAATACCCTTTGGATCTTCATTAAAGAGAGTAATTATTTGTCTACTTAAATTAATTCATTCCACCAAATAGTGGAGGAGAGGAAGCTAAGGACACATCTTAGTAATTTCTCATATCACTAGATCTATTCAATTAAATTTCAATAGTTCCTAGAAGGTTTGAATTTCCATGGAAAATAGTCAATACCCTTTGGATCTTCATTGAAGAGAGTAATTATTTTTCTACTTAAATTAATTCATTCCACCAGATAGTGGAGGAGAGGAAGCTAAGGACATATCTTAGTAATTTCTCATATCACTAGATCTATTCGAAAATAGTTTTCTATGCTTTCCAAATGTTGTTAAAAGTGGTATAAAAATTAAGATTCAAATGATTATCTAGAAGAATCTCATCATTCATCTTCACTCTATCCCATGGTCCTTTATCCAAAGATAAAGTAAATCTACACAACACAAGGACTTTCCAAGGTTCATTACTTTAAGGGCATGCAAAACCAATTTAGAAAGGAGTTTGATCCTTTTTGTTCTAGTATCTAAATCCATGAGACTCCTTAGTATTTAGGTTGTATATAGTGGAGTCAATAGGTAGTTGACAAGCCTTATTTTTTGTCCCATTTTTCTTATAAAAAATTGTAAATGACCTTAAAGAGTTTATCATATTAGCACATTTTTGAAGCAAGCCAACATGAAGATTATTTTTCAACTACTTGGACCCTTCCAACAAGGGAGAAGAATTTGATCCCTTAAAATTGTATATGTAATTTGACTTTACACTTAAACTAGCTCCATATATCAATAAAGTGAAAACCCACACCGAATGGAATACCAAGGCACCTTAAATTCTCTATGTTTCATATGGCACCATGTAGTGAGAATCAAAGAAGGTAGGTGCTTAGCTCTATCCATAGAGTATTCTATTTTATTCATGGATAGTTTAGATAATGAACTATAACAAAATAAATTAATAAATTCTAGATTATTAACACTTCTTATTCATTGTTATTGATGGAGATAATTTTGTCATTCATAAAGTGTGATGATATTTAGAATATGATATCTTTGAAGGAGGTAATACAAGGTGTTAACAAAAAGGACATATAAAAAGGAAAGTACGGGAAACCATTACCTTATGAATTTTCAAAGATAGAAGGGTTTGGTGAAAGTTCCATTGATGCCCAATAAAGCATTGGCATCTAAAAATAACATTTTCATGTGACACCAAGGTAGCACAAGAACCTAGCTAATGAAGCATTTTTGTGATGAAAGGCGATCTAAATATCATATATACCTTGCCAAATATGAGTTATTCTTTTAACATCATTCATGAATTTCTAATACCACTAAATTATCATGCATGAAGTATACCCTAAGACTCTTGATTGTGGGCATGTGCAGGATCATGATGGCCAAACTGTGCCTCTAAGTGACTATAAAATACAAAAAAATAGACTTAAGCAACTTCACATAAATAATTGAATAGGTTATTAACATAATTTGAAAAATACGTAGGAATATAATTTGTAGAAAATTGAATGTATTTTGAAGGCTACTAGGCTTTTTTTGAAAAAAAGTAATTTTATTTTATGAAATTTTGAAATTTCAATGTAGTAGTACTTTAATTTTTGAAAAAAAATAAAAAGCATGTGTTTGTTCAGTCAACCTAAGTATGAGAAAAAAAAATTGAATCTTTCAATATAAGTAGAGGACACATGCCCAAATGTGACACATATTTTTTTGTAATTTTTGTTGCAAGTATATGGTGCAGGAGCACTTGTTTGATTTCTTGTCTCCATGAGGCCATTTGTAAATAGTTACTTTATTTTGTGTATTGGGTCTTATTATAAGGTTTATCAAACGATTTTAGAGGTTTTTAAGTCTTAAGAAGTCATATTTTAAGTCATTTGTCAAATAATGTTTAAAGTTGTTCCATATTGTAAACATTGTAAATAGTGCAAAATTAGGTAGATGAAATGTCATTAAGGTGTTTTGTCAACAAACTTATCAAAAGGTGGTTGAAAATAGTTGGTTTTGGTTGGAAATGTATAAATACACCCTCCAAAACTTGAATTGGGGGTTGGAGACACTATTTTTGAAGTTTGATGAATGGCAACCTCAAATTTTGTGTGCATTTTTTGATTTTTACATTGTTTCCAGGCTAAAGTTGTGCTTTGTATGGCCTGGTATGGATACAAATAATGGAGTATCATATATGGATAGAAATATATCTATTTCTAGTTTCCAATTCTTTTTGTCTCAGTTAATTTTATTCAGTTTTGTGGATGATATGACTATTTTGGTGAGACTGCCCTATTTTAACAATATTGTGCAAAATTTATAGTTTGAAAAAGGTGATGGTACACAGATTGTAAAGTCTATATTTTGGATCTAAAAATAATTGGATTTTGTTTCCACGTGAATCTACTTTCATTTTCTTCAAGTCTCATCAAATTTTATTAATATTTGAATAAGTTATGACCATTTTTGTGAGGGCGGGTTTGAACCCTACCTAGGGTTTGCAATTTTTGGGAAAAATGCAATAACATTCTTTTCCACTGTTGGATCTTTATAAAACTTGGAGAAAAGGTTTATGTCTATGTTTTCTTTAATCTCACTGTAGTGATTGGCTTAATTTTATCTTTTTTAGAAGTTATTAATGGTTGTTTGTTGCATTAAATTGTGGGTTGCCATAGTTATGTTTCCAATGTGATATAGAATGCCAAATAGCATGTGTTAAACAAAGACTGTTTTGAATTATTATTGAAGGTGTAGACATGCAAAATTAGCATCATGCATTTGACTAGGTCATATTCATCATAAATCAAGTTTATTTATCAATCTCCTAAAGTCATCAGTTTAAATTAAATAAATCAACTTGATCCTAACATCACCCTCCTTGATTAAATAAATCAATCCTTTATTTAATTAAGTCTAAAATCACCTTTCATCTATTTTTGATTTAAATAAATCCAAATATTCAAGTCAAAGGGGTCAAAGAATCCAATCATCACTTAAGCTAATCTAATCCTGATTAACCTAACCTAATCACCCATCACATCCTCTAGCTTTTCCCACTTGCACCAATAAATCATTTTAATTCATTTATAAAATCAACAGTTTCCATCAACATGGCATCTTTGAGGAATATTCCCTCAAATTTGAATTCAAAAGCAAGTGGAAATGTACATCCAAAAAAGCATTTATGAGGCCTTACATGTCTCTCACATGTCCCTTGCACAAGTCAAACTTAGCATTTACTCTCAAATTCAAATTTGAAATCTCCCTCTCTTTGGCACATTGGCCAAAATGTGCTCATCCTCAAGCCTATCACAAGTTGACAAGTGGCCTCTTTTCATTGGCTTATATTTAGTCCCACATCCTCCATGTTTGACATTCTTTTATCACTTTGGGCCATAAATAGAGCCCATCTCCATTGATCAAATCCTCCACAACTCCACAATCTCAAGCACAAATGCACCATTGTCATTTGAATCCATATCATCTTAGCATTTCATATCATTCTTCATAGCATTTTCATCATGGAGCTTAAGCAAGGATTGGGAAATGGCTTATTTCCATAGAAGCACCAATCCACTATAAGATGTTGGTTTGATTATTAGAATGATGTTTTTCTATGTTTTGCTTGCTTCTTTTGCATTATTCTTGTGATTGGATGAATCTTATAGGGATTTTTTTTTTTGCTTTGGTTTACTAACAATGCTAATGGCTTTTTGTTTTTGAGCTAATGCAGATTTAAGGTTCATACAAATGGCGCTAGAAGGAGGGAGAAAAATTTACATTGCTTGATTTGTAGTTTCTTTCTCATAAATTTTTTGTACTTTGTTTGCTTCTGCCAGTCAATTTGCATTTAGAGCAACCTTGATAGATTATTGGTGTAGTTTTAGAGTGAATATCTGAGCGCTCAATAGGAAGCGACATACGTATTTCCCATTCCTAGGATCTGCTAAACTATGAACAAAGAGTTCTTCTTTGTCACCTTCTTAGTCACCCTTTGTGGGTATTTCCTCACATTTTGGCAACCAATCTTATTAAGGACGCATGCTATGCTCCAACAACCATCATTTTGGGTCACTGCATGCTATTTTGGGAGCTTGACTGGGGTTCTAAGGTAGTAATATTTATTTTCCAAGCTCTACCAAATAGTCTATCACTTGATGCCATTGCTTTATCTATTAGGAAAATTGGGGTTGCTTGATAATTCTATTTTCTTGTGCAATTGAATTTTGCTTTATGAATTTCTTTAAATAAGCTTAAAAAGAGTTATTACTTGAGGAAATTGGCATTTGGTAGGTCTTGAAGAGCCTAGAAATGGTGTCAGAACAAAGAAAGAGCAAGGGCTTCTAAATTGATGGTTCATTATGCGTCCTCTAGATGGTTGAATAAGCAGTTTGGTTATCAATATTAATGTTTGATATTTCCTAATTTAAGTGCTTTTCATTGCTTTAAGTTCATTCCTATTCAATATCAATATTTTTAATCCATTTCAAATCTTGTTTTTTACATTGATCAATCTGTAGAAAATTGTCATGCCCAAATTTATGTCTAGTCAACATTCTAAATCTGTATTCATTGTGCTATTAATTTATGTTTTGGAATCATAAGAGTCACTGCCATCATGCCATCTCTAAGCGGATATTCTTGGAATAGATTTTACTTTGTAACGTGTTCATTAAGTAGAGAACATCTAATAGATTTGATTTTACTGTGTTCTAAATCTATGCTTGGTCTCCATTTAGCATGTATAGTGTGCGCTGTGCTATTTTCTTCATTCATTTGGTCTACACTTATCCTGATTTCACAATCTTGAATGTCTGGCTAACTCCCCGATAGATTTCTTTTGCCTTTAACCTCCGTTCGTTCCCTAGATCCATAACTTCGAACACACACCATCATCGCTAATTCTTGCAAGCTGTTGTGAGTTCCTATTAATATTTTCTCTTGGTAAAATGAAGAGAATTTATGTACATCTCTGCATATGCATTTTATAGTTGGTATGTGAACCAATAACATTAAATATATATGTATTTGCACATTAAATGTTGCTCATTTCCAATTCATCGCACCAATAGATTTTTAATAGGTTGTTTCTATTTCTTGTAAGCAAGGAAGAATTGTAGATTGGCGCTGTTGTAGGAAATAAAGGCACATAGACACATATGTGCGGCTATGCTGTTATATGTACATCGGATTCACTCCAGAGCCAAACTTGGATTTTACGAACACCACAAAATGATACACTATGTTACTGACTTAAATGAAAGTAACAAGATGTGTCAGCCATGTGCCTTGTCGAGCTTCATAAATCTAACAGAAGGCTGCAGATGATGGTTGATAATACTTCCAGACGCCAAGGAGGTAAGAAATGCATTTGATATCGAATTGAAGCATTAAATGGAAATCTTCACACTTCAAACTTTGAAGCATTTAATACCAATCAAAAGCATTTAACAGTGATTTGAAAGCATTAAGTCTTTGATTTTGTCAAATTCAAACTTTGCACGCCCTGTCTTATACAAATTTTGAAAAGTCAAATATAGTTGGCTTGGTTTTAAAATGATTTAAGAGAATCATTATTGACTATTGTGGAGTGATGACTCATGAATTTTAAACTATGCATTTGAGTTTTTAATTTCTTTTGAAGATTTTAATGAAATTACAAAATATTTTAATATGGCAGCCAGTTGAATTGTTAATGAGAGTTGCAGTGACTCCAACCACTACTTTCAATCCTCAGCCACCATTTGCTCGAAGTGTCATATCCAATAGCTCGAGTTCTTATTAAAGCGTCTTGTCAACTAGATAACATGCCTTGTCTATCATATTTCCTGTCATTGACTTAGAGCCTATGGACAACTTTTCAGGGTTGTGTCAATCATCCTGTTGTTGGTCGTCTCATCTTGTAGTTTCATTCTAAGTTTCCATTCACTCATTCAATGCGTGATTTGATGTCATGACTTTTATTTAATGAAATTTTATCATGCTATCATTGATGATAATGCTAGATAGTCTTTGAGCCAATTTTTCAACACTAAGATTGGATCAAGTTTCCCAACGCGTTAATCCAAACTACAAAGGCTGCTACATTAAACAAAGTTTCAAATCCAAATGAAATGATAAAAGGAGATTTTAATGGGATTTGCAGACCCCACCTAGTAATCTATTAAAGCAGTGGCTTGTACAGAGACTTTTTGATGGAATCTTCTAGGTCCTCAGTGGCATTTGTAAGGCCATCTTCATTCCTCTAAACCATGTTCATTACCCTTTCTGTATTGAAAGGAAGTGTTCTACAACACTTTGTTACCATTCTGACTGAAGGGGGTGTCGCTACTTTAACACCATAGTGATTTTGATGGTGGAGGGAGTCTTGCATATTAAGAGATTGGAAGCAGAAAGATGTGTGGAAGAAAGGATAATTAACATTCCCATCGGACAGAGAATAGCTCGTTGATTTTTTCCCAACTGATAATTGTGGGCATGACTTTTGGACCTAATGAATGCATTTTATTGAAAGTTTCTTTTGTATTTCTGGGAAAATCTACTTTATGTATGTCCTGCAATCTCATAACATTTCTTTAATGCATTTTGAAAAACTGTTCACTTGCCTTGTCTATGCTTCCATATGCAGGCTTGTTTACAAGGGCAGTCACAACTACAATATTTTCAAATATTCTCTTATCTATGTTTTGATGTATGACCGTAATCTCTTACAAAAATGTTGTTCTTAGCATAGAAGGTTGCGATCAGAGGTTGTAGAATGTGGTTTCACTCCTACCAATTCTATTACGACACTATTGTGAGCTTTGCGATTATTAGAGTCCAAGGATGAAAAATCAAAGGAGGTATTCAAGGAAGGCTGATAATCCTAATTTTGTGAAGATGATGGAGGACCAAAGCGAAGAAATCCAAACAAAACAACAAGCAGATTGGAGTTGGACAGTTGAAAGAATTTCTTGATGCTTATTAGAGCCTAGAGCTGCTTTTTTTGCTTTTGTTTTCTGTTTTAGGCCAATTAGATCATTGATTTTTTTTTTTTTCAAAAAAGGGCTAAAATTGAACATTAGAAACATACTAGACACTGCTTTTTGGGGCTAAAATTGAACAAACAAACTTGACATTTTATTTTTTTGGTGCTTAAAATGAATTCATCATTGTTATGAGGCTTAAAATGAACATGTGTTTTTTATGTTTCATAATCTCTTATTCAAAATAATCTCATCTAAAAAGGCGTATGCACTTCTCTTGCACTTCATGGTGACCTTGAGAATCAAAAGTCTTTTTGATGACATTAAGTTGCATAAAAGATTGCTTCCACATTTTGATTTGGGCTTAAAATTGAACAAAATCTTGTGCGAGTGTGAATAAACTTATTGCATGTGTTCTCCCTTTGTTTCTAACAAAAGGTTGATCGAACTATGAATATGTTTATTCGCTTTTGTTTATCTTAGAGGGCCTGCCTTGGGGAAAAAGTACTCACCCAAGGGAATGACTCAACCGGTAACACTCTAAAGCCAAGAGTATTTCCAACCAGGATATAAATATGGGTATTGGAGTAAACGCCAATATCACATAGTTGATTTTGACGAGATGGATCCGAAAGGGGACTCTCACCATATGGGTAAATCTCCATGAATGGAAAGTCTGAAATAAAACCCTTGTTTATAGTGGCCTATTAACTCATTCACTGAGTTTATTGAAGTGGTGCATTAGAACTTAGATTCCAAGAAGTTACTTGCCATGTCTGATCTTGGTTAAAATATCGAGGTTAAGACTTCATTCTTAACATACCTTTATATTTTTTCCTTGATTGCATGTAAAATCATCTCTTCTACTACAAAGGGCATGAGGCAAGCCCACTAAGAAAAACGTACCAATTGAGCTAGGATGTTATATTGCTTGTGAGTTAGTTTGAAAACACAGTACTTTAATCAGAAACATTGAAAACCAACATTCAACATGAGCATCAAATCTCAAACCCTTTAGGAGAAGCAAATATCCTTGAAAAAATTCACATGTTATTTCTTGCCCTTGGGATTCGTGTCCTTAGAGGCTTCTATACATTTGGATTTTATCTCAATTTTCTCCTACTAAGGTCAACAATAGGTAACTCTTTCCTCAAATTTCCTTGGTTTCTACATAATACACTTTGCGGGATAAGGGGAAAGTTGAGACATTAGACATCTAGATTCAAAACCTAATCAAGAAGTGTTTGTGATAAAAAGAATCCATTAAGCAAAGATTGAATCAATTGGACCCCACACATGTGCTTGGCATCTTTTGGTCATATGGTTTTCATGCAAAAATTGGTCTTGTGATTTTGAATTACTCTTAAAGAAAGGAATGTTCTTCACTATCTTGGTCTAGTAAACAAGTCCTTCTTAGGTTCATTTAGGATCCAGTCAAACACTTCATTCATTCAAATAGTTATCATCCCATCCCACCAAACAACTTTAGAGCTTTGGAAACATCATTCTAGACTTGGGTAGATCATCAAAATCAAAATCACCTTGTTTAGTTAGGAGTATGAGAATGCGTCCTTTCTCATACCTCTAGTTAAATTAGCACCCCTTTGAACAATTTCATCCTAAGATAACATCTTACATCTTAGGGTTTACAAAGTTCATTACCCAAATCAAACCAATCAAAATCAAACCCTAAGTCTAGCATTGATCCAAAGTCCCTAAATGTTCAACACTCATATCATTCACCCCTTTCATCCTTCATCTTGTCAATGGTCCCAAGAACCTTAGAGGTCACTTTTGCAAGAAGGTCAAAACACAAGAGGAACATGTAATATAAACTTGATCCATACATCATGAGTAATCCAAGTCAACTAAGCTATCAAAGCCTTACAATGCCGATTGATTATCAACACTCACATCTATACAATCCATACATGGGATCATTACCTTCTACAAATGTCAATGGTACAACAAGTGTGAGTATGGACAAATCAAAGATTGGAACACATTTCCTGATGGTAGATCTAAATCCAAACCTACAAGTCTATCCACCAAACAATCAATGCATGAGCTTCAAATGAACAACGTCATCCCACCAAATCCCTACATGCCAAATGAGAATGTACCAAGTACAAGTTTTCCAAACATGAATTCAGAAAACTTTGGGATAAATATGTTTTCAAATCATACAAATGTTGTTCAGAGTCCAAACAAAATGTTAATGACTCCAAGACAAGGTGACACCATGCAAAATCAAACTTACCTAAATCAAGACAATGTTCAATTTCAACCGATCATGCCAAATCTGAACACCATCCCAAATTAGAACATTGTCCAAAATCAAATTTTTCATGATCCCATTCAAAAACCACAAGTATGCATCCCAAATCTACTTGAACAAAAACCAAATCAACAATATCAAGGGAGTCAAGATTGAAATCAAGATCAAATTTGGCAAGATCAAATTACTACACTTACCAAAATAGTTGAGTCATTGCGCCAAGAGACATCTCTAGCACCATTACCCATATCAACATCATTCCTTGGTTTAGGGCTTCCCCCTTTACCTAGCACTAATCACTCCATCCAAATCAATCCACTGAACACCAATCAATCCATCACATCAAATCCTTTGAATATACTATTGAGATCACACCAACAAATGGTATCTAATCAAATGACAACATTAATCCTGAAAAATCAAAATATGGTCTCCCAAGGACCTATCACCTTGGTCATTCTGACCATTCCTATCACCTTGATCACTTCAACCACCACTATCACACCCATCACATCTCAACCCCTCACTACCATGATCACTCCAAGCATATCTCAATCACTTGTCACTACATCCAACACAATTCCAAATCTGCCACCACTACCACCAAAACCAAACGTAGCAAGGCAATATAACATTGCGCTAAAAGCTCACCAGGCCTACCAAAAGGCCATCCAACAATATCTAGCCATGCAACAAACAACAAAAGCTCAACAAGTGCAAAAAACCTCTCAAGCTGCCCAAGCCTCTCAAGCTACCCAAAAAACACAAGCACAAACACGAAAAATGATAACTATTGGGGATATTGACGAACATTCAACCACTAGTGATAGCATTGACAATCTCCCCACCACAATTTCTGAAAGCAATGATCAATATCTATCCATCAAAGAGAATATTGAAGATGTTTCTATCTCGTCCAAAGATCAAATCAATATATGTCAAGAGTCACTTTTCAATCATGATCAAAATCCACCAACCAACAATGATCCAATTCAAGAAATGTCAACATCATTTGACCCTATGGTTGAAGACATTGGAAATCCCTCCACCACAATTGTTGAAACAAATGATCAAGATCTCTTCATCGATGAGCACCTTGAAGTGTTTCCACCCCATTCGATGATCAACTCACCATACATCAAGAGCCACTTTTTAGTGATCTATTTCAAGGAGTGTTAGGATTATTTGATCCTATTGACATAATGCACGATCCGTTGACCTATGATCATGTTGAAAATGTCTCTACATTGCCTTATGAGTTAGAGGACATATCTCAAGAATTCATTCCAAAGCATGATCAACATCTTCACCAAAGTCTAGAGGTAGTCCTTTCCAAGACATGTTGACCTCCTTTGACCTCATGGTTATAGATACTGAAGGAATCCTCAACTTGACACTTGATCCAAGTCTACTCAAAGATCAAGTGGATATTGATCCATTCCCCATTCCTAATGATGACATCCAAGAACCCTTTATAAGCAATCCATCCTTTGAAACTGACCCATGTCAAGAACTTGATCCAAAGCATGTTGAAAGCAACTCTGAAATCATTCAAGATCAAGAATTTGTATCTTCAAGATACTACAATAATCTAATGGACACTCTCCTATCTATACAAGATGATCATATCCATGTAGCACATACTCCTCCATCTACCCATGAGATGCTTTCTGTGGATGGACATATAGATGATCTTCATTTAGAACATGATTCTTTTACTCCTGGCATTATTACACAAAAAGAGCAGGTTATTGAGTTGTCAACATCAAGATCAAATATATCCTAAATTCAAACTAAGGACATCAGGTATGCAAATATCCAAGATTATCTGCTCAAGTAAACAAGTCAGACATAACAACATAATTCATAGTTATTGGAGCAACAAATTGAAACAATGTCACCTATGGTGGTCATTTATCAGAGAATGCATTCTAAACAAGAGCTCTTGGAATAGGAAGAATCAAAGCATGAAGGTACTACTATGACCATACTGGGGGCAACTTCGTCTCAAGCAAACATCAACATAGGGAGCACGAAGAATCTTTATGGTGAAACCATTGCCAATACTACAACCAGCCACATCATGAATCTTCATCTACCCATCACCCCATCCATGAATTGGGACCAAAATCAACAGAAATATTTGAATCAAAGTACGAAGAACATTATCAAAGAAAAAGAAGCCAAGGAGCACAATGGACAAATAATATACAAATGGATACCAAAGAATACAAAGAAAGATCATCCCTATCAAACTCCATCAGTCAAAGAAACTATGGGGAAAAATAAAAAAGGGAAAATTATCCATCAAGGATGTCCACAAAAGAAAAAGTAGGTTTTTCAAGTGACGTACAAAGTGTATCAAGCATTTGGTCCTAATTCCATGCACACTTCCGTATCCACCCATCATTTCTCATCTTCCCAAGTTTGGATAGTCAAAGGCTCCAAACTGTTAACCAATCCATCTTTTATACCTAAACACACTCCATCCATGCCTCCACACATGAAATCCAATTCTCATATTGACCATGCATTGGTAATGACCCTTCATCATAAGGACTTGAAGGCACTCTATCGCAATGTGCACATAGAGACAAAGTTAACCCCGTTATCAATGAAGCAGATCAGAAATATCAAAAGTTGCATTCAAGTGCACATATCTTAGCAAAGAAACTTCTTCAAGTAGGCTATCAATGACACATCATGACAAGGGAATCTACATCAAAAACACCTTGTGATTCGGCATGAGTTTAAAATCTTATAGAAAAACCAAAAAAATAAAAAAAATATGAAAATCCAAAAAAAAAATTAGAAAAAGGATTGAAAATAGTAAAGATAAAAATCGTCCTCTAGTGAAAACCACTACGGTGGTGCTTTAGGCAAGACCATGATGAAAACCTAGCAAATAAGCGTCATGTGTGGAATCGATCATCTACGTGTGCCACTTCAGGTGAAAGCATCTCATCCCATCCATAATAAATCGAACATTCCATCCATCTTATCCATAATAAATCCATTCATCTATAAACCATTGATCCAATCCATTTTCATCCATTTGCATCCATAGTCCAAGTTATCTTGATCTTGATGAAATTTTGGGGCACACTTTATGCTTGCTTATGGTAAATATCTTGACATGGGTTATTTTTATTGATCGTATCCTATGCAACATTATCCGATCCATGAAGCATTATACAATGAAGCATTCCTTCATTCAAAAACCTTATCTTATCTCAAGATAATCCTTGGAATCCTTTGCATGATTTCCATATCCATCCATCCATACACTTATCCAAGAATCCACCCATGACATTCCATACATTGCTAGACATTGTGGGAAGATATTTACATCTTGCTTCGGGAATAAATCTTGATCTATATCCTCCAATTTATGTGGCGATCTAAACATTGGAAAATGTGAAATCAAACTAGTCCACCACTTGTGAGCAACAATCTGAATCACTAGCCCATGGCATATTTTGATGAGAAGATAGTCCTCACCAGTCTTCATCTTTCATCGAACATCAATCCAAAAAATCACTATCAGTCACATCTAATTTGTATGTCAAACGTCACATCAAATCATTCAAACATCTTTTGTTTCAAACCAAGCTTCATCAATCATGATCAATCAAATCCAATCAAAGAATCATCATCTCGGGATATCCTTGTGTTGCTTAAACACTATCCTTGCATTGTTGTGCATCCTCAACAATGTTATCATCATCAATCCGATCAACATTTCAATCCTTTTATTGCTTAAACACTATCCATGCATTGTTGTGCATCCTCAATAATGTTACCGTCATCAATCCTGATCAATCAATCCTTGCATTGTTGTGCATCCTCAACAATGTCATCATCATCAATCCATAGATCTGATCAATCAACCTTAGATTGGTTTTTAGAAAAATCCTCAAACAGAGCACTTATATCATCATGCATATCTATATCCAAATCTTTAGAATCATGCAAAAATCCAAAAACATCCAAATCATATCAAAATCTAAAAACACTGAAAAAACCAAAAAATGTCAAAAACTTTTGAATTTGAGCTACGTCGTCTCTGAGCTTAAACGTAGGAAAGGCTAATCTTTGATCAGCCCCCGAGACATCAAAATCCAAAAACATTCGAAAATAAAAATCAAAACATTTGAAAAATCCAAAAACCCAAAAACAGCCTCAAAACATTCCAAACATGTCAAAAAATCCAAATATTTGAAAAAATCCATTCGTCCTGTTTAACTATCACCTGCAATAATCAATCATCCATAATAAACTGATCGTCACCTTCATCCTTTGGAAAAACAAATAGAAACAACCACAACAATCAGCAAAAGCAAGCTTCAATCGTAAAATCAAAAGCAAACAAAAAATCTTTAAAACAAAATCAAACTCTTGATCATTTTCAGACATGTTAATCAACCTTATATCAATAGCCTATCAATCAACTTATCAACCCATCATCATCCTATACAATGCATGTCTTAGGTTATATCATTCCGACAATGGACATTATTTTGGATATCACTTGGATTCTTATCCTATCGAAACACATCCCTTTGGCTGAAGGTATGAAGTGTAAGGAAAGCAATGGTGAGGGAAGCAACTTTCCTAACATCAAAACCATAGGGAAGAATGCATACAATACTTTTAATTTCCAAATTACAATCTAATTAAGACACACATGAAAGATTTACAGAAACAAAGAAGATACTCAAAGACAAATGAACACCAAATTTACGTGGAAAACCCTTTCGAGAAAAAACCCACCACACCAAGTTGAATCTCTTTATATTTCAGTAATCAACAAATTACATACAATGCAAAGACACAACTCTCTAGTATCAGTTTTAGAGTTTCTTCACTCATTGTTCTTCCTGTTACAGAAATACTTTCACATATTTGATGTATCAATCCAACTCAAAATGCTATCCTTTAAATCCTATCACATTCTGATTTTTAACCTATGTTTATCCTTATCTACCATTATTCATTGTAGAAAGTTTCCATCCCATTGCATATTTTTCTTTGCATACAGTTCAGCTCCAGTGTTGTAGCTATTTTAAAAATCAAACCGCCAATTATTTGAATTTCGCTTCCTCTGATTGGTCCACGAGATGCCACATAGGAAAATCAAATGGTCAAAGGAACATTCAACTAAGTTCGCATGTCGGTGAGACACAAGAAGTGTCTCCCCGATGCTCAAAGGCTTCATATCGATATCGGCATAAGTTCCAATAGTCGGCAAGATGATATACCAAATGCCACAAGTCATACCAAAACCATTGACATCCATTTCATTCCTATCGAAACACATCCCTCTGGCTGAAGGTATGAAGAACATTGGCTTGTTTGTGTACTTTATCTTTTCTTTTGATTTATCTTATTGCGCTCATTCCAAGGACCTCTCGATGATATCCAAATGAAGGATTTAGAGAGATAGGAATGGGGCAATGATCATTATCTTTTTTCTACTGTGCTTGTTGGACGTTCTTGTAAAATAACTTGGTGAATACTTGCTTTGTTAGGTACGTCCTAGCAAGGTTTCCGTATGTCAAGTGTGAACAAGAATACTCCTATCTGTTTGTTGAGTCAAAGTCCATCACACTAGGTACAATGCCATCCTAGTTCTTTATACCTTGATGCATCGTACCTATGTATGTTATCAAACATAAGGTAAGTAGCCCTTTTAAAATCCCAATCCTTGATAAGAAAATCATCCAATTTTCACCATCCATTTATCATCATTATCTATCATCATCATCATCTCTAATAAAGTATCATTAGATCATGGACTTGTGGGATCCTCTTGTCATCATCTCATTTCCGCACTAACATCATCATCACCAATGCATCCGTCATACATACATCTTGCATCCAAAAACCATCAGCATACCACATATCATTCATATCATACATAATAGGAAACACTGATCATTTCACATGCATTGCATAATCACAGCATATCACATCCTCCATTTCATCCATCATCATATCATATCATCATTTAAGTTGTTTAAGATAATATAGATTTGTTATTCTAAGTATCTTAAAATCATCTCATTTGCATCATCATCCATACCCATCCATTTTGAACCTCTTTATCATGAGATCGACCCTCAAATAGAATCTTTTCACTTGATCTCTCGAGGGGGAAATGTACTCATGTACTTCTTTCCACTGGGGCATCCAAAAAAAAAAGAATTTTTTTAAAATTTTGATCACGGCAAGTTTATTCTTTGAACCAACACAACAAGTACATTGCTTCAAAGAGGGGAAAAATGTAGACATGCAAAATTAGCATCATGCATTTGACTAGGTCATATTCATCCATTCATCAAATAAATTAAGTTTATTTATCAATCTCCTAAAGTCATCAGTTTAAATTAAATAAATCAACTTGATCCTAACATCACCCTCCTTGATTAGATAAATCAATCATTTATTTAATTAAGTCTAAAACCACCTTTCATCCCTTTTTGATTTAAATAAATCAAAATATTCAAGTCAAAGGGGTCTAAGCATCTAATCATCACTTAATCTAATCTAATCCTGATTAACCTAACCTAATCACCCATCACATCCTCTAGCTTTTCTCACTTGTACCAATAAATCATTTTAATTCATTTATAAAATCAACATTTTCCATCAACATGGCATCTTTGAGGAATATTCCCTCAAATTTGAATTCAAAAGCAAGTGGACATGTACATCCAACAAAGAATTTATGAGGCCTTACATGTCTCTTACATGTCCCTTGCACAAGTCAAACTCAACATTTACTCTCAAATTCAAATTTGAAATCTCCCTCTCTTTGGCACATTGGCCAAAATGTGCTCATCCTCAAGCCTATCACAAGTTGATAAGTGGCCTCTTTTCATTGGCTTATATTTAGTCCCACATCCTCCATGTTTAGCATTCTTTTATCACTTTGGGCCATAAATAGAGACCATCTCCATTGATCAAATCCTCCACAACTCCACAATCTCAAGCACAAATGCACCATTGTCATTTGAATCCATATCATCTTAGCATTTCATATCATTCTTCATAGCATTTTCATCATGGAGCTTAAGCAAGGATTGGGAAAGGGCTTCTCTCCATATAAGCACCTATCCACTATATGATGCTGGTTTGATTATTAGAATGATGTTTTTCTATGTTTTTCTTGCTTCTTTTGCATTATTCTTGTAATCAAATGAATCTTATAGGGAATTTTTTGTTTGCTTTGGTTTACTAACAATGCTAATGGCTTCTTGTTTTTGAGCTAATGTAGATTTAAGGTTCATACAGAAGGTTTGTGAGATGTGTTGTTGAATCCTCCTAGCTCTGCATCAATATATAATTAGTAATAAAATTTTAGTAGGATTTTATAAAAATATAAAAAAATATTTGTTCAACCACCCTAACTTGGTAAAAAGCTTATGATTTTTTTGAACCTATAGCTTGTGAAGCATAGAGTGTGATGCATATTTTGTATTCACAAAATGTGTAACTACTTAAAAGTCATAATTTTTTTTCAATCAACCAATCAATCAGGAATTTACACATAGTGCATGTAGAAAATCAATAATAATTATAAATTAAAATCAAAATAAAGCATATATCATATTGGTAGAATGTTGGTCCAATTTATTGAATAAACCCTTTTCGTTTCATCAAATTTGGATTAGAAAATTCGTTAGCACGAAGGGTGAAGTTAAAAAAACCAATTGAACTAGGGATAACTTTATAAATCCCCTCAAAAAAAGGTGTAAAAACTTGGCAAATCTTGTATAATTCTTGAAAAAAATATTAACTTTATTGGCATTTTTTTTCTTTTTTCATGAAAAAAATATAAATTCAATTGGAAAATCTTTTGTAATCATGAGAAGTTTGTAGAAAATCTTGGAAAATTATATTTTTTTGAAACCAGTAAAATATTTTCATTGGCTATTAAAACCTGTTTTCAAACCAATTAAATATTTTTATTCGGTGAATTAAACCTATTTTCAAACCAATAAGATATTTTTGTGGAAAATTAAACCTATTTTCAAACCAATAAAATATTTTCATTAGCGAATTAAACTTGTTTTGAAACCAATAAAATATTTTTGTATGCGAGTTAAACCTGTACTCAAACCAATACAATATTTTCATTGGCAAATTAAGTTGTGTAGTGTAGAATGTTGATTCGTGTTGTCATAATAGTGGTTTACAATTTTTGAGAGGAACGAATTTTAGCTGAAATCGCATATTTTTAGAAAATATAATGATTTAAGCCTTAAAAAGTTCCATTTTAAGGATTCCAATTGAAGAGGGTTTGATCAAATCACCTTAGATCAAACCCCCTTGGATAGAACCTCGCTAGTTTTAACCATACCTATAAATCGTCTTCTTTACACCTATCAAAATGCTGATAAAAAATCACTTTTGATTTAGCTTGGGGGATCAATGAATTCATTTAAAATTTATTTCAAATGATTATGGTATTCCTTAGAACAAGCTATCCAATGAATATAATTTTAATATGTTTTGGTTTTGTTATGTATTTGTTTTTAAGTTTTATTAAACATAGGTTTTCATTGAAAATGAATTTCTTTGTTCTTCACATGTGGAAAAATAGAATATTATCAAAAAAATTAAAAATATGAGTGCACCAGATATTGAAGTC
This sequence comes from Sequoia sempervirens, assembly GCA_007258455.2. Classification (NCBI taxonomy): domain Eukaryota; kingdom Viridiplantae; phylum Streptophyta; class Pinopsida; order Cupressales; family Cupressaceae; genus Sequoia; species Sequoia sempervirens. Next base: position 103,251,344 of record VDFB02105785.1, read on the forward strand.
CTTGATCCAACAAAAAAAAAATAAAAATAAAAATTTGACATATACAAAAAAGTTATTATCACGGTCTGTGTCTGAATTGTAATTTGTTTGACTTTGAAACTTGATTAAGGAAAAATATTCAATAAAAACTATCTAACCAAGTGGAAGCACTAGATATCAGAGTTACAAATCTAAATTTGAAAGAATTAGAATTTTATCCTTTATGGAAAAAAGTTATGCATTATCACGGTGTCGTCACTTTTTTAAAAATGTTGTTTTCTGAAAAAATTATTTTCGTGGGAGATGGAAAAAGAAGTGCAATTTGATTCCAAAAATTTTGAAAAAAATATTTTTAGAATCTACAGACAAAATTTGATGAGACTCTAGTTTGCACCATCTTCAAATTCCTCACAATTTAGCCGCTATAGGTTCCTGAATGTGAAGATTCAGTTAAAAATAATAATTTCAGTGTCCAGTTTGGCCAAAAATTGTAAACCACTATTATGGGAGGTATTTTCAAACCAATAAAATAATTTTGTTGGTGAATTGAACTAGTATTAAAACCAATGAAATATTTTATTTTTCGTGGTGAATAAAACCTATATGCCAATAAAAATCATAGTGTGGGTGGTGAATTTATATCAAATGCTATATATCATTCTTTTTTGGGACGAATTTTCCACACAACCAAATTCCTACATAAAGTTTCTAAAATGAAGACAAGTGTCATCATATTATAAGTTCTGATTAGAAGTGAGTGAAATTTATTGTGACTTATTAGTGGATATTAATAATGATTAAGGTACAACAAGCCATTTGATTCTCTATCTTTTTGATGCTTCAAAGTACTCTACTTGAAGCTAGATGTCAATCCAAACAACATTTACAATGGCTCTCCCATGTGTTGATGAAGTGTGAATGTAACAATTAGCAATTTGGCTCACCTTTCAATTAAATTTAATTATTCTTTCGACAAAATTAAATTTAAAACTTGTAAATCATGGTAAGATAATAAGATGAAGATCCTTGATTAGATTATGCAATATCTTTTATATTAAACGTTTTAACTATTGGCTCATGCTTCACCATAGTGGGATGCAAAACCAAGGTCCAAATTTTTCTATAAATTTAGCTAGCATTACTGATGAAGTTCATCATAATCTTGATTAAAGTTCTAGTTAAAAACTTATTATAGAATTTGATACACCAATTTTTTTAATTAGTCATCAACAATAATTAGCCCTCCTAGGAGAAACTAGCTAAAGACATAGATTTTTAGGTTACACAATAGATAGACTATAATGTTTATCAAGATGGTGTTGGGATTTGAATTTGTAGAAGCCACAAATAGATATTCGGTGAACGCTGATATTTCTTCATGGTTCGTGGCCTCTTTAATAGACATTGGAGTTTTGTAGGTTGATGTGTTGGTCCTGGCACTGGTACATTTTGACCCATTTTTTGATGACCGGTCATCAAAAAATGGGTCAAAATGTACCAGTGTGGTGAGTCTGATGGTTTGACATGATTATCTAGGAGGCCTAGGGGATGTTTTGGATGCTATGCACATTAGAGTGGGAGTCCCTGCACCAAGGGTTACTTCACATTTCTTAAATGAAGGAGTCGATGTAACTTGGCATCCTTTTGTGCCAAATTTCTACAATGTCACTTTAGTGGGACATCATCAATTGGTCATCATGGGATATGATTTTCTAAGGAATGAAGTTTTGTCATAATTTTGATAAATGTATGTGAAGAAATTTGTCATAATTTTGAGATGTATGTGAATATTTCTTTCTGCTACTAGCATGATTTTGTTACTTAGTAACTTTCTTATGTATATTTTACAAGCACTTTTATATGTGCTACATTATCAAAGATATAAATATTGACATGTATTTTTATATTATTTATATTAATATTAGTTTTATATTATTACATCCTAATTCAATGTTATTTAATGTAACAATTTAATAATTCTCTTATGTTATTAGAATTAAACTTGTATGCAAATAAAAATTAGCATGGGTTTTGAAAATATCAAATGCTATACTTCTATTCTCGGATGGAATTTCCACACAACCAAATTCCTACATAAAGTCTCCATAATGGACATAAGTTTCAACATATTATAGTTTTGATTAAAAATGAACGAAATTTATTATGACTTGTTAGTGGATATTGATAATGCTTAAGGTACAACAAGCCATTTAATTTGCATGTGTTATTGCCAAGTATTGATGTCTTCTTTCTTTTTTTTTTAGCTATATATTTCATGGTCAACCCTTTTTTTCCCTACTTCAGAGCTTTTGTTCTTTTTTCCTGCTTCTATAATTCTATTCTTTTGGCTTGAAAAGGGTCCCCAATTTAGAGTGTTTATCCCTTGTCGCCACTGGGAAGTGAGCTCACTATTGAATGCACAAGACAACTAAGAGGGGAGGGGGGTGAATCAATTGTAGCTTGAAACTTAAAAAACCCTCGTAAACATTTAGATCCACATTCATTCAATTAACCCTTAATCTATTATAATAATTTAACATGAAAGGAAAATAACAAAAGTTGAAACAAATCAACACAATGCACAAGAGAACACCAAATTTATGTGGAAAATCGAAGATGGTAAAAACCATGGTGAGGATTAGCTCGTAATATAAAATAATATCAACACTGGTTACAAAGAGCTCATTGCTCAAAAGAAAGAAGTGCTCACTAACAAAGGCTTGCTACCAGAATAGAAAAGAAGATAGAGAAGAATGTTACAGTGAGAAATCCATCTCAATGTACCAAGAAAATCCACCACAATATTACCAACGCATTAGTAGCCTTATTGAAGAATTGTAGACACCTTTTGCTCACTGTATTTAGTGACCTAACACATGAAAGCTCACACTACAATTCTCAAATTTACACCTTACAACTCTATAATTTGCATGATACATCTATCTTGTCTATCCTATCATCCATGAATAACTCAACTCTTATTTATACCATCTTCAACCTTGAAAACATTCTCCAAGGTCAGTTATGCACCTCAATAATGAAATTTGAATTAGGTCGGCACCAAGAAATTCTCACAGTGGAAAGGAATGAATGTAGACCACAACACACCTTATCTAGGACCTAAATCCATTCATACATGCCACACCATGTTTCCACAAACATCGAAGCAACTTCGCTCGTAGTGTAAACTCCTAGGTTGGCTGTTGTAACCTGTGTAAATACCATTAAGATTTTAAGTTCACACTTCCTTTGATCCAACAACTCATGGATAAAAACAATCACCTGAAGATAATCTAGAATATTCCACAAACACCTTGAAATCCAACAAACTCATTTGTAACAACTTTCACTTGAAGAATATACACACCCAGTACATTTAGGCAACTCTGCAAAACATTGTAACTCAAGAAATTGACTTTCGAAGCACCAAACCTCAAACAACTTCAACTAAAGAAAGATACCAAAACTATCAACACACTTTCGGATCTACAAGACCTGAAGCCATTCTGTGGAGAAATACAAAGCACTGACATTTCTCCTAGACACCTATGCAATACATAGTTCACACATTGGTAAACACAACTTTCTCTGCACATTGATCCATCACACCAAATTTTGTATATAAAATCTATGAAAACCTCTTAACAACATATTTGAATCACACAAGAAAATATTCAACCTAGAAGAAATGTGGAGCAAAACTAGGACACACCTCTGCAACCCAGAATATCACTGCAACTCATTGATTCCTCTTTTTACCAAATTTTATCAAAAAACTTGGAAACCAAGAACATCCTCATCATCTTCATCACTTCCTCACCACCACTAAACCAATTACAACCTAGAAACTCAATCATGTACATCCAAAGAAAAAAGCTTATTAAAGCAACAGTAGAGGTTGAATCCAGTATTTTACTAATGACAACATAATGCAACTAATCAAATCATCATCAAAAGCCTCATTAATGACAATACCAACTCAATACCAACTACACATCCATGCAAAATGCTTCTTCTCATACAAGTGACACCAATGACAACACAAGCTTGTTGACATCACTAACAACACCAGCTACTCATACTTGCAACAATCTCCCCCTTTGTCATTGATGGCAACACATAATGTGAAAAACCATCAACAACAAACACAAAAGATCTGCTCCATACCTATCTCCTTTTCTCTTTCATATTTCTCACTCTCCCCCTTTCAACTTATCCTTTTTCACATGCTTTAAACTCTCCCCCTTTGACATCAATCGTAAAGGAAAAAATATTTGTATCACTTATTTTCCTCCTTGACCTTGATGAAACTTCTCACAACTGTTCAACAACTTCCTTTCCTTTATTGTTCTAAATACTCCCCTTTAGGAGCACACACACCAAACTACACCAATCAACAAACCACTGCACAATGACAACACTCACTCCCCCTGACTAGAACAACCAATAATGCCAATACCTATTCCCCCTAAGAGGTAGCCACCAACATCAATCCAAACCAAAGAATGAATCTTGAGATCCACTAGACTAATGCATCTCGTTATGCATCTAGTTCAAAGGAGGGGCAATAACCCATAACTTCTCCTGTAAATACTCAAATGTATCCTTAGGAGGAGCCTTAGTGAATATATTAGAAACCTGATCCTTTATAGGCACATATTTAGGCTTCAGTTCATTCTCTACAACTCGGTCTCTCAAAAAGTGATATCGGATTGAGATAAGTTTTTTCCTTGAGTGCATTACTAGGTTATTTGAAATATTGATAGCACTTGCATTGTCACAAAAGATAGAGATCAGTTCATCATGTATAGAAATTTAATATCCTTCAATTTTTTCCTCATCCACAACACCTATGTGAAGCAAGATCTTGTTGCAATGTACTCCACCTCTGCAGTAGATAAAGATACTGAATATTGTTTCTTTCTTAGCCATGACACTAATCTATATCTAAGAAAGAATGCACCATCTCTTGTACTTTTCTTGTCATCTACACAACTAGCTCAATCTGTATCTGTATAAACACTCAGAGTGAAATCAATATCCTTTAGATACAACAAGCCATGATCTGGAGTGCCCTTCAAGTATTTGAATATCCTCTTCACTACTGTAACATGTGATTCTCTAGGATCTTAGTGAAATCTAGCCATAAGACAAGCTACAAGGTGATCCCACAATATTGGTTTACAAATTTTGGCCAAACTGGACACTTAACTAATTTTTTCTAAATAAATTTTCACTTTCAGGCACCTATAGCGGCTAAACCATGAGGAATTTGGAGATGATGCAAACTAGTGATTTGTTACATTTTGTCTGTAGATTCTAAAAATATTTTTTTCAAAATTTTTGGAATCGGATTGCACTAATTTTTCCATCTCCTTCAAAAACTAGTTTTTATTAGTAAACACCATTTTTAAGGAGTGATGCTCATTGTATACAACATAACTTTTTTTATATGGAGAATATATATATTTTTTTTTCAAATTTAGATTTGTAACTACGATATCTAACCCTTTCATTTGGTTTCATAGTGTTTTATTGAATAATTTTTCCTTAATCAATTTTCAAAGCCAAACCAATTACAGTTCAGAAATAGGCGAACCGTATACAAAATAACTTTTTTTCATATGTATCCGAACCATTTATTTTTGGGTACGGGATTTATAGGCTACTCTTACACTCTTAGGATGTTTCATCTAAAAGGAGAGAGATAAACCCCACTTAAAATCTATGAGCTTCACTCAAATTAGGAAATTCATGATGTAATTAAGGCTAAATGAGATGATCTAAATGCAACTAAATGATGAAATAGACTGATTAAAGTATGCAAACCTAAGAAATATGCAATGTTTGAAAACACAATGTGATATGCAAGAATAAATTAGAACATGAGTAAATGCAAAACAAAAATGAAGAAGGCTGAATAAAAGTACACCTGGGTAGTGAATGATGAATTTGAAGTATTCTAAATGCTGACAGAAATAAGTGAAAATCACTAGTGGGACTCATTCACCACTGATGGTGAATCAATCTTGCTTCTAGTAAAAACTTCTAAGAACTGGTTTCTGAGTGTCAGGATCCAGAATGTGACAAAATATAGTTTTCCAGCCTTAGGGAGGGACTCATTCACCACTGATGGTGAATCATTCCACTCCCAAAATTCTATGAAATTAGGGACCAATTTTATAGCACCAAATATGAGGTTGTTTGCTTGTCAGGTTGACAGAGTCAAATCTGCAGAAAATGGACTGTAGGTTGTCTCCAAGCTTGAAATAGGATGTAGTTGACTTGAAACACTTTGTTGACTTCTTGACCACCTTTCAACACCTAAATGCTTGACAAATCTGCATACACAAGTCTGCAAACACATATGCAAAAGGGGGAAGATGGTTATGGGTTAGGTTATAGGGATTTGCCTTGGTCAAATCCCACTTTGGTAATCAAACCTTTAATGAAGAAATGGAATGAAATGAACAAGGAAAGATGAATAAACAACATTCAAATGTCCTAAACTCAACACAACCTTGTTGAAGAAATCTTAAGATATGTCAATGGCTGCTCCAAGATACTTGATTGATGCTTGATTGAATGATGCAAAATGCTTGAATGGATGTTGGAATGCTTGAATGAATTACGAGATTAGGAGATGTAAAATGAAGAGAAAAACACTTATTTATGCACACTTGTGCCTTAGTAACCCAATGATACCTCATCATAAGCTGACATAAGGTCATTTTAAATAAAAACCCGAAAGAAAATTTGAAATATTTTCAATTTTGAGCCAAGAGGGAGTCATTCGCCACCCATGTCAAATGGGTCCCACCTTGGACTTGAAAGTGGGTGTCAGAAATTAAGTCACATTTAATGTTATTTGTCAGGTTTAGATTAAAATTACACTTAATTAAGCCTTATGATGGCATAAAGGGGTCAAATAAAGCATAAGAAAGGTGTAAATAGTAAAATTAAGCCTAGAAAAGCATGAAATCTTGTTACAAGACTTTACAACACTTCAAAATAGGACTTGATAAGTGATGAAAAGGTGATTTTTAGGTGAATTGTAATGAATAGAGTCTAGAGAAGCGTAGAAATGTTTTACGACACTTCACAACACCTTCATAAGATGCCATGATTTAAATTTTAAGGACATAGTGTGAATGTTTAAGCCACATTACAACATTAAATCAAAGCAAAATGGACCAAGCATTATGAAGGAGACCTAAAAGACCACAAAAATGTGAAGGGGCCATTTTTCTAAGGCACATTAAGCCCCCACTTTAGTGAGAGGATGAACTTGCTTCAAACTCACACTAAAGTAACCATGCACATCGAGAAGGAGGTCCTAATGCACTTATGTTAGCAATATGGAATGACAAAAATCAAGAAGGATGATCAAGCCCCCATGATGAAGATCCTATGGAAAACTAAACATAAGAACAAAGGAACACATGTGTGTGAAAGAGAAGGGAAATTCAGATGAAGCTTTGATCATCTGTCCAACTAGTTGTGGATTAGATCTAGTTTGTTTGCGAGGAAAAGAGAAATGCATACTCACTCTGGGGTGATAGAACTCATGGTGGTTTGTTGGGTGAGAAAACCCAAAAAGGTTAAGTACATGTATACGCTACTTGGTATGTACTCACAAACACATTGGTGGCTATGGGGAAAGTTGTGTCGTTGAATGGGCTTCCCGCTCAACCATATCAAAATTATACCTCCTGATAACTTTAACAAGGCACCACAAGGAACAATGTTGGTTTGTGCTTCATGAGACAAGAAAAGCTTCATATGCTTAGAACTCATGAACAAAGAGCCCATGGTACCACAGTCAAGCAAGTTGTGTTATACAAGGTGGAAAAAATGGAAAAGATGTTCAAAGGAGTCTTGTTAAGTTCATGTAAGGTCTATCACTTAGGGAACATTGTGTCTAATGTCTCCAAGAGATGACCAATCAAAGAATAAAATATTCACAACTTAGGGGATGTAGTGAATCACATCAAAATGACCAAGAGGAATGTAATATGCTAAGAGATATCACACTAATGAAGGACATCATGCCCAATGTCATCCATAAAGTGACAAATGCATCGTATGAAGTGACAAGGTTGCACTAAGAACCAAGAATGCAAATAAAATTATGCCAATGTATTCCCCCCACTTTAAAAGAATTTTTACATGCCATTCTATGAGCAATTACTTTAAAGTAGCAAAGGGAAGAAAATGCAAAAAGAAAATAGGACATGAGAGCCAACTTGGAAAGCCCCTATGCCAAGTCATATGTTTCTGAGTAAGGCTACATCATGTAAATGAAAAAGAGAACAAAAGAAAGGGAGTTGCCCCCCATAAAGGAACACACCAAACACATAAGGGATCTATGGATTTGGGGTTAGCATGTTCGTTGCTACAATGTTTTTATCAAAGAGCTCAAAACTATCATCATTCCCCAAAGCACATAGAACTAGAAGAATGGCACAAAGAGTGAAAACAAAAGGAAAACAAGGTCCATTTTAGGTCAACATGGAAGAGACATTGCAGTATCAACACTTTGCATCATCCCCAAAAGGAAAACACAAGCGAAAAGAAAACAAAAAGGCTAAAGAAAAAGAAAAATCTTTTGGGTCAACATGAAGGAGACATTTTGGTCTCAATGCCTTGTGTCATCCCCAAAAGGAAAAAAAAAAGAAAAGACAAAGGAGAAAGGATTGATTGGGTAAAAATGGAAGAGACATAGGGTGTCTCAATACTTTGTGTCATCCCCAAAAGGAAAACACAAAAGAAAAAATGAAAAAGGAAAAGCACTTTTTGGGTCAACATGGAAGAGACATAGGGCATCTCTACGCTTTGTGTCATCCCCAAAAGGAAAACAAAAAAGGAAAAATTAAAAGGAAAAGTTTTGGGTAAACATGGAAGAGACATAGGGTGTCTCTACACTTTGTGTCATCCCAAAAAAGAAAAGAAAAAAGAAAAAATGAAAAAGGAAAAGGAAATTTTAGGTCAACATGAAAGAGACATAGGGCATCTCTACGCTTTGCGTCATCTCCAAAAGGAAAGCACAAAATGAAAAGGGGAATATACGACATATAGAAGAATAGAGGTACAAATAGAGGAAGTGTACAAAGAGAGAGAAAACATCAAACACATGTTACAGCCCAGAACACAATACGCACATGAAACTAATGAAAAGAAAAAAGAGCTAGTAATGCAAATGTAAGTCAACCATTAATCGAGTTATTGTTTTCTCAATCTTAAGTAATATAAGTAGAAAATGAATTAAAAAGTTAAGAGACATATACAAATCCATTACAAGGACAAGGCTAACAAATTCTTGCCCCCCACTGAGTGTAGGGAAAGAATGAACTCAGGTGGGGGATGGGAAAGGATCATGTAATAATGAGAATATAAAATTATACAACTAGAGCATGGGGAGAGGATTTTGTTTTAAGAAATGATGGGAAAGCAGTCAGTATCAGTGAAGTGATACTTGTCCAGTATGTCATTCAATGTCTGACATTCTTTAGTTTGATTTCCAAGAACACGATGATATTTGCAATATGGTATATTAGAATCTTTAGGACAGATGACCAACCTATTCATTGGTGGTAAGAGTATAAGGCCTTTGTTTAAAATTAGTTGAAGTCTCCTTTCACATTCAGGTGGAGAATGAGTAGGAAACTTGAGCTTTTCAACTTGTAAGGTCTTTTTCATTTGCTAGATTCTCCTTTTTCATGAATGGAAGAAGGAAGAGGACACATGGGGATTCTAGCATCCTTATTATTAGAATCAGGTAATGGTTGTTGACATGGAAGGAGAATGTTCAAGTCAGGAGGAGAATCAAATATCACCGTACCATCATCTTGAAGTATCCTATATTGAAAAGGAGGCTTGTAAACATGAGGAGGATCTTGATATCCTAGTGCTATTATGTTTTCTTCTGTTGTTTTTTGTTCGAGAAGTTAATGAATGTTATGCTCATTTATTGTATCACACCGTTGTTTGTGTAAGCTAGTAAAGCCTTTTCCATATGTTTCTTCAAGGTTGATGGAAGTGTTTGTGACTTTGTGATCATAAAATGGTTGAAGATGTGTTTCTTGAGAGGAACTAGGTCCACTTGATGGAGGGATCGTAGGTCCTACTTGAGTTTCAGGATGTAGGTATCCAAAGTGATTAGGAGGTGCAATAGTAGGAAGATTTTGTGACTTCATGGATGGGTAAAAGGCTACATTGGCATCAAGGTCATCAAGACATTCATTTAAGAACTTGTTCATGCTAGCATCATCTTTGTAAGGAAAGCTAAGGTGCAAAACTAACTCTCCTAACGTCAAAACCTTAGGGAAGAATGCAGAGATGACTTTAAATTTTTCAATTATAGTCCAATTAAGATACACTTGAAATAAATATTAGAAACAGAGAAATGAACATACATAGATGAACAACAAATTTACATGGGAAAACCCTTACAGGAGAAAAACCCACCACACCAAGAAAAGCCTCTTTGTATTACAGTAATGGAAATTACATACATAGATTAGACTTATCTTTCTGATGTCAATTTACAATAGTAGATTCAAAATGATCAACCTTGTACATAATATTCTAGTCACAATGCTCTCTGAATTAAATTCATACACACCGATCATACACAGACCCGTTCACACTACTGGTTTTTCAGAATCGATCATCATCTTCAATTCTTGAGTATATCCATGTCATCCATAGTCTGTTGATCTTCCTTATAGGAACTGCCACAATAGTCTAACTTCCAACGGTTCCTATTTTCCTTCTCTGATTGGTCGAAGACACACCACGTAGGATAGTCTTCCAATCAGTCAAAAATGTTCAAACAGTATTCACATGTTGGTGAGACACTAACTATGTCTCCCCGATGCCACAAAGCCCAACTGTCGATATCGACCAAAGATATCACCTTCGACAAGAGGTTACACTGAGTTCAAAAGCTTTCACTCAGACTCACCCTTCTCGCTAAGACATCATATTGATATCCATTGTAGAAGCATCGGCCAGACCATTGCTATCGGCGAGAGGTCATACCGAATGAAAATACATCTTGTGAAGCTCTATCAGCAAGAATTATCATATCACCAAGAGTCTCATAGACCTTTTATGTCATACTGATATTCATCAAGCAAAGTTGTTGGCAAGACAAGCCATATCACAAAGACTTCATACTGATAATAAACACATGTAGCACTATCGGTAAGACTACCGCTATCGGTGAGACATCATACTGAAGAAAACCTTTTTGGCTGAGAGTCCCCCCGATGACTTCTATTGAATAACCAAACCATCAGCTAGAGATCTCCCTAAGTGGAGAGAGATAGAAATGTCACAGCGATAACACTAGTCGGTAAGACAACAACAATGTCTAGGCGACATGAGCATTCCACAAGGTTACACAACTGCTAGTCGGCCAGACAGTAAGAATGTCACACCGAATTTTCTCTTACATGAGTTTCATGCCAGTAATATTGAGGCACATTTTCCAACAATATTCTCCAATGATGTCAACATCATGAGGAGTTGAAGGAGCATGAGGAAGCGCAAGGTCATTAGGATCACACCCAAAGGCACAATTGGATATGTCTACTAAGGATTTCAATGAATTCCAAAACTTATTAAAATAAAATGCCATGATGACAATGAATGCAAGTAAACTAAGATGCAAGAAATAATAGAAAATAGAGAATCTGGAAGGTAAAATAGAAAGAAAGTACAAAAAACTATAATGCAAGAAATACCTAGAAAATCCCTAAAAATGCTATGTGAAATGTGCAGGTGGACTGATTCGCCTAGGGTGAAAAATGAGTCCAAGTATGATATTTTTTGTGTTTTTTAGAAAATTAAAAGTGATTTTAATGCTTTTTAGATGCAAATGCATATTTTTAGTTTTTAATGATATTATATGCAAAAATGAAGTCTATATCAGTCTTTCACTATTGAAATTTTAAGAAACCCTAGGATGCAAAAACAAAATAAAACATAAATGAATGTTGATGAAAATGAAGCCTAGGATGCAAGATGCAATTGAAATTAGAAAGATAAAGTGCTCAATATGTAGGTTCACCAAAATGAACCATTGATTTTTGGGTATGGGATTTATAGGCTAGAGATAAACCCCACTTAAAATCTATGTGGTTCACTCAAATTAGGAAATGTATGATGTAATTAAGGCTAAATGAGATGATCTAAATGAAACTAAATGATGAAATATTTGATTAAAGTATGCAAACCTAAGAAATATGTAATGTTTGAAAACACAATATGATATGCAAGCATAAATTAGAACATGTGTAAATGCAAAACATAAATGAAGAAGGCTGAAAAAAATGCACCTAGACAATGAATGATGAATTTGGAGTATTTTGAATGCTAACAAAAATAAGTGAAAATCACTAGTGGGACTCATTCACCACTACTAGCGAATTAGCTTCTAGTAAAAACTTCTAAGAACTGGTTTCTGAGTGTCGGGATCCAGAATCTAACAAAACATAGTTTCCCATCCTTAAGGTGGGACTCATTTTCCACTGATATTGAATCATTCCACTCCCAAAATTTTGTAAAATCAGGGACCAATTCTATAGCACCAAATTTGAGGTTGTTTGCTTGTCGGGTTGACGGAGGCAAATCTGCAGAAAACAAACTATGGGTTGTCTCCAAGCTTGAAATAGGATGTAGTTGACTTGAAACACTTTTTTGACTTCTTGACCAACTTTCAACACCTAAATTCTTGACAAATCTACAAACACAAGTCTGCAAACACACATGCAAAAGGGAAAAAATGGTTAAGGGTTAGGTTATAGGGATTTGCCTTGGTCAAATCCCACTTTGGTAATCAAGCCCTTAATGAAGAAATGAAATGAAATGAACAAGGAAATATGAATAAACAACATGCAAATGTCCTAAACTCACCACAACCTTGTTGAAGAAATCTAAAGATATGTCAATGGCTGCTCCAAGATACTTGATTGATGCTTGATTGAATGATGCAAAATGCTTGAATGGATGTTTGAATGCTTGAATGAATTATGAGATTAGGAGATGTAAAATGAGGAGAATAACACTTATTTATACATACGTGTGCCTTAGTAACCTGATAATACCTCATCACAGGCCGACATAAGGTAATTTTAAATAAAAACCAGAAAGAAAATTTGAATTATTTTGAATTTTGAGCCAAGAGGGACTCATTCACCACCCATGGCGAATGTGTCTCACCTTGGACTTGAAAGTGGGTGTCAGGAATTAAGTCACATTTAATGTTATTTGTCAGGTTTACATTGAAAAATACACTCAATTAACCCTTATGATGGCATAAAGGGGTCAAATAAAGTATAAGAAAGGTGTAAATAGTGAAATTAAGCTTAGAAAAGTGTGGAATCTTATTACAAGACTTTACAACACTTTAAAATAGGACTTGATAAGTGATGGAAAGATGAGTTTTAGGTGAATTGTAATGAATAAAGTCTAGAAAAGTGTAGAAATGTTTTACAACACTTTATAACACCTTCACAAGATGCCATAATTTAAATTTTAAGGACCTAATGTGAATGTTTAAGCCAAATTACAACATTAAATCAAAGAAAAATGGACCAAGCATCATGAGAGAAAGAGCTAAAAGACCATGAAAATGTCAAGGGGTCATTTTTCTATGGCATAGTATCAAAACTCATTTTTTTACTAGATCAAGGATATCAATACATAGCCTGCACATATTTTTTAGAATTTTATTTTGAGAATCTGCTACTTTTCCACATGTGTAGAACAAAGAGCTTGATTTTCAGTGAAAAATGTATGTTTAATCAACCTTAAAAAAAAAATACATAATAAAACCAAAAATATTAAAATTATATTCAATGGATAACTCGTTCTGAGGACTACCATCATCTAATTGGGTCTGTGAAGTTTCCTCCATTTTTATCCTCAACTCGAGATTCAAAGGGAAAAATTCTGGAGAAATTTGGTGCCAGAGGGGGAGAAGGGGGAGAGTAGGGGGAAAAGGGGGGTTCGAATGAACATTGATTTGAGTGAACACCCTCTTTTCCATTGTCTTTATAAAAAAAATGCATAAAAAGTGGGACCCGTCATTTAATATGGTTCGCTCAAACCAGGGTCGATTCAAACACCCTAGTTCATGAGAACCCATAAAAAGAAAAAAAATCATAGGAGGGTTTTTGCAATTTTCCTTCCTCATTGGAATTGTAAACCAACTTTGTGGGTTTACCCTACATGCACGATATCCAGTGTCACGTCTCAAATTTTTTATGCTTCTTGAATTTACTTTATGTGGAACTAAAATATGAATAAATGTGTGAGGTAGAATAAATAATAAATAATATGATATTTTGAAAGATTAAATAAGTGAATGTTTATTTTATTTTAGAAAAGATGAAATGCAATGAATAATGTTTTAATTTGAAGTGATGCAAAATAGAAAGTGTTATTTGGAATAATGAGTTATATTGCTTTGATTTATATTTTCTTGGACACTAATCTATTAATGGGTGCCTGAGCTTACTTGAGTTACAGGTTGTCGAAGACCAAGAGTGTGGTTAAGGTAGAGGAGGTTAGCTACCTGGCAGGGTTAAGAAGGAACAATTTCTCTCACACACATGCACTTAGTAACATATAGTTGTGTGCAAACCCCAATCCAAATACCTGCAAAACACAATGAATAAACACATTAAGTTAGATATTGGAAGCATGAACAAGGATTCCCCATGAAATCCATTTACAAACTTCAAACTAGGAAAGAAAATGATGAAGAACACAATGAAACAAGAAAATATAGATTCAATCCTAATTAGAATACCAAACACATGATCCCATGGGGGAATTGGTGCCAATTTGATGTGAAAATTGGGCCTTTCCTAATCCCTAAGATGCAAGCTTGATATGTTGGTGATGATTGATCCACTTTGTTGGTGAAGGATGAGAGCTCCAAACCAAAATCTGCAAAAACCTAGCTAAGAACTCAATGGTGATGGATGGAAATGGCTAAATATTTTAGCATAATAACTTTGCATAATTTGTGGATGATCAAATGAGGATATGAGCTCTTTATTTATAGAATGCCAAGATGGATGAATGTCCAAATTTGAGCAATGTGGGATTAACATTCATCCAATGGCAAGATGCCACTTGTCAATCTATGAATGGATGGAGGATGTGCAAGATTTGAGAATTGTGCCAATAAATGCATATTTTTGAATTTCAAATTTGTTGAAATGACATGTAAGAGGGAAGGGAAAATGCAATCAATTCCACTTGGCTCAAGGAAAAGGACATGTAAGATGAAGTTATTGCCTTGTTGGATGTACATGTTGACTTGGAACTTTTGAATTCGAACTTGGAGAATATTCCAAAAGATGCCTTGTGAGGAAAATAGGGATTTAATAAATAAATTAAATCTATTTTCATGTGTAGCTTGCAAAATCTAGAGGATGGGACATGATTTAGAATTAAATTAATCAAGGGTTAATTAATTTAATAGGAGATTAGATGATGTGACCTATTTGACTCAAATTCATGGATTTATTTAAATCAAATAAGAGAGGAATATGATAAGAGATTAATTAAATAAGGATTTTGATTTATTTAACTAAAAGATGATGGTGTTAGATTAAATCAAATAATGTTTTAATTTATTTAATTTAATGAACAAACTTTAGAGATTTAATCAAATAAAATTAATCATTTAATTGAATAGGGATAATTAGATCAGATGGATTGATTTAATTCACAAAAGAGAGAGACTTAATTAAATAACTGATTTATTTAATTAAGGGAGGAATATTGATGAATTTAATTAGATAAGGAGATTTGATTAAATGGTTAGACCGATTGATGATTCAAGAAGAAATGATGTTAGTAGTCGGGATCAGATGCACAATGTCAATTGATATATTTTACATGTCTACATTTTGCCACTCTTTAAAGAAATGCAATTGTTGTGTTGGTTCAAAGAATAAACGATCTCGTTCAAAGCCAATATTTTCCACTATTTAAAAACTTGCCCCACTGCTGCTCGGCGAGAGGAAACATACCATTATATTGTCCCCTCGAGAGATTGGATAAAAATTTCAATTTTTTGGGTGATCTCACTAAAAAAGAAGACAAGGTGCTCGACAGGTCCGAAAAGGCTCCAAAAAGTCAAAAACATGTCTAAACACAATAAAACGATGTAAAAAAGGTTTGAGGGTCCAAAACCCTAGTAGGATAGCCAATTAGGGTGAAAATACCTTAATTTTCAAGCTTAAAAGGGGCTGAAGGGGTCACTTTCAAGTCATTTTCAAACACTTCCATTAGCAACCTTGAGATTCGAGCTTTGACCTCCTAACAATATGGTGCAATGATAGCTTCCCCTACATATTTTTGAACGAGTTCAAACATACCAGCGGCCACCTGGCATTGGGGCACCAGTATGTGACCCTTACCTGAGCTCCATTTTTCATATATTACTTCATTTAAGGATTTTAAAGGTTGGTTAGTCTGCAGCGGTGCTATATAGCGCTGCTCAGAAATCAAACTATGTTGCTTGGTGTTAAATAGCGCCTCAGCGGTGCAGTTAAGAGTTTGAAAAATCTAATGCTAAGCTCGGGGTTGGCGAGGGGTTTTGAAAAGTGTGATGTGGCGGTCCCAATTCTGCCCAAAGTGTGCCGCTAGATGAGAAAGTGCATTGTGGTGGTACAATTTTTCTCTTTTAAGCCCTAGCGTCGGAGTTTGATTAGAAATCAAACTGCGATACCTTCACGGGTTGCACCACTGGAGAAGTTTTTTGAATGCACGACGAAGAATTTTTCAAAAATTTCAACATGGTGACCTTCTTTGATGCAGGACGCAGTGAGGGAGCTCTACTCTCGAGAGCACAGGTGACGGGATCTAGCTGGCTATCTGCGAGACCTGAGCAACAGGGACCAAGATCTACTTTGGATTGCGGGGTTATGGTACATTGCTTATGTGATGCCCATTCGCACTCACCTAGGGATGCTGTCAGTACTAGCTGAGAGATGGCACAACAAGACATCGTCATTTCATCTTCCCATTGGTGAGGCCACCGTCACCTTTGAGGATGTTTGGCTTATTTTGAGGTTGTCAATTCACGGTCGTAAGGAAATTTTTGACATGGACGAGGGGCGTGAGGCCTACTACAGAGTCCTCGCTACAGACAAGATTGTCTTTTGCGAGGGGAAGATAGAGCTCGAGCAGTATAGGATCCTGACACCTCCCTACCATTGGGTGATTACATCCATGATTTTGGGTCTCGTTACCCTTGACAGATGAGGCCGATACTTCAGTCCTGACTGGGGATATTGCTGGGAGTGGATGGTTCGAGACAGGCTGATTCATTTTGCTTGGGGGCTTGTGCTTCTAGCTTCCTTATATAGAGATCTCCATGAGTATGTCTATATGGAAGATAGAGCACTAGGGCAGGGGTGACTCTTCTTCACGTTTGGGCATGGGAGCACATTTTTGTGCTATGTCCAAGCATTGTTTCCATTCCGATGCTACCAAACAATCCCCTCGTGTGGTGATATAGAGGCGATGTGTCCTTTACACACATTGGTGAGCACAGGATCCCCTATTAGAGGAGGGATCTTGACGAGATGCAAGTTTTCACCTAGCGACCATACCTTGGTCGGCCTGGATGGGCCGACGATGCTGATCAGTTGTTCTATTTCTGCCAGGACCAGTTCATGTAGGGGCGAGAGCACACCATAATTGAGAGCTAGCTACCTGGGTGTGTGCAGTGTCAGTTCAATGAGCTACAAGATCGCCCTGATGATGACTACATAGCCATCTTCGCCTGTTGCATGAAATAGGTCTCATGGGGGCAGTATATTCTTGCTTTAGAGGCGGTCGACAGTTTTAGGTAGTTGGTGGCTTGGCCATGGGCTTACAATCAGGGGCCTGTAGATCTAGGCACTACATAGGCCTACAAGGATTGGTTCTGGCCTCCGCTTCAATTGACAATTCTAGGTGTTGTTCTAGATCAGCGGAGACTTAGAGGCAGAGGGGGAGGACAAGGACAAAGGGGTGGTGATTGATAGGAGCAGCCAGTTGTGCCCCTAGTTTAGCCAGGGCAAGGTGATGTACCCATGCCAGATTAGCAACCAGCGCCACCAGGTGTACCACCACGAGGTGAGGATCAGCCTCAGGTACAACCACAGGTACAGCCATGAGCACAGCCAGTAGGGCAGGTGGATCCCCAGGATGCACTGATTATTTCAATTACAGGCTTATGTTCAAGTCGTGACAACTGAGAGAGATCAGGTGAGGGCCGAGAGGGATCAGGATGTACAACAGAGACAGGCTGGAGAGTTGCAGGCAGCCATAGAGCTACATAGGAGACAACAGCTAGAGAGCATGGCAGCCTCCTCCTCCCAGGGCACATTGTCTGTTCGATCATATAGGGATGTCATCTGAGAGGCTGAGTAATATCAGAGTCATTATCATGAGGCTGTACCTAGGGGAGGACGGGTCCCAGAGTACTCATAGTAGACCAGCTACAGACCAGCAGAGGGTCACGGTAACAGGGGCAAGGCCAACATTCACGAGGACAAAGCATGATCAGGATGATATGTTACTTTTTGTGCCTTATGGGCTCCTTTTTGATAGCCCAATGGGCCTTTTCTACTGATTGACATACATGTACATTGATCTGATTTATTCTTTGTACTATGATAGTTACGTTATTGATGATATATGAGATGAGCCGATGATGATTTTGATATGATGTGATGTGTACTATTTATTTATGCATGTATGGTTCTACTTCTATATGTTGTGCAATGATGTTATATGATGCTTATATGATGCTATTTGATGGCATATGATGGATTTATGGATGCATTTATTTCTGATGATGTATTCATTATGATTATGACTAATAGATCTATATTATGCTACCTTATGATATGCATATGTATTTATGTGTTGTGCAATGATGTTGTCTATATGATATGGATTGTAATGTTGAAAATGATATGATCTATGGTGTACATGCGAAGTGATATGTGACTTATGTTTATAAATGAAATGATTATGGATGCATATACACTTTGTATGTAATGAATTTTGTACATTTTATGCTTATGTGGAATGATCAATGAATGATTTATGATGCTTTTTATGAGATGAAATGGATGATGTAATGTGAATGCGATGGGCATGATATCATGCAAATGAGATGATTTTATGTAATGCAAATGAGATGGTTTTATGTAAGATGCTTAGAATAACAAATATCCTAAACACACTAAATGATAATGTATGTAATGCATTTTAATGTGATATACTATAGATGACTTTATGAAAATATTTATGTAATGGATTTTTTGTAATGCTTATGCATCTATTGTGTATGATTATGCATTATGTGATAATGGTGAAATGATTATGAAATGCTTATGCAAATGAATGTTATGTGATGATTTATGTGATAAATGTAATGTGATGCAAGGAATGGATGCAAATGTAATACAATGGATGTGCTTATCTATAAAAATTCTTATAATGACATGTTTATATGATGATGGAAATGCAATGCATATGTTTCCTATATGATATGTTGATGCAATATGCTAATGATTTGTGGATGTAGGATCAATGACGATGGTGATGATGATGTTGATAATCAACTGTCATAGTACCTTGTTAGTGTGATAAGAAAGAAAAGAAGAAGTCATTTCAACAAGACACAAGATGATGCAAATGCAAATGATGATGATGATGATTTCTTTCCAAGGAATTGGGATTTTCAAAGGGCCAATTTTTCTTATGCTTGATAACACACATGGTACGATTCATCAAGGTATAGAAAACCAGGATGGCGTGGTACCTAGTGTGATGGAGTTTGACCTGACAAGCAGATAGGAGTATCCTTGTTCACACCTAACATATGAAAACCTTACTAGGATGCACTTTAGGAGTTTCAAACACCTCAGACCAAAAAATGAAAGGGTAAACCTATCAATGCAATAGTCAACAAGTTGTCCAAAACCTCCTCCATACATACCTAACAAAGCAAGTATTCGCCAAGGTTATATTACAAGAACATCCAACAAGCATAGCAGACAAAAAGACAATGATTGTTGCCCCATTCCTATTTCTCTAAATCCTCTTGTTCGGATATCATCAAGAAGTCCTTGGAATGAGCGTAATAAGATAAGTCAAAAGATAAAGACAAAGTAAACAAAAAAGCTAATGTTCTTTAATACCACTAACGAAAAGAGGATGTGTTTTCTAAGGATAAGAACTGAAACTTATTGCCAAAAGATAATGCCCATTGTAGGAAGGATTCATCCTAGGACATGTTAGTGGATGGTGGCATGTCATTTCGTTTATCCAAAGTGTTCTTTCAAATGATTGATATGGGACCAAATGGATGATATGTTATCAACACAAAGAGTTGACCAACTTCTTTATGCACTCACTTATACTAAGACTTAACGTTTTGAGTTTTCACTTTTGACCTACTAGACTTGTTTTCGATTGTCTTACCAAAGATTGAGGATGGCGATCATTTATTATGAGTGATTTTATTGCAGGTGCAAGCGAGATGAGATGGATGGATTTTTTCAAATATTTGGATGTTTTTGATGTTTTGCCATGTTTTGAGGCTATTTTTGGTTTTTTTTTTGAGATTTTCAAATGTTTTGATTTTAAAATTTTCCAATGTTTTTGGGGTTTTCTAAGATTTTGACCAAGAGATTAACCTAAAGACCTACCCTAGGGGCCTCGAGGGCTGATCAACAGATTAGCCTTTCCTACGTTATACACGTAGAGACCACGTAGTTCGATTGACGACTTGATTGATTTACAAATGAAGATATACATGATGAAATGTTAGTTTATTATGAAAAACTCCTAAAGGACTAACCTAAGTGTCTCGGGGGATGATCAAAGATCAACCTTTCCTACGTTCAAGGCTCATAGACCTATAGTTTGACAAGACAACTCTATTTTTTACCTTTTTTTTGCCTTTTTGACCTATTTTTGGATTTTTTGTGATTTTATGAATGTTTTTGGATTTTCTGATGTGATTTTTTGATTTTTTGATTTTTTTGAATTTTCTATTTTTTTATGTTTTTTGATTTTATGATTTTTGATGTTTCTGTATTTTCTGATTTTTTATGTTTTTGGATTTTCTAATTTTAGGACTTTAAGAATATACACGAATCTGATCAGATGAGAACATGCCCCCAGTGTGATGCAATAGACTACTCCAATAAAGGCAGGACAAACTGACCTTGAGGATGGGCCAGGTACTACTAGGAGGGATCATGATATGAAAACATGACCAAGCTATGGTGCAGATACAAGTGGATGAGTGATGGATGCAGATCCAAATGTGATGGATGATGAATGGATGATGCAGAACAAGCCGTAAAGATCCTAGTGGATGGAAAGTGCTTATTTACACAAGGTGCCTGTTTGCCAGGTTTTCACCAAGGTACTTGCCCAAAGTGCCACCGAAGTGATTTTCACTAGAGGACGATTTTTTTTCTTTACTATTTTCAATTCTTTTTCTGATTTTTTTGGATTTTTTGGTTTTTTGGTTTTTTTATTGTCACCAAGATGCCTATTTGCAAGGTTTTTGCCGAAGTGACCATTTTTTCAGGACATTTTTTTATTTTTTGGATTTTTTGGTTCTATACCTTGAAATATTTAGGCATAAAACTTTTTAAGATGAGAGTTATTCATGGGCTCTTGTAGAGGTTCCCCTTTGGATGTTGATAACTGATATTCCCCTAACTTATAACTTGCTATGATAACGAATTGTCCCAACCAATTGGGTTCAAATTTTCCTTTGCTGCTTGGGTTTGGGATATTCTTTTGATTCTCCTTCAATACTAGTTCTTCGACTTGGAAGGTCCTGCTTCTGATTTTCTTATTATAGCTCCTTTTGAGTCTATTCTGCTAGACTTGTAAATTATTTAAAGCGTCTATACACCGCTCATCCAGTAGCTCCAGCTCATTCAATCTTGATACTCAGTACTCTTCATTTGTGATGAGGTTCTGCAGTGATATCTTGAGTGATGGGATCTCGAACTCAATGGGGAGTACCGCTTCTAATCCATAGACTAGGGAGAAGGGGGTGGCGCTAGTGGGTGTGCAGATACTAGTTTGATAGGCCCAAAGGGTGAGATTAAGCTATAAATGCTAGTCAGGACCTGTGTCATTGACTATTTTCTTGAGGATTTTTAGAATGGTTTTGTTTGTAGCTTCTGCTTGGCCATTACCTTGGGGATAGTATGGGCTAGAGAAGCGATGTTGGATTTTGAATTTTTTGCATAAGTCATAGACCTCCTGATTTTTGAATGGTGTCCCATTATCTGAGACAATGGCTTGTGGAACACCATAGCGGCAAATGAGATAGTTCAAGATGAACTTTGAAATCTGCTTCCTAGTTATGTACATCATGTGTATGGCCTCCACCCACTTAGTAAAGTACTTCATTCCGGTTATGATGAATTTGTGGTTGTTAGATGAAGTGGGTGTGATTTTGCCAATGCGATCAAGTCCCCACTGCGAAAAGGCCCATGATGTGATGATAGGATGAAGCTCTTGAGCTGGAACATGGATGAGGTCCCCATGCTGTTGACATTGTAGACACTTTCTAGCATGATCATGTGCTTTTCTTTCCATTGTGGGCCAATAATACCCCATCCTCATTAGTTTCTTGGCTATAGTAATTCCACTCAAGTGTGAACCACAGATACCGTTATGTACTTCAGTTAGAGCGGTTAATGCCTCCTCAGCCTTTAAGCAGCATAGTAGGGTTCCTTCTATGCTCCTACAATATAGGGTATCTCCTAGGATGACAAATATGGATTCCTTTTTGACAAAGGTTCGTTTTAGGTTTGATGGTGAGTCGACAGGTATGACTCTTATACGAAGGTATGTGCAAATGTCATGATACCAAGGATCACCAGGACTAATGATTTCACACACATATTCTGATTCTGGTACCTCAAATGCAGGCACGAGAAGCTGCTCAATCAGGAATTCATATTTTGGAATGTTGTGGGGGATGTCCAATAAGGATCCAATTGTTTCCATGGCGTCTGTTGCTCTGTTGTTGGCTCTAGGTATCTGCTCAAATGTAATTTCGATGAAGGATTCTTTGAGAGTCTCCACCAATTTCTTGTATGAAGTGAGCTTGTCATCCTTGGTCTAGTATTCATCGTTCACTTGATTTATTATCAATTGGGAGTCTCCGTATACTTTCAAAGCTATAATGTTCCACTGCATTGCTATTCTAAGACCTATGGTTAAAGCCTCATATTCTGCAATGTTATTGGTGTAGGGAAATGCCAGTTTGTATGACCTTGGTATGCAATCCCCTTGTGGGGTGATGAAGAAGACACCACCTTCTGATCCAAGCTACGTGTATGAGCCATCAAAGTACAATTTCTAGTGGTTAGCTACGTTGAGATTGAAGATGGATTCATTTGGAAACTCTGAGATGAGAGGGTTCTCAAAATAGATTGGTGCTTCTACAAGCTGATCTATGATGACTTGGCCTTTGATTGCTTTCCTCTCCACATATTCGATGTCATATTCTGATAGTATCATTACCCATTTGGCCATTCTTCCAGTGAGCATTGCTTTTGATAATAGGTACTTGAGAGGATCAATTTTGGCAATGAGTTTTATTTTGTGTGCCAACATGTAATGTTTGAATTTTTGAGATGCAAATACTATTGTGAGGCATGCTTTCTCAATGAATGAATAGTTTAGCTCATGCCCAACCATTGTTCTATTGATATAATAGATATCCCTTTCTATTCCATTTTCATCACACTGAGCTAGGAGAGCTCCAAGGGCTATTGTTGTTGCTGACACGTATAGAATCAATGATTTTCTTGGGATTGGTGTCATTAAGATTGGCGGTGTCAGTAGATATTCTTTTATTTTGTTGAATTCCTCTTCACACTTGGTATCCCATTTGTACGCTACTCCCTTGTGGAGTAGGTGAGAGTATGGGTTTTGTTTTTCTGCTAATTGTGCTATGAATCTTTGAATGGATTGGAGCCTGCCTTGGAGACCTCTCAGTTGCTTTAATGTTTTTGGTCCCTCCATCTCGAGGATTGCTTTTACCTTTGCTAGATCTACCTCGATACCCCTCAATGACACTATATATCCAAGGAGCTTTCCTGATTGTACGCCGAAGATGCACTTCTTTGGGTTTAATCTAACCTTGTACTCCTCCAGTCTGTCAAAGATGGCACTAAGGGTTGCTATGTGATCTTTTCTTTTCCTGGACTTAGGTAGAATGTCATCAACATAGTCTTCGACTGTCTTATGAATCATGTCGTGGAATATCAATGTCATGGCCCTTTGATATGTTGCTCCTACATTCTTTAAGCTGAATGGCATCATGTTCCAATAGTATGTCCCCCATGGACAAGTGAAAGTTGTTTTATGTTGGTCCTCTTTACCTATCATGATCGGATTGTACCTTGAGAATCCGACCATTAGTGACAATATTTCATGTCCCGCTGTCATGTCTACTATCATGTCAATGTTGGGAAGTGGGAAGTCATCTTTTGGACATTCCTTATTAAAATCTCTGAAGTTTGTGCAGATTCTGATATTTCCATCGGGTTTTGAAATAGGTACCAAGTTTGACACCATTCTGGATAATCTATTGGTCGAATGAATCCTGCATCTAATAGCTTGTTTAGCTCCATTTTCACTAATAAGGTGATCTAAGGGTGCATTTTTCGAAGCTTTTGTTTGACAGGATTTGCTTCTGGATACACTGCTAAGTGGTGAACCATGGTCTCTGGATCAAGTCCTGGCATGTCAACATAACTCCATGCAAATTTTATCTGTCTTTCTCTTAGGAATACTGCTAGGAGCTCTTGCTCTTCTGATAGTAGTGATTCCATGTAGAATGTGATATGTGGGGTCTCCTCTATTCCTAGGTTGACCAGATTACATTTTTCTACCAGGACTGCTGAAGTTTCTTGATGAAGAGATCTTAAAGGAAGATTGAATCCCCCATCCTCGGGTGCCTCAGAGAGGTTTTCACTGTTGGATACGTCCCTTCTTTTTACTTTTTTCTGGTCAAAGAGTGCCACAATGTGGTTTTCACTCAAGGACTTAGATATGATTCTTAATTTTTCACTTTTGTGATTGAAGGATTCAATCATTTCCCAATAATAGGCATGTGTGTTTAACTCAATTATGAACCATGCTTTGTGATCTCCATCTAAAATGTTATCTTGTAATCCCATGAATTCTGATAGTGCCTCATCGTTTTCAAATGTATCAAGAACTAGTGGTCCTCGTTGGTCATAGTCAATGAGTTGGGGATATACTAGGCAGATGTCATGATTTTGGTGGTCTAATTCAAAAGATAGGGTGCTAATCATGCAAAGAGTGGTATCCTCAAATAGCCTAGGTAAGTTGGGTGTGGGGTCCTTGTCATCACTACTACTACAAACATCAATTATATCAAATGAAAAGTTATCTATGATGCGACCTGTAGATACTGGTAGGCATAGTTCTACTGGGGTTGGCTGAGGAGAATTATTAACCCTTCTAACTGGAAGACTTTTTCAATGTATGGTTATACTCGGAGGGGTACATCCAAGGCCAAGATTTTTTATCGGTCGCGTCTCTGGCATGATAGGTATTATAAGCCCATTGTCATTTTTTCCAAGCCTTTGATTTCTGTCATAGTCCATTACGAGCATCATTTGTAGACCCTTGCTTCTTTCATCCATTGGTAAATTAGGTACTGGTCTTTCATCTTGATATAGTATATGAGATGGATCTATCTCAATAACTTCTCATCCAAGATCTCCCCAACTTGTGAAAGTGGGATAGTTTTCAGGAGACGTTTGGGATGTGGAGGCCTTATTGATTTGTGGACATCCCCATGATCTAGGAGATTGTGGTAACTCTCCTACCACAAAAGCATTGTTAGGGAGCGTGTATTTTCCACAACCATTATCTTGGATAATGACCTTGATGTAAGAGATGGTGGGGATGGTGGGTGTCTCTGTCACATAAGTGGATGCGAGAGTGGCGGGATCGATTAATGGTGTGGATGGAACCTCATCATTTTTTGGTACTTGGGGGATTTTATAATACTTTTCTTCAAGGCTTTTGCAGTAGGAGAAGGGTTCGGGATCTCCATGGATAGTAACTTCTTGTCCCTTATGTGTAAATTTCACATATTGATGGAAAGTTGATGCTACTTCTTTCATTGCATGAATCCATGGGTGTCCTAGGAGGATGTTATATGACAAGTTGAGGTCCAAGACTTGACAAGTGGTTTCCATGATGGTAGGCCCTACTTGAATAGGGAGTTTGATCATGCCTTAAGACACTCTTTCTTGATTGTCATATGCTCTTATTGTGATACCCTTTCCTTTCTCGATAGAATGTTCTGATATTTTTAATTGCTTGATGAGGCTGAGAGAAAATATATTCAAGCCCGCACCCCCATCCACCAAGACCCTTTTGACTTTGCCCTTATGTACTATGGCTTCCAAGTGAAGTGCACGGTTGTGAGATGGTTGAACAGGGAAATCCTGGTCAGAGAATGTGAGGAGATTTGGTGTAATGATATTTTTGACCATAGCTTGGAATTTTTCCGCATCGAGATTTGTGGGGACAGTGGATGAAGCCAATGCTTCCTCAAGGATCTTCTTATGGGCAGATGAAATTTTTAGCAACTCCATGATGGAAATTTTCTCTGGCGTTCTCTTGAGTTGATCTAGGACATTATAGCCATTAAGGATAGATCTAGATGTAGGGGCTCTATTTGTCTAGAATGATCCTGCGATGGTAACTTTTCTGCCTCTTGTGGTGACTCCGCAATCTTTGGCATAGGCACCCTTGATGGTGATGACCCTGCAGTTGTCATCTAGGGAGGTGACGATTGTTTCATACACATGATTTATGTTTGTGTGGGTGCCTTTCCCCTTATCTTTGTTATTGTTATTCCCTTTATTGCCATGATTAGGCATCAGATTCGTGTATATCTTAAGATCTTGGTTTCCTGTAGGTTGTTCCATGTTTACAATTCTTTTATTGATGAGATCTTGGATTATGTTTTTTAATCTCATGCAACTGTTCGTGGTATGGCCTTTTATTTTATGGAACTCGCAGAGTTGATTCTCATTAGACCAAGGAGGTTTCACATCTAGTTCCTAGTAATTCTCAAAGGTAGGGGCCTTGATGAGTTTTTTCGTCTATCAGCTTCTTCATTATGTCTTCAACTGGTTCCCCCAAAGTGGTGTACTTTCGCTTGGGATATGTCTTTTTGCATTGTGGTGGTCCCCTTTGATCATTGAGATTGTTGATTGTTGGATTGTGGTTTGGTTGTTGTGTTGCATGATGATTGTTTTGGTGTTGGATTTGGATTTGTGGTGCGGGTGTATTTTGGTGAGGGGCACTAGTGACAACCTTTGCATTGATGACACCATCATTAGTAACATTTTTATTCCTTTCCCACGTGCGAGGTTTATCATTGTAATTGGATGGTGGGTGTTTGTTTTGTTGTTCGGGGTATGAAGTTGACCCCACAGGTTGAGTCATAAGGGCTTGTTCGATGCTAAGCGCCTTGGAGATCAACTGATCATATGTGGTGATGCCCTAAACCTTTAGATGAGATGCCAAGAGGCCTTCAAGGTTGGCGATGATGGTGAAAACTTGTTGTTCTTCTGGCATGGTCCACTTGCTCCGATTGGCCTTGGATTGCCATCGTTGTAGGAATGAAGTGAATGATTCACCCTTTCCTTGTTTCAAAGCTAAGAGTTCTTCTAGACTAACAACCATTGCAATGTTGCATGCATAATTTTTAATGAATGTGTCTATAATTTCTTGGAATGTTCTAATGCCTGAAGGTAAGTGAGAGAACCACTGCATAGCATGGCCATCCAAACTCCTAGGAAATAGCCACATCAGATAAGTATCATCATATGTGACTTCCATGCAATGAACCTAAAATTCCTTGATGTGATCTTCAGGGTTTCCAGTCACTCGATATTTGTCAAATTTGGGGATCTCAAATCCCTTGGGGAATGGTTTCATTATTAGGCTCCTATCAAATGGATAGAGACACAAGTTTCTTGGTGTTTTGGTTGTTCACACTGATTGAAGATCGAGCACTTGTTGCGAGAGCAACCTGATTTGTGTCATTACATCATTTTGTGGATTAGGGGGTGGGATGAAGGTGTTTTGAGGGTTTTCGATTGTGGGTTGGATGGGTGGGTTGTTTGGTGTGTTGTTTGATGGGATGTGCACATTATTCTAAGCTAGGTATGCCTGCACCTATTGTTGTATGAACAATGCTTGTTGTTGTTGCTCTAAAATTGCTTGATGTTGTGCTTATTGTTGCGCTTGTTGTTGTTCCAACAACGCTTGTTGTTGAGCTGCTAGGTTTGCTTGTTTTTTTGCTTGTTGTTGTTCCAACAACGCTTGTTGTTGAGCTACTAGGTTTGCTTATTGTTGTGCTTGTTGTTGTTCCAACAACGCTTGTTGTTGGGCTACTAATTCAATAGCTTCTTGCTGCTCTTGGTATTGTTTTAATGCTTGTTGATATGCTTGGAATTGCGCTGCTTGAAGTTGTGCTTGATATTGGGATTGTTGTGCTTGATATTGAGCTTGAGCTTGGGCTTGTGCTTGTGTTGCTTGTGCTTGTGTTGCTTGTTCTTGTGTTGCAATATAATTTGTGCTTGAGCAACCTTTTGTGCTTGCAATGCTTGTGCAGCTTGAGTGGCTTGTTTAGTAGCTAGGTGTACGGCTTTTTGTTTTTTCACTTGTTTTAATCCCCTTTGAAAATCATCTTGCAATGCCACATTGTATTAGCTTGATGTGGTGGGAGTTGGTGGTGGTGGATTCAGAATGGCGTTTGTGGTGAGTGATAATGTTGTGTTGGTGTTTTAAGTGATGGATGGTGTCGTTGATGTGCTTGGTCCTTGGGAGACCATACTTTGCAATGTTAGGGGGGTGGTTGATGATGTTGTCATTTCTTGCACATTTTTCGTTTGTTTTTGCAATGTCGACGACAAGTTTTGAGTGTTTGGCATAATGCTTTGATTGATATTTGGGATGTTGTTTAGATTGATACTTGGCAAAGGGGAAGCCCTAAGCCAAGGAGTGGTGTGGATGATGATGGCAATGGTGGAAGAGGTGGAAATGTGAGGGGGGTAAGTCCTTGGGAAAATGATGTGGTGCCAAAAATACCCCCAGGTTCAAACATGTCTCCTTCCTCTTGCAAATTTGTGAAGAGAGGTGTTTGAGGTGTTGCGTGAAAAAATGATGATGATGGATCATGATGGAAAGTGAGAGGAAAATTCTTGTGTAAAGGATTTTGGGGTATGTTTTTTTCCAATATGGTGTTTGCATCCAATTTTTGATAATTAACAAGGGGGTGTGTTTTGATAGCATTAGAAAATGCATTTCCCTTATTAACATTGGGTTGGGTTGGAGCAAAAGATGTGATTTGAGGAATGTTTTGCGTGATGCTTTGGGATGGGGGTGTAGATGAGATGGGAATGATGGATGAGATTGGAGGAAAAGATGTCTCCACTATGGTACTCACGTCGAAATCCGAAGGTAATTTGGCCCCTTGTTTTGCTAGTTCAAGCATGTACAATGAAGGGTTAAGCCTCATCATGATGTTGATGATTTTATGGTTTTTTAGATTTTGAAACATTTCAGTCATTTCGTCATGAGACATCCCAAAGGTAAGATCCTCTCCTTGGTTTTCCTCTTGTGGATTTTGCAATGATGAGATGGTCAGCGGATTGCTTGATTCGACAAGATTCATTTCTACGTTTGTTTGGCTTAGATCACTTGAAGCGGGTGTTTCTTTGTTGGATTCCATGCTCTTCTTCTATTGAGATCTAGTTTGAACCATAAAACAAGGATAAATTTTCAAGAATATTGGAGATAAATCTCTTGATTCTTTGGATTGATCTTTACTTTATGCCCAAAGTAGAAAGTTTTAGGATATCTTGAGGATAAAAAGGTGATATGATGATGATGCAAGGGATGGATGATGTGAATGTTGTAGTCTTTTGATAAATCTTGAAGGAAATGCTAGGATTTTGGGGCTTTCAGATATGTTTTGGATTTTGATTTTTGATTTGATGTTCCCTTGGGATTGTCCTTGATTGATTGATTTTTGTTTTTTGAACAAAAAGACCCTAATATTTTGGATGATTTATCTAAAGGGTAGATTTGTTCAAATGATAATAATTTGAATATGTGTAGGGAGAAGGATGCATCTACCCACACCTATTCAAACAAGATGATAGTTCAGCCAAGCATACGAAGAAGGATTCATCTACATATACTAAGCTAAACAAGACAATTTTGATTATTTTGGCTAAGCATATGCAAAAGGATGCATCTACACATACGGGTATGTGCAGGATCATGATGGGCCAAAAAGTGGCAATATGATGGGTATGTGGCTAATGACTATTTTTTACCCAAAATTGATGAAACGAAAAGGGTTTTTAAAGGAGATTCTTAGCTTTCCACCGATATAATTTATGCTTTACTTTGAATTTAATAAGTAATTATTATTCATTTTCTATTCAAATTACGACAAAATTCCTGATTGATAGGCTAATTGAAAAACATTTATAGCTTTCAAACAGTATCACATTTTTTGAATCCAAAACATGTGTCACATACTATGCTTCGTATCCTATAGGATTAAAAAAATAAAAATTGAATTTCATGAAGTTTTGACCAAGTTAAGGTGGTCAAACATACGAGTTTTTATATTTTTAAAAAATTGTAATAAAAAATTCATAATTAATTATTTACTCAGAAAAAAATTACAAAAAAATATGTATCATAGTGGGGAATGAGTCCTCTACTTATATCTAAAGTATTATAAAAAAATATTATCATTTTATTGTGGTTAGGGTGGTCAGACAGACACCTACTTCTTATTTTTTCCTGAAATTTAAGTACCATTGCATTGAAATTTCAAATTTTCACCAAATAGTTTTTTTTAAAACCCAGTAGTTTAGAAACTACATTCAATTTGCTACAGATTCTATTCTTACATATTTTTGAAATAATATGTATAAATTATTCAAATTTTTACGTCAAGTTTCCTAACTCTGATTTTTCTAAATTTTTTGCCACTTAAGGGCCTATTTTTTCCATGATGATCCTGCACATACCCATACCTAGCCAAAGGTGATTTTGATAAAAAAATTCAAGGATGTTGTCCCAAAGATTTTGATGATTTTTATTTTTCTAAAAAGCCTTTAATATTAAGGATGATTTCAAGATTTCCCAAAAGGTGATGATGAGATGATGTTTGTTTTGATGTTTGGAGGATGGGTGAAAAAGATTTTGATTTTCTTTGATCCTAAGATGAACCTAAAAAAGACACTTTGTTTGCCTAGACCTAGGTATTAAAGAGCATACAATACTTCTATAGACCTTTGTAACCAAAGAATGATCCAATTTGAACATGTACTTTCGGATTTTGAACCAAGGATTTTTGTTTTGGGATTTCAAATTTTTGAGAATCGTGAGGCTTCAACACACATGAAAGTTCATTTTTCCTAGCTTTGCTTAATGGCTTTATTTTACCACAAACACTTTCTTTGATTAAGTTTTCCAAACTAAGTGTCCAATGTCTTGATTTCTTCGCATCCCACAAAATATGTGATGTGGAATTTTGATGAACTCAAGGCAAGGGTTTACCTATTGTTTACTTTAGTAGACAAATCAAGATGTAATCCAATGTTTAGAAACCTCTAAGAATGTGAATCCCAAGGGCAAGCAATAACATATGGATCGAGTCAATTGTATTTTTCTTCAAAAGGGTTTGAAATTTTGGATGATGATAAGTGTTTGTTTTCAAGGTGTTTTCGTACAAGAAAATTATTTTGAAACCAATTACAACCCTATGGATGTGTAAGAAAATATTTGTTGGATTCCCACTTGGACAAGTCCAACTACGCTTACCTTTAGCGAATGGTTAGATGCTTGACCCCACTGGCTCCCCTCCATGGCTCATTAACGTCAATCGGGATAGGCAAGCATCAACACCCATGAAACTCCCATGGCATGCTTTCCATTTCTACTAAAAGACCGTAAAAGTGTGGGGTAGTTTCAGAATGACCGTTCTTGTACCAACAAATAGATCAAAGGATTTTGGAAATTTCTAGAACACGAGTTTTAATAAGGACTTTCCATTCATGGAGATTGACCCATACGAAAAGAGTCCCCTTTGAGATCCATCTTGTCAGAATCAACCATGTGATATTGGCATTTACTCCAATATCCACATTTATATCCCAGTTGGAAATACGCTTGGATTTAGAGTGTTACCGGTTGAGTCGATCCCTTGGGTGAGTACTTTTTCTCCAAGGCAAGCCTTCTAGGATGAACAAAAGCGAGTAGAAACAATATCCGTAACTCGATCAATCTTTTTTGACAACAAAGAGAGAGAATGTACACAATAATGCCCCCACTCACACTCGCACAAGATGTTCAATTTTAAACCCAAATCGAAGTGTGGAGGTGATTGCTTTAGCTCAACCTAAAATCATTAAAATTTTCTTTTGATTCTCAAGATCGCTATAAAGCATGAGAGAAGCGTATACATCCTTTTTCAATAAGGTTAGTTCAAGTAAACCCCCACGAAAACAAAGTTTCACTTGTTATTTTTAAATCCAAAAAGCGAAAGGTGAGTTCTTTTTAAGCACCAAAAGACAAGTGAGAGATATTTTGTTCAATTTTTAACCAAAGAAACAAGCTCTAGTAAGTTGCATTCCTAATGTTCATTTGAGCCTTTGCAAGAAGAAATTGAAAAGATTCTTTTTAAACTCAAATGACATTAGTTTTCTAAGAAAGAAAAAATAACAATTTCTTGAAGAAGTGTTAAACAAACAGTAAAGTGTTTAAAAACACTTTGATTTTGTAAGATATCCTTATCATGCTTCTCCCTCTTTCATTTTCAATTAATCCCACCTACAAAAGAGGAAAACCAATTAGATTCTGCAAAATACAGAGATCAAAAAGCAGAAAATAGAAGACAAATTGATCATTAATCAAAAAGCACGTGCTAAAATTTAATTTCAACTTTTTACTCCCTCCCAGCAGCACAACTCATGACTGCATCCTAGTTTGATTTCCAAGCGGTGCCCTTACAACGCCACTTACTAGTCAATGTTGCTCTATGTTGGGGCAGTGAGCTCAAATGCGTAGTAGTTTTTCCCAGCATCATAGTTTGGTTTTTTTGAAAATTTATGTCAATCAAATATTCAAGCGGTGGAGTTTAGAATTCAATTTTTTTAGGCAGGAAGAGTCCAACGTCACACTTTGAGTTTCCCACAGTGCTATATAGCGACATTGAAGGGTCAACGGTGCCAAAATAGTGACGCTAAGCTCTCAACATTGGAATTTTCCTATGTATGAACAAAAACACAAAAAATTGTGAGAAAAGTGATAAATAATTATATCTAGCCCTCCTTTTAGTGCCAAATGTGCGAACCTCAATCCAAATACCTGCAAATCAAATGAATAAACACATTAAGTTAGATATAGCAAGCATGAACAAGGATTCCCCATGAAATCCATTTACAAACTTCAAACTAGGAAAAAAAATGATGAAAAACACAATGAAACAAGAAAATATAGATTCAATCCTAATTAGAATACCAAACACGTGATCCCATGCGGGAATTGGTGCCAATTTGATGTGAAAATTGGCCCTTTCCCAATCTCTAAGATGCAAGCTTGATATGTTGGTGATGATTGATCCACTTTGTTGGTGAAGGATGAGAGCTCCAAACCAAAATCTGCAAAAACCTAGCTAAGAACTCAATGGTGATGGATGGAAATGGCTAAATATTTTAGCATAATAACTTTGCATAATTTGTGGATGATCAAATGAGGATATGAGCTCTTTATTTATAGAATGCCAAGATGGATGAATGTCCAAATTTGAGCAATGTGGGACTAACATCCATCCAATGGAAATATGTCACTTGTCAATCTATGAATGGATGGAGGATGTGCAAGATTTGAGAATTGTACCAATAAATGCATATTTTTGAATTTCAAATTTGTTGAAATGACATGTAAGAGGGAAGGGAAAATGTAATAAATTCCACTTGGCTCTAGGAAAAGGACATGTAAGATGAAGTTATTTCCTTGTTGGATGTACATGTTGACTTGGAACTTTTGAATTCAAACTTGGAGAATATTCCAAAAGATGCTTTGTGAGGAAAATAGAGATTTAATAAATAAATTAAATCTATTTTCATGTGCAACTTGCAAAATCTAAAGGATAGGACATGATTTAGAATTAAATTAATCAAGGGTTAATTAATTTAATAGGAGATTAGATAATGTGACCTATTTGACTCAAATTCATGGATTTATTTAAATCAAATAAGAGAAGAATATGATAAGAGATTAATTAAATAAGGATTTTGATTTATTTAATTAAAAGATGATGGTGTTAGATTAAATTAAATAAGGTTTTAATTTATTTAATTTAATAAATAGACTTTAGAGATTGAATCAAATAAAATTAATTATTTAATTAAATAGGGATAATTAGATCAGATGAATTGATTTAATTAACAAAAGAGAGAGACTTAATTAAATAAATTAGTTATTTAATTAAGGGAGGAATATTGATGAATTTAATCAGATAAGGAGATTTAATTAAATAGTTAGATCGAGGGATGATTCAGGAAGAAATGATGTTAGTAGTCGGGATCAGATGCACAATGTCAATCGGTATATTTTACGTGTCTACAAGTTGCAATTATGAATTTATTTAGTTGATTGTTTTATATTATTCTTACTTTATAGTTGATAATTAAATTAATTAGTGGTAAATTAAAAGTGCATAGAAATCAAAAAATTAGTTTTATTTTATTTTAATTAATGATTTCATTTGAAAATTAAATGATATTTACTTATTATTTGATGATAATTGTGTTGCATAGAAAATAAATCTTGTTTTCCTTTAAAATTAGGTTTATTAGATAAACTTAAAATAAATCTTAGAAAAGATGGGAGGATTTTTCGAAAAAAACAAATTGATGAGATAGAAAACATTAGAAAAGTAGAAAAAATGAAGAAAATATGTTAAATTTAGAAAACAAAACAAAAAAACAAAGCAAAATAAAGATGGAAAAAGAAGGAGAAAATAATAATAAAAAACAATAAAAACTCTTATTCATGCAACTAGATGATGCATTCTAAAGAAATTCATTTTTATCTATCTTTCTTTCTGCAAAACAATAACAAAACAAGAACATTGAAGTCAGATAAAAAATTTTTGAGAAGAAGTAGAACAGTGAAAGACAGAAGAACTAGAAGAGAATCAACAAGGATAGAAATTTTACCATGTTCTTTAATCATTATTCTATTGTATTTTTACTTCAGTTTGTGTGAGTAAATGAATTGTCTCCATTAGTCTTATGTGAAAGATTTAATTTCATTAATGATATCTAGTTGAATATATCCATTGTAAATGTGCAATTGATGAGAAAAATCAATTATTTTTCTATATGAAAACTAAAAATCATGACTGTAGAAGTCTATATTTTTCTCATTTCTTTTTCAATATATATTTAAATATATATACATTGAGTTACATATTTATATATATATTTGAATATATTATGTTGCTGCTTATCAATTTAATGCAGAAATACAAATATGTATTTTAAATCCATCATATTATATATATGCTTATATATTATACTGCACTGTATAATACACAAACATATATATAATATAAATATATACATATATTGGCATACATATGTTGAATCGTTGTTTTATTTTACCTGTTGATGGAAGCAATTTTTAAAGGAAATATATAGACTGGCTTATCCACAGCCACACTGGCTTCATAGGGAAGGTTGCGTTGTGGAGGCAGCGCCCTCCACAAGCCACGGCTTGTGGAGGGGGCGCTGCCCTCCACAGGCAGTGCTTCCACCAGGGGAGTTGTTGGCCCCATTCCTCCCTCACTCTTGTTTAATAAAAAAATGCGATTTCATTGATAAATTTGTAACTTGTTTTCAAGAATTCGCTGGAAATGTTGATGACTACATTTTCTATGGAATTTATTCTGCATGTTTAATAAGAATTGTTGGAAGTCCCACAGGTAGCGCTCCCCTTGTATCCACACCATGTGGAATTCATATTATATGTTGCATATATTTTGTAGAACTTGTTTAAGATCTGTACAAACAATGAATTCGAATGTATATCATATGCTTTTTTTCCCCTAACTGTGATTTCTATGAATATCAATTTATATATATATATATTCCATACTATAAAATCTAATAGAATACACGGTTGTAGACGATTTTTGACATGTACAGTGAATATTCTTTTGTTTGCAAATGTAATTTCTGAATATATATATATATATATATATATATATATATATATATATATATATATATATATATATATATATATGTGAATGAATAAGACCTATTTCTGAAAAGAATATTTATTTAAATCTGATGTACAAAGTATTTAATTCGAATGCAAAAATATAACTCTTTATTTATATCTAAATTGGAAACTGATTATTAGATTATGCAAATGAAAGGATATATAAATACATATGTTTTCTATTTTCATTGGAATATAAGTAAACTGATTAGATTGAGTTGCTGAGCTAAATATAAACAATATGTTTTTCCATAGATTATTTCGATGGAAATGTAAATATAGTTGGACATGTAAACTTATATTATGAACTTTAGAGTTAAATTGTGTTTCCATAAGAACCCATGAGTAGTAAATGCTTGATTTTTAAACAAACTATGAGATTCAATGAATTATTTATTCTTTCTATGAGATTACTTCTAGGACAGGATGCAGAATTTGGGTTACCTTTTCGAAACTACCATTTTACTTTTATTGCTTGTCCAAGTTAACTGTACCAGTGAAATAGATGGATGAAAAGCCTAGAATTTATTTTTTATATGTCTTTGCCACATCCTGTATGTGAGTAATATGTTATTCTAGTTTAGGAATTTCATATAGGCATCAGGCACGCATCGAGATATTCCCTCCTGTTTACACCATTCTAGGTTGCTAGGCTCCTCGTGCAAGGTTGGTACTTTCTTCGAGCTAGGAAGAAATCTGGGGAAGTTTAGTGCTTCGTGGTTGGGCGGAAAATGTCCCTTAACCTCACTCTTGGCCTTGGCTTGCAGAAGACCAGCAAAGTCATGGTGGTTGAGGACCGAGATTCTTTCATTGTATGGATATACTTCTTGTATTACTTTTGTATGGATTTCTTAGCCAATTTGTAAATGTAAACTTATCTTTATGGATGTAATTGTTAATGTAAAATTTTCCCAGTAAAATTGAAACAGATGATTTGTAACACCCTGTTGGTGTATGTGATTGTAATTAATTATTATAATTTTCCTTGAGCATTTATTGATATTTAATTTAATATGTATGTATCACTTTTCCTTATTTGAAAAGTGCTTTACTTTTCAGAATACTATATTTAGTAAGTGAGTTTTCCGAGCTTTACATCTGGTATAGTAATAGTGTGATATAGTAGTCCTCTAATCATTGATCTATACTTTCTTTGATCAGCCTTAGGAGATTCATCATTCTTACTTAGCTTGTAACCAGCAACCATAGGGTACATACTAGTTTAGAATCTTCCATTCCAAACTTCTTCAATATTTACTTGATATATTTTGATTGTGAAATGAAAATACCTTTGTCTGTTTGACTAATTTGTAGTCCAAAGAAGAAATTCAACTCTCAATCATATACATTTCGAACTCCTTCTACATCTCTTAAGCAAATTTATTACACATAGTCTCATTACCCCTAGAAATTATATCATCAACATACACAAGCACAACCAAGATTTGATCTTTTTCAAATTTAAAGTAAAGATTGCTACCTGCAATACCTTTATTGAATCCTTGTTGTATCAAGTACCTATCCAACCTTGCATACTGTAGTGTCTAAAAATGTATTTTACATTTTCATACTTTGTTTGTGTCCCCTCAATTAAATTGGACTTAATTATGCCTTAATAAGCCCTATTTTTGATCTACAAGCCTAATAAATTATATTTTCTGAAGGGGAAACCCAACAACAATTAATACTAACACATAATACATTACCTTGAGCAATGTGTGTTTCAGGAATAGGGACCTAGGACCCATTTTCCCATAGGTGAATGGGTCCTCCCTAGGCCTTTGAACCCAAATTTAAAATATGTTTTTGGCGGTATTTAATTCCCTTGAATTCAAATTTCAATGTCGGATTTGAATTTTTAATTTTCGAGAAATAAGGATAGATACCTATAAATACAAGGTCTTTTTACCAATCCAAGTCTAATATTTTTAAGTGAAATTTCACAAGAGCTAAGATTATTTTCAAAAGTGTTCAAGAGTATATTTCTAAAGAATTTGTTGTAGTATTCAAGATCTCAAGCATCATGTTAAAGTATTTTGCATAATGCACGTTTTTGGAGCTAACATTGTGATGTAGGTTTCAAAGATCCAAGTCAAAACATTCAAACATTTATTCAAGTGTCAAGATCCACATCCATTGAATCCATTTCATGCAAGATCAAGATCAAGATTTCAGTCTTCCAAAGGTTTATTCAAGGGGTTGGTGAGTTGCAACATAAAATTGTTAATTGTTCATTCATCATTCCTTTCATGCTTCATTATTTCAATTGAAGGTTTAATTACTAAAATGAGGTTTGACCAAGGAAAACCCTCATCCACCAAAAAAAAATATTCTTCTCCTCTTTGTAAATGTACATGTTTATAGGTTGAACAAGGATTGAAGACTTCAAAGTTACAAAGTGGCAAAGTTGCAAAATGTTGCCAAAGTTGTCATCAAGCCATGAAATCTCACCTACAAACCTTATTTTTCACTATTTGACATTGAAACTTGGATGAAATAGAAGCTATAGACTAACAACAGAGGATCCCAAAAGCTAAGTCAAACCTTTACACAAAGACCCATTCACCTATAGGCGAATTAGTCCTAGTCAACCTTCATAATCTACATTTTGGTGACATGTACACATCACTTTACCATTTCCAGATCATCTATTGAAATTTTGTTGTTTCTATCTGTATTATGCTTTAAATTGATGATTCAATTTTGAATGGGAATAATTAGGTTGATTTACTATTTTTATTTTTTCTCCCAAAAGTGTTATTTAGGTTGATACCCTCATCCTCAATCATAAGGAAATCTGCATATTCCCTCATTGAGTTGAATCACCTAAGGGTCGGTACGACAATTCTTTGTGGGGATCTCATTTTCTAATGAAAATAGGAAGATAGGTCCATCAAACCCTATTGTTCTTCATTCCATATTGGTAAACCCATTTTTCTATGGTTCATTTTGGTGAACCCGATTTTTGAACATCATAATTTCTAATTTAGAGGCCTAGGTCCAGATTTGCATTCTTTTTCATTAGTTTGCATTTTTATATCTCTTAAATTTGCATTAGTTTTATTTTAATTTTAGGGTACTAAAGTGCATTTTGTCATTGGAAAAAACCTAAAAATTCACAAAAATCAGCATAGTATTAGATTCATTTTGCATAGTGTTTACATAACATTGCATATTCAGTCACTTAAATTGAAAAATTGAATTGAAATTATATCTCAAATTAGGTCTTTTGCTTGTCATTTAGAATCATTTCACACTTGCATTTAGATTTGATTTGCTAGAAATTTGAAAATGTAACAACCTATTTGCAACCAAAATGTGGAAACACAAACATAAACTCAAAAAATTATAAATTAATTTTTAAAAACCCTAGCAAAGGACCCATTCACCCATGGGCGAATGAGTCCCTAATCATGCCTATTTTTGAATTTATGGGCACTAAAAAGTCTTTTTTTGCATTCAGTGTTTCTGCATTTAGGTCTTTGTTTTAGTTTATGTACACTCTATTTTTCACAATTGTTCATAATTAACGTTAATTGGTCAATTCAAGTGAATTTCAAACATAAAAAAAAATTGGCATTAGAAGACATCATTTTCAAGTTTTTGCATAGTATAATCAATAAATTATCTTGTTTAAAATATGGAAATTTCTATCTCTTTTACATACTTGCATTACACTTCATATTCTATGGTGTTTAATTACATTTATCTAGAAGTTGTCCATTTTGGGTGCACCTTAGGTTTGGTGAAACTTTTATGAGCTTCACAACTTGGTGTACTATTGCCAATACTGTCATGAGACGTAGTTTAGGACTCATGTCATCCTGCGATACATCACTCACCATGGATCTTGGGTTTTCCAACTCTTTCACTCATAGTGTTGACACTAGTAAAACTAGCATGGACCATACCCTTGACACCTCATTTCCTATGACATATTTACCTACAACCAATGTTACTAATGTTTAATCAATGGTTGCTAATTTCCCTCAAGAAGAACTAAGACAAATGGACAAAGATTTAAAGAAATTCCAAAACTTTGTGAGTTTTGAATACATTGCTAGTACTACGATTCTTGTCATAGATAACATGAGGAAAATTCTTGATAATGACCACAAAATAGATATTACATGTAGGATATCCCACGTTATTGATAAACACGTGTCCCTACAATGACTAGTTATGCTCAAACTTTGGGATATACTCAAAGTCAAGGTGGAAGTCAAATTCCTCCTCCTACAACCATTACCTGTATTCCTACATACACAAATCCTCATGTTACTACAACTATAAAACCTACTAGCAATGTCAATACTACCTTAAGTGTTTCCACTGGGAATCCCTTTAGCTTTGTACATCAAATCTCATATCTCCTAATACATCTCCCCTCACAAAATTATAATTCACTTGTGCTCCAAATATATATGTGCGCCTCCACCATATTCACCCCCTTCTCAAACCACAACCAATGATTACATCCTTAACTAACTCTTGTAAAAAATTTCATCCCTCCAACAACAAATTTCCATCTTGAACCAAACTCAAAATGGCCAACTGTCACAATATTTCAAAAGAAATTCACTATCCTTAGAGATATTGAGAACACAAATACGACAAGGTATAAATATTTATATATTTGATAAATATGGTGGAAAAGGAGACCTTATTAGCGATGTTTCTGTATACACATCCCTATGTAGTGACTTCATTTTTGAGGATAATCTCTTGGCTAAACTCTTCCCTAGATCCTTGAAGGATACCGCTTTGGAATGGTTTTTCTCCTTACTAAATAAATCAATACATTCATTTAATGAACTTGTTGATGCCTTTCTCAACCATTTCCAAGTGAATGTGTGTCCCAAGATAACTTTAGTAGATTTAATGAAATGTAAGAAAAAGGATGATGAAAAGGTCACTAAATTCATCTCTTGCTATCAATTCCTTTACTCACAAATCAACATTAAGATTCATGATCCTAATCTCCAATGGATGTTCATTCAGAATTTGAGACATAAGGTTCAAGATAAGATTGGGATAATGAAATTCCCCTCCTTCACACACTTGTGTACAACCCTTCATGATTACCAAAATTTGGTTAGTAGTCTTGAAGTGAAACTCATTCTAACTATCCTAAAATCTGAATCCATGCTTCAAACCAACTTCCAATCATTCAAGAAACCAAATAAGGAATCTATACAACTCAATTCCTCTCAACCAACTCAAAATGTTGACTCCCAAGTGGCTTCCATAAAGATGACAAATCCATATCAATTTAGGGAAAATCTTAGACACTTTACCCCGTTACCCAATACCCTTCATTCCATCATGTTGCAACTCTTAAAAAAGAACTTAATTTCCTTACCTCCTATTAGAGCTCCTGATCCTACTACACCTTTTCCTCAAAACTATAAACAAAATTCCTTTTTTCATTTTCATCGTCAAAATGGACATGATACGAAACATTGTAAGTGTCTTAAAAATGTTGTGCAAGACCTCATTGATTCTAATCACATCCAAATTGGTGGTGTCAATGATCAAGGAAATAAGTCTATTTCCCATCCGAACCAAAATTTGCAAATATTTACCAATCCTATGCCAAATCATAATGTATCATTTTTTAGATCTAGTGAAACCAAGAATGATGTGATGAATGTTGACACAAACAATGATAACATGAATGATAATGAGGAAAATCCTATAGATACTATGATTGGACTCATTGATGTTCAACCTCATAAGGGAAAAACCAATATGTCCCTTGACCATTTCTTTATCATCAAAAGACATAATTAAACATGCACTTGATGGTCCTCTTTACATTGTTGAAAGAGTCAATGAAAATCCTACTAATGAGATACTAATTGATCTCGTCTATGTAGAGAATGTGATCACTGAAGAATTCTTGTTTTTGCATGAAATTTATCAAGATAATTATGAACAACCAAAAGCATGGATCAAAAAACATAATGGTTTTTCTTTCCTTGTGATAGGTTTGATCACTCTCCCTCTAAAAGTTGGACCGAAACAACTAACTGTCTCATTCTCCATCATCTCGACATCAAATCAATTTTGTGTGAAGTTAGGCTACCCATGGCTTCACTCCATGAAATTTGTCCCATTGGTAGTGCACAAATGCTTAAATTTTCCATTTGGAAATTATATTTTTACTGTGCCCATAGTGGCTTTAATCTTGTGTCTTCATATGGGAATTTATCATTAGATTTCGTTTTGCCCAAACCTATGGAACCTATTAAGCCTTGTAAGGACTTCTTTTTCAAATCTTATCAAAATTTCAAAGCCAGGTGCATAACAAAATTATCCCTTAGCAATATGCTTCAACCTAAGATTGAGCCTCCCATCATTGGTGAAGTTATGATTGAACCAAAATCCCTTCCAAGTAACCAAGACAATCCTTCACCTATTTCATATAAGAGGCCAAGAGATAACCAAATAAGTCATGTTGTTCCTCCTAAAATCAAACAAGTTTACAAAGTTAAAGAGAAAGTGGTTGAACAACCTTCCATGGTTCCTTTCATTCCTCCCTTATGGGAAGAAATAAAACCAATGGTTGAAAACCCTCTCCTACACAATCACAACTTGAAAACCATACAAAAAGAATCTGAAATGCTAGAGAGCATAGGCGTAGATATCGTGTTATTGATCGTAAGGTAAATGAAGAGATAAAAATAAAAAATCAATAACCAAATTTAACTCAAGAAAAGCATTATGATTCTCCACCTTTTTTGAAACAAGAAAATCCTATATCTCAAATGCAACAAGAACAATTACCTTCCATGGATATTATCATAAGACCTCCTATTGTGATTAACTTGTATGATGATAATGAGATTGCTAAAATTGATGAGGAAGTGCATAATGAGCTAAATTTATTTTTTTCCTCTTCCATGAGCTTAAATGATAACAACTCTGATGATCCTCATAAAAAGAGTGAATCACCACGTGTTGAACCTGGTGATGCTCCTAGTACAGAACTTGTCATTGTCCCTTTGGCTAGTTATCCACCTTCCACATGTGATGAACATTGGGATGTAGATTAATTTTTATAGGTTG
The DNA here is from genome assembly GCA_007258455.2 of Sequoia sempervirens. NCBI lineage: Eukaryota > Viridiplantae > Streptophyta > Pinopsida > Cupressales > Cupressaceae > Sequoia > Sequoia sempervirens. The sequence continues at coordinate 103,294,841 of VDFB02105785.1, forward strand.
ACTCGCATGTGCCATACTAATCTTTTTCTTTGTCTTCTTTTCATATTCTTTTTGTGACTGCATTCACATAATGTGATCCCTTGTATGTTTCCATTTGATATGTCTTTATGTTCATTCCTCTATTTGCACCTACCTTCTTCTATATGTCATATACCTTTATCTTTTCTCTTGTCTTGTGTTTTCCTTTTGGGGATGATGCAAGGAGTTGAGACATTTATGTCTCTTCCATGTTGAAACAAAATATTTTCTTTATTTTTCATTTCATTCTTCTAGTTCTACGAGTATTTAGGGAATGTTGACATTTTCGAGCTCAATTATATCATTGTAGCAAAGACATATGTTGACCCCAAATCCGTGGATCCCTTGTGTGTTATTTTAGGATTTCATTTTGGGGGCAACCCCTCTTCATGATGAAACTTCATTTGGAAACATACTCTCGATGTAAGGCTTTTCAAATAATCTCTCATGTCTTCTTTATTGTTTAGCATTTATCATTTTCTACTTTAAAGTAATTTCTCATAGCATGGTGTTTAACAACTTCTTTAAAATGGGGGCATACATTGGCATTATTATTTTGAAATTTTGAATATGACTTATGTTTCTTAGTTTGGTCTTCTTGATTCATGTGACATGTCTTCTTCTTGGTGACATTAGGTTTAATTTCCTTCAAGAGTGTGAGATTTCTTAGCATATTACATTCATCTTAGTGGTAATGCTATGGTTTGCATTCCCTAAGTTGTAAATCTTTTATCCTTTGACTAGTCTTCTATACAAGACATTAAGCATGATGTTCCCTAAGGTGAGACCTTACATGCATTAAGCAAAACCCCTTTGAACATGCCTTATCCTATTTGCATGTTGTTCATGAGTTCCTAGCATAATTCAACTTGCTAGCCTTGTGAAGCTCAAATTTACAACCCTTTTTCAGGGCCACCAAGCATAACATACCCTGCTTTCCAGTGGAGCCATTTTTTGTTCATGAGTGTTTAGCATAATGCAGTTTGCTAGGCCCTTATGAAGCTCAAAGTTCATATTGTGTGGTGCTTTATCAAAGTTATCATGAAGATTTATAACTTTTGTATGGTTAGTGCAATGGGAGTCTAATATGAATCTCTCATTGGCCACTTTATGTGGCTCACCTAGTGTATATCAAATTGCACTAGCCCATGTGAGCACATTTAGTTTGCATAGTGGACAATAAGTTTTCACTTGTAAACATTTTTGGACAAACAACTAAGGCTTGATCCATATTGAGTTACAAGAATATTTGAGGCTTGATCCACCCATTTTCTTTCTTCTTTAAGTATTTGACATTGTATGACTGAGTATTTTGTCATTGTTGTTGTATATACTTAACATAGGCATGTGTCTCCTTGTGCCTTTGTTGGTTTGCTGTGAGATCTCAGATCTTGGGGGATTGATCATCCTCCTTGACCTTTGTCATCTTATCTTTCCAAAAAATTTACAATTAGACCTCTCATGATTATCTACTAAAGTGGGGGCTAAATGTAGTGTCAAAAAATGTATTCCTTTATATTTTCACACTTTGTTTGGGTCCCATCAATTAAATTGGACTTTATTATGCATTAATAAGCCCTATTTTGCTTCTACAAGCCTAATAAATTACATTTTTCAAAGGGGAAACCTAACAACAATTAACACTAACACATAATACATTACCTTGAGTAATGTGTGTTCTAGGAATAGGGACCCAAGACCCATTCACCCATAGGTGAATGGGTCCTCCCTAGGCCTTTGAACCCAAATTTAAAATATTTTATTTACAGTATTTTAATGCCCCCAAATTCAAATTTGAATGTCAGCTTGTAATGTTTAATTTTTGAGAAATTAAGGATAGATACCTATAAATACAAGGTCTTTTTACCAATTCAAGTCTAAGATTTTCAAGAGAAATTTCACAAGAGCTCAGATTATTGCCAAAGGTGTTCAAGAGCAGATTTCTAAAGAATTTTTTGCAGCATTCAAGATCTCAAGAATCATGTCAAAGTCTTTTGCATCATGCATGTTTTTGGAGCTCACATTGTGATGTAGGTTTCAAAAATCCAAGACAAAATATTCAAGCATCTCAAGTATCAAGATCCACATCCATTGAAGCCATTTCATGCAAGATCAAGATCAAGATTTCAGTCCTCCAAAGGTTTATTCAAGGGTTTGGTGAGTTGCAACATAGTATTGTTCATTCATCATTCATTTCATGCTTCATTATTTCAATTCAAGGTTTAATTATGAAAATAGGGTTTGACCAAGGCAAACCCCCATCCACAAAAAAAAAAATCTCCTCTTTGTGAATGTGCAGGTTTATAGGTTGAAGAAGGATTGAAGACCTCAAAGTTACAAAGGGGAAAATTTGCAAAAAATTGTCAAAGTTGTAATCAAGCCATGAAATCTCACCTATAGACCATATTTTTGAATGTCCAACACTCAAACTCGGATCAAACAAAAGTTACAGACTGACATCAGAGGGTCTCAAAAGCTCATTCAAACCTCTACTTAAAGACCCATTTTCCTATAGGTGAATTAGTCCCAACCAACCTTTAGAATATTCATTTTAGTGATAGGTACATATCACTCTTCCATTTCCAGATCTGTCGGAAGTTGTTTTTCCTCTATATTATTCTTTAAATTGATGATTCAAGTTTTAATGGGAATAATTAGGTTGATTTAATATTTTTAGTTTTTCTCCCAAAAGTGCTATTCAAGTTGATACCCTTGTTCTTAATAATAAGGAAACCTGCATATTCCCTCATTGAGTTGACTCACCTAAGGGTTGTAAGAAAATTATTTATGGGGATCTCATTTCCTAATAAAGATAGGAAGATAGGTCCATCAAACCCTATCATTCTTCATTCCATATTGGTGACCCTATTTTTCTATGTTTCACATACCAAGTTCTAGGAGCTTTCTTCAATCCATATAATCCCTTCTTCAATTTATAGACCGTATCTGATTTGTCTGATAACTAAAATCTTTCAGTTGTTCTATGTATACCTCTTCTTCCAATTCTCAATTCAAGAAAGTATAATTCACATCCATTTGATAAACTTTGGAATTCTTGTGTGTTGCAAAATCCAAAAAAATACTGTTAGCTTCCATTCTTGCCACCAGAGAAAATTTCTCCTCAAAATCTTTTCCTTCAACTTGTGAGTAGCCTTTACACACAAGCCATGCCTTGTTCCTTACCACTTCTCCATTCTAATTTAGTTTTTTTTTTTAATACCCACTTAGTTCCAATCACATTTTTGTTTGGTTGTCTTCAGAAAAGTTTTCAAGTTTAATTCTTCTCAATCTGCAACAATTCTTCTTCCATAGACTTGACCCAATATTCATCTTTGCATGCCTCAATCACTATTTTAGGTTCAAATTCATAAATTAAACATAGATTTTCCTATTCTTTAGCATCTTTCTTTCTTGTCAGTACACGTCTGCTCTTATCTCCAATGATCTGGTCTTTAGAATGATTCTTTTACACATACTTGGGAGTTTTAGGATCCTTTTCTAGAGCTTCTTCCTCTTCAATTTGTACTTCTTTTTCTTTAGCTATTATTTCTCTACAAGAAGACTCGTCTAATTCATATCCATCTATCGCCACTAAATTCTTCTGTAAATATTCATCAAACTTGACACTTGCACTCTCAACAATCATTCTCAGTCTCTTGTTGTAGCATTGGTAAACTTTGCTTCTAGTAGAATATCCAAGGAAGATACCTTGATCAAACCTTGCATCAAAATTTCATAAGTTTTCTTCATCTCTTTTGATGTAGCATTTCCTTCCAAGAACTTTGAAGTACTTGAAACTAGGGATCCTTCCATATCATAACTCATAGGGAGTCTTTGTGCTATTTTTTTTTGCTTGAACTATGTTAAGTATATAAACAACAATATGAATTGTTTCTCTTCAATATAAATCTTGTAGATTTGCTTCCTTCATAATTGTCCTTGTAGCTTCTTGAACAATCTTATTCTTTCTTTCAACCACTCCATTCTGTTGAGGAGTCCTAAGTAAAGATAGGTGCCTCTTTATGCCATGAATCTCACAAAAGAATGTTAAAATATTTGATCTTCTTATCGATTTAATTCTCAACCATAACTATAAATGCTTTGAACTTATCTAATGCTTCTATTTTTTCTTTGAGAAAAGTAACCCATGTCATTCTAGAATAATCATCAATCAATAGCATGAAATACCTGTCACCTTGAAGGCTTCTTACTCTTGTAGGACCATAAATATTTGTGTGTACTAATTCCAACATTTTGGTAGTAGATTACTTCTTGTTTTCTTTCCAACTTGGCATTCCTTACAGACAACATTGATAGGCTTTGTATTTTTTGGCAGATCTCTCACAGCTTAAACTAAACTAATTCTCACTAGGTTATCAAAATTAATGTGACACATCCTCCTATCCCATAGCCAACTTTCATTAATTTTAATCATAAAGCAATAACCATTAGCATCCTTAAGCTGATAAAAATTTCCATCTATCATTCTTCTAGTAGCAATCACAGTCCCAAATCCTTTTCTGATATCACATCCATCATCCTGAAACATAAGATTGTATCCTTTGCTACCCATTTGTCCAACACTAATAGGTTATCTCTTAAAACCTTAACATAGTAAGCATCATCAGTATTATTATTTCCATCAAAACTAATTTAACCTTTTCCACATATCTCAGTAGATGTATCATCACCAAACCTAACACATCCTAATTCATATTTTTTAAGTTTAACAAATTCACTCTTGTCACTAGTCATATGATGAGAGCATCCATTGTCAATGATCTAGTAGTTCTTCTCTTGTATAGCATGAAAAGTAGATAATAAAGTACCTTCAATCTTATCCTTTTCCTTTAGAGTACTTTCATTCACACATCTCTTAGATTTAGTAGAATTAGTTCATCTTTTAAAGAAATGAACAAGCATTCACTATCATCATCAGATATTCTTGCATCTTCTCTATCATAATAAATTTTCTTAATCATCTTACTTTTGTTCTCCTTATTTTTGTTATTCAAAGCTCTGTTTGGAAATCTTGAAGCATAATGACCTATCTTTCTACAACTAAAACATTTAAAAGAAAACTTACCATTGTACTTACCAGTACCCTTCTTCATTCTTCTCACAAATTTTTCTTCCACATCATCAAGATCCTCCTGATTTCATTCCTTAATCTCCTACGATTTTATATCCTTAAAGCAGACTCAACTTTTGCACCACAATATGTACCAAATTATCTCATCTCAAAATCAGTTAACAAACCATACAACTAATCTCTGGTGTATTGATATAAATTTTGAGATTCCTCAATAGAAAAATTTTTATGGCCATAAGATTTAGGAAGAGTTCTGAGAATTTTCTTTACCACTTTTTGTTCTTTGAGTTTTCCACCAAGACCTCTAATGGAATTGACAACTTCATCTATCCTCTACATGTAGCTAGTAATGTTCTCGTCTTCAAAAATTTGTAGGTTTTCAAATATGATCTTCAGATTTTTCATCTTAACTTGTTTAACCTTATCATCTCCTTCATAAATTCTTTCTAACTTTACCCAAATTTCTCTAACAGTTTTTAGATTCATAAATTTCACTAATTTAAAATTAGCAAGACCACTTAATAGAGCATACCTCACTTTTCCATTATTTTCATAGGCATTGATCTCATCATTAGTACTTAGACCATTTGTAGGCATAGTATAACTATTCTCAATAGACTTCCAGACATCATATCTAAGATAAACTAGAACACCTCTACAACCTAGAACATCACTACAACTCATTATTTCCTCTTTTTATCAATTTTTTCCAAATCACTTGGAAACCAAGCACATCCTCATCATCTTCATCACTTCCTCACCACCACTAAACCAAATGCAACCTAGCAACTCAACCATACATCCATAGATATAATCTTATCAAAGAAACACTAGAGGTTGACACCAGTATTTTACTAATGACAACACAATGCAACTATTCAAAGCATCATAAAAAGTATCATTAATGACAGTACCAACTCAATACAAAATACACATCCTTGTAATAAAATTCTTCTTGTATAGTTGAAACCAATGACAACATAAGCTTTCTGACATCAATGACAACACCAATTTCTCATAATTGTAATAGAGACAAATTACCTTTTTCAAGGGAGAAGCTACATCGTGTTTTCTTATATCAATGTGATCAAGTGGAATCAATTGTTACAAAAATGGTTGGAAGAGGTTAGATTCATAATAATCCTTTGGATTTCCCATCTTAGGTTTCTTCTTTATTTGTTTCAAATCTAATGGATATTCTTTGATGTACAAAGCTAGTCAAGTTCCTCGCTGGGAGTTATCTCCATCTTTTTGTCTTCTCATTTTCTTCTCTTTTTGAAGTATTGGAGAGATATAATATTAGCTCTAGTTTATCCACATTGGGACCGAGTGGCTTTCTTGATAGGGACAAGCTACTAAATGGTAAAAATAGTTTCTCAATTCTATATGCGATAGTCAATGGAATTTTTGGCAACAACCTGTCTAATTTTAGTAGATCTCTAAATGATTTGTGTTTTTCTTTCAGTGAATCATTATATTTTGAGTCATATATATATTTTTTAATTCAATTCATTTTCTCATAAAGCATGTTGAAGAGGACCCACATGTATGTCCCCTCTTTCTGCCACCTTCTGATCTTGCAAGCTCAAGTGAGAGTTGTATAGATTAGTCTTTTGTATCGATGTAATATTTTACTTAATTGATTCAATTTCAATATAAATTTTATTGTGTATTAAATTATTAATCATTTGTGCAACAACATTTTGTCATGGTATAGAGGTCATGGTCAATGTTTTTGTGTGTGGGTTTGGTTAGGTCCTAATTGTATGATGTATCTAGCTTTTGTAAACATGATTAGTTTTTTATATTAATATAATACATGCAACCATGGATTTCTCTTACAAGTCAAAAAATATATACTCAAAAAATTTAAATTAACATGTACAAAAATAATTCACCATTTGATGAACATTCGATGAATTGATGGACTTCTTCACTTTGTTCCCATTTTCTTAAGTTGTAATAGAAAATTAAAATTAATGTACACAAATTTTTTATCGTTCGATGAACATTTGATGGATGGTTGTAGTTGCATTCTAGAATGAAATGTGTGAAGCACTAGACTTGAAAAATAAAACATTTGAAATCACCCTAGAGTTGTTAGATTTACAAAGATTGATGTTTGACCTTTTATTCACGTACATTATTAAAAACTTAAAAACCTTACCCTTTTTGTGGGGCCACGTTATATTTCTTCATTACCTATTTTGGGTTCCCTAAGCCATAACCTTAAGTGCCACTTACGTCATGAGATTCCCCAACCTCCTTTATTTCTTAGTGCTCACTTAAAAATACTTTTGTGCATGTGCTAAAAATAAATCACTTAAGTGAACCCATGCTTTATATCTTCAATATAATCTTCATTTCTCTAATATTAAAAAAAAAAAATTCACTAAGGAAGAGGGAAGCCACAAAATGGCAAAAAGTATGACATGTGTTCTTTTTATTGATTTTCAAAATTTTGTGGGATTATTGTTCAATGAAGAAAATGTGGTTGTGAAACCATAGATTAATGCCATATGTACTTTCATGATGTTCTTAATTTAGTGTGTCACTGGAAAATCTTTAAAAAATAGGAAATAATTTCATCTTCTAATTTGAAGTGAGCAATATGTATTGATTTGATAAATTGATATTGAAAACAAAATGATGTCTTGTACATGATGATGTCATGAATCTAGTTATCAATCAAAATAAGATTTGTAAATATATTTCATATGCTCACTTAAAAATACTTTTTCGCATGTGCTGAAAATAAATCATTTAAGTGAACCCATGCTTAATATAGTTCCCCCCACTTAGTAAACATTTTTTTCTAATCTACAAGGTAAAATTCACTAAGAGGGAAGCCACGAAAAATGGTAGAAAGTATGACACATGTTTTCTTTTTATTGATTTCCACAATTATGTCGAATTATTGTTCATTGAAGAAAATGTGGTTGCAGAAATCTAGATTAGTGCCATATGTACTTTCATGATGTTCTTAATTTAATGTTTCAATGGGAAATATTTAAAAGATAAGAAATAATTTCCTCTTCTGATCTGAAGCAAGTGAAATGTATTGATTTGATAACTTGATATTGAAAATTGTATGACATACTATACATGATGATGCCATGAATCTAGTTATCAATCAAAATAAGATTTGTAACAGATTTCATATCATTTGAGTGCTTACTACTTGAGGTACTCTCAAGTGACAATTACAGTCTACATGTAGCCAGATGCCAATCAAAATAACATTGCAAGTAACTCTCACACGAGTAAAGTTGGTTACTTGGTTAGCACAAAAAAAAATATACCTCACACAACTCATGAGTAAATGTCATAGCTCATAAATAGGGATGGTGAGTTCAACTAAAATCATTATCATTCTTAAAAGTCCATAAAATGGTTTTTCTTTTGAGAACAATGTTTTGAATTCTGATAATCATTTTTATTTCATAAGGTTAATAAGGAGTAAGATGATGTTGTGGTATTATTGGGGATACTCTAAATTATCCAACCTCCAGTTATGTAGTTACAACTTTATAAAAGAGAGACCAATTTCTATCAAGTTCAGAATGGGTGGAATTGAAAAGAATTTGATCTGGTTCACCTGGCAATTGAGCCAAGTTTTGAACTAGAATGAGGAGCTTTGATGGAGATAAGTTCTTTCACAGAGTGTCTAAACACATAAGTATTTTAATCTTATTCACATTGAAAGTCATTGATTTTTCATACTCCATTTTGACAGAGGTCCTCAAAGAGGAACTGTGTACTTTCAAATCATTTTGTGCTATCTTGGTACCTTGGAGCTATCGAAGAGGGTGGGAGCATATTTACTATCCCTTATCATTTGCATAATTCCAATTGGTATCTAGGATAGGTACATTTTCTATATTCACAACTTCCATTTTCCTGGCATGGTAGGCAAGCCCTATGGATTTTCAAAGTCATTCTCGACTATCTTGGTAGGCCAAATTGAGAAAATTATGAAATATATTTGTATTAAATGTTTTAACTATCAACTCATGCTTCAATATAATGGGATTTACAAACAAGGCCCAAAATTTCTATAAATGCAAAACCATAGTGGTGGCTTGGAGCTATCTTATGAAATCCCAATATCCCAAGCATGGTCAACAAGCCCTATGGTTTGAGAATATGATTTGCATTTCATAACACCACTACTAGCTTGGAATCAATTATGTTTGATGTAAAGTGACATGTGTCATTCATGCAAGAGCTTACATGCTCTACTCATCTTTAAAAATCTATGTAACTTTGTAATTCAATTGTAATAAAATAAATGGTTCTATTATTCTTCATTATTCATTGACAATAAATAATTATTTTTCATGTTTAGTGTCTATTCAAATTTCAAGTAATTATAATTAATGTTATTACTTATTAGAATCACAATCATGATACTATCTCTAGATATCCACAATCTAGGTGTACTTGTAAAATTCTTGGTGGTAGTATATTTTCACATTTTTAGGGCTCTTAGTCTTTGCTCTAGTCCTAAGCTACAAAATTTCAAAATGTTATCAATCTTGATAGGGTTTTCTAAAATGTTTCTTTATATGTTAATTTAGGTTCAAAACCTACCTAGTTTGCTCCACCCTACACTTTATTTCTAATTCATCATTGACCTAATCCCCCAGTTCTTAGTATCATTAGTCATTTTATTAATTCCTTTGAAATGTTAAGTTATCGACCCCTTTATCCTCTCTTAGCACTCACTTAAGAAGAAGATTCCACATGTGCTTAATTAAATGGCTTAAGTGAGCCCACACTTAATATATGGTTTTGATTGCTTATTATGCATTTTCACTAATTTGCACGAAGTATTTTATTAAGGAATGAAACATTAGTGGAACTATGGAAGGGTTGAAACTTGACTCCTTTTTAGTTGTTTCCTTTTGGAATAATTCCAAAAAAGTTGGAAAATTTACTAATAAGCTATTTTTTATAGGCATGAATGTATTGGCGATGAAAAAATAGAATTAAAAGTCAATCTAGGACCTAATATGTAATTTCAAAGGTAAAACTTGACATAGCCAGTTATGAGGGTAAGGGCCTATTAGGTAAAATTAGGTTATAAATATTCCTTAGGGGGTAAAAATAAGTCATTTGTGCATTTTTACTATTAGTGATCTTAGGAGCTCTAGTTTAGGATTTCTCACGAAGCTGCTATTAGAATGTTGCTTGTTCCAATCGCTACACATTGCAAATACCAAGTACAAACACATGGATGGGATGAGGGCTCAAGTATGGTGTTATATATCCAACCCTTGCCTTTTGATTTTTTCATTTATGCATAGATTTTAGGGCTCAAACATGGGAAAATGGATGTGGTTCAATTTTTTCACCGCAACCATAATCGCTTTCATTGCAACTATAGGGTGGTTCACCACAACTGAAGGGTGGTTCACTGCAACTGTTGTAGTGTGACACAATCCTTTAGGATAGACTTTAGGTAAAAAGCTTCTTGCAACTACAAACTACTCAACTATCACAGTGTGACATAACTAAAGGGCATAATGGCACATTTGCAAATGTGTGACACAATTGCATGATAGAAGGACTCAAGTGAAAAATGGTGACACAATTGATAGTGCAACACATGGGTATGTGCAGGATTATCATGGAAAAAATAGGCCCTTAAGTGGCAATGAAAATTCAGAAAAATCAGAGTTAGGCAACTTGACATAAAAATTTGAATAGGTTATCTATATTATTTCAAAAATATGTAACAATATAATCTGTGGAAAATTGAATTTAGTTTCTAAACTTCTAAGTTTATTTTTTATTTTTTAAAGTCTATTTGGTGAAAAATTGAAATTTCAATGCAGTAGTACTTAAATTTCAGGGGGAAAATAAGAAGTAGGTGTCTGTCTGACCACCCTAACCACAATAAAATGATAATATTTTTTATAAGATTTTAGATATAAGTAGAGGACTCATGTCCGGATGTGACGCATATTTTTTTGTAATTTTTTTCCAAGTAAATAATTAATTATGAATTTTTGATTACAACTTTTAAAAAATATAAAAACTCGTATGTCTGACCACCTTAACTTGGTTAAAACCTCATAATTTTTTATTTTTTATTTTTTTAATCCTATAGTATGTGAAACATAAAATGTGATGCATATTTTGGATTCAAAAAATATGATACCATTTGAAAGTTATAGATGTTTTTCAATCAGCCTATCAATCAGGACTTTAGTCATAATTCTAATAGAAAATGAATAATAATTATTTATTAAATTCAAAGTAAAGAATAATTTATATTGGTGGAAAGTCTGAGAGTCTCCTCTACAAACCCTTTTCGTTTCATCAATTTTGGCTAAAAATAAAGTTGTCAACCACATGGATGAAGTCTAGAAAAACAAGGTGAGTTGTCAAACACATTTTTTGCATTGACTTCTTAGGATTGGCATGTCCAAGCCAAATACCAAAGCAAGCCCGAGGCTAATCCCTAGGCAATAATTATGTGTCAGAAATATTAGATATCTGTTTCAAATCGGATATCTATTTCAAATCGGATATCCGTTTCAAAATGGATATCCGTTTTTTTTTGCATTTTATAAATCATATATTATAAAGTGTATAATTTTTTTTAAAATCGTATATAAACCAAATCGGATATCCGTTTTAACGGATATCCAATTTGGTTTATATACGATTTTTAAAAAAATTATACACTTTTTAATATATGATTTATAAAATGCAATAAATATTTTATAGTCATTTTAATATATCTATTTAGAATATACAATATAGCTTTATATAATTTAATGTATAATATATTATATTATGTATAATATTTAAATATTATTTCTATATTTTACTTAATGTATATATATATATTACTAATATATAAAATATTATATAACTAATTAATATGCTTCAATGTGACAACATTTAAATATTATCTCTTTCCTCTCTCTCTTTCATCTCTCCTCTCCCACTTCTCTCTCCCTCTCTCAAGGACCTCTCTCACTGCCATATACCCTCCACTCTACCCTTAAACCTAAATCCTAAACTCCTTAAACCCTTTACCCTCTATCTCTCTCCCACTCCCTCCCACTCTCTCTCTAAAGACTCTCCCTCATACCCCCTCTCCCTCTCTTAGGTCTCTCTCTCACTCACTCCCTCTACCCTTAACCATAAACCCTAAACCCTTAACCCTTGAACCCTCTACCATCTATGCTTAACCCTTTACCCTATATCTCTCTCCCACTCCCTCCCTCTCTCTCTCAAGTCTCACCATCCTGCCCCCTCTACCTCTCTCAAGTCTCTCTCTCTCACTCCTATCTCTCTACCCTCTACCCTTTATCTCTCTCCCACTCCCTCCCTCTCTCACTGAATCCCTCTCTCTCTCCCCTCTATCCATAACTCATAACCCTAAACCCTAAACCATAAAACCTTAAGCCCCAAACCCTTAAACCCTCTACCCTCTACCCTCTCTCTCTCTCAAAAATCACCCTTCTACCTCCTCTCCCTCTCTTAGGTCTCTATCTCTCTCCCCTCTACTCTTAACCCTAAACCTTAAACCCTTAACCCTTAAACTCTAAACCCTTAAACCCTCTATCTCTCTCCCACTCCCTCCCTCTCTCTCAAGTCTCACCCTCCTACTACCTCTCCTTCTCTCAGGTCTCTCTCTCTCACTCACTCCTATGTATGTCCCCTCTACCCTTAACCATCTACCTTCTACCCTCTACCCTTTATCTCTCTTCCACTCCCTCACTCTCTCTCTCTCTCTCACTTAATACCTTTATCTCTCTCCCCTCTACCTATAACCCTAAACCCCAAACCCTCTACTCTCTACCCTCTACCAGGTCTCTTTCTTTGTCTCAATTATCTCCCTCCTACCCCCTCTCCCTCTCTTAGGTCTCTCTCTATCTCTCACTCACTCCCTCTATATGTCTCCCCTCTACCCTTAAACCCTCTACCCTTAACCCTTAACCCTTAAACCCTAGATACTTAAACCCCCTACCCTCTACCCTTAACCCTTTCTCCCTCTATCTATCAACCACTCCCCTCCTCTCTCTCTCAAGTCTCTCCGTCCTAGCACCACTCCCTCTCTTGGGTCTCTCTCTCTCTCAAGCCTCCCCTTCATACCCCCTCTCCCTCTGGGTAAAAGCAAGAAGTTGAGTACACGAAGAGGGGAAATTTCGGGGCAACAAAAAAAATCTCGTAGTAAACGCGTATGCGTTATGGAACGGGTACCTGAACCTAAATCCGAACACGTACGTGCTAAGGAACGGGTACGCGAGCCTAAAACGCGTATGCGTTATGAAACACGTACGTGTTACAAACGCATATGCGTTTCATAACGCGTACGTGTTACTAACGCATACGCGTTCTAAATGCATACGCGTTTGTAAATGCGTATGCGTTATTGAAAAGTATTTATTTTTTTAAATAAACTGCTGGCTTTTCATTTTATCCACTATTTTTGGCGAACCGAGAGAGGTCAAGCAAGAGCGCGTACGCGTTTAGAGGTTGTTGCTCGCTCCTCCCGTCAACACACTTGACCTCTGAGACCTACAGGTTAGTTGATTTCTGCCCTTTTTTGCTTTGTATCTTGTTTTTTTGTTTTTAAATTAGTATTTAAGTTTTTTTTTGTTTAATGCATTTTATTTCAATTTTTAATAGTTTTAAATTGTATTTAAAAAATAAATAACGTTAAATTATAAATTGAAAACTATATTTTATCTAAACCTAAATTGGACATAACTTAGAAATCTAAACCCTAAAACGTAAAACTAGAAACCTCTTAGAAACCTCTCTCCCCTTAGGTGAGCTAAAATTAGAAACCCTAATACAATTTTATCTCTAACCTTAACCCTAACCATAATTTTAACCCTAGCTCTAACCTTAACCATAACCCTAACCCCAAAACTAACTCTAGTTCTTACTCTTACACTAACCTGAACCCTATCCTCAACCCTAACTCATGTTTTAACCTTAACCCCAATCGTAACTCTAATTTTTACCCTTTTCCTAACCATAACCCTAAACCTATGCCCAAAAAATAACTCTAATTTTAACCCAAACCTAACCCTAATTCTAACTCTAACTCTAACCCTAACCCTAACCCCAATATTAAGCCTAACCCTCACCTTATCCCTAACCCTAACCTAATATATCTATAACCCTAACCCTAACTCCAATCTTAAGCCTAACCCTAAACTTATCCCTAACCCTAACCCCAACCCTAACTCTAATTTGTACACGAATTACAAACCATAGGTTCCAAGAGAGACAACTTAAAACTTATAAAAAATAGGTATTGTAGGAGTCACTTGGATAATAATTCAATGTATCTTAATTACTATCCCTATATGGAATTTCTCATGATTGATTTATGAATTTTCATCCATTAACTATATATGGAAATAAATGGGGTTCCCTCCTCTAATCTCTAGTGATAGGAAAATATGGTGTCCAATCTATTCAAGTAAAATTAATGGATAAACAAGAATACCACTCTCAATCTTAGGATTTAATTAAATAGCTATCTTTTAATTTCTTTCCTTTTTACAAGCTCCAAAATAAACCTACATGTACAAACCTTTTTATCAATGCCACTTTAAAATTACATTCTTTATTATATAACACTAGTGGCCCCATAACTAGGGCACTCATAACATACTTAAATATTATAGTCATTTCCCTATTTTATTTTTGTAAGTCCAATGAGAAATAAGAAATATTTTAGGTATCATAAAATTTTATTGAAAAAAGGGTAAGGAGAAAAAGAGGAATTCTAAAAGAATTTTCAAATTCTAAATCAAGGCTAAAGGAGTCAAATGGGCTAATTCTAGGAAGTTGGTTGAATATTTAATCATAAAAAATCCCAAAAGGAGGGAAAAATCAACAAAAAAAAATAGTAGAGCAACATGTGACACCCTTTTGAATTCCTAAAACCCCATGTTTTATAGGAAGATGAAGAAGAATTTGAAACCATTCCCCTCATCCCTTAGGAATAATCTATTAAGGAGAAACAATATAGATTAATAGAAAAATATTTGAATTGATGAAAATATATGAGAGAAGCCTTATCTTTTGAAAAATGTTTCAATATGGTAAGAAGTTCCATCTACAAGAAATGAGCAAGGAATATAGAAAGTGAAGAATAGGGAGATAAAAATTAAGCTAAAAAACTTTATACACCTAAGTTTGATTGTAGTGACAAGATTTTTCTCACCTGCCCAGTTGGAGAAATTAGAGACTTACTTCACCCTCAACCCCATAACCCTAACCCTAACCCTAATTCTATCTCTAAGCTTAACCCAAACCCTAATCTTAACCCTAACACTAACCTTCACCATAACCCTAATCCCCACCATAACTCCAATTCTTATTGTTACCCTATCCATAACCCTTAATCTAATTTTAACCCAAACACTAACCCTAACCCTAACTCAATCTCTAATCATAACCCTAACCTTAACCATAATTTTATCTCTAACCTTAACCCTAACCATAATTTTAACCCTAGCTCTAACCTTAACCATAACCCTAACCCCAAAACTAACTCTAGTTCTTACTCTTACCCTAACCTGAACCCTATCCTCAACCCTAACTCATGTTTTAACCTTAACCCCAATCGTAACTCTAATTTTTACCCTTTTCCTAACCATAACCCTAAACCTATGCCCAAAAAATAACTCTAATTTTAACCCAAACCTAACCCTAATTCTAACTCTAACCCTAACCTTAACCCCAATATTAAGCCTAACCCTCACCTTATCCCTAACCCTAACCCTAACCCTAATTATCTATAACCCTAACCCTAACTCCAATCTTAAGCCTAACCCTAAACTTATCCCTAACCCTAACCCCAACCCTAACTCTAATTTGTACATGAATTACAAACCATAGGTTCCAAGAGAGACACTTAAAACTTATAAAAAAATAGGTATTGTAGGAGTCACTTGGATAATAATTCAATGTATCTTTTACTATCCCTATATGGAATTTCTCATGATTGATTTATGAATTTTCATCCATTAACTATATATGGAAATAAATGGGGTTCCCTCCTCTAATCTCTAGTGATAGGAAAATATGGTGTCCAATCTATTCAAGTAAAATTAATGGATAAACAAGAATACCACTCTCAATCTTAGGATTTAATTAAATAGCTATCTTTTAATTTCTTTCCTTTTTACAAGCTCCAAAATAAACCTACATGTACAAACCTTTTTATCAATGCCACTTTAAAATTACATTCTTTATTATATAACACTAGTGGCCCCATAACTAGGGCACTCATAACATGTACTTAAATATTATAGTCATTTCCCTATTTTATTTTTGTAAGTCCAATGAGAAATAAGAAATATTTTAGGTATCATAAAATTTTATTGAAAAAAGGGTAAGGAGAAAAAGAGGAATTCTAAAAGAATTTTCAAATTCTAAATCAAGGTTAAAGGAGTCAAATGGGCTAATTCTAGGAATTTGGTTGAATATTTAATCATAAAAAATCCCAAAAGGAGGGAAAAATCAACAAAAAAAAAAAGTAGAGCAACATGTGACACCCTTTTGAATTCCTAAAACCCCATGTTTTATAGGAAGATGAAGAAGAATTTGAAACCATTCCCCTCATCCCTTAGGAATAATCTATTAAGGAGAAACAATATAGATTAATAGAAAAATATTTGAATCAATGAAAATATATGAGAGAAGCCTTATCTTTTGAAAAATGTTTCAATATGGTAAGAAGTTCCATCTACAAGAAATGAGCAAGGAATATAGAAAGTGAAGAATAGGGAGATAAAAAGTAAGCTAAAAACTTTATGCACCTAAGTTTGATTGTAGTGACAAGATTTTTCTCAGGCCCAGTTGGAGAAATTAGAGACTTACTTCACCCTCAACCCCATAACCCTAACCCTAACCCTAATTCTATCTCTAATCTTAACCCAAACCCTAATATTAACCCTAACACTAATTTTCACCATAACCCTAATCCCCACCATAACTCCAATTCTTATTGTTACCCTATCCATAACCCTTAATCTAATTTTAACCCAAACACTAACCGTAACCCTAACTCAATCTCTAATCATACCCCTAACCTTAACCATAATTTTATCTCTAACCTTAACCCTAACCATAATTTTAACCCTAGCTCTAACCTTAACCATAACCCTAACCCCAAAACTAACTCTAGTTCTTACTCTTACCCTAACCTGAACCCTATCCTCAACCCTAACTCATGTTTTAACCTTAACCCCAATCGTAACTCTAATTTTTACCCTTTTCCTAACCATAACCCTAAACCTATGCCCAAAAAATAACTCTAATTTTAACCCAAACCTAACCCTAATTCTAACTCTAACCCTAACCTTAACCCCAATATTAAGCCTAACCCTCACCTTATCCCTAACCCTAATTATCTATAACCATAACCCTAACTCCAATCTTAAGCCTAACCCTAAACTTATCCCTAACCCTAACTCTAATTTGTACATGAATTACAAACCATAGGTTCCAAGAGAGACACTTAAAACTTATAAAAAATAGGTATTGTAGGAGTCACTTGGATAATAATTCAATGTATCTTAATTACTATCCCTATATGGAATTTCTCATGATTGATTTATGAATTGTCTTCAATGATTTTCAATATTTTTCATCACTTGTTCTACTAACCTTATGTTTTTATTCAACTCTCATTTATAGTTCTTAAGTGACTATCGGTTTCTATTCAACTCTCATTTATAATATGAATTTTTAATGCTATGATTTTTTAATGTTATAAATTGAATTTTAATGTTAAATAAATGAAAAATATTTTCAATTTGTGCATGTTCAATGTGATTTTTAAATAACTTTGAAATTGTGTGCATTATTTAATTAGTTTTTGATATATATTTTTTAATTGTTTAACATGTAGTTGCCATATCATTTCTCGTCCATGGATCCACTTTTCACTTTAGAGGATTTCATGCCTAATCCAGAAATTCCTATAGATCCTGGTGCACACGCCACCCCACCACATGAGGATATGCCTCACTCACCTCCACATTCTCTACCACCTGAACCCCCACCCCCTCCTCCATTTGACCAAAATCAACTAAGAGACAATATTCGAGCCAACTTAGTTGTGATTCAAGGGAACATAGATCTCATAAAAAATGAGACTAGAATCCCTCCACATCTCGCACGGTTTGCATCTACAATGCAAACTATTGTCGATTATGTTCGATTTATTGATGCGGACCTAGATAGGTTCCATCAATGGAGAGAAGAGAGGAGACAATTCTATGCAGATGGACTATCATATAAAGAAATCAATGACCTAAAAATCACTAAACAAGCTATGTGCCAATATTTTGTGAACCCCCAAACAAATGAACCAATACCACCCACAAAAAAAAGAATTTCAATTTTATGGTGTAGGCACCCGTAGATAGCTGCAAATTTTTGGGAGAGATGGTGGATGGTGTTTGATACTCCACCACATGGCAACAGTGAGGTGCCCTTATATTTTTTGAGAAAGTTATGGGCTGAGTTTGAGTTGGGTAAAAAACCCAACTATTTTGATATGAGGTCATTTCAGGGAGCTGGGCGTGGCATGCCCCAACATAGACTAGGAGCACGTGTCTATCCTCAGCGACGTGCTCCAGTTGCGCCTCTTGTTCCTCCTCCTTCTCCTGGTATTCCCGTTGCATTTCAGCAACAAACCATGTTATCTACACTAGGAGCATTGAGTTCACTTTCAGGACATCTCATTCAGCAGACTACACCCGCGGCCACTGAAGTGGCCAATACAGAGCATGGAGGCTCGGGCTATAGGGATACTCAGACATCCACTTCAGGTGAGGCACATGCATCTGGGGCGGGATCATACCTAAATTTACTATATTCTGAGGATCGTCCCACATAGCTATGTTCATCTTTTGAACTTAAATTTAATTCAAGTTTGAAATGTAAAAAATTCATGTAAATAATAACATCAAACTATATATATAATATAATATTAATTCAATAATTTTGTGTTTGGTGTATAGACATGATGACGTGATGCCCGAAACTCAATATCATCATCGTGTGTATATGTCGAGTGCTGTAGATTTGGGCTCACCTTTTCAACAAGTACTTGAACCAAAATATATTAAATAATTTGTGTGTCCATATATATATATAATTTAATTTGAATTTGTACACATGTGTGAATTGATATATTATATCTAGATGCAGGGAAGTCATACTATTCCTAGTATTGACAAGCCACAAGTTATAGTGGTGAGCGCTCCTGAGACATCATCAGCTCAGGTGCGTGCTTTCAAAAGTTTGTTAAGTTTAAATTAAATACACATCATAGATCTAATTTAATTTTTACATTTACATACACATGTGTGAATGATCAATATGAACTGTTGTACATCTATATGTAGGGATTTGATGAGATAACCATGAGGGCCGCGCACCTAAGACATCATTGACATCTATTCATGGGAAATCTCAAGTGCGTGATCATGAGGTCATATCATTCGAGGTTGTAAACTTTACTTTAAATCTCCTATACAATTTTTACGAACATTATATATATATATATATATATTCAAGGTTTTCACATATTGTTTGCTTTATATGAATATGCAGGATATAGTGGATCAGGCATTTGCATCTTCTAAACAGACAGTTATGTTACCTGTTGAAGAAAATGTGCCAGTTGATTCACATGACCATATGGTAATTTATGCATACTAGAAATCATTTTTACTATATTTAGTCGATATTTAATTAGTTTTTTTTATCTAAAAGTTTATATTTTCAATTTTAAACATGTTTAATTATATCAAAATTTCTAAATAAATTTAAATCTAATTTCGAGTTTCTTGAACTCTTTTACAGCATGATGCAGGTACATCTAGTCAACGTGGAACAAAGAGGAGACTTGATTTAACTGATCAGCCTGAGAGTTAGATAGTTTTATATTTTATGGACTACAAACCTCTAGTTTCATTTCAATATATGTGTTGGACTTGACATATAAATTTTATGGACTATGTAGATCTCTAGTTTTATTTTGAACATGTTATTATCATATATGTGTTTATTTATATCAGTTGACTTTAATATGATGATTATATATGCAGTCAATTATGAGATCATGTTATGTTCATTTTCATAATTATATGCATTTATATACATATCTATATATTTATATTTTATCAAATTTTCAAGTAATACATGGACTATATAATAATTCTTATCTAGATTCAAATTTCATATATATATAACTTATCAGATGGCTAGGTGACAAATTAAAACATTCCTTAAATAGTTTCTTAAATCATATTCATAATAAATTAAGGGCAAGTAATTCTAACTATTTTCCAATTACATAGCAAATATTTGAATCAATAAACAAAAAAACATCTCCTTGTATGTATATTTAATGTATAATCTATACAATTGAATAATTATATAAAATGTGGTAAATAGAAGACACATGAAATATGTATAATCTATACAATTTGAATAAGATATTTAAAAAGTGACATCTAACAAACATATATAATGTACATCAAGAAGTTTAATGTACAACTATATAACATGATGAAACATATATATGCATGTAGATACAATTAAAGCTTATCAACTTTTAGGTGAATACCAAAAATTGATATTTACATAGTCTCCAGATAAAATAGTTTTTCAGTTCAGCAATCACATTGTAGACCGACTTGATGAGAACTTGCAAAAATAATTAATGTAAGTAACTACAATTTTTACGAGTCATTTAAGTAAAAAATTCATGCAAGAAAAGAATTGCATATAGTAAATTCCATATAAATTCAAATGATGTTAGCCATAGGATGGATTAAGGGGACCTAAGAGGTTGGATTAAGGGAATGCAAGAGGGTGGATTAAGGGGAGCTGATAGAATGAGTTAAAGTGATGCAAGAGGGTGGATTAATGGGAGTTGAGAGAATGAGTTGAAAGACAAGAAAGAGTGGATTAAGGGATTATGGCATTAAGGGAGTCGAGAATGAGTTGAAGGATGCAGAGGGTGGATTAAGGGAGTTCATAAAATGAGTTAAAGGATGTAAAGAGAGTGGATTAAGGGGATGCAAAGAGGGTGGATTAAGGAGTTGATAAAATGAGTTAAAGTGATGTAAGAGGGTGGATTAAGGGGAGTTGGAGAGAATGAGCTGAAAAAGGATGTGCTGGAGAGGATTAAGGGATGCAAGAGGGTAGATTAAGGAGCTGATAGAATGAGTTGAAAGGATGTAAGAGGGTGGATTAAGGGGATGAAAGAGGGTGGATTAAGGGGAGTTGATAGAATGAGTTAAACCCTAAACCCTAAACCCTAAAATGAGTTAAACTTACATAAGAGGGTGGATTAAGGGGATGTAAGAGGGTGGATTAAGGGGAGTTGATAGAATGAGTTAAACCCTAAACCCTAAACCCTAAAATGAGTTAAACTTACATAAGAGGGTGGATTAAGGGGATGCAAGAGGGTGGATTAAGGGGAGTTGATAGAATGAGTTAAACCCTAAACCCTAAACCCTAAAATGAGTTAAACTTACATCAGAGGGTGGATTAAGGGGATGCAAGAGGGTGGATTAAGGTGAGTTGATAGAATGAGTTAAACCCTAAACCCTAAACCCTAAAATGAGTTAAAGTGATGTAAGAGGGTGGATTAAGGGGAGTTGAGAGAATAAGTTAAAGTGATGCAAGAGGGTGGATTAAGGGGAGTTGATAGAATGAGTTAAACCATAAACACTAAACCCTAAAATGAGTTAAAGTGGATTAAGGGGTGTTGAGAGAGTGACTTAAGGGGATGCAAGTGGATGGATTAAGGGTAGATATATGAGGATATTGATTGAGGGGTCCTAAGAGGATGAATTAAGAGGTGTTGAGTGAGTGACTTAAGTGGATGCAAGTGGACAAATTAAGGATAGATATATGAGCGTATGGATTCCAAGGTCCTAAGAGGATGGATTAATGGTGGTTGATAGAATGACTTAAGGGGCTGCAAAAGGATGGATTAATGGTACATAAGAGGATGACTTAAGGGGTTTTAAGAGAATGGCTTAAGGGGATATGAAATCAATTATAAAGTATCAATTAAATGTATCTAGAACTATATATAGTTACCTATCTCTAGATTGAAATTCCATTGTAATATATGTGCATCTCCTCTCTTTTTTGTAAAGCATCTAATTTTGGGAGACCTGAAACAAAAAATGATATAAAAATTTAATTAGGAAATGATTAAAGACAAATATATATATATCAATTAAATATATATACGACTAGATATGCTTACCAATATTTATTTACTCTATTGTACCATCTGCATCCTCTTTTTTTTTTAATGCATCTATGATTGTCTCGTGATCATCCATTGAAATTGTCCATAAAACTTTATTAGCAGGCCTCCCTTGATATCTAACTAGTTTTATATTGGTTGCCAAAATCAAATGTGAATAATGCATAATTTTCTTGTGTCTTTCATAATCTTCAAATGCAAGCAATCCATTCTTTCTCATCAAATATTTTCGAAGCCAGGTTCCAACAACAACCACTGAACCAGTTGGATACTCAAAGTTGTCATCATCTACTCTAGTATGTACCAACTTATGTTTTCTCTCAACACATCTAGCCAGCCAGTACTCTGTCTGCTCTTCATTCCCTTGAGGTGCAACAACAGCATACACATGTCCTACAAAAATAAATACAAAATTCAATAAAAAATGACTTATATTTAACTCATATAAACATGCATACATACAAAATTCAACTCAATAAATAATGTACCTTCTTGTACAAGATCTGAAACACGATCATAATCATCTGATGCGAACACTTGATTATCTTCAATTGTCATTTCATGTTGAACATGTGTCAATGTAGGCATTAAATCTCTTTGTTGCCATTGTTCGACCCATTCCATATTTTCACATGCCTGCCAATCACCTACAATACAAAATTGACAATAGCATGCCAACTCCCTTGTCCATATTGTCCATGTGTTTGCATTCGAACTCTTAAATGAATGCCATTTTGCACTTCCATTAATTGTTTCACAATCCTATCGAGAAAAAATATCATTTTCTTCAACTAACCAAAAGAAGCGTCGAATTATTGATTTCTCACTTGTTCTTGTAGATAATTTGGTATTCCACCAATCTACAATTGCACGTGCATTTCTAAATTTTGCAGCATCCTCAAATTTTAGTTGCTCTCTAGCAAGAGCTCTTTTTACACATGCACCTACTCCATCGTGTTCTCCCTTACCATGACCAGCTTCAAAAAAACTCCATATGTGTTGGATATTATTTTCCTTATGAACTCTACATAGCCAATAAAACATTCTAGCATTTTTGAATTGACCCGTGCAATTATCTGACCATATGAGATGTTCTAGCATTTTAATTCCTCTCTCTTTTAAATTTTTATTAAATATATCAAAACAATATTGTACAAACTCAGATGAATGTAATCGATTATCACTTACATAAAAATGGCACTCTCTCAAAAAAATTCTATTATCTTATGTACTATCTTCTGCATGTCTATAAACAATGTGAACAAATATAGCTACTTGCATTGAATTATAATA
>VDFB02105785.1:103318636-103358896 GCA_007258455.2 Sequoia sempervirens
TTTAATAGATGTAGGTGAGACTAGACCCGATATACACATATGAGAGCCAACTGAAATCCTTCACTTTGAGATATCATCTAGTCATGGAGGATCGAGATACACTGAAAGTGTTGGGACTTTACCATGTGACATTTATGCCTATAGTGTGGGCTACCAAGGATCTTCTGACAACACTTGTGGATCGATGGCATTATGAGATGAGGTTCTTTCACTTGTTGAATAGGGAGGCTACTATGACCTTGGAGGATGTATGGAGGATCCTATGACTTCCCATCCATGGAGAGAGGATAGTCTATGACATTGGGCATGGATTGGTGGTGATTTGATAGATATTTGAGATCAACTCCTTGGTTGAGCTTGGAGTAGAGGACTACGATATCCATTGGGACACTTTGGCTAATAGGTACAATAAGCTTGTGGTAGTCTTGTGCACAATGATTGGTGGAGTAGTTTGTCTAGACAAATGTGGACATGGATTTTTGGTGGGGTAGAGTGAGATGTTAGAGGATATGATGTAGGAGGTGACTATTTATGCATGGGGACCTTTTCTATTAGCTATGTTGTACTTCTAGATACATTATGCAACATTTAGAGATGGTCAAATCATTAGTTGTAGCATGACACTCCTGATGGTTTGAGATTAGGAGCACATAACAGTGTTCTGAACTTTGGTGGATAGGTACTTGGGTCTTGGAATACAATATATTTATATCTATGGAGGGATAGTGACACTGATCAAAGTGGGGGATGTTAGATACTAGAGGCATTCCATTGACCTGATGGATGGTTTCACATGGATGCCATATAGAAAATAACCTAGCTTTGAGAACCTATCATACTATAAACATACTAAGTACTTGATACGGAAAACTATTCAGATGCAACACATTATTGAGAGGCACCTACCTGAGAGGTTATTGAGACAATTCTGTGAGAGACAGGGAGTGCCAATAGGATTTGTATAGTTTTCTCAATTAGCTGGAGAGGTCACATAGTGGGGGCCTATGATCAATGTCTAGGTGGCCTTGCAGGAGATTGTGGGCTTATAACCAGTATAGTGGGAGAAACAACTAATTTGTTCGATGCTAGGAATACTCAGGAGTATGATGCATGGTGGGATACACACATGCCCACACTATTCGCTAATCCAGACTTTCACATATGGAGAGTTTTGGTAGGGAACAACAAGGTAGGCTATGAAGTAGAAGTTGAGGGAGAGGTGATGGTGGTGATGGTGGTGATGGTGGTAGAGGAAGGGGTGATAGATGCTGAGGGGATAGAGGTCAAGGTAGAGATGGTAGATGTCGATGAGGGAGATCAGGATTACCCCCAAGAGTAGCACAAAGGGTGCCCCAATAGATGTCACCCATCTAGGAGGAGCAGATGAAGGTGGAGATGGAGCAAGTTGGAGTGGAGGAGATTCTAGGAGATGTGGGTGAGGAGAAGGTGGTCAGAGAGTTCTTTATGGAGGAGGTTGTAGAGGAGGATGAGTTTTCCATAGAGGAGGCTACCAGAGATTCTATGATTATGGGAGAGGGAATGCATGACATCCTGATTAGGGAGGTTATTATGGATGTGATGGATGATGAGGTCAAAGATGCAAGACAGAGACCTCAAGCATAGATATAGGTTGTGAAAGTGAAAGTTCAGACATTATAGGCGTAGGTAGCCTAGATACTGGCCATATAGGGATAGGTGTAGAATTTTATGGTCAAGAGGGATTAGGCAGTGATACAGACTTAGAGGGAAGATCATAGGTGCATAGATCATCTCTACTATCAGCAGGCCCACAACAAATATGGCTTGGGAGTTATATCAGGAAGGTAGGGCTGCAGAGTACTACCCTATATATTATGAGGAGATAGTGCCTGCACCACAAAGGGTATCTAGCTATATAGACAGTTAGGGTCATAGTAGAGCTCATTCTAGGAGGGCACAGAATAGTGGGGGAGTCTCTTAGCATCAGAGGTTAGGACCTTATGATCGGCCTTTAGGATTCAAATAGAGAGGGTATGGACCACCACCTATAGGACTGTAGTATGAGGGTAGCATAGGCTAGGCCTATTTTCTTATGTTGTTTTAATGCATTTAGACACTCACATTTTTGACCGAGCCTGTGAGCTCCATTCTCAAGATGCCTCATGACATTGTACTGTGACACCATTTTTTGATATATATATGTACAAGATACATAATTTTTGGTGACGACTATATGATATTCATATGATTCTATGTGTGTGCTTCTTTATGTTATGGATTTATGATGTGATTATTATGATTATGCATTTATGTTTATGTGATGCTCCTATATGATATGGATTATGGATGTAATATGATGTTATGGGCATGCAATGTATGGTTTATGCTTATACATGTTTATGCTAGATGGATGGACATGGTCATTTTCTATGCTTAATTATGTTATGATGTATGGATGGGTACCTATAAGCATATGACATGCTTCCTATGTGATTCTTATATGGATGATGCTTCTATGTGATGTTATGGATATTTTTGTATTTTTTTGGTGCAATATGGATGACTTAACATGTGTATGGTAATGATATTTATGATGTTTTGACATGATTATGGATGTAGGATGGTACTTCTAATGCACTTGTTTTTGTGTCACAGTACACCACCAAGATTACTAGGAGGGATGGATAGAAGAATTGTTAGTGTGGAAAGAAGAAGGAAAATAGAATGGATGAAATGGATGAATGAATTAGGACTTTCCATCAAGGGATCTTGCTAATAATAAATGATCAAGATCTTATTTGATTGCATAATTATCATCATATAAATTATTATGGTAATGGATGAAAAATACCAAAGTATGACATAAGGTGTGATATTTTATCCTTTGTGAAAAAATAAACACACAATAGAAAAGGAATTCCATGACACAAACTAAGAACCCTAGAACCTTACTGAAACATTTTTAGAAGTGACCACAAAGCATGTTGATCCTGACACAAGAAAGCATTCATTTTAGATTTAGGTTGCATAGGATATTTTGATTATGCCAAATGGAAAATTCAGACACATACAAGGAACCAAGTTTCCCTAGTCATATTTCCAAGACAAACAACAACAAAAATCAAAGAGAAAATATGTCATGATCCATCATAACTCCTCTAAATCCTTCTTGGGACATCCTTGAGGGGCATAGTAACATGATCAAACATAGATCGATAAAAGATAAAATAAATAGGAATGACAAAGTTAACATCCATTTAGATCGTTTGCCAATGATTGTTTATTTATATGACCAAAGTTTAGATAGTGATAGTGTCTCGTTTTAGGAATGGTAAACACCATCTAAGACTAATGATAGATTGAATCTGGTTTCAAGAGTGCAACAACCTGTTTAGGACAGTTTGACAAGATGGATGGATGAAGTTTGGTTTTAGGAGTGAAGCCTATTGTATAAGACCAATGATGGATTGGATATAGTTTTGACAATGCAACATCCTATATAAGATTGTTTGATTGTTTGATCAAGATTATTTTGGTTGTTTGAAAAGTTGATCGTTTGATAGTTGATCTACTTGGTTGAAGACTTGTTGGGTAGTTTTCTTGTTGTCTCATGATTTTGATAAGCTCAATTCTCTTGTTTGATTGTTGTTTGTGTCTGCTCAAAATATCAACCTTAGCAAGGGACAATTTATTGTGATACCTAGATGATGATGGGTGAAGATATTGTTATGAAAAAACCTAAGGGACTGACCTATTGCCTCGGGGGCTCATTGATGATGGCCTTTCCTATGTAACATGCATAGATACATCATAGTTTGACTTTAATTTGACCATGGATAGTTTACTATGGTGATAGATGGACTAATGACTTGGGTCAAAAAAACCTAAAGAGCTAACCTAGTGTCTCGGGGACTCATCGATGATGGCCTTGTCTATGTAACATGCATAGAGACATTGTAGTTTGACCTGACTTTGACCATGGATAGTTTATTATGGAAATGGATGGACTAATGACTTGACTCGACCAACCCTAAAGGACTAACCTAGTGTCTCAGGGGCTTATCGATGATGGCCTTGTCTACATAACATGTGCAAAGACATTGCAATTTGATTGCTTGGTTTGACACATACTCTGACTCTATTTTTGAATATTTTGACACTTTTTTTATTTTTTCTGGATTTTGATGTTTTCTAATTGTTTTTGGATTATGATGGTTTATTCAGATGTTGACCATGTCTAATATCCCATGTGAAACCATAGTCTAGAAATTTCCCATAGTTCGAATATAGGACCAATTTATTATCGATGTAGGAATGGATGAAATTTTATTATGGATGGGGGTGAAAGGTGAAAAGACACAAAATTTCCATGATGCTCAGGCCATGAGAAGGATGACTAGATTTAATATGGGAGAATGATGTGAATGAAGGATGGATAAAAGTGGAAATCTAGATAGAGTGATGGTAGATGATGGAGCAAAGACTGACTATACATGGTGCTTGTTTTCTAGGTTTTCCCCATGGTACTTTCCCAAAGAACCATCGAAGTGGTTTTCACTATTAAATGAATTATTTCTCTTTACTATTTTTTATTTTTCTATTTTTTTTTGTCTCACCAAGACGCTTGTTTGCTAGGTTTTCATTAGGGTGACGACAATGATTGTTTTTTATATTTTTGAATTTTGGATGGGATTCTTTGAAAGCTATGTATAGTACTTGTGAAGGTGCATTCTATTGATAGGCTCTGGTAATGACTCACCTTCAAGAGTAGAAAGCTAATAAACTATGCTAGATCCATATGTTGTTGTTATAATGTAAGTACCCAACCAATTAGGATCAAACTTCCTAGGCTTCTCTCTCTATTTGGTTCTTAGGATTTTCTTTCAAGACTAGGTCATCAATGTCAAAATGCTTGATTCAAACTTTCTTGTTGTATTTGAAACAAAGATGATTCTAATATTCTTGTAAATGGACTAATGCATTTTGTTGCTTCTCATCCAATAGCTCTAGCTCATGCAAACAAGATATATGATATTCTTCCTCATCAATGAACTACTACATAGATACTCTCAAGGATGGTAACTCGACCTCAATGGGAAGAATGGCTTCAAATTTTAAGACAAGGGAATATGGAGTGGCTCTTGTAGGAGTTTGTATGCTAGTGTGATAGACCCATAATGTAGGATTGAGTTGGATGTGCTAATCATGGCCAATGTTATTGAAAATATTCTTTAGTATTTTGATAATAGTTTTTTTAGATGCCTCGGCTTCACCCTTACCTTGGGGGTAATATGGAGTAGTAGAATGGTGTTATCTCTCACACAATTCACATACATCCTGATTTTTAAAGGGATGACCATTATCTATGACGATGGATTAGAGGAAACCATAATGGCATATAATGTAATTGAAGATGAACTTGGATATTTTTTACTGGTGATGTAGTTCATTGGAATGGATTTGATCCATTTGGTAAAGTATTTAGTTGTGACAAGGATAAAATTATGACCATTAGCATAGGTAGGGTGGATCTTTCCCATGAGGTTGAGTCCCCATTGAGAGAACAACCATGGTGACGTAATCAAATGAAGTTCCTAGGTAGGTGCATGCAAAAGATATCCACGTATCTAGTATTGATGAAATTTGTTAATAAAGTCATAGGCGTTGCATTCAATAGTAGGTCAATAGTATCCTATTTGCATAAACTTTTTGGCTAGAGTAGGAATAGCAGAGTGAGCTGCACATATACCATTGTGCACCTCTTTTAAATATATTTTTGCTTCATTTGAATTGAGACATCTTAGGAGGGTGCTATCTAGGTTGCGGCAGAAAAGGGTATCACTGATGATGACATATTTGGATGCTTGTCGAATAAAGGTCTTGTGTTGGTCAGAGGAGAAGTAAGGAGGGATAATTTGGTCATTCAAGTAGTCATAAAAGTATTTGTACCAAGGTGAATCAAGACCAACAAGTTCACACACGAGTTCATATTTGACGACATTGAATGTGGGGATGAATAGTTGTTCCACCAAGAACTCATACTGCGAAACATATTAGGTATATCCAAAAGA
Organism: Sequoia sempervirens; assembly: GCA_007258455.2. Taxonomy (NCBI): domain Eukaryota; kingdom Viridiplantae; phylum Streptophyta; class Pinopsida; order Cupressales; family Cupressaceae; genus Sequoia; species Sequoia sempervirens. The sequence goes on from VDFB02105785.1 coordinate 103,324,687, forward strand.
GATCCAATGGTTGCCATTACATCAACTAATTTGTTATGAATCCTTGGGATCTAATCAAAGGTGAGCACATCAAAGTACAACTTAAAACTATCAACCATACGCTTTTAAGGTGTGAGCTTTTCATCTTTTGTATCATAATCATCATTAACTTGATGAATGACCAATAGGGAGTCACCATAGACTTAAAGATTCTTGATTTTCCATTTGACAGCCATTTGTAAAACTGTTAGCAATGCTTCATATTCATCCATGTTATTTGTACAAGGAAATGCTATTTTGTATGACTTGGGTATTGAATCCCCTTGAGGTGTAACAAATAGGATACCAACTCTTGAACCATGATTTGTATAAGAACCATCAAAATACAATTTCCATGTCATAGAAGTCTCTATTATGAAGAAAGACTCATCAAGAAAATATGACAGTAGAGGATGATCTTATTTCATTGGTGGATCTATGAGTTGATTAGCTATTAATTTTCATTTCATTTCCTTGTGGTCAACATAATCGATGTCATACTCACTCAAGATCATGACCCACTTTGCTAACTGACTTGTTAATGTTGCTTTGTTGAGTAAATACTTCAAGGGATCAATCTTAGCTATCAGTTTTGTTTGATGGTTAAGAATATAATGTTTAAGATTTTGTGTAGTGAAAACAACTATAGGGTATGATCGTACAATGGGACTATAATTAATCTCCCCACAAGAGTGTGATTGATATAATAGATAGCTCATTCTCTTCCATCATTGTCATTTTGTGCTAATAATACCCCCAGTGCTAATGTAGTTTCTAATATGCATAATATTAGGTGTCTACCATCAATGGGAGGCATGAGTACTAGTTGTTTTAATATATAATCCTTTATTTGTTGAAATTCTTCTTGAAAATGACCAATCTATATGAAGGAGACTCCCTTACGCAAAAAATGTTGAAATAGATGACATTTACTTGCTAAATGAGCAATGAACCTTCAAATAGAATTTAAGCTTACTTGTAGATTTTGTAACTAACTTATGTTTGTTGGTAGAGGCATGTCCATGATAGCTTTCACTTTTGCAAGATCGAATTCAATACCTCTATGAGAGACAATATATCCTAGGATTTTACCTGATTAGACCCCAAAAATACACTTCTTGGGATTTAATCAGACCTTGTATTTTTCCAACCTTTTAAAAATCTTATCCAATACTACCAAATGACTATCTTTTGACAACAACATTGCTAATAAATCATCAACATAATCTTCCATAATTGTATGCATGTAATCATGGAAAATGGTGGTCATAGCTCTCTGATATGTTGCTCCAACATTCTTAATACCAAATGGCATGTCATTCCAACAAAAGGTACCCAAAACATAGGTAAAATTTATTTTGTTTTGATCCTCAGGGGTGATTATGATCTGATTATATCTTCAAAAAACCATCCATAAGTGATAACATATCATATCTTGTTGTAAGATCTACTATGATGTCAATATTGGACAATGAGAAATCATCTTTAAGACAAGCTTTGTTTAAATATTTGAAGTCTGTGTATACTTGGATTCCACCAGTTGGTTTAGTGACAGGTACAATATTTTATATCCACTTTACATAGTCTATGGGACGAATAAAACCAACATCTAAAAGTTTCTTCAATTCTGCCTTGACTAGAAGTGTAATTTGTGGATGCATTAAATTTCTCAATTTATGCTTGATTGGTATAGAATTCAAAACCAATGGAAAATGGTGTAGAACAATTTTGGGGTCTAACCTAGGCATATCAATGTATGACCATTCAAAATTTATTTTTCTCACTACAAATAATGTTGTGAATTCTTAGGTTTCTTCAATGGTCAAAGATGTTGTAAGATGGATGATCTTAGGATTGTTCTTTGTACCAAGAATGGATTCTTCTAATTTTTTGACTAGAAATGGTGATATCTATTGATTTATAGGGACCATGTTCAACTCTCCATCCTTAGGCACCTCAGAGAGGTTTTCACCTTTGGATACATCCTTTATTTTTACTTTTTCTTGGTCTAAAGGCACCTTTCTATTTCCACCTAGAGACCTATTCTTTTTATTTTTGTCAATTTTGCAACTAGAGGGTAGAGCAGAATCTCCAAAGTATACCATGTTGTCAAGTTCTATGATAAAGAAAACTTTATGGTCCCCACTTGGTATCCCTTCTCAAAGTCCCATGAACTCAACTATCACTTTGTTATTGTTGAATGTTTCTAAACTTGGTGGTCCTTTTTTATCCCAATCTATGAGTTATGTGTAGATGAGAGGTAAGCCATCACTGAAATTGTTAAGGTTTAATGAATAGCTAGATATGGTAAAGATGGAGGTATTATTAGGATCCCAAAAGGAATTTATCCAAGCATTGTTTTTCTTAACTTTGGTGGTGGAAGATGATAGGTCAAGCTCTTGAAATATCTCAATTAGGCCATAGTCAGTAGATGTGTAATAATCCCACTCCCATTCATTGGATTCAGTTTCGGTGTGGTATTCCTCAAATGTCTTGATTTCATTTGAAGCATCAAAATTTTCACTTGAAGGTAACTTTGTACTAGGAGGACTCTCCTTTGGTGGTACACACCCTAAACCCGTGTTCTTTGGTTACCGAGAAAGAAATATTGGCTCTGTCATTCCATGTTTTTTCAAGCCAAGACCACTATGTCCATCATAACCTTTTTGTTTCATGATCCTAAACACTTTTGAATATCACTCAATTGGTGATTGCTTAGGCTTAGCATCTTCTTTATCTTTGTATATCCATGTAGAAATATCCTCACTTATAGTCTCTTTGCTCAATTCACCACACTTAGTGAATGTGGTATGAGGATTACAAATGATGACTTTAGATTTCTTCTTGATAGGATGAAGCTTTCCATAATATTTTGGTGAGGAAAGAAACTTCCCAACATAAAATAAACTCTCCATGTTGTATTCACCACAACCCCTATCATGGATCTATACTTTAGGTTTGGAAGGTGTAGTGGATGAAGTGGATGATTTGATGAGTGAGGATGGATCAATGTAATGGGTTGAAGCATAGGATGAAGCTTCTCAATTGATAGGCACTTGATATTCAATTGTCCCATTTTAGGTTACTATAATATTGGAAGGGGTTGGGATCACTTGGCACAGTGATTTTGATGCCATTATGTGGAAACTTAAGGCATTGGTGGTATGTGGAAGGTACGACTCTCATGGTGTGAATCCATGGGCGACCAAGGAGGAGGTTGTATGGTAAGTCCAGATCCAAGACTTGGAATATTGTGTTTTGAATAACATACCCAACCCTTATAGGAAGTATGATTACACCCTTGAATGAACACTCAACATCATCATGAACCTTGATAATGATTTTATAAGGTTTGTCTATACAAGATTTAGAGAATCCCAATCCAATTTTAAGGTACATACATTTATACCTACTCCATCATCTACCAAGACTCGTTTGATTTTGTGTTTATTGATGTATACCTCAAGGTGTGGTGGATCATTATGGTTTGGCTTATGTGTAGAAAGATCTTGCTCAAAAAATGTGGCATAATGAGTTGTAGCTAAGTATCCTACCATGGCTTGAAATTTATTAACATTTAGGTCATTGGGAATGGATGTCTCTTGCAAATATTTTTCTATAATGGCCCTATGCTCAAGAGATATGTGAAGTAACTTGACAATGGATATTTATGCAAGATTTTTACCTAGATGGTACAATAGGTTATATTGGATTTTTGGTGGTGGATTGGAAGTTGCCCCTTGCAAGGTCACTTTAGCTCTATAGGTGGTAACAACATAGTCTAAACTTTTGTTAATGGTAATAGTAGCAACATGGTTATCAAAGGCCCAAATGTGGTTAATGGTATATTCATAGACAATGTAAGTATAATTGGAATCATTGTTGGTATTGTTCCCGAAACCGAAGGATTTTCCCTATCCATGATCTTGTAGGGGAGTCTTGAATATGGTATGGTTAGTGTTTTTCTTTCCTTATCCATTTTCCACTGATATGTCACCTTTTTCAATAAGGTCTTAGATAAGGTTCTTAAGTGTCCAACACAATGATGTTTTATGTCCTTTGTCACGATGGTACTCACAGTATTCATTTTCATTCCACCAACTTGGTTTGACTAGTGTCGGATCACATGGTTTACTGTATGGAAGTTGAAAAATGTTAGACTACAAGAGTTTCTTCAAGACTGACTCAATGGGTTCCCCTAAGGATGTGTATGTTCATTTAGCCCGTGGGGGACCTCTACGTTGTTGATTATTTTGGACCGCATTTGTTGTTTGATTTTTACTTGGTGTTGGATTGTTTTGTGTTGAGGGACCCTTAAGATGAATGGTGGGGTGAACTTGGTTAACCCCTTTGGCATTGACAACCCCATCATTAGTGACATTTTTTTTTATAGACCAAAATTTTCCTTTACAATTGGGTGCGTTTTGATTTTCTTTGAAAATTTTGACTAGTCATTTTGTAGTAAGAGCTTTCTCAATAGAGACTACCTTTTCAATGGTATCCTCAAATGTGCTACAACAATGTATTTGAAGCTAAATCATTAGTTTTGTATTGAGTTTTTCCACAAAAATTGGGAAAAACTATTTTTCTAGTATGTGACAAGGACATTTGTTGGAAATACTTCACCACCTTTGATAAAATGTTGTAAGTGACTCTCCTTTTTGTTTGGTTGTGCATAGTTTGACTAAGGTCATGTCACTTTCAGTGTTGTAGGAAAAGTGTGTGATGAATTTGTTAGATAGTTTATTCCATGTTTGGATCCCATGAGGAAGGTGTGTGAACCACTCTACAGCTTGCCCCAAAAGGCTACATGGGAATAATCTCATCAAGTACATAGGCTCAAAAGCTATGTCCATACATGGAGTGTTAAAATCTCTTTTGTGTTCTATTTGATCTCCCTTCCCCTTATATTTGTTGAAACTTAGAATTTTGAAGTGTGGTGGGAAAGGTAGCATGTATATGCTTCTATCAAAGGGGTATGGACATAGTTCCTCCATTGAGTATGTCTTCTTTGTTGTAACCAATTGCATATTAGCCATTTGTTGTTTCATTGTTTCCAGTCATCGCATCATTGTTTCCATGGATGGTGGACCTTGCATGTTTGGTTGACTTTGCATGTGAAGGTTGGTGTTGGTATGGGCTATTTTATGTGGTGGATTTTGGTTGGATGTATATGTCAAGTGTGGGTTGGTGTTGTATTGCAAAGGATTTTTATTTCCTTGTTGATAGTGAAATTTGGACATGGTATTGGTGTTGGAATTAGTATATTGAGGTTGTGTATGAAATTGGTATTTGGAGTGACATGTTGTTGTAATGGACCTTGGTTGGTGTTATTGAATTGTGGCGTGAAGTTTGTGTTTGGAGTGACATGTTGTGCTAAAGGAACTTGGTTGATGTTTGTTGTAGTGTTGGTCACTTGGGTTGGAACTCTTGATGTGGCAATGTGAATCCTTACTGTCTTGCTTGGTGGATTTTGGTTTGTGTGGGTTGATGGTGTAGTGTTTGTGCCAAATAGATTTGCAAAAGTCATGCCTATGATAACGTTAAACATAGGATTTGGTCCTTGAAATGTTTTAAATGTGGGAGTTGGACCTTGTGATGTTGTAAATGTTATTTTGGTCCCAAAATTTGGAGGAGATGGGATGTGTGTAGTTGTCACATTGTGCATTGTTCCTCCTTGAGGAAAACTAGTGAGAATTTATTGTGAGTATGATTGAGCTTGTGAAAATGTATTTTGACCAAGAACTTGTGCTTGTGGTTGTGATATACCCTCTACAATTGTGGAAGTGTCAAAATCAAAGGGGGTTTTAGCACCTCTTTTAGCAAGTGCAAGAAAGTACTTGTTTGTGTCTACATTGAATAGCTCTTCTACAATTCAAATTATCCTAGGATCTTGGGAAGCCACTTCAACTTCTTTGAGTGTTAGATGTTTGTTGACCTCATTCAACATTAAATTGGAAAATGGATTTGTTGTTTCATCTTGTGTTGTTTGAAGTGGGTTTGATGTTGACCCAACGTTCATGTTTCTAGTTGGATTGAAAGAGGGATCATATGAGGAATCCATGTTTCTTCATTTTATTTGCAATCTAGTCAAGACCATATAAGACTTTTGACCTTTGGATGGTGAGTCTTTTGGAATGTATGCAACTAAGATGGAGATGCAAACTAAAAATGTAATATGGTAATGATGCTATGCTATTTTTTTGGATATTTGGACTATAAGGATGACAATGCAAAGTGTGACCGAAGTGCAAAGTGATAATGAAGATATGAATATGCTTAGGATGGTTATGCAATATTGAACCAAAGGAGAGGATGATAAGAAAACTATGATGGACCAAAGTGACAGCTCTAAATGTCAATACCTCAAAAAAGATAGACCAAAATTATGATGATTTGACAAAAAGGTGAACCTAAACTAGACACATGAGTTATAGGCCCAACCTAAGATAAGATAGATGAACAATACTAATAAGGTCAAGACACCTAAAGATGAGATTAATGATCTACCCAATAGTATGATAAGCCTCCTAATCTCAAGACTCAAATGTAATGTTGAAATGATGCTAGGGTATGATGTATGCAACTGAGACTATGCAAAGTGACCTAAAGTGAATAATGAAATGTTATGGATAGACAGATTGAACCTAACAAGTCTCTGGTTTGAATACAAAATCATAGTCTATAAGGAAACTAGAAATTGAATGTACAACTATTTCCCCAAAAATTTAGATCTTGATAGTTGTAGTGTTCCAAGCCACAAATGCAGTACAAAAAGCTAGTAAATTGTGGTGCAGGACTGGTCAATTGTGCCGCATAGAAAAATGCGACTTTTTGGATTCCTAGGTTTTCTAAAAATTCTGGTGTAATGTCTATCAATTGCGGTGTTTTGTCAAAAAATTGTGGTGTACTATTTATTGTCCCTAATTTGATGTTTTCTATGTATTTTTCTAATTTTGGAAAATCTGAATTTGATCATAAAAACACAATACACATCTGGAAAAAAAAATTGGCTGATTTTTTACTCTTGAACTTCTTTGGTAATCAAGTAGATTTTCAACTTTTCCTCCACAAATATTGGTTGGACTTGGCTCACAAACAATGAAGACAAACAAAAATTAAGGTGAAATAGGGTTTATCTATCAATGTGGGTGTACCTCACCTTTTTAGGGGTGACTTTAAATCTTTATCCAAGGAGTGGGTGAATAGGGTATACCAAGATCATGGACCACCTTGATACCCCTTGCTTTGAAAGAGTGTAAAATATAGAAAGACACCTTACACCTCAATCATGGAAATATGCGGTATGTAGCTTCAAGGTACGATTTTCATCCCTTGTACCACACTAATAGATGGCCAAACAAGTCTTGTTCTCTAAAAACAAGAAGTTTGTGATGACTTAGTGAACACCAGGGGTATATGTCAAACGTGAGACACTTAAGTCTCTAGCCTAGCCTGTGCAACCCATTACATTTGCACGAGGTCTTCAAAACACAAGGTATTATTCCCCATATATGTGCTACTTAATTTCACTTTCACACGCTTTAATATAGCCCACCCAAAAAAATGTGCTTTGTTGAGGTCATTCCTTGTGAGTTCTTGTTAGGATGTGTCTCTAGGCAGGCCTCTCTAAAATATTTCTATGTGTTTCTCTTACACCCAAGATCACATAAAGCACAAAGGGAGAGGATACACACACAACACTCTTGGGATTAACACAATGTGCAAAAGTACCAACCATGAAAGACACTTTTTTCTTTATAAGAACCAATTCCAAATGTTCCTAATTTTAAAATCACACACACAATGGAAACCTAAAAGAAATTGCATTAGTAGTTTGAGTAGCAATGTCTTCTCTCAATGATCGGATATTAGTAACACAAAAAAAAATCTACCTTAATGAATGTGAAAAGTAGAAAATAAAAAATCTCAAGATTATACCCTCTTTTTTCTCTGACTGTTAGTTGCAGTGCATAGAGGCTTAGATGCGTTGCATGGGTGTCATGTAGAAACAAATGATTGTGGTGAATGAAATAGCGACTATGGTGAAACGTATGTCGACTATGGTGCACAAATAAGAGATTGTGGCATTTTGTCAAATGATTGTGGCATAGAAACCCTAGGCTATAAAAACACACAAATCTGACAAAAAATAGAAAAACTAATGATGAATATGATGTTAGCAAGCTATAATTAGAATGTCCAAAAAAATGATTGAAAACCCAAAAAGTTCCTTAAAACTGCAATAATTGAATAATTTAAGCTTTTGAAGAATAATAGTCAAATGCAGCATTGTAGGTGATGATTGTGATGTTCTATCAAAATGATTATGACCTGCCATACAATGATTATGATGAACCAACGCATAGTTGCATCATTTTGTGGATCAATTGTGGTAGACTCCTAAAAATTAACCAACATCAAGGAGGGGTAAAAAATTTATTCAATCAAGAAAATGTTACAAAGCAAGGGCATTAAATGGCCCTATCAAGTTCAATCAAGTGATCCAATTGAAGAGATAGATCCATGGGAAGTTGACCCTGATCCACCACATTCGAATCATGAGTATGATCAGAAGCCCATTTAGCCAAGCAATCAACAACACCATTCCATTCATGAGGAATATGAGTGAAAGTAATATAGTTCAGAGAAGCACAAAGAGTGAGAATTTTTTCAACAATCAAAGCCAGCTGCCAACTCAAGTCATCTAAATACTGCCTTTTTAGTAAGTTCACTACAACCTGAGAGTCAGACTCACATATGATCCTTCACCAACCTAAAAGATTTCCCCGCTCCACAGCCAATAAAATGGCCTAAGCCTCCATAAGATTATTAGTATGAAGACCCTTATACATAGAGAATATAAACTGAACATCCCCAAAGCTATCTCAGCCAATACCCCCAATGCCAACATGACCCAGATTTCCATGAGAAGAGCCATCCGAGTTTATTTTTAGGACACCATGAGGAGGAGGGGTCCATATTCCCTCCCTATTCACTTTTGGGGTAGGATGTCTACATCTATTGTGCATGAGTTGTCATTGCGGAGGTAGAAGATGAAGATGATTACAACAACCAACATCATGATGATCCACCAACACAGTCATATCACACTTAGTCACAATAGTTTCCCCTAAAGAGTGTAGAATTTTCCACCACATATGAGGGGCCAGCAACAACAAATCATGAAAAATCCGCTAATTCCTCTCCAACCACAGGTTCTAGATAATGAAGGAAGGCCCAAGAGCCCAAGCAGCCTGAAGAAAGGAGGTAGAGATAGGGGCCTTGCCCCACCGTTCACCAAACTCCACCAATGAGGAAGCATGCCAGCAGGCCATATTCCACACCCCCCACTAGAAATGCCAAATCTCTTGAGCATAGGAACATTGGAAGAAGAGATGGGAGACACTCTCTTCACCACCATGACACAAAAAACACATAGAGGGACCATGGAAACCACGCTTACATAAATTATCCCAAGTAAGACACAAGTTTTGAGCCACTAACCACATAAAGAAGTTGCACTTGGGCCATGAGAACTTGTGCCAAACTTGCTTCCACCAAGGGACCTCAATGTCCCCAAACAACTGTCTACCTAACTGCTTATAACCAGCCACAATAGAGTACTTTCCAGAAAACTCCAAATCATCCCAAGCCAAGACATTAGGTCCCCTAAAAGAGTTACAAGCATGGGAAGCCAGGAGTAGGGAAAGCTCATTCCTATCCCCCTAAGATCCTCCAGGTGGCCACTCAGAAGGATGCTTCCAGTGAAAGCTTATAACCAATCCATCATGTTGCTCCACCTTATAATGCTCCACAGTATCCTAGCCGACCGCAATAAAAACATCACAAATGGGCTAGATGTGAGGAAAAGAAGAGAGAATGGTAGGTTAACCATCCCACGAATCAGACCAAAATAGAGCCTATGACCCTGAATGACAGATCCAAAACAACACACTCTTAATCAGTTGTGCCCCCACTTTCAAAGTATGCCAAATCATAGAACCACTCCCTTCCAGAGGATAGCAACGAACCTCAAAAGAAGCAACACCTTGAAGACATTTATGGTTGAGAATACGAGCCCATAACTGATGTTCTTTGGTACACTATCACCAATAAAGCTTGGCAACAAGAGATTTCCCATTCAAAATAGCAGAGCGTAAACCAAGACCACCCTCCTGCTTTGGTCTACACACAAAATCTCACTTAACAAGGCTCCACTTAGAAGACAAAAAATTACCACTCCAAAGAAATTGATCAGAAAGAGCATCAAATTCCTTAAGGAAATGCATAGGATCCACTTGAACAAAGCCCCTATAGATAGGAAGGGCTTGGATAATAGACTTAAGAAGAGTCACTCTAGCAGCAGTAGATAGCCAACGATGGGTCTAGTGAGTAACCTTTCGCCTAAGCTTATCAAGAAAAAGCTTCCAAGAGGATCTGGGCTGACGACCAATAGCAAGAGGAATACCCAAGTAGAAAAAGGGAAGAGACCCAATTTGAAACCACAGAATAGCAATAATCCTCTATTGGATTGCATGAAGAGTATTAAAAAAGAATATAGATGACTTCTACTCAGTGACTTTTTGGCTTGAAGCCGCAAGGTAGATGTCCAAAGCTGCCCTGAAGGATTCAACCTCCCTAATAGGAGCCAGACCCATAAGAGAGGTTTCATACACAAATTTGAGATGAGAAAGCATAGGCGAGCCTATCCCCCACTGCCACCCATGAATCAATCCATGTAAAACCCAAGACTTAAGAAGTTGACTCAACCCCTCCGCCATAATAATAAAAAAATAAGGAGAGAGTGGATCTCCCTGGTGAATGCCCCTAGAAGCCCCAAATAGCTCTGAAGGTTCCTTGTTCACAATAACTAAAAAGGAGGAAGAGGTCACACAACTCAATATCCAACTCACCTAATAAGAGGAAAAGCCAAAGGCCAAAATAATCTTTTGAAGAAAACTCCATTTAACTCTATCACAAGCTTTGGCCATATCCAACTTGATAAACATAGAACTATCTTGAGAGGTTTCCATGGAATGAATAACTTTAGACGCAACCACCACCCCATCCAGAATTTAATGACTAGCCACAAAGCCACCTTGCTCCTCAAAAATGATCATAGGTAGACAAGATTTAATCCTCTCAGCAATCAACTTCGTAATACTCTTGTACACCACATTATAGAGCACAATAGGTCTGAAGAGATCAAGCCTGTTAGCACCTTCCTTCTTAGGAATGAGAACCAGAAAAGTAGCATTTAGGGCACGAAGCATCTACTTACTATGAAGAGACTCACGAACCATCTCCAATAAATCTAGCTTCACAATATCCCAAAACTCCTAGAAAAACTCAACTGGGAAACTATTAGGGCCAAGAGCTTTCCCCTTATTCATCCCAAACACCACCTCCTCCACTTTCGACAAAGTCACCTAGCGAGTAAGAGAAGCATTCAACTCATTAGAGATTAAGGAGGGAATGCAATCAAGGACCATATTCTCATCCACCTCAGTAGGAAGTGAATCCTCAGTGAACGGATCAGAGTAGAACTGACGAGCCTCCCTAGAAAAAGCCTGGTGTGAAGAGATTAAAAGACCCTCCGAGTTAACAAGAGAAGAAATAAAATACTCTGATGAGCTTATACCAAATGATGAAAAAAATCAGTATTCCTATCACCCTCTTGAAGCCAATCAATCCTAGCCTTTTGTTTCTAGAAAATCTCCTCACAAAGCTCCCACTCCTCCACCAACTTCATAGCCTAGCCCTCAGCATGCCCAAGAGCCTCTAAGAAACCCAAATCCTGAATCTGGCGAGTAATAACAGCAAGGTGAGCCTGCGCTTCTCTTTTCCTGGCCCAAAAATTACCAAAACATGACCTATTCCATCGCTTAAAATGATACTTGACATATTGCAGCTTCTTAACCAGAGAATACATAGCTATACCATACGCGGGGGTGCCATCCCACCACCACTGAGCAACAAGATCACCCAGATATGGATCACGTAGCCACATAAGCTAAAATTTGAAAGGAGGATTCTTTGGATTTGGGAAAGCAGAAGTTGAAAGCTTAATTGGCCAATGATCAAAGCCACACCAGTCAAGAATCTAAGAACAAATGACCAAGCTACCTCTAACCCAAGAGCAAGAGACAAGGAAACAATCAAGCCGCTGGGAAATCACTTCAGGCCCACTCCATCTATTATTCCAAGTGAATATTTTGTTAGAGTGTTTAACATCCACCAGATCAAGAGAGTCCACATTACTCTGAAATGTATCTGAAGTAGGACCAAGCCTAGGTAGCCCACCCCTTTTCTCCTCCAAACTCAACATAGCATTGAAATCACTAGCTAAGATCTAAGGTAGAAAGGGGGCACAAGACCTCACATACTTGATATGAGCCCAAAGTTGGATTTTACCATGAATGTCAATGAGAGCATAAACATTACTAGCCAAAATAGTCTCACTAGATTCCAAAACCAAAGCCACCATCGAAATAATAGACTGGCTAGAAATCCACAAACGAGGAACCACCTTATGAGGATTCTAGAAAAGAGCCAAACCCCCAGAGGTTCCCCTAGACCCAATATACTGACATTGGTCAGAAGACCAAATATGATGAGCATGTTGAAGCATACCATCCATCTAAAGCTTAGTTTCCTGAACACAAAAGATATCTGGAGACTGAACAACAATTAAATCTTGAATATCCTTTTGATGGGAGGTGTTATTCAACCCCCTTGCATTCCATGAGAGAATAATCATGAGGAAGGTTGAGAGAAGTGGGCCTCCGGTGTCTTAACAGAACCAAATTCCACCAACAAATCCCCAGTAGACTTAATCTTGTCTGCATCCTTCTTACGACTAGCCTTCAAAGAATTTTCAAAGTGCCCCTTCTTGAGAGGGCGTTGAACCACCCCCAAAGCAGGAGATGATCCCCAACCATTACCTGAAGAAAACATTGCCTTAGCTAAATCTGCTAAAGCAATATCATCCTACACATCTGTAGAGGCTCCAGGAGGTTCATAAATCCCCAACCCCAATGTCGGAGAAGTATTCTAAACAACAATCGCCTGTTCCATCCCTGAATCCAAATCAACATCCATACCAGTGGCCCCAGAAGAAAATTCAATAGGAATCCCTTCCTCCAAAGCCTGATTATCTAGGGCCTGAAACCGATTGAAACCCTGATCACTCTGTTTGTCCTTATAGACCTACTTCTGACCCCTCCCTTTATTTCTCTGCTTAACAGGAATAAAGCCACCCTTATCAGGTCCACCCTCGACCACAAATGCCTTTTCTTTATCCCCCTTCTCCACCAAAGGCCCAGAAGAAGGAGAAGAATCTGCTACCATTTTGGGTGCTCGAGGACACTAGCGCTGAAGGTTTCTGTACTTGTGACAAAAGCATAAATGAAAAGGAAGGGACTCATAATCAAGCAATTGAATCCATGAGGCAACACCAATACAAATTTCTAAAGAATCCGACAAAGGGTTATTTATATCAATTTCAACACAAATGCGAGTATAGGAGAATACCTTCTTATCCAATGTATTATGAGCAATGGCAGCCAACTTTCCTAACAAAGCAACAATCCAGTGTAGAATATCCTCCCTCCAAAACTCCAACGGCAGTCATGGAAGACAGACCCAAATAGGAACCCATGTAGGAAGATCCTCAGTTGCATTAAAACCTCCATGCCAAGGCTTAATGAACAAGCCAACATGATTGTAAAAATATGGCCCTCCCTTGAAAATACGATTGTGATTCGAGATACAAGAAAAATCAACCATGAAATAGCCATTCACAGCCACCAAAAGATCGAAATCACCTTCAACCTTCCAGGTCTGACGGATCCAAGACTCTAGCACTGAGAGAGGGATGTGAATACCCAAAAAGTTGCAAATCAAAACATGTTGGATCCAATAAGCAAAGTCCTCCTACACTGATTTAGGAGAAATAACCAAAATAGGGCGATCTTGGTATCGCGACAAGCACCCATTCACTTTCTTGAGCTTAGAGCTCTCACCCACAAAAGAAAAATCCATTTTTTGTGCATGCATGGTAGCCAAAAAGGGCTGAGATGGCTTTGGCCTAGCAAGCACTAGGCTGTTAGAAGCCCAAACCATACCCCAACCCTGAGCACCAACCCCAACTCCACCAAACCCACACCGCTTCCCCCACCCACAATCCACATAGCCTCCTTCCCACTACACCAAACAACCCCCACCCCTTCACCAACTAGCACGCAGGAGAGAAGCCATAGGCCCCAGCCTATTACTAGTTGTGGGCACCCAAGAGAAGGTCCACGCAGTCAAGGTAGGAGTGGGAGCACATACCAGGCATGCAACAACTTTTTTTCAGTACAAAATCATTAACAATCCAACTCCTAAATATTAGAATTTTGCTAAAATTTTGACAATTTTGTTAGATTCATGTCAGGTTCATCAAATGTGGAATAGGGTTTAAATTCAAAAAATATGCATGAATCAATGATAGCAACCACAAAACTATCTAATTCAAGTAATAAGACTCTATATCCAATAGTGAAGCACAAATGAACGTAGAAGTCCAAATAATGAAGCAATAATACCCAATCTCTATGTCATAATTGAATCACCTACATTGCTCTTCTCCATTTTGCTTTATTTGTGTTCTCATATTTGTAGTATGCAATATACTCAATGAGATTGATGTTTGCAATTGATAGAAAATATTAAAAGATTGTGGTTAAAGGGCATATGACTTGAAGGCTTCCTATTATATAAATCCCAATTCAAATGAAGGGCTAGGATTAGATGATGAGGTATGATGATCAATGGACAAGGTTAATTGAGACAAGGATAGGGATGGATGGACCAAAACTTGAGAAAGGGGTTGAGATTTAGGGATTAGTTAGGACAAAGATAAATTAAATAATAAGAAACATTATTTAATTTATGGAATGGTGAAATTAATAATTAAATAATTAAAATATTATTTAATTATAGAAGAAAAGGCAGAATGACAAATATTAACTAATTAAAAATAACTATTTAATTATAAAGATAAGAATATGAAAAAATAATTAAATAAATATAATTTATTTGATTATGACAAGAAAGGCTAATGAATAATTAAATAATTCAAATAACTATTTAATTATAGAGGAAAATGGTAATAAATAATTAAATAAATAAAATTGATTTAATTATAGATAGAAAAGGATAAGTTAGTGACACAATTTAAACAAAATTGATATATATTTAAATTAATCAAAGGTAGAATAGGCTAAAGTGAATTAATTAAATAATTAGGAATTATTTAATTAATAGAGGAATTATGACATCAGAAAATAATTATGGTAGGAATAAGGTGGACCAATGATAAAATGTTGCCTGCAGGCTCAAGACATTTTTTGGTGTCTACAAAAACAACTTTAAAAACATGCTTATATCATAAGTTACTTGACTATTTAATGAGCATTTGATAGATGGTTGTAGTAAAATTCCAGATTGAAATACATAGAGCGCTAGGCTTGCGAACTCAAACCTTTAGAATCACCATATAACCATTAGATTTACAAAGATCAATAGTTGAGAATTTATTTGAGATGGAACATTTGAATGGCGTCGCCTCTCACCAAACGTGATCTATTAATACAATAGTGATCAATTAATAGAACATGATCAATTTCATTCACTTTAATATTTGAGAAAAAATAAAAGAAGTGAAATTTCTACTGCTAAGTGATTTTATTTTTAAGTGAGAGGGTCAACACATAGGGAGATTTCTCATTGTAGTGCATCAAGGAAATTCTGGGTTCCAACATAGCCAGTCCACACCTATCAATGTCTCTATATTCATATTTTCAAGAATCAAAATCTGGGTAAGAGAAAGACAAAAATCCTACATTTCATCATTTCTTATTTTTTCATTCTTGGGGTTCAAGGTTGAAAACTTGAGAGTTTACACTATGCAAGCATGTCTACCACCACTACCAAACCAACTATTGGGAAATTCAAAGCAAAATCAAGTAGAAAAATAGATTATGTTGGGGTGCTTAAAACCCTAGGTTTCATGGATGAATACCATGATATTTATGATCCTAAAATTTATAGTAGGTTTACCTCAAAACTTAGATTTTCATGTGAGAATAAGGTTTCAAATAAAATACAAACTACCAATAGTAAAACAATATCAGTTAATAATATCACTACACTGTGGGTAGTTGGATTGTGGTGCATGATTTTACGTGAGGTTTTCCCTTGCCCATAGTTTATCATGATTTGTGCCCACAATTATGATGATAAAAAAATTAATTGTTAATAAATATATTAAAGAATAAATTTTATCCATTACTACAAAATAATTTTGAAATGTGTTGGGGTTTATAGTTGAAAATCTTGGAAACATCCACATTGACCTAGAAAAACTTGCTAGTGATTATGAACCATTTAATGAAGAGGAGAAAATTACTTTTCTAATTAAAATAGCTCAAGATTTTCATAGTAACTCATTCAAAAATAATTTTATGCCTCCTTATGATTTAGAATTTTTTAGACCATGGGTTCAGGATACTATTTCTATACACAATAATCTCAGGTTGGATAGCAATTGGGAAGTGGGTGCAAGCCTCTTTGAAATGGTATTTAATATCCATTATGCTAAGTGACCTGTCAATAATAAATTTCTTCAACACATTGTAGAATCCATGTATAAAGAATTTTTAATGATTAAAGAAGGTTCCACTAAGACATTTAGGTTCACAACCTACTAGTGCTATTTTTTGCTATTCAAATTTAGTGGAATGTTTTTGACCAACAAGCTTCAGATTCAACCCTATAAAAATGCTAAGAGAAAAGAAATGGATCCAATATATGATTGGATCACTAATGGGCATGTACACCAAGATGGAGCACAAAGGGGCCAAATGCCAAAAAATGAGCAAAATGTGCTCACGTTTTGAAGAAATTCAAATAACATGCACACACTTTTTGAAAGAGAAATGTGTATACATTTTTTATGAAAAAAATGCATTCACATTTTTATGAAATAAAAAGCATACGTGTTTTGCTTAATAAAGTTATAAAAAGAAAGAAACCTATTCGTTTTTATCATCTATGGGTTATGTTTTCTACAATAGTTTTCTTTCCCTCATCTCTACGTAATGTGAACTTGTTTTTCCCTTTTCAACCTAGCTTCACAATTCCATGCCCGACAAGAGGTAAGTGATATTTTTTTTGCATTATATAAAATGGACTATTTTTTATCAATTTCATTTTTTTTTAATTATATAATAGATCATGTAAACCATTATCCACAACCAAATTTAAATGCTGAATTACCTAAGGAAAACCCTAGGATGCCTAATCCTCCTCCTACCCTTCCAACAAACCTTGGAAAAACCAAGAATATTTGTTAAGGCATTTAGAGAAAAAAAAAGTTGCAATTCATGAATTAGTTTCAAAATTTGAGGGGTTCAACATCAAACCAAGATCACCAATCCCTTGCCTCAATATTGGAAGCCATAATGATGAATGTTGACACTATCATGAATCAAATAAATCAATATAAAACTTATAGAGATTCATGTAATCAATATTATGCAACAAAATTGTCCTATGATGTGAAAAATAAAGACATAAGAAAATAAATCATATGTATTTTTTTATGAATCCTAGAACCAATGAACCCATTCCTTCAAATTTAAAGAGGTTTTCAATACATTGGTGTAATAATGATGAGATAAGAAATTATTTATGGGATAGGTGGTGGATGGTCTTTGACCAAACTCCATGTAATAATTATGAGGTGCTGCTATATTTTCTAAGAAAACTATATTGTGAGTTTATCCTTTATCAAATTCTCAATTATTTTGATATGAGGGAGTTTCAAGGAAGAGGTGGAGGCTTTTCCCAAAATAGACCAGTAGCTCATTGGTAGATAACCATGCACATCGAAGAACACTCACACAAAGACCTATTTATCATGTGAAAATTCTAGTAGCTATTGGGGAGAGTATGGAGGTGTAGAATATCCATACAAATGATAGCCTGACATACATCATTATGGAGAATTACACATAAATATCCCAACCTTTTTCCTCATAGGATGATGCAACAACTCAACCATCTAGCTCTAGTGTTCCTAGCTCTCATTTATGCCTAAACTATTGTAATCTATGCTTTGGGAGAGATAGCGATGCAGAGGGTGAAGATGGTTCCACCTCCCATGTGTGTTCCAATTGTCAATATATATATCATGGGATTAGCAAGGATTATTAAGGTGGTGCATTAGATAATGTAGTGATGAAAAATTAGTTGTTGAATGAGGTGTATGCTAGTCAAATGTAGGCATGTTGATTTGAATTTATGAAATTTTATCGATTAAATACTTAAAAATTGTAAATGTAAATAAATTTTAATTATAAAATTGAATTAAATTGATGCAAACATTATACATTTCAAGGTGTAACACCATAGTTTGGTACATCATCAAGTATTCCTACTATTGGATGTTGTGGTTGTGTTGTTGATATGTGGTTTTCATTGATGTCAACACTATTAGCATTAATGTATTTAAGGTTGTATATGTCGAGGATTTTGAGAAAATTGTAATGAAATGAATTGCAGGTTGTCAGTGGTGAAGTGAAGTTTAGTTTGTCGATGAGCTCAATACGTTGATGATTAGAGGTTGTGGACTAAAGGGTTTCTTGTCGAGTATATCTAGTTTATCCACATCGAGTTTCAGAGATTTGCGTGAAGATTTAATCGTGTTATGAAGATTTGTATTTTGACATTTTTTTTGTTGCTTCAGTTGGTGTTCTTGATTGAAGATAATGTGATTCTAGTAAGTTTAGTTGTTGTGGATACTTATCTAGTGATTCATGATTTTATTGGATGCTTCTAGATCATGCTCTATCTATGTTGGCATGTCTACATTGATCGGTGTGTTCATGATCCATGATTTTCTCTTGTGTGTTCATATTTTTCGTGTTCTTGCCCGATAGGGTATTGTAGCATGTTATGGATCTTCAAGGAATAATTAATGAAGGTGGTTCATGTTTGAAGATGTTATTTTGGGTCTTCACTATGTTGTGGCAGACTTTGGTTGATTTGCATTAATAATCTTTATTGTTTTGGGCCGACAATTTGTATTCATTTTATTATTTTGTTGAGGCTGACATGTAGCAATGAAATTTCTTGTTGCATATATATATAAGCAATTGTTTATTCCATTTGAAGATGTGTGTGGTGTGTGAGATGTGTGAATAATGTTCAAATCATTCGAAGGCAGAGCAGAGTGTGAAGAAGAGTGAAGAAGTGTTCATGTGCATAACCATAATTATAATCAGGAATTAGCATATGCTATTTTATTAGTTCAAAATCCAGATGGTTGTAATCTTAATGTTTTTGTAAGACACTGTGTCTTCCTTTGTTATTGAGCAGTGAGCTCTATGCAGTGTGCCTGAATGCATGTGCATTCCCCATTATTCTTTCTTATACTTTTAATAGGGTATAATCTTATGGACTAACCTCCATCGTGGTTTTTCCCCTAATAGGGTTTCCACATAAAAATATTGGTGTTATGTGTGTTTCTGATGTGTTGTTGATTTATGATTTCATTATTATTAATCAAATCTGAGAATTATTTGAAATTATTTGACAATTGATTAACCCCCCCCTCTAATTTGTTTTCCCTTGTGTTGCCAACAATTGGTATCAAAGCAGGTTCCTTGGAAAAAGCTTAACAACTTGAGGCGATCTAGGATGGCAACTCATGAGAAGGATAGTCTGATATTTTATGGAACAAATTATTCTCTATGGAAGACTCAAAGGGAGTGTCATATGAGATGAATTAGTGAATCCTACTAGGGAATTACAAGTAATAAGTATGTTATTCCTCAAAATGGTCCTACTACTACTGTTGAGATTAGGGATGTTGAATACAATATCAGGGCTAAGGAAGCATTTTTGAGTTTTTTGACTGATTTTGAGATGACAAATGTTATGGGTCTGAAGACTACTTATGAGATCTAGAAAAAGTTGGAAAATTTGTATGAAGGTGAGGCTAATGTGAAGATTGCTAAGCTACAAAGTTTGAAAGGGAAATATGAAATGTTGAGAATGGGTGATGATGAGAATATTACTACTTTCTTGCAAAGAGTGAATGAATTTGTGTGTGGTATCAGATGTGCTGGTGGACAGTTGGAAGAATTAGAGATTGTTGCAAAAGTGCTTAGATCCTTTCCTATTGCATACAAATTCAAAGCTATAGCTATTGAAGAGCTCTAGACTGTGACAAATGTAACTAGAGATATGTTGATTGGTAAACTTACTACTTTTGAGTTGAGTGAATTCGGTGATGCCCTTCCTAAGATAGAATCTGTATTCAAGGCCACTACATTCAGAAGAGATAAACAAAGATATGATCTAGGTGAAATTTATTCTGGAAAGGTATTCAAGTATGAGGAAGAAATGATAAAAATTGAAGAAGAAGAAAGAGAATTGAATGAGTTTGAAGCACTTATTTTCGAAAGAGAAGCAAGAGGACATGGTAAGTATAAAGGAAATTTGGCTATTAAATGTTTTTCTTGCAATAAGATAGGTCATTTTGCATCACATTGTCCAGAAAGAGTTCCTAAGTCAAGACCTAACAAGCCTAAATTTCAAAGGAAGTGTTATTATGTTGTTGATGAAGGTGTGACAGATGATGAATTTGATAAAGGGAATGCAAGTGAGGACGAATGGGTATTTATTTCTATCAAGGAAAATAATCTTGTGTCTACTGAATCTGCTAGTTGTAAAAATGTGGTGAAATCCCTAGCTACTCGAGTTGAAGAGAAGGATGAATGGGTAATTGATAGTGGATGCTCTCATCACATAACAGGCGATAAAAACAAATTTGTGAGCCTGCAAAATTATGATGGTGGTGTTGTAAGATTTGGTGATAACAATGGTGGTGTAATCCATGGCAGATGATGCATTTCTCTTGATGGTAAGAATAATACTGATGATGTTCTTTATGTGGAAGGTTTGAAGCATAAATTTTTAAGTGTTGGTCAGATGGTTAAAAAGAGATACAATATTCAATTCAGGGATGGAAAGTGCAGAATATTGGGAAGTTCTGGAAATGTGATTGCTTCAGGTACAAAAACAAAAGGTAACATCTTTCACCTGAATGTTGCTAGTAATTTTTTTTGATTGCTCAATTTGATGAAAGTTGGTTGTGGAATAGGAGAATGTGTCATTTTAACTTTGAAAATATTATCAAGATAAGTTCTACTCAGGCAGTGAGAGATCTTCCTAAGTTAGTAAATCCTACTAATGCCACATGCAAGGAATGTCAGTTAGGGAAGTAAACTAGAATTTCAGTTTGGAGCAAACAACATTTTTCAAATGAATTGTTGGAGCTTGTGCATACTGACTTGTGTGGTCCTTCTAGAGTAAGAAGTTTACAAGGTTATAGGTATTTCATGTTGCTTATTAATGATTATTCTAGAATGATGTGGGTTACTTTCTTAAGGGAGAAATTTCAAGCTCTAGAGAAGCTCAAGATCTTTAAGGCTATGGTATAGATACAGATAGGTCTGAAGATAAAGTGTCTGAGATCAAATAGAGGTGGTGAATTCACTTTTGGTGAGTTTAATTATTTTTGTGAAGTGCATGGGATAAAGAGACAATTATTTGCACCATAGACACCTTAGGAAAATGGAGTTGTGGAAAGGAAGAACATAATAGTTCAAGATGCTGCTATAACTATGATGCTAGAGGGAAATTTTCCTCAAATCTACTAGAGAGAAGCTATGAGTAATGTTGTTTACATCCTGAACCAGGTACAAAATCAAAGGTGATACTAGTAAGACCCCTTTTGAGCTATGGTCTGGTCATAAGCCTGCTATTAGACTCTTCAAAATATTTGGGAGTAGATGCTATATCAAAAGAGATGAAGATATAGCAAATTTTGATGCTAGAAGTGATGAAGGAATCTTTCTTGGTTATTCTACTAAGAGTAAGGCCTACCCGTGCTACAAGAGATTGAGGAAAATGGTTGAAACTAAACATGTTAAGGTTGATGAAGACATTGCTAGACCATCCAGAACTTGTGGATATGATTTTGATGATTAGAATGATAGTACAAATAAAGGAAAGAATTTTGAGACTCAAAATCAAGTTAAGATCATTCTAGTGAATCAGAAAAATGAAGATGAAGAAGAAACTAGTGAAAGTGTAGAAGAGAGATCACAAGATCCTGAAGTTCAAGAACATCCTAAGACTCCAAGGTATGTGAGATTAAATCAAATAATAGGTGATAAGAACAAAAGGTGTCCAAACTAGGAGAAAGATTGCAGAAGAATACTATTTGATTTCAAAGACTAAGCCTAACAGTGTGAATGAAGCATGCAAAGATGAACATTGGATTGAAGAAATGAAAGAATAACTACAAAAAATTGAGAAGAATAATACATGGATTCTTGTTCCTAGACCTAAGAACAAAAATGTAATTGGAACTTGTATACACCTAAAAATGGTCATCGCCTTTAATTAATTAAATACTAGCTATTTGATTAGTATTCCAACTACGTATAAATAAATTCTTGATTTATTTATATTGTTCACCTTTCTCTAATTCTCCAAATCAAAAAACATATTCTTCTAAATTAATTAAATAAACAAGATTCCCTAAACTTGTTTTATTTAATTAGTCTTCACTAAATCCAATTAGGAATTAGAGCACATTTCTACAACTTTTTGTGCCACCTCACCAAGGTCACATGAAAATAAATAACTCTAATTTTTAATTAGAATTATCTTCAACTCATTTCAAAAAGCACATGGCTCATTTCCTCCCACACTTCAACCAATTTTGGAGCACATGAATTATTCCTCCCACACTTCCACCAATTTTGGAGCACATGACTTATTCCTCCCACACTTCCACTAATTTTGGAAGCACGTGGTCTTCTCTTCTCACACTTGAATCTTCCATCCAAATGGCATGTTTTCTTTGGCCAAGGGGACAACATCTTGATTCTCTCCATCTTCACCATCCATTCTTCTTGTTTGAATTTGGATAGTTGATTATTGCTACCTCACTATATGCTTGGAAAAGGCTATAAATACAACCCTTGGGCCTTGTATTTTGCATCCACATTTGAAGTAGAGTTATTATGCAAGTTAATCATTGGAGCTTGGAGCATTTTTGGAGTCTTATAGCTAGTTTTTACATCATGTTTAACTTTGCATTTACATCTTAGCTTTAAATATTGCATCATAGTTGCATTTTAGATTAGTACATTTTTAGTTTGCATTTGAGCATATGGAGTATCATATGTAGATCATTCTAGTTCAATACCATAGAATCCACCTCCACTTGTTCATTTAACATAAACATCATCCTCCACTCATCATGGCATTCATCATCATTGTTTGCATATAGTTTCATGTAGGCATTTAGTTGGCTTAAATGTTTCATACTAATCTTGTTTCTTAAGTGTCATTATAATATCCTTTGTACACATAGAAATCTAAGGGCCAAAAGGTTAAAAGAATCATTAAGAATAGAGGACAATGAGATGTTCTTGAAAGATTTAGTTTGTTGCAAATTAGAATAGTTTCTTTTCTTCGAATCTTTGAATATAAATTGTTTCATTAAGTTTTTTTTTATACTAAATTTGCACATTTCACACACACACAAAATGGCACCCACTATGGGGCATTCCCTTGTTTATTACACTAACATGCTTGGAAATTTATGTTCATAGGTTTGAATGTGAGCCTTTTGGAGCTTCTTGGAGCCTTTTGGATCCTTTTGGAGCCTCTTGCACCCATTTTGGAGCCTCTTGGAGCTTCTTGGAGCCTTTTTCACTTGTTCTAGCGCATTTTGTCTTTGTTTTTGCACCTTTTGCTTCTAGATTAGCACTTTTTGTCTCTATTTTAGCACTTTTATAGTCAATCTTAAAATGGTTGTGTCTTGGTCATACATAGGTCTTTTTCAGAGCTTTTTTATTTGAAATGGGGTAGAATTTCATAAAATATGCAATGGTGTAGGTGTTTCTCAATTTTTGTCTCTATTTTGGTGCATTTGGTCTCTATTTTGGCACCTTTTGTCTTTGTTTTAGGGCCTTTTGCACAATTTTTGGCTGCTCTATCTCTGTTTAGTCTCTATTTTGGCACCTTTTGCAGTTTCCAAAGGCTAATACTTTGTGTTGTTATTTTGTAGGTTTCCCAAAAACACTTTTCAAAGACACTCTTATCAAACTACTGACATATTGTAGGGGCTCGAAGTGATTTACTTGTTTCCTTTTGATTAAGATAGGAATATAGCTTAATTAAAAGGTTAACGAACACCATGTTTCCTTTTGGTTAAGTTAGGAACATAGCTTAATTAAAGGGTTAATGAACCCCATGTATTTTGTGCTTGATGGATGGTAGGCATATGCTCTCCCCTTAACTGGGTGACCAAAAAGATAGACCCATTCACTTTTGTGTGTGAGTGTGAGTTGAGTATATCACACGTGTTCTCTCTTTATTCATGTGGAATAAAGATTGATTGAACTATGGGTATACTTGCTTTCTTTTGTTTACCTTAGAGGGCCTACCTTGTGGGAAAAAGTAATCACCCAAGGGAATGACCCAACCGGTAACAGGCTAAAGCCAAGTGCATTTCCAGGTATATAAGTGTGG
Source organism: Sequoia sempervirens (assembly GCA_007258455.2). Taxonomy (NCBI): domain Eukaryota; kingdom Viridiplantae; phylum Streptophyta; class Pinopsida; order Cupressales; family Cupressaceae; genus Sequoia; species Sequoia sempervirens. Next base: position 103,349,371 of record VDFB02105785.1, read on the forward strand.
ATATTGGAACAAAGGCTAGTATCACGAGGTTGGTTATGACAAGAAGGGCAGCAATGGTCTCTCGCCACATGGATCAACCCACATGAACGAAAATACCTTACTAAAACCCTTGTTGTAGTTTTCCCCAATCCTTTATCTATTCTTTGGTGTAGCAATGGTCATTGTGAAGGAATCCACATTCTCACAATTCTTAGTAGAGATTATAAATATGCCATGGGAGATTCATGGGTATTGGTGCTTGGTTGCCCTGAGAAGGGAGTACCATGGAGGGGAGCTAGTGAGGTCAATCATCTAGTCATTCGCTAATAAAAAGTGTGGTTGGGGTAGAACCCACATGGAATCCAAAAGAATACAACATTTCACAACCTTAGGAGTGTACATTGCTTGATGTTTCTTTATCAAATTGTTTTCAAAACAAAAAAAATGTCACATATCAAAAGTGCAAACCCTGATTCAGAATTGCACTTAGTGAAACAACCAAGTCTTCCATTGAAAATTGGGAAAACCAAGCAAATTTTCAAAGAAAGTTTCAAAAAAACCAAGTTTGAACCTGTTCTGGCACCTTTTGTCTCTGTTTTGGTGCCTTTTGCAAAACACAAAATAGTGACCTAGGTTCATTTCTTGCCTGACAGTTAGTCTCATCTTGGGAATCCTCAGAAGTATTCAACCAGTCCTTAGGTAAAATAGAGTTTGAACATGGGTGTTACCAAATGATTTCATGAAAGATTAAAATTTGGAAACCAAAGTCCAAACCTCTTATTCCAAAAGAACATCAAAAACGTCTATCAACACTTTACAACTTTAGAGAGAGGTTGACCTTCAATTTCTATAAAAGAGATTGTAATAACAATCCCAACTTGTACTCATTTTACTATTGTTGAAATCCAATACTTTTCCAAAGATTTGAGTACCTCATTTAGGAAGAACATTTATCACCAGTTTCACAATTTGAACCAAAATTTTGAAATTTTCTCAAGTCCAAGATCATTCCTTAGGTACCGTAGAAGTCTAAACTTGTTCAAATTGACCTCTACAAGTGGAATTTTCCAACCTAAACCCATATCTAACATCACAAAGTACTAACATCATAAAATTTATTACACCTTTGATTATTAAGCCTAGTTTCATTATCAAGATTTATCATCCTCTCATCACGAAACGAAGCTATATAATCAAATCCAGTCTAGTCTCATTAGAATTTATCATTCTAATTGACTTAGTTGTAATCCTTTGTACTTTTTCAAAACCTAGATAAAAGTTTAGTCTAAACTATAACACTTGTATGCCCATTCAAACAAGGTTACAAAAATGAAAAATTAAGGAAAAAGGACTCAAAAATCAAAACATCGAAACTCCGACCATTGAAATTCCAACCATTGAAACTCCAATCATTGAGACTCAAAACAATGAAACTCAAAATAGTGAAACGCAAAACACCATGGTGGAGGCTGAAGAGAATCCTTTTCATGGACTCAACAACACTAATGTGGAAGAAATTATTGAAGAAGATATTCAACATGCTAAACAAGACCCCAATTTCCACAAGTGTTTAGAAAAGATTTTCAAAAGAAATGGGGAAAAATACCTCCTTATGCTAGCCAAACAAGGTACCAAATTACCATAAGACTTTGATGTTAATCAATTGAAAGAACCTCCTAAAAATCTTGAAATAGAACATGTGGTTTCCCTAACTCAACAAATGATAAATCTCCAACAACAAATTCTTGACATGCAAAGAGGAACCTCCAAACGATACTTAATCCAAGACATTTTTCCTTATCCATTTGATGAAAGTACTCACATGATACCATTTCCCAAAAATTATGAATTTCCAAAGTATGACAAATACAATGGCAAAACTGATCTGATAGACCATGTGATGGAATTTAGGAGCATGAGTCTTGAATTTGCATATGAGGAAACATATTTGATGAGATTATTCCCAAGAAGCTTAGGTGGACATTGTATTGAATGGTTCTCCAAACTCACCCCACCAATTAACACCTTTGAGGAATTAGTCAACAAGTTCATCACCCAATATTCATAGAACATCCAACATGACATCACAATGAAACATCTTTGTAACCTAAAACAAAAGAAGGGTGAATCATTCCTTGTGTTCTTGCAAAAATGGAGAAGGTTATTTGCACGATATTCTCATCCCATACCCAAAAAGGAAAAGATAGAAATCTTTATTGACAACCTCAATGACATGATGAGTTATAGATTGGAATTGCAATGTCCCCCAACCTTCGAAAAATTGATAGAAAATGGGATTAAAATTGAAGAGGCTTTAGTCAAGAGAGGATTCGTCAAAATGTACAATGAAAAAAACTCATCAAACTCCTCCAACAATTACAATAGTGGTGACAAACCCAAGTTTTGGCAATGCAACAAGAATGTTGGTAACAACGATGCTTCAGCTGAAAGAAAAAATGCAAAATGCATATTCAATTTGATAGCCGCTGCCACCAAAACCAATCAAAACATCAGCCCAAACAATAATGAATCTAAACTAGCTTCAACCTCATACAAAATACCATCATCAAATCAAAGAAGGTTCACACCTTTGGGACAATCCTTAGAATCAGCACTAAAAGAGCTTCTTGAAGCCAAGGTTATAATGTTACCGGAGGCACAAGATTACAACCCACAAGTTAAACCACCATGGTGGAATGATGCACATTTTTGTGACTTTGATAGGAACAAAGGACATAAAACTAATGACTGCATACAACTGAAACATTTAGTGCAAGATTTGATTGATAACAAGACACTATTTGTAGAGGGACCTCAAACAAACAATGATCATGGAGCGTTTAAGAACCTTCTACCAAACTATGAAAAGGGGGAATCCTTGTCAGTGAACACCAAAGGAAAGAATGTAAACTATGTCTATGATACTACTGTTCTTAACAATTTTGTTGTTGGTAATCCAATCAATGATAAACAAAGCATTATCCTAGCTAATTCAAAAGTTTTCCAATCCCAACCTATGGTGGGACATGTAACCGCACCTCATTTCCTATCATTTACTAAAAATGATAATGCATCACTCACCCATCTGCATAATGCTCCACTTCATATTGAGTTTTTGATCCATAAATGTTTGGTCAAACGTGTTCTAATAGATGGAGGAGTTGGTTTAAATATCTGCTCTTTAAAGTTTATACATTCCTTGGGATATTCAGAAAATGTAATAGACTCTAGTAAAAAGATTACCATGAAGGGATATGATGCAGAAGAGTGCTTACCTAAAGGATAATTTACTCTACCAATCAGAATCAGCCCTGTGGTGAAAGATGTGGTTTTCAAAGTCCTTGATCTCCCCTTGACCTATAATATCCCTCTTGGAAGACCATGGATACATGAAATGCAAGTAGTTTCCTCTACATACCATCAATGCTTCAAATTTTCTCACGATGGAGTCAAAATCACAATACAAGGAGATCCTAATTCTTTCATTTTTGGCCATAATCAAAGTCCTAAAGTTGAAATCTCCATCCCTAGCAATTGTGAAGCATCCTCCCCTCAAATAAATGTTGATCATGAAACCGTCAAAACATCCACTCTAGTCACTACACTATCAAACCCAAAAGTCCAAATTCATGATCTAGGAATGCAGAGAATACCATTTGGATAAGTTGCTAATGAATGACACTACTACTATTGTCGAAAAAGGTTAGACTTCTAAACATGATGTTGAGACTGCTATAGAAGAAATGTAGAAAGATGACCACGCAGGGATTGAAACCTTTTGGGATCCTGATGATACACCTACCCTTTCCATATCCTGCTACACTCAAGCTTTTGATACCTATGATAACCCCCTATTTGGCCAGGATATCTATGATAACCCACTTTTTGACCAGGATCCTACTAAGGATATCCAACCATCCTTCCATCACACTTGCCCTAGGCTATGGTGTGAATCTCCTAATGTTCCCTCTATCAAGTCATCTTGCCAAGCCACTAAGGATGTGCAAGCCTCCATTGATGTTAGCAGTACCAAAAAGGATAATATCAAAGACTTCATTGATGGCATCACCACTCCCACTTCATTCATCTCACCCACATCCATCCACCTTGTAGACATGGATCAACAAGTATCATCTAAAGAAAATATAAAGGAGGAAAATCATAAATCAAAGGTAAAAATGCATTTTTCAAAAGGAGATTCAAAATCAAAAGAAAGCTTTCCATGAAAGAAAAATCAATAAAAGTCCCTTAGCCAAAATAAAAAGCTATTGGACAAATCAAAAGAAAAAAAGGATCAAGCAAATTCCCTTAGCCAATACAAAAAGCTATTGGACCAATCAAAAAGAAAGAAAGATCCAGATGAGTCACCTAGCCAAAATAAAAAGCTACCAAACAAATCAAAAATCAAAGTCAAAAATAAAAGCGAGAAAAAGTTGATCTCCAAACATACCTCTCCCTCAAAACTCATTGGGGGCATCTATCAAAGAATAAAATCAAAGAAAGAACTTGTTGATTCACATTCTACATCCATGTCACTCATACCACATATTCCCTTTCACCCATCCATGTTCACATACCTGCCATATGATTACACTTCCATTGGTGATGTCTTTCAATGCATCTTTGATGGCGACCCCTTCAGGTACTATAACTCATTAATTGCCCAAGCTCCTTTTTGTCTGAAGCCTGATGGCCCATATAGTGTGCACATTAGGGATCCTATCATAACCTCTTTCAACCATCATATTTTCCACTCATGTTATTCATTTTGATTAGGTCCTTTTATCCAACATGGTCATTCACATAAGATCAAGGCATCGTCACAGTAGTCTTTGGATCAAGAGCATATCAATTGTCTACACCAGAAGGGTAGTTTTTTTATGAACCCCTCAATAGCCTTCATCTCAAGAATTTTTACACTTGAATCATCCAAGTGCATTGGGAAAAGGTGTAGAAAAATAGCAAAAACATCAAAATTTTCCTGAAAAATGGCTACCTTGATGAAAACTTGGCAAACAGGCATCTTGGTAACAACAAAAAAAAATCAGAAAAATACAAAAATACAAAAAAAATAAAAAAATCAAAAAGATCAAAAAGTTCATAAAATCTAAAAAAGTGCAATAAAAACAAATAGTGAAAACCTGGAAACAAGTGCTATTTGTGATAGGTTAGCTTTTCCATCTATTTGGGCATGTTGACTATTCACATTTTCCATTTGCTTTCGCCATCCATCTGCCTATCCTTTGAAAGTACCATGTACATATCCTGACATCGTGGTTGTGTCTCACCCTAGACTGGGGGCAATATCTTGAACTCACTGGGGGCAACAAACTTTGAGCTTGAATTAATAGAAAAATAGTAGTAAAACAAATACAACAAAAACAATGATCATAGCACAACCAACATTGAACATCAATCACCTTTCGAAGCACATCAAACATCCATATCATATCAAAATCCAAAAATAGGACAAAAGTCAGTAAAAAATAGAGTGATCAAGTCGAACTATGTGGTCTCTGCGTGGACAACATAGGAAATTCTAATCTTTGATCAGCCCTGATACCCCTAGGATAGGTCCTTAGGTTAGGTTTTTGGTCAAAATCTCAAAAAATGCCTAAAAATTGGAAAATCAAAAAATCCCAAAAACATCAGAAAATCAGACATAAAATCAAATCAAAAGGATGATGCTCTTGTGAATCATGGGTTATCACATTAAACATAAATGTTCAATTGTTGTACTTAGATTTTTGTTATCATATCTCGAGAGCACCTCAATGATGTATCAAACTAGAGGAGCTAGGAAGGAGTATGATTTTTCTTTGTTTGTTGTTTGTGAGTTGATCATTATTACTGTGCAAATTTTTGTGAGACGTGCTACAAAGTATCACTGATGACATTCTAAATTTGCATAGGAAAAGTATTAACTCTTTCATGTTTATGCAAGCAATTCTCAGGTCATCTCAATTTAATTATACTTAGATGGTTGTGTTAACTTGCACTATCAAACATCATGGAAGTAGTACTCAGGTCATCATGGTCTAAATATACCATTGATTCTTGTACTCACTTTAAACATTTTAAAGGCCTAATGATGATAAAAGGCATGAAAATTTGGCTATTATGAATGACAACTTTTGCATACGAGACTGGAATAGTTAGAATAGATTGCATCCATGTTAGTTTGCATCTCTATTTATGGCCTTTCCAAACCTGCAACAATGATGTTATCTCTTGAATTAAGGGATTGAGTACACTTGACATTTCCAAAAACACATCATTTTCATATAATTAGAAAAAATTCTCATTTAACTGCATATTAGTATCATTTGCATACATTAGGAAACATTACAACATCATTCATCCATTCATTCATCACAATATTTGCATCGGAAAACAAAAATTGACATCCATTGTATCTCATTTACATAATCAAAATAATTTCATTTATTGGCATTAGGGAAGTGGTTCACTAAGCTTAAATGAGCGATTTTCTTCATATTTCCAAAAGAATTGGGAAATATTTCAGGTTTTGTGAAGCTTAATGTAACAAAGAATCAACTGACGACAACCTTCCCACAAATCTTGGAAGGTGGATAGATTCACTCATTTAAGCTTAAGACCCTAGAACACAATCATCTGCATAATCATTTGCATCACATAATCATCATTCATCCTTACAAAACATCACACATCATTTGTATCGCATCCATAAATATTCAACATAATCATCACATGGAACATCTTACATCATTTGCATAATCAAATCCATCATCCATAAAGCATAAAAAAATCATCATTTCATACATCACATATAAACATCACCTAAACATCAACATAAATATGCATCATCATGTGATCATTTCATATACACATTCATTCATTTAGTACATCATTTATTTGTATTAGAAAAGTACAAAAAAAAATCAAATCCATAAGATGACATATCATCAACATCATGCATAGCATATCATCATCATAACATGGAAATTAAATGAATCCTATAGACATCATTCATAAAGCATCATAGAATCATAACACATCAGTTGCATCACCATTTTCATCCATAACATATCATATCATCATCATATAGAACATCATACAACATACATAATAGAAAGTAAATGCATCCATCATTATCATCATGATCATCATCACATAAATCATAGACACATAGATCAATCATCATCATTGCTACATATCATATAACCTCAAAATCATAATGTCAAGTGTACAATGATATCCAAACATGGAGAGATACATCAAAAAAGTCACAAAAATCACAAAATCTTTGACTGAATAAGTGTATACATCAAGTATTAGTACATCATCAAGTCTCAGTACATTAATCAATCCTATACTAGGGAATGTCAATCAATCAAAGAAGTCAAACCACATCACTCAATCAAATCTGAATCTACCTACACCAGATGCGAAATCATGTCCCACATCTTCAGGAAGTGTTCCCTAGTCTAAAGAATTCTAAAATTCTCCTTTGATCATAACATATCACAAATCAATAATCTTATCAATCAATTCAACCTCACCTATGATGAGGTTCATCAATCGATCCTGTGATAGGTCGAATATAAGTGTTAGAAAACAAGCAACAAGTAAAAGAGTGCAAATAAACACTAAAATAACCTACACCTCAAGATTAGCCTAAGTTGGAAACAATACAAAGTAAAAGAAACAAAATAGAACTCTATACCTTGCGTCGATTTGATCCTTTGGTTGGCCCTTCGATCTTTGATGTGTATGCTCCTTAGATGGCAAGCAGATGCAAGCTAAGTGATGTTGTGAGGATGAGTGCAAGTGGATGAAAACAAGAAAATGGCTAAGTGTAGGTTGAGAAACAAAACCGCAAGAGTTTGGCTAGCAAAATGATCTCCCTAAAATGAGAGAAAAGAGGGGGTATTTATAGGATTTTTGAGAATTCCTAGGGGAAATGGACAGTCAAGATTGAGCCACAAAAGATCAAGATGTAGGGCTAAGGTGAGTTGAGAACTCACAAGCCCTCACATCTTGACATGTGGCATGTGATTTAGCCCTAAAAGGTGAAGTGGACATGAGGTGGAAGGAGAAGGACATGACATGGAGAGAGGTACAAAGTACCTTGGGTTTGGACAAGATCTCCTCATAAAGGAGGTCCTTGTCCCCATGTGGGTGAGAGGACATGTGAGGGATTAAAAATTCCTCAAATATTCTCATGGGGAGATGGGAAAGAATAAAAAATAAGTGAAGGACATGTGGGGAGAAGTGAAGGAATTAAAAATTCCTTTTGGATGCCTTGGGGGATTAAATGTGAATTAAAAATTCACATAGGGAAGTGGAGTGCCTTGTGCAAAAGGAGAAAGCCTTTAATAAGGTTGACTCAAGGACATATGCCATAAATAGGATGAGGATTATGTTAGACTAATCAAATGATTAAGGTTGTGCAAGTACTCAGTTAGAGGGACTAATGAATCATTAGAAGCAAGTGGGAAATTATGGAGGATGTGACCTTAATGAGGGTTAAGGGTGTGCACATGCTAACCCTAGTTAATTAGAAGAAGATGAAGTAATTAAGATGGATTAGGGACCAACTTGCAAAAGTTGGAGGATGTGACCATGAGAGAGAAAAAAGGAATTAAAAATGAATTTTAATTCAAAAGGGGAATATGACTAGATTAAATAAAAGGGTATATTTATTTAATTTAGAGGAAGAGGGGTAAAGTATTAAATTGAATACTTTAGGATCCTTATGCAAGATGCGGGGTATTAATTAAACAACTGGTTTAATTAATATTGACATAGGGGATGAACAACCGGATGAATAAGGAGACACGTTTGATCATATGGAAGTGATCAAATTGGATGTCTACATTTTGCCCCTCTTCGAAATACTATTAGAATAATAGGGTTTCGAAGAAAAACAGAATACAGATGACTCTGTGGAGGAAGAGACCAGAAAAAGAGATGCCCCAGCATGGTGGAATGCGCGTGAGCTGCCCCAAACAGAGGGAATGCAGAGAGGATGCCCCAGTTAAGCAAAGGTAGGCTTAGAGTGACGGGTTAGGAGGGAATGGTAGGGTATGCCGCCTCGAGAAGGGGGACGGGGGAGGAAAAGGGAGCCCCAGTCAACTTCTCAAAAGTATGGAGTGGTATATGTCACTGGAAAGAGCATGGAAAAACGAGAAGAATGGCATTGAAATGGAGTCAATCGGATAAATAGTGTGGAAATGGCGGCCCCAGGAAGAAAAAGGCTGGATGAATTAACTGGAGGAATTTTTGGTTAAAAAAAGAAAAAAAAGACCCTAAAGTGAAAAAGGAGGGAAAGTGAAAAGGGATAAAAGGTAATTGAGGAATTACTGTTGGCTCAGTGTGATAGCTGGCAAGAGGAGAGGGAGACTAGGAGGCGAGTGAGACCAGACATCATGCCAGAGTACGACAATGATATCATCCACCAGGCGGACGAGAGGCGTATATTTTTCACCCACCGGGCCGTACCCCGCCAGGTTAGCTCAAAACATAACTTTGTGTTTTTATTTTTTTATTTTTTTGTCATTTA
>VDFB02105785.1:103358996-103417495 GCA_007258455.2 Sequoia sempervirens
ATGTAGGCAGAGAGGGATAGGGGCTCAGAGCAGATACGATAGCTGATACTAGCTCAGGAGGCCTGGGCATGGGAGCGGTGGGCGATTAGTGCAGATCGAGATTGGTATAGGCATGAGCAGAATGCCGCGAGACTGATAGCGGGGCAGCGGGATGAGTTTATGCAACAGGCCAGTTATTGGAGAGGGGTATATGAGCAGGTTGTTCCAGATCCATCGTAGCGCACTGCACGCTATGTCAGTCAGGCTCCACAGCCACTAGGGCTGTCCCAGTCACTAGGGACACGCACTAGGGGTTTCAGTGATTACCGGCGGACTCCGTCTCCATACGGCGGTTACCAGGGGACACCGACCCGTGAGTACCAGGGGACACCCACCCATGAGTACCAGGGGACTCCAGCACACAGAGGGCCAGCACCCAATTCTCCATAGAGGTCAGATGTGGGCAGCTCACAGTAGAGCAGGCAGATGCAGGACATTGGTTATTTTTGGCAGATACAGGATGGATGGTTTGTGCATGTTGCCAGAGGGCAGAGGTGATCCACATCTCTAGATTTTGTATCTTATTAGGTGATGTATGATGTAGATATATTGTATTATGACATTATTATTTTGATTGTGTGATGGCCTTTATTGACATTATGCATGATGTTTCCTTTATGTGGCTATATGAGATGATTCATGATGTGGTTCCATATACATATATATACACATGTTTATATGGATGATTTATGCTTTATGATTTATGTTTTTATGGATGGATGATTTATGATCGATGTAAACATTGCTATGATTTATGATGTATGGATGCACATGTGAATGTACGATTTATGACTTATGAGTTATAGATGCACATGTTTATATGATGTATGATTTATGGATGCACATATGAATGGACGATTTATGCATGTTTATATGATTTATGATGTATGAAGTGGATGGATGATTTATGCATGTTTATATGATCTATGGTGTATGATTTATGCATGTTATATGATTTATGATGTATGATGTGGATGGATGATTTATGCATGTTTATATGATTTATGATGTATGATGTGGATGGATGCACATGTGGATGGATGATTTATGCATGTTATATGATCTATGATGTATGATGTGTGGATGCAAAAAGGTAGATGCTTACAATGCACCTAAATGTCAATAAAGACCGTATTGAGAATGTAGATAGGCGATAGGCGGATGGGGAATTTCATTTGCCAAAAATAACTGCTAATATCCTGAGAGGAAGATGACCAAAGAAGAACAAAGAGCGAGAGTACTTGCACAACAGAAATCATAAGCGGTGGTTATGATGGAAATGAAGGGTGTATGCAAAGTGGTGGAGATGCAGTGAAAATGAGATTTTTCCATCTTTGGAGCATTGATTTTACTATAGCGTACGGTACCAAGCACCTTGATATAGAAGACCAAGGCGAGCGAGTACTCTACGCATGAAACAAACATAGCAAACAATAAGGTTATCCCAACACCCCGAGGTCGCAATGACCTCAGTCGGGCCTGGTGTTGAAATAACCACAAACACACAAAGTTGTCCCAGCGTAACACAAGATCCTGGAGATCTCGGTGGGTCCTACGAGGGATAACTTGAGAAGACAACAGACAAACAATAGATCAAGGTATGCCCCCATTTCAACAGGTCAAAGCACGCCATGGTATAGTGGACCAAGGCAACCTCGACAAGTAATGGGAAGGAACCTAAAATGATAAACAAAATCCGAAAGCATCAAAAGATCAAAAATTAAGACAACAGGTCCTTTGCCATAGGATCAAGGTGATGGATGTGATTGGTGAGGTCTGCTAGGAAGGATTCATCCTGTTGAGACTGAAGATGGATGCGAAAGTAGGATGATTCAGTTGACGTGGGATGTCATCGAGGGACAAGATCTTGTAACACAAGGGAATTTCGTTTGTTAAGAACTGGTTAGATGTGGGTGTAACTTGATAACGGAGCACAAAAAACTGACATAATCTATAGACCTAGGGGCTCGAGGGTCGATCATAGATTAGCCTTGCCTACGTGAAAGCGCAAAGCCCTCATAGTTCCAGAAAAGACCATGGATAAAGCGAAAAGAAGACAAATGGTAACTGATGATGATGGACAAATGCCCTGGGGGTGAATCAAATGATCAACCTTGCCTACGTGATAGCGCAGGGGCAACGTAGTTCGACTAACGGACTCGACAGGATGGGACCTGGGTGAAGACCGACACGATGGATGATCCTACCTGAGGACACGAGCGTGAATGACGGAAGCTTAGAGTGGGATACCGAAAAGCTTAGGAATGGGGGATAGACTAGGTGGGTCGTCCAATGCTCAATCAATATTTACCAAGTGGCCTGGGATGAGATGGGTGAGGGCAATAGTGCGGAAGTCGGCATAAAGTAACTAGGATGTCAGGTAGATAATGATTAAGCCCTCTATGGATGACGCCTGTTGCCAGGTTTTCACCACCCATACTTATCCAAAGCGCCACGACAAGGTGGTTTTCACCATAGGACAGATTTATTTCTCTTGACTATTTTTGGATTTTTGATTTTTTTTTTATTTTGTTGATTTTATTTTGACTCAGGTGGGTAAATCTCAAGCAAATTTATGTAGAACTTTTTAGGATACGATGCGCGATGTGGGTCATGGCAACTCTCTTTCAAGAGAGTAGTCAACCCAGATGCCCCCGTGATCCATATTTGGAAAGCGTATATATTATAGGGGTCTCCAACCAATTTGCTCAAATTTTCCCTTTTCTTATCTCTCGGTCTTATCGAGACGTTGTCTTTATGACGTTTCAGCTTCACTGAGTTGGCGCGAGGATTTTCTTGTTATTGTAGCTTATGCTTGAGGGGTGATTCTCTGGGAGACGCCAAACAAGAAGCCTAATTTCGGTTCATCTAGTAATCCCGCCGTTCACGTCACGTTATCCCCTCACCGGGATAAGGTGTCAGAGATTCTCAATGATGGAAGTTCAACCTCGACAAGATGGCTTCAAAGACCAAACACCAAAGGAGTAGTGGTACCGCCTGGTTTTATGGATGTGCGATATGCCCAAAGGTAGATGAATATGGAGCAAACTACCCGTTGTTATTGACACAACCTTTTGGGAGAATATTTTGACAGAGGGTTTTAAGGTCGCCACCGACCATTACCCTGGGGGTAATAAGGCGTTGACCAATGGTGTTGGATATGGAAGGTGTCACAGAGATGTTTCATGGCTTGGTTTTTGAATGGTTTGCCGTTGTCGGAAAGGATGGTGGATGGGATACCATATCTGCAGAGAATATGGTAAAGGATGAATTTAGAAATCTGAGTACCAGTGATTTGTGAAAGAGGCATCACCTCCACCCACTTGGTGAAGTACTCAATGGCGGTGATTATGAATGTATGGCCGTCGGATGAGGGTGGGTGAATCTTGCCAATCAAGTCGAAACCCCACTAAGAAAATGGCCATGGTGCTAGGAGGGGCTGAAGATCTTTGCTGGAGCATGGATTAAATCTGCATGTTGTTGGCATGGAAGGCACTTTTTTACAAACTCGCAAGCATCATGTTCCAACGTAGGCCAATAATACCCAGCTCGTAAGATCCTTTTGGCTAGAGCCATACCATTTGAATGTTCCCCACAAACATCGCCATGTACCTCCGTTAGTGTAGCATGGGCTTCAGTCTCATTCAAACATCTGAGGAGGATTCCATCATATCCGCGATGATAAAGCGTATCACTGACGATGACGTATCGAGAAGAGTGATGAATGAAGGATTTGCGTTGGTTACGGGTAAGGTCTGGGGGTATAATGTTATCACAGAGGTAGGTATAGATGTTGTGGTACCATGGGGAGGTGGGACCCACAATTTTGCACACCATGTTAGTCTCAGGGATATCATATGCTAGGATTAAAAGTTGTTCTACAAGAAACTCACACTTTGTTCGGTCCTTAGGCATGTCTAGGAGGGAGCCAATAGTGGCCATCGCATCAGCTGCTTTGTTTCATACCCTGGGAATCTGTTCAAATTGTATAGAGGTGAAATATTTCTTGAAATCATCCACCATGTGCTTGTAGGGCAACAACTTATCATCCTTGGTCAGGAACTCATCATTAACTTGCCTAATGACTAACAAAGAATCACTGAAGACTTTCAACTGAGTTATGTGCCACTGTTTCGCAATTTTGAGGCTGACGAGGAGAGCTTCGTATTCTGCCATATTGTTGGTACAAGGGAATGCTATCCTGAATGACTTGGGAATGTAGTCACCCTGAGGGGTAACTAATAGAATTCCTGCCCCCGATCCATTATGTGTATATGATCCATCAAAATACAGTGTCCACGTAGGGGTCTCCTCAACTGAGAAGACTTCCTCGTCAGGGAATTCTGTGACCAATGGATAAGTATCAACTAAAGGGGTTTTCGCCAACTGATTTGCAATGATTTGTCCTTTGATAGCCTTGCGGTCCACGTATTCTATGTCGAATTCACTGAGGAGCATGACCCACTTAGCCATGCAGCCAGTCAGAGTGGTTCTAGATAATAGATACTTCAATGGATTGATCTTGGCGATTAGTTTCACTGGATGGCTAAGCATGTAATGTCGAAGCTTCTGTGTGCTGAAGACGAGTGCTAGGCAGGCCTTTTCCATAGGGGAGTAGTTTAGCTCGTAGCCAACCAATGTCCAGCTGATGTAGTAGATTTCCCTCTCTTTTGATGACTCATCATGTTGTGCCAACAATGCCCCCAGGGTGACTGAAGTGGCAGAGATGTAGAGCAAGAGGGGTTTGCCGGGAATAGGTGGCATCAATATTGGTGGATGGGCTAAATATTCCTTAATTTTATCGAACCCCATCTGACACTGTTGGTTCCATCAGAAGGTGGAATCTTTTTTCAGAAGATGAGTGAATGGCTGACACTTGTCTGCCAGCTAGGTTATGAACCGATGGATGGACTGCATTTTTCCCTGAAGGCTTCTTAACTATTTGAGATTGCGTGGAGGGGGCATGTCTAGGATAGCTTTTACCTTAGCGGGATCAACCTCAATGCCCCTGCGAGAGACTATGAAACCCAACAACTTTCCGGAAGTGACCCCAAAGACACTTTTTTGGGTTTAGCCGCAACTTGTAGTGCTCTAACCGCTCAAATATCTTTTTCAGGATGGCGGGATGTTCTGCTCGTGTTCTGGATTTTCCTAACAGGTCGTCGACATAGTCCTCCATGATGATGTGTATGAGGTCATGGAAGATGACCGTCATTTCCCTCTGATATGTTGCCCCCGCATTTTTGAGACTGAAGGGCATAACATTGTAGCAGAAAGTGCCCCAAGGAGTTGTGAAGGCGGTTTTGTGTTGATCCTCAGGTGCAATTCAGATCTGCTTATACCCGGAGAAGCCATCCATAAGGGACAACATCTCATGTCTTGCTGTTAGGTCGACCAACATATCAATGTTGGGCAAGGGGAAGTCATCTTTCAGGCAGGTTTTGTTGAGATCCCTAAAGTTTGTGCAGACCTGAATGTCACCATTTGGTTTAGCAACCGGCACTATGTTGGAGATCCACTTGGAGTAGTCAATTGGTCTGATAAAACCCGCCTCTAGTAACTTCTCTAATTCCTTCTTGACTAACAACGTGACTTGCGGATGCATCTTGCAGAGTTTTTTTTTGACAGGCTTAGCATCTGGGTGGATGTCTAAATGATGAACCACCAAGGCAGGGTCTAAGCCTGGCATGTCTGAGTATGACCAAGCAAAGTTAACGACCCTCTCTTGGAGTAGCTGGACGATGACCGGATATTCTTGCTCTGAGAGTGACTTGGCTACATAGGTGACCTTAGGACTTATAGCTGTTCCCAGATTGACTTCTTGAGTCTCTTCGATCAGAATAGGTGATCGGGCAGATAACTGAGTTCCCATATGGGGAAGATGAACATCTCCATCTTCTAACGCCTCTTCGAGGTTTTTGCCATCAGATGCGTCCTTTATTTTTACTTTTTCCAAGTCAAGAAGTGCCTCAGGGAGGTTTTCACTAGATGACCATTTGTTATTTTTCTTATTCTTACTTTTGCGACTGGAGTGTTCATCCTCCCCCAATCCCATGAGGTTGACATATGTATCCGCAGACATACTGACAGGTGTGCTAGTTCGTAGGTCCCAATCAATGAGCTTAGGGTGGCAAAGGGATAGGCTAATAGTGCAAACGGATAGGCATTCGAACATGGAAGATAGGTCGGTGTGATTGACGTCATCGTACGCATGTATGATGGATTCTTCCTCGGCTATGCCATCTAATGAGCCATTGTCCACAGCTACACTATTGGAAGCATTAGATGATGTTTCGGGGCCTTTTTGCTTCCTGTCATACCCAATGCCCATGTTTTTTGGTAGCTGAGATGTATCAACGGGTTGCAACCACCCTTGTTCTTCTTTTCCTAGGCCCCTGCCTTGATAGTTATGCTTTTCCATGAACTTTGTCGGCCAGGGGTACTTTTCTTGGAAGTATTCCTTGAGAGGAGTTTCCGGCTGGGGTTCTTCTCAGTAGACCCATTGGCTTATGTCCTCTTCCGGTGCATCTATCTTGATACTTGGGGATATGAAAGTAGTGGTAGGGATGTTTTTTCCATGGAAGGTGATAGTCTTATCTTCTTTTGGGGTGGCATGCGAAGGTTGACCATACTCTTGTGGTGATGGTGGCATGGTCGCTACATTAAGAGCAGTATGCATTTCGTACTCGCCACACCCTTTGTCAATGATCTGGACTTTTGTGATTGTAGGATCAGTGGAGGATGGAGTGGTTATTACAGTGGATGGTGGATTAGTGGATGACGACTGAGATGCCCCCATTTCAACCCAAAGACAATAATGTAAATGGAGGAAAGATGCTTCTAGAGCGCGGCAATATTCGAATGGTTGGGGGTCGGCATAGATGGTGACCTCTTGTCTATTGACTGGGAATTTGAGGCACTGATGGTAGGTGGAGGGAATGGCTTGCATAGCATGGAGCCATGGACGGCCGAGGAGGAGATTATATGGCAAGTCCAGATCAAGGACATGGCAGGTAATGTACTGAACCACTGGTCCCACTTGGATAGGAAGATTGATGATCCCTTCTGAATTCCTTTCTGCATTGTCATAAGCCTTGATTGTGATGATCTGATTACTTAAATCTGCTTGGGTATGCCCCACCTGTTTTATGAATTTTAGAGTGCACAAGTTGAGGGCAGAGCCATTATCTACCAAGACTCTTTTTATTTTATGCCGGGCAACCACGACTTCAATATGCAAGGGGCGATTGTGATTGGCATCAATGTTGGGCATATCATTTTGGCCGAAGTGTAGTTGGTGAGATGAAGCTAGGTGTCCTACCAAAGCTTGGAACTGTGTGGGATCAATGTTATTAGGCACATGGGTCTCCTGTAGAGCTCTGTTGAGGATTTCTTGATACACGGGGGAAGAGTTGAGTAAATCCAAGATGGAGATATGTGCAGGGGTCTTTCCTAAGTGATCAAGGATATTGTACTGGGAGGTTACAAGAGTCGGTTGGGTGGGTGCAGAAGCTGCAGGAACGGTGATGCGGGCCCATCGTGTGGTAACAGCACATTGAGGGTCTTTAGCTTTAACTGTATCATGGATACACGAGGTTCTACCTGCTTAACGTAATGAATAACACCCTCGTAATTGAGGGGTACATTCTTATAGCTCACGTTATTTGTGCTGTTATTTTGAGGATTACTATTGGAAGTACTCAGGCCTTGGTTATGGTTCTGGAAGGCGTTTTGATAGATCTGCAATTGAGCATTGGACGACGGAGCTTGACTAGGGTCAACCTTGATGTCACCTCGGTCTATGAGATCCTGTACGTAGTTTTTCAGACCTTGACACTTATTCAAAGAGTGTCCTTTGATTTTATGGAACTCACAATATTCATTTTCCCTAAACCATGCGGGCTTAGGTTTGGATTCGTCGAGTGGCTTGGTGACAGGGTACGTGATCGGATAACTGATCTGCAACAGTTTGTTGAAGATGACACTCAAGGGTTCTCCTAGTTGAGCATACTGGCGTTTAGTGTTCCCTTGGTTATTTTGATTGGACTGTTGGGGAGGACGGGGTGTCCCTTGCAGTACGGATATGGCATTAGGTATGGATTGCTATTGTTTCTGGGATGTATTGGCCACGTGGACATGTTTAGTGTCAGTGACACCATCATTTACTGCATTTTTATTCTTGTTCCAAAAATGTGGCTTGTCATTGAATGTCCTTTCCCTATCCTGATTATATATTTTGACGTGCCCCTTGGCAACAAGGGCACGCTCAAGGATGGGTCCCTTCTCTACTACCTTCGCGAAAGTGGTGACACAATGTAATCGAAAGTTATGAGCCATGTCAAGATGAGAGTTCTCCACGAATAGGGTGACCATGTCCTTTTCTTTCAAAGGAGTTTTCATTCGGCTTGCTAGGGCATGCCACCTCTGGAGGTAGCTAGTAAAGGTTTCCCCTTCACGTTGTTTCTCTTTGAGGAGATCCAAGGTATCGGTATCCTTCTCCAAATTAAAGGAGAAGTAGGAGACAAACTTCTCTGACAAGTCTGCAAAAGATTTTATAGACCCCTTTTCAAGAGTCATGAACCACCCTAGGGCATTGCTTGCCAGACTCCGAGGGAACAGGCGCAAGAGGTAGTTGTCATTGTGGATAACTTCTTGACATTGGGAGTAGAACTCTTGTAAGTGAGCCTTAGGATCTTTGTTCCCCTTATATTTGTCAAACTTTGGCATCTCAAAATGTTTAGGGAAGGGAATCAATGAGATGGAGGGATCATACGGATATGGGCATATATCTTCAAACTTGAACGATTGTTTGCCAGTTCCTGCTTGAAGATCTTTTAGAGCGGCTTTGATTTCTAGGATGTCCGCATTGGCCGGTGTGTTGGATGGGTATTAATGATAGGATGATTGTGGATTCTGAGATGATGTTTGGAGATGGGTGTATGGGTGAGGAGGTGGCATCCCCTACTAATACGCTAAGGGACCTTGTTGATAAAGAGGTTGTTGTTGCGAGGCGGGATATGGATTGGTTAGGTAGTTATGGGTGGCATATTGTTGGGAAGTAGGGAGGAGATGTTGTTGATTAGCTTGCGGATATTGGGGGTGTTGATATGACTGTTGCGATGCCACATAGGAGAGTTGTTGTTGATATTGTTGCTAGTTATAATAGTTGTAATGATGGGGTGGTTGTTGATGCACAGTTGGTGGCTGCGGTGGGTGAGATGGGATGTTTTGTGGTGGTTGCGCTTGCGGGCGTAAAATGGACACAAGGAATGGAGATATGGTCAAGGCTGAAGGCCGAGGTTGACTTCCTTGTGGTTGATGCTGTGATGGTTGTGTTGAAAATAGGGGATTGACCAATGGTTGTTGTTGAGGTGGAGGTGCGATTGAGATGTTGTGCGAGGGAGGTTGTTGAACACTAGTGGGAGCATAGGCTTGGGGAGGTTGTTGAGTTACGAATGATGATGAAGGAGGGATGTTGGACTGGGACGGTTGGGGGGATATGAATGACGATGGTGGAGGATTGTTAGATTGGGGTGGTTGTTGGGGTATGAATGACGATGGTGGAGGATTGTTAGATTGGGGCTGTTGTTGGGGTATGAATGATGATGGTGGAGGATTGTTAGCCCCAGGAGGTGGGGGCAAGGCGGCGAAAAGGTTGCCCCCAGTGTTGATAGGAGGCGGGTTTGAGGGGAGTAGTGCCGGTAGCATTAATGGTTGCGGTTACGAGATGTTTTGTGGCATGCCATAGGAAAAAGGGTCATTGGGGTCAATGGTTTGGGGTGTTCCCATGACTGAGATGGTGGGATGTGTGGGATTTCCAACGGGATATAAGATAGCATTGTCGAACTCAGGTTGGTGCCAACCTTCTACGAAAGGAACGTTGGGGACATACGAGCTACTGGGGATGTCATGTGAACCTTGGGGTACATTAGATGTGGAGGTGCCATACTTGGATAAGTCGACACCTGACGACATCTTGACACCTTTGTCAATCAAGTGAGGAAATATTTTGTCCGCATGTCTTTTGAGAAGGCGTTCTGTCATTTGTGCATTAACAGGGTTGCTGAAGTGTTCCTCGAATGTGAGCTCAAGTTGATCAGCCATGTTTTCCTCCTTAGGTGGTGATGTGTTTTGACCATCCACGTTGGATTGTGATGAGGTACCATTGTGGGGATCGTGAGGGATGTTCATCATGTTATTGGGATCTTGAGGATTGTTTGATTGGGCATTCAGAGCCTGTTGGTCAGCCATTTTCTTTTCCTGTGATCGGGTCTGAACGGGCATGCAAGATGATGCGATAGATCAAGATATTAGAAAAACCTTGATGATGAAAGATTGATTCGATTTGATGGGATATTAGTTGATGATGATTGGTTAGGCCAACGTGGATTGGTTTGATGGGATCGGATTGGATTGACTGGTAGATGCTAGATTAACCTAGATTTCGGGTTTTGATCCGAATAGGTTTGATGATGTGGGGATTGGATCGATCTGATGGTTAGGATTGATGTGATGATAAGTAAGATGAAGACCGAGATCCACAATCGAGTTTAAGAAGGATCCTTGATAACACTAGGTATTGATTAAAAGGTGGATGTATGATAATGACACCGAATCCAACTTGAGATAGAAGCGGATTAATTGGGTCAAAAAGGATAACTGACTGAAGATGGATAGCGATCCTAAGCCAGTTACGATGATTGTGATTAGGGATGAATACCTAGGTCAACTTGGATGACAAATCCAACGGGGTTTATATGGAATAACAGAAATCAGAGATGGAAGCGGGTTTAGGATGGATGGGGAGCGTCTCAAGATCGATGAATGGCTCTCAAAACAAGCAAAAGAGTATTCAGGATAAATGACTCTTAGAATGAAGGGATGGAGACTCAAAACAGACGTTCAGATGTTTGTTTTTGGATGCTGAATGGTCGTATCGATGTTCAAAACAGAGGGACAATGAATGCCTAGTGATGATATAGGCTGGTCAAAGGACAGGTCCACCACTGCACAAGGACAGATCCGCCACTGCACAGGGACAAGTCCACCATAGCACAGAGATAGGTCCACCACAGCACAGAGACAGGTCCGCCACAGCACAAGGATAGGTCCGCCATAGGGTTAGGACAGGTCCGCCACTGCACAAGGACAGGTCCGCCACTGCACTAGGACAGATCCGCCACAGGGTTGGGATAGGTCCGCCACAGCATAGGGACAGGTCCGCCAAAGGATAAGGATAGGTCTTCCAAAGGATTAGTTTAAGTTGGATGTTTTGGATGGATGGGTAAGGCAAAGGACCCAAAATATAGCAATCATAAAAGACTTGGCCAAACTGATAATCACTAGTTTTTGCACGAGAAAGACAATTCAAACAGCACAACCCTAAGATTAGTAGAAACGGGTATGGTCAACAAAGTCTTCTACTCTAGGATGCACATGGTTTCTAAGGAGTCATCGATATACACCTAGTACGTGAGGCCCAAACCGTGAACACCAACCCGTTACAAGCGTGAGTCGGGAACCTTAGCGAGATACTAAAGGCTCGGACCAACTCTTCACGTCATCCTGACGCTTCACCAATTACAATGTGGTTGGATTAAGGTACAAATTTCTCTCTCCCCCCTTTATATACCTCACCGGTACGTGTGGTTGGAATCGTCCCTTGGGGTGATGAAATCCCCAAGCAGGTCCCACTAAGAAAGTGAAAAAGGGTGACTCAAAAGGACTTGGAAAGCTATGATTTCTCGTCACCCAGGATCGCCAAATGGCGCAAGGGGATTGGATACGTCAAATAGCCTTCCCAAACATGCCAAACAAGGTTTATTGACACCCTTTAATTAAACTATGTTCCTATTTTAC
The DNA here is from genome assembly GCA_007258455.2 of Sequoia sempervirens. Lineage (NCBI taxonomy): Eukaryota > Viridiplantae > Streptophyta > Pinopsida > Cupressales > Cupressaceae > Sequoia > Sequoia sempervirens. The sequence continues at coordinate 103,370,895 of VDFB02105785.1, forward strand.
CAAAAGACAATCAGAAAAAAATTTGAAATTTTTACGGAGGATGTCCCACTGCATGACAGTCCGCCCTCTGGCCGACAGTCCGCCACTGGCCAGGATAGGTCCGCCATAGTAGGACAGTTCGCCACCGAGGACAAATCAAGATTCTGCCAGATGGTCCGCCATTGCAGACAGATCCGCCATAGCAAATCCGACAGGTCCGCCACCAGACAGTCCGCCACATAGGACAAACCGCCATCCGACAGTCCGGCCACCCGGACAGATCCACCACTCTATCAGGACAGGTCCGCCATGCAACCTGGACCTTGAAAAATGCAAAAAATAGCAAACGTGAAAAAAATAGACCCATTTGTGGGTCCCACCGAGCGTGCCAGAAATGTGATAGGTCGAATATAAGTGTTAGAAAACAAGCAACAAGTAAAAGAGTGCAAATAAACACAAACAACCTACACCTCAAGATTAGCCTAAGTTGGAAACAATACAAAGTAAAAGCAACAAAATGGAACTCTATACCTTGTGTTGATTCGATCCTTTGGTTGGCCCTTCGATCTTTGATGTGTATGCTCCTTGGATGGCAACCAGATGCAAGCTAAGTGATGTTGTGAGGATGAGTGCAAGTGGATGAAAACAAGAAAATGGCTAAGTGTAGGTTGAGAAACAAAACTGCAAGAGTTTGGCTAGCAAAATGATCTCCCTAAAATGAGAGAAAAGAGGGGGTATTTATAGGATTTTTGAGAATTCCTAGGGAAAATGGACAGTCAAGATTGAGCCACAAAAGATCAAGATGTAGGGCTAAGGTGAGTTGAGAACTCACAAGCCCTCACATCTTGACATGTGGCATGTGATTTAGCCCTAAAAGGTGAAGTGGACATGAGGTAGAAGGAGAAGGACATGACATGGAGGGAGGTACAAAGTACCTTGGGATTGGACAAGATCTCCTCATAAAGGAGGTACTTGTCCCCATGTGGGTGAGAGGACAGTGAGGGATTAAAAATTCCTCAAATATTCTCATGGGGAGATGGGAAAGAATAAAGAATAAGTGAAGGACATGCGTGGGAGAAGTGAAGGAATTAAAAATTCCTTTTGGATGCCTTGGGGGATTAAAGGTGAATTAAAAATTCACATAGGGAAGTGGGAGTGCCTTGTCCAAAAAGAAGAAAGCCTTTAATAAGGTTGACTCAAGGACATATGCCATAAATAGGATGAGGATTAGGTTAGGCTAATCAAATGATTAAGGTTGTGCAAGTACTCAGTTAGAGGGACTAATGACTCATTAGAAGCAAGTGGGAAATTATGGAGGATGTGACCTTAATGAGGGTTAAGGGTGTGCACATGCTAGCCCTAGTTAATTAGAAGAAGATGAAGTAATTAAGATGGATTAGGGACCAACTTGCAAAAGTTGGAGGATGTGACCATGAGAGAGAAAAGAGGAATTAAAAATGAATTTTAATTCAAAAGGGGAATATGACTAGATTAAATAAAAGGGTATATTTATTTAATTTAGAGGAGGAAGAGGGGTAAAGTATTAAATTGAATACTTTAGGATCCTTATGCAAGATGCAGGGTATTAATTAAACAATTGGTTTAATTAATATTGACATAGGGGATGAGCAACCGAATGAATAAGGAGACGGGTTTGATCATATGGAAGTGATCAAATTGGATGTCTACAGATCCAACCTCTCCTATCATGAGGTTCAACAATCAATGCACCTCACCTATCATGAGGTTCATCAATCAATGCACCTTTCCTATCATGAGATTCATCAATCTATCATTGATCCTTGCATATCATGAGGTCAATCATCAATCTATTATTGATCCTCACCTATCATGAGGTCAATCATCAATCTATCATTGATCCTCACCTATCATGAGGTAAATCATCACTCTATCATTGATCCTTGCCTATCATGAGGTCAATCATCAATCTATCATTGATCCTCACCTATCATGAGGTCAATAATCAATCTATCATTGATCCTCACTTATCATGAGGTCAATCATCAATCTATCATTGATCTTCTCCTATTATGAGGTCAATCATCAATCTATCATTGATCCTCACCTATCATGAGGACAATCATTAGTATCCTATCATTGACCCTCCCCTATCATGAGGTTAATTGTCATCATCCTATCATTAATACTCACCTATCATGAGGTCAATCATCAACTATCACATCAACATTATCAAATAAATTGGTTGAACGTGATCATCAAACATCAAACAAAAGGAGGAAACATAAGGCATCAATTAATCAATCTAGCAGGCTCAATCTTCTTTTTCGGGAGTTTCCGCATCATAAAAATTTTCAAATCATCAAAAATTCCAAATTTTTTTCCATAATTCACCAATTTATCTCCCGAGGGGAGATATATCCATCAGTACCTAAAAATCAATGTCTGGGGCATTGTCTAGGGCATCAAAAACTTTTCTAAGCATCGATATCAAATTTTTCTTTGAAGCCAACATCTAGGGCATCAAAAAAATTTCTGAGCATCGGTATCAATTTTTTCTTTGAAGCAACATGTAAACACATTACTTCAAAGAGGGGTAAAATGTATACACCTAAAAAATGGTCATCACCTTTAATTAATTAAATACTAGCTATTTGATTAATATTCCAACTACGTATAAATAAATTCTTGATTTATTTATATTGTTCACCTTTCCCTAATTCTCCAAAATAAAAAACATATTCTTCTAAATTAATTAAAAAAACAAGGTTCCCTAAAATTGATTATTTAATTAATATTCACTAAATCCAATTAGGAATTAGAGCACATTTCTACAAATTTTTGTGTCACCTCAGCAAGGTCACATGAAAATAATTAACTCTAATTTTTAATTAGAATTATCTTCAACTCATTTCAAAAAGCACACAACTCATTTCCTCCCACACTTCCACCAATTTTGGAAGCACATGGTCTTCTCTTCTCACACTTGAATCTTCCATCCAAATGGCATGTTGTCTTTGGTCAAGGGGACAACATCTTGATTATCTCCATCTTCACCATCCATTTTTCTTGTTTGAATCTCGACTGTTGATTATTGCCACCTCACTATATGCTTGGAAAAGGCTATAAATACAACCCTTGGGCCTTGTATTTTGCATCCAAATTTGAAGTAAAGTTATTATCCAGGTTTATCATTGGAGCTTGGAGCATTTTTAGAGTCTTATAGCTAGTTTTTACATTATGTTTTACTTTTCATTTAAATCTTGCATCATAGTTGGATTTTATGTCCCATCTTGCATCATAGTTGCATTTTAGATTAGTTCATTTTTAGTTTGCATTGTATCATATGTAGATCATTCTAGTTCAATACCATAGCATCCACCTCCACCTGTTCATTTATCATAAACATCATCCTCCACTCATCATGGCATTCATCATCATTGTTTTCATATAGTTTCATGTAGGCATTTAGTTGGCTTGCATGTTGCATACTAATCTCATTTCTTAAGTGTCACTCTAATAGAAATATAAGGGCCAAAAGGTTAAAATAATCATTAAGAATAGAGGACAATGAGACGTTCTTGAAAGATTTAGTTTGTTGAAAATTAGAATAGTTTCTTTGCTTTGAATCTTTGAATATAAATCGTTTCATTAAGGTTTGTGTTGATACTAACTTTACACATTTAACACACATAGAGAACTAATTGGGTCTTTGGAAACAAATTGAATGAGCAAGGTGAAGTTGTTAGAAACAAAGAAAGAATGGTGTGTAAAGGATATTTCCAGATGGAAGGAATTGACTTTGAAGAGACCTTTGCATCTGTTGCTAGAATTGAAGTTGTGAGATTTTTTCTTGCTTATGCTACTTATAAAAACTACAAGGTTTATCAGATGGATGTCAAGTCAAAATTTTTAAATGGAAAATTTGAAGAAGAGGTGTATGTTGAGAAACCTGATGGATTTCAATTGACTAATCAGGGAAATATGGTTTTCCGGTTGAAGAAAGCATTATATGGAATCAAGCAAGCCCCTAGAGTTTGGTATGCCAGATTGGCCAAGTACTTGTTGAAGCTTGGATTTAACAAAGGTACTACTGATAGTAATTTGTATTTCAAGATTACTGAATATGATATAATTTGTATTTCAAGATTGACGATGATAAAGATTGGATTGTGGAAGTCTTTGTTGATGATATCATTTTTGGAGGAGATGATGGTTTGTGCATGAAGTTTGTTGATGAGATGCAAAATGAATTTGAGATGTCAATGATTGGAGAGATGAAATTATTTTTGGGATAGAAAATTACTCAGCTAGATAAAGGGATCTTTATATCTCAGTCCAAGTATGTGAAAGAATTGTTGAAGAAGTTTGGTATGGAAGACTCAAAGCCAATTGGTACACCCATGGTGACTGGATGAAAACTGACAGAAAATGATGATTCTCTGAAAGAAAATCAGACTAGATATAGATCAATGATTAGTGGATTGCTTTATTTGACTCAAACTAGACCAAATATCATGAATGTCTATGTATTGTTGCAAGATTTCAAGTTGATCCTAAGGAATCTCATGTGACTGTTGTGAAGAGAATTTTTAGATACTTGAAGGGAATAGTTGATTTTGGCCTATGGTATCCTAAATATTATGATCTGACCTTGAGTTCCTTTACTGATGTTGATTGGGTAGGAGATGTGGATGATAGAAAAATTACTAGTGGTGGTGCATTTTTCTTGGGTAAGAAGCTGATTTCATGATTAAGTAAGAAGAAGAATGTCATTTCTTTATCTACTATAGAGGCATAATACATTGTTGTTGCTAACAATTGTACTCAAGTATTGTGGATGAAGTAGATGTTGAAAGATACCAGAGTTATGTATGATTAGCCTATTTCTATATTCTATGACAATTCAAGTGCAATTAACATTTCTAAGAATCTGGTGCTACATTCAAAGACCAAGCATATATCTATCAAGTTTCACTTTTTGAGAGAGAAGGTGAGTGAAAAGGAAGTTATATTGGAGTATGTGCCTACTAAGGAGCAGATTGAAGACATATTTACCAAGCAATTTCCTAAGGATACTTTTGAGTATCTCAGAGGGAAGTTAGGGGTGACTACCCCTCCTAATCAGAACTAAGATGCATTGTTTGCATCAGTCTATGCTTTTCATAGTTATATCTTGATCTGGATTGATGTTGCGGTGGCTACTACTTAGGGGGAGTAGTCAAAATTTCAGATATGTGGTTTAGAGCTTATGTAGAGAAAATATATCTTTGAAATTGATGTCAAAGGGGGAGAAGAGCAATGTGAAAAACTGTAAGTTATCTAGGGAGAAGTCATGAGAAAGAGTCAGAACCTAAGGGGGAGTAAGTGCTAAGAGTTACTTGTGTTGATGATTTTTTTCATATCATGTGTTTCCATCAATTCCAAAGGGGGATATTTTTGGATGTTGTGGTTGTTTTTTCGATATGTGGTTGTCAATGATGTCAACACTATTAGCATTAATGTGTTTAAGGTTGTATATGTCGAGGATATTGAGAAAATTGTAATGAAATGAGTTATGGGTTGTCAGTGGTGAAGTGAAGTTTAGTTTGTCAGTGATCCCAGTACATTGATGATCAGACGTTGTGGACTAAAGGTTTTATTTTCAAGTATATCTAGTTTATCCACGTTGAGTTTCAAAGATCTGTGTGAACATTTGATCGTGTTATGAATATTTGTATTCTGACAGTTTTTTTGTTGCTTCAGTTGGTGTTCCTAATTGAAGATAATGTGATTCTAGTACGTTCAGTTGTTGTGGATGCTTCTCTGGTGATTCATGATGTTTTTGGATGTTTCTAGATCATTCTTTATTTGTGTTGACGTCTGCATTGATCGTTGTACTCGCAATCTGTGATTTTCTCTTGCGTGTTTATATTTTTCATGTTCCTGGCCCATAGGGTATTGTAGCATGTTGTGGATCTTTGAGGAATAATTTTTGAAGGTGGTTCATGTTCGAAGATGTTATTTTGGGTCTTCACTATGTTGTGGCCAACTTTGGTTGATTCACATTAATAATATTTATTGTTTTGGGCCAACAATTTGTATTCATTTTATTATTTTGTTGAGGCCGACATGTAGCAATGAAATTTCTTGTTGCAGATATATTTAAGCAATTTTTTATTCCATTTGAAGATGTGTGTGGTGTGTGAGATGTGTGAATAATGTTCAAATCATTTGAAGGAAGATCAGAGTGTGAAGAAGAGAGAAGAAGAGTAAAGAAGAGTGAAGAAGTGTTCATGTGCTTAACTAAAACTTTAATCAGGCATTAGTAGATGATATTTTCTCAGTTCAAAATTTGGATGGTTGTAATCTGAATTTTTTTGTAAGACATGTCTTCCTTTGTTATTGAGTAGTGAGCTCTAGGTAGTGTGCCTGAATGCATGTGTATTCCCCATTATTCTTTCTTATAATTTTAATAGGGTATAATCTTATGGACTGACCTCCACCATGTTTTTTCCCCTAACAAGATTTCCACGTAAAAATCTTGGTGTTATGTGTTTTTCTGATGTGTTGATTTATGCTTTCATTGTTATTAATCAGATTTGAGAATAAGGGTTAATAAGTTTAATAAGTTTGAAATTATGTGGCAAATAATTCACCCCACCTCTTAGTTGTCTACCCTTGTGTTACCCACACCTACAACAACTTGTACACTTGCATTTGTATCAAAGATAAAATTTGTATAGTATATACAAATAAAATAATAATTTCTATTCAAAATAATTTTTAATAATTTAAAATATAAATTTTTATTGAATAGATAGGCATCACATCACCATCTAGTACACATGTTTTTGATTGATTAAACAAGGAAAGGGAACTGACCCGTACAAAAGAGCAGTGAATCTAGATACCAACAGTAGGACAAAACAACACTATAGAGGAAGTAGAATAGAAAGAGAGTCACTTCCGCGAAACCCAATCAACCATAAAACATTATCCAATAGCCATCGCATCAAAATTTATAAACCTATCTATAATCCCTAGATATAACAAGTTCATCATAATATCTATCCACAAAAATGGGTTATAACAACATACACTTAAAAGAGTATCCAACTGATAACCAAAGTTCAACACATAAATAAAACTAGAGGAATAACAATATAGGCACCTACGACCTATACCAACAAAACATCTTAAAAAGTAGCAAAAGAAGATCATGACAACAAGAAACAAAAGGAACAAAAGTGGAGGATCAAGCATCCTCAATCTGGATCCAAGCCTTCAGCAAGTCTTCAACAAAATCTTTAGAATTTTCTTTGAGCTCTATTTTTCCAAAAAATTTGGCCTTTTCCTCATTCCTGTTTTTCCTCTGCTATTAATTTATCTTTCCTTGGCCATAGATAGTGGCCATAATAACTTTCTTCATGACAACATCCATGACCCTGCACAGAATCTTGACCGCTCTTTCAAGCACCTGGAATTTGCTGGCATTATCATCCTTTTGCATCATTTTTTCCAACAACTCCAACCTTTCTTCTGCCCTTTGGATTCTAAAAGTTTCTAAACTTAACATATTTTCTTTTGAATCTTTTAATTCTTCATTACCAGGGTGAGAAATCTCCATAACCTCTGGGTCATTGGTAGCATCATTTTTATTGACTGTCATTTCAGTGTCTTCTTCAACTTCCTACCTATCCTCTTGCTCCAAAACACCATCTTCCTCCTCCTAGCTAGATTCTTCCCCATCCACCAACTACAAATCCTCCTCAAGAGACTCACCCCCAAGGCTATCTGACACTTCCTTAGAAGAAGTATCTTTATCAATCCTAGCCACCTCCTTACCCTTACTATCCAGAGACTCCTCCACATTCTTCTTTTCTGAACTTGTAGAATTTTTACTATTGTTAGACCCCTTCAGCATGGCCAAATAAAGCCTAGTAGTTCTTTGACCCACTAGAGTAGAATAATCAGGGCTATTTTCATTGTCATTTGGTATCATTATATTATTGCGGTCAACCCCCAACTCACGAATCAACATTTTTCTCTTTTTTTTTACAGTAGGAGCCATGTGAGTATCACTACATTTTTCTGAGGTGACTTTGAGAAGATTCAACCAAGGGGTGTCCACAGGGATGGGTGGTTTTTAGCAAAGTCTTTGGCCAAGGAATGGGGCTTGCTTTCAATGAGCTCAATTTTAATAGAGCTCTTGGGAGTAGGATTTTCAAGAAATTTTAGGAAGACATTTCTCTACGGTGAAGTATTAAGGACATATTTTCATATCGCATGAATCAAGCCCTGGTAAAGTGGGGGGTTTGCACCATTGGTAAGACTTTGGTTTAGGGAAGAAAAAAGAAAGAACGAAAGATTAATTTTCTCAAGATGGTAGATATGGTTCAGAATCAGAAAGTGGTAACTATGGACAGATTGAAAATGACCTTCCAACATGAAATATTTCATAACAAAGAAAAAACATTATGATACAAATGAGGAAGTAGAATCCTAGAGTACCCATTTTGAAATCTTTCATCTTTTTCTTTATCCTCAAAAAAAGTTTTAATATAAGCTTGATACTTGCCATTAATTACCTTAGCCACCTTCTTCCCTTCATATGCCAACCTCGTCACTTTGGTTATGAGATTAGCATCAACCTTAAAATGAAGGCCACACAACTCAACTTCCCCATCTTTACAAGTGTTCACAAATTTGTAGCTCAATCGCTCACTGTAACCTTCCATGGCAGCAAAGTAAGGGGTAAACCTAACCCACTCAAACAAACCCAACTCTGCATTCTTTCTTGGGGATTCATATTTTCTTGGCTTTGTACGCTTCCTAGGGCCTCCCATAGTTTTCTCCTTGGTAGAAGATTTCTTAGGAAGAAGTAAAAACTTGTCACGTTGGCCTTCCTCATTCACAATAGTAGCAACATGTAATTCAAAAACCTCAGTTTTTATGGAGACTTGGTGATTTTTCATTTGCATAAATAACGGCTCGAACCTTCTTGCAGTTTGTTTAAAATAGTCAGTCAGTATACATAGCCAAATATCATATTTTTGGATCCTTTCATTATGATTATTGATAACTCCACCACCTTTATGAGCCATGATTACTCTTTTTTTATTCCCCTTCTTCACATTGGTGAAAACACATGTCAAAATGTATTTTCCAAAATCAAATGCAAGAATTTTAGAGGTATGAATAATGATCTCTATACCCTCATTAACTCCTTTCTTTTTAACACATGAGTTTCCAAAACAAACTATCCTTTCCACCCCTTCTTAAATCTTTCAGATCTGACATACCACCACCTTTAATATTGTACCTCCCCACCCATCTTATTATCCTACTCAATTTCCACACAAGAACGATGACAACCATCTTGATAGTTGGACAACACTACGAGCCTCTCTTATTAATTATTACCATTATGTTAATGATAAATCAAATTCCCTCCTTTATCTTTGGCAATAATTTCCTTTATTTGGTTTGATAAGTTGGAGAAATCCCAATATATTAGAGCCTCCTTCCTAAAGAAAAAATTTTCTAAGGCATTGGTCGCTCTATTACCTTCCCTAAAGGTGGGGCATATCTTGCACCATTAGAAATTTTGTATCATATTTTTACAATCATCTAACAAATCTTTTATCTCCCAAGGGGCCTCTTCCTTATTGTTTAAATAATCAATTATTAGCTTGGAATCACCCTCTATAATGACCATTGTGTAACCATTGTCTTTGAGATAACCTATTCCTATCCATGTAGAAAAAGCCTCTACCAAATTATTGGTTGTTGTTCCTAGTCCCTTGCTATACCCAACCACATAGATCCCACGGTCATTTCTAACAACCCCACCAGCCCCCTCCAATCCAGGATTCCCTTTTGAACATCCATAAATGTTACATTTTATCCACCCAGGGTCCAGGGGGATCCAAATAGTGTTTTTCCTAACAATCTGTTTAACACCATTAACATTATTAAGATCCTAAGAGAGACCCCATTGTTTCTTGATTCTCATTTCTTGATATGAAGGCCCTTTCTTTGAAAGAGCATACTTGCAACTTTCTATGTTCTCTTGAATTTGTTTCTTGATAGACATGCATAGCTCTTTGTTGCTCTTAGTTGTATCCTTGAAAACCCTATTATTCCTCTCTGAACCACAAAACCCAAGTGAGGAATAGGGGAACCTATCTCTAAAGGTTAGAGATTATATTATGAGAATAGGGACACATACTCCAATAATCAGCAAGGATTTTAATTGAAGGAGGGAAAACCCAATTAACCATAAGGCTCTTAAGAAAGAAAGCCAAAACTTCTTGAGCATAAAAGCATCGAAAGAGCAGATGCATAATTGTTTCTTCCTCTTCATTACATAAGTAAAATTTATTAACTAAGAACCATCCTCTTTTTTTAAGGTTATCAATTGTAAGAATCCTTTCATGCATCACTGTCCACCAAAATAAATTTTTCTTAGGGATTAAATTCTTGCTCCACACATTATTCCAATTGAATATCCTTGAATGGAAAGATTGCAAATCCATAGATTCATAAGCCAATTTAACTAAAAATTGCCAAGAAGCATTTTTTTGTCTAAATCCATTTATCCTTTCTATTTCTTAAGAAAAGGTTAGGATTCCCTATCTACCTCAAAAGGGAGGCCAAAGTAGCATCCCAATTCAATTGTTTTCCTCCCCTAAGAACATCATTGTTCAAATAGTTTCTGAAGTCTATCCATTTTGGTCTAGAACCATCCCAATTTAAATAATTTGAGACCCTTTTTTTCCAATACTTATCTTAAACCTAATTCTAATTTGATGTAGGTTGTCACTAGTAGACAAAGGAGAACAAGACGACCAAGCATCCTCCCAAAAGTCAACTCTTACTCCATTTCCAATTCTCATTTTTTCTCCTTTAGCAAGAGTTCCTCTCACCTTTAGCATGTTATTCCAGAAGACATAACCATAGGGAAGTTCCTTGTTCCTAAGGAAACAACTAACATCTTTGTTACCTAAGTGTTTAGCCCTTATAATATGAACCCAGTTTTTTTCTCCTTCTAGAAGAAATCAGCCCATTTTAGCCACAAGAGCTTTATTGAACTTTTTTATTCTTCTTATCCCCAATCCTCCTTCCCTCTTTGGAGTACAAAAAATGTACCATATAACAAGCACAATTATTTTCCTTTCCTCCACTCCTGAACATAAGAACTTCCTTTGAATCATTTCAATTTTCTCATCAATATAGGCAGGAATATTGAAAAGAGAGAGATAATAGACAAGTATGTTTTGTAAAGAAGTTTTTAAGAGTTGAACCTTCCTAGAAAAACTTAACAATTTTCCTTTCCACCTTGCCAACTTCTTTTGAATCTTTTCCACAATATAGTTCTCATAGTTACTATTAGGTTTTCTTGAGATTAATGGTAACCCCAGGTAGGTGGAAGTCAAATCAGCCTCATGGCAACCTAGAATACTTATCCCTTTTTCCTCAACAATCTGGCTAGTATTAAAAAATATATTTTACTCTTTTGGTAGTTAATATATTGACTAGAAACCTTTGTGTAATTGTCAAGGATTGATTTCCATTGTTTCGCTTCCAAAATAGAGGCCTCCCCCAAGAGGATGGTATTGTCAATGAACTGTTGATGTGAAGTAGAGGAAAGGAAAGAAGCAACACATAAACCTTTCAATTTCTTCCTAGCAATCTGTTTAAGGATATTATGACCCAAGGCTTCAACAACAATGACAAACAAATAAGGTGGCAATGGGTCCCCTTGTCTTAGGCCATGGCTAGCAGAGAAGAATCCATGAGGAACCCCATTAATCAACACAAAATACTTAGGAGAAGTGACAAATGATCTAATTAGGTTGAAAAATTTACCTTTGAAACCAATTTTTTCACAAACAACAAATAGGAAATTCCAAGAGACCTGGTCATAAACTTTAGAGATATCCAGTTTAAAATTTATACCTTATTTTTTGCTATAATCCATAGAATGTAGCACCTCATGAGTATAAAAAGTTGCATCCAATATTTTTCTTCCCTATACAAACCCTTTCTGGTTAACAACAATCATTTTATTCAACACTAATTCTAGTTTATTAACCATAATCTTAGATTAGATCTTATAAGTTGTGTTACAAAAATTGATTGGTCTATAGTCATTCATAGAAGTAGCTCCATTAGTTTTAGGGATAAGTGCAATAAACGTGGTGTTCATTTGATTTAAAATACTTCTTGACCTAAAGAAATCCTTGACTGTTATGAACACATCAGAAGAGACAGTGTCCCAATTGACCTAGAAGAAACATGGAGGGAAGCCGTCTGACCTTGGTTTGTTAAAGGATCCAAAAGAGAAAAAACCTCCTTAACTTCACTCATTAAAACAAATTTATACATTTCATTTAAATATTGCTCCGTAATAACATTAGGGATCACTTGCAAGAAGTCATCCAATTCATAATTGTCAACCTTTGGTGATTCGGAAAGAATTGACAAAAAGGAAACAACCTCCTTCACAATGTCCTCCTCTTTATCAATTCTAGTCCCATTTGAAGTTACTAGAAATATACACCTATTTCTTCCTCTATACTTTAAGGTGGATTGGTGGAAAAAAATTGTATTTTTTCCCCCTTCCCTAAACCATTGGATTCTCAATTTTTGCTTCTAGAAGATTTCTTCCTTTTAATTTATTTTATACCATTGAGTTTTGAGGTTCCTTTATTGGTTACAAGTCTCTTCATCCATAATTCCCAACTCCATTAGATCTTGGATCTCCTTGAGTTTCAAAGTCAAATCTTTTTTTTGTGTTAACAATATTCCCAAATGAATACTTATTCTACCCCTTGACCTTCTCTTTAACCTTTTTTAGCTTTTGAGCCAATCTATACATAGGAGTACCATCACAAGGAGCTTTCCAGCACTCTTCCACTAGGGACTTAAAGTCCAAATGAAGAGACCTAATTATTTCATATATGAAAGGAAAGGGTCCTTTAACCATTTTTTCATCCCACTCTAGAAGGAGAGCACTATGATTAGAACTTGATCTTGGGAAAGCAGAAAGGGAGAGATTCTATAGAATATTCCAATTGGAGGAACCAAGAAAGCTATCCAACTTCACCTAGATTAGATGACACCCTTGCCTCCTATTTTTCCAAGTAAAAAGAGAACCATTCAGAGCAATGTCCATTAACCCCACAGAGTTGAGAAACCTCAATAATTCCATCATGCTATCTAAGAAATTAGTAAGACCTCGACTCTTTTCTAAGGGATACAAAGGGGAATTAAAATCCCCACTAAGCATCCATAACTCTTCCTCCTTATTAAAAATTATACCCTCCAAAAAATTACATAGATCGAGCCTATCCAATCTTGAGTTCAAACCATATATATTTACCATATTCCACTTGACTAAGGTTATATTATCTTCCATAGAAACTATGAGATAGTTCTTATTGCAAGAATTTAACCTTCTATCAATCCTAGAGGGGTTCCAATAAGTAGCAATCCCCTTGGAGACCCCTTCAGCTTCACTCACTTCAAAACTAGCACAAGGCCAAAGCCACTTTATCACCTTCTCAAAATTTTCTTTTTTTTCATTTTGGTTTCTTGAATTAAAAGGACATCTGGTTTAACATGAGTCACACAGGATTTTAACAAATATTGTTTAAAGGGACCATTTAGTCCCCTTACATTTGAAGACTGTAGACACATCAAAACAAAAAGAAAAGCAGTATCCCAATGATACTACACATAGTGGGAGAAGATATCCCCTTAATTCTTTCTAGGTTTACTCTTAGCCAGGGAGTCGAGAGTTCTCTGCTTAACAATCGCCACATCTCTTGTTGTTTCTTTGATCCTTGACTCTTTTAGTTGTATTCTACCCACTTTGGTATATCCTCCTGCATCTGGTTTCTTCTTTTTATGTGATTTTGTATTTATCCATTCCTCATCTACCACCCCCTCTTTCTATGGGGAACTAGAATTCATCAAGCTTTTCTTACTTCCATCTCTACTCTCCTTCTCAATCTTATCTTCAGGCATACTAGGAAATAAGGTCAATAATTTTTCCATCTGACTAACAAAATCGCTAGCCTCCAAAGGTTCATTTTGTTGTTCCTGAAGTTTAGAAGCACCACCCTCCATTTCATGTGAAGATTTTATCTGGGTATCCATATTTTTATTACTATTGTTTGGTTCTAGATACTTCTCTAAGGAAGGAAAACTATTAACCCCAACAATAGTCCCCTCAAAAAGAGCCATTTTAGTATTGAACAAAGGAGAACCCTCATTCAAGATTTTAACTTATTCTTCAAACAACATTTGAGAAGGCTACATCACATTATCGAAAACTAGTGTAATAGGCTCCTTTATCACATTCATTGGAACCACATTTTTAAGGGAGAGCTCTCTAGGACTCCCTGATGAGAATTTTTAGGTTCAAGTTGGGATTTTTTACAAACATCCTATAAATGACCAAACTTATTACACCCTTGGTAGAAAACCAACAATTTTTCATACTACAATGCTTGAACCCATCTTCCAAATCTTGATTTTAAGGTCACAGAGGTAGGAAGAACTATGTTAACCACAACATTCATAGAAATTTTGGCATAAAATAGTCTTGTCTTGAGAAGTGTTACTTTATCCACCATAAAAAGGTGCCAAATGAATCAACAATTCCTTTAAAAACATTTTGATGCTATTCCAAAGGAAAACTAGGGAGTCTAACCTAGGCAGGGGCTACTTTACCCAGGCCAATAGAGGCATCAAACCTTGGTTTCCACTTACACAGGGACATAATATCCTTAAAAATTCTATCAAAATCCCAAGGGCCTCTCATGAGAACCCTTATCATATCCTCAGGAATTACAAAGGTGAATAAAAAATACCTTTAGGCATAACACTTATGGAAACACTGCCTTTGAGGTTCCAAGTGTCAAAGGCCCACTTACATACATGGTCAATATTGCGATGACCAACAAAGAACTTTCCAACCAAGGACAACTTCAGACCTTCCAAAGAACCATTTAAGATTACATTTGGGACGTCCAATTCATCCCCTTCCATAGTGTAGAAAGTAGACAAAAAATCCTTAGGAACCTTTGTCGAAGCCTTACCACCAATAAGCTTTTCAACATAGGAAATAGTTTTCTCACTAGAAAACAAAGTGTCCTTACCCCCAAGAGAAGAGGTTGAATCATTCAAATCCCCAGGACAAGGAACATGTGAAGCATAGGAATACTTTTAGTCCCCCTAGAAGGTGAAGGAAAGGAAGTGAAATTTTGGGAAGGAGTAGAGTTCATGGGTGGGGGAGCCCTGATGGGGCCCCCTCTAGGCCGATTCATCATGAAACACAAAAGCTTAGAAATTTTAAAAAATGAGTGTGCACAAAGAGCTACAAATTATCAATAACCTAGATTGTGTTAAGGTGTTTAGATAGGAAATATTGTAATGCCCTCCATCTAGTACACATGTTTTCATGGATGCTTATGACATTAGATTTACATAGGTACAATATAGCACATTTAAGTTTATTTTTCACATTTCAATTTTTTGTTTATATATATTTTTGAACTTTTGAGTTTATTCTATTATTGTTTGTTTAGTTGATGAATACAATAGACACACCTCCTAGTATAAGATAAAATTTGGAATTTGGTGTTAGTGTAGCAATTTCATCATCAATGTACTTAACTCATGTATGAGTATGAATATTTATGTTTAATAATGTTTATGTTGTGTCAATTGATATTAGTAGACCTATAAAAAAATTGATAAATATGTCTTCATTGTGTTATAGATGTATGTAAACACCCCTCTGTAAGGACAAACATCTCTTGATGATGTCGAGCATCGTAGGCAAGAAGAATTAGACTATCAGTATGTTGTAAGTGTGTTTATAATATATGAATCATTTTAAATAATTTTTATAGTTTTTCACTTTGACGTTATATCTAATTTAACATTTTTTGTGTATAGGTTGGGCTAAAAAATATTGAGTGTAGGAGATCAGAATGATACAAGACACTTGACTATTAGCAGTGTCTGAAGTTCAATTAGTCAGGCTAAAAGAGGCCCAATGTTTCAAGAATAGTGTTCAATATTCATAGATGAACACATTTTGTATGCCTATACATGGCTCATAGATAGAAAAATTAGTTTGACTATATGTATACATTGAATATTTTATAGACTGAGAGACAATAAATTAGCCTCATGACATTGTATGACATTTTTATGACATTTTGTGCACTATCATGATGGTATTATATGATATTTTGATCAATTTTTGTGTGCCCTCAAGATGGAATTGTATGATATTTTGATGACATTTTGTATGACTTCATGGCCTTATGCAGATCAATTTATATAAATGTTTTATGTGTAAATTGGTAGATTAGCATAATTTACTTAGCGCCAAGCGGTGTATGTATGAATCCTATCCCATCCAAATTTTATTTTTGAATCTAATTTCCTATCATGTCACAACAAGTTAGCTACAATGTCAAATTCATCACATTATCAAAAAAAAAAAATTAATAAAGAAAAATATTTCCTAGCAAACATTGATCTAAAATTTATATTTACAAAGTGCAATGCAAGAAAGAAAATAATGAATAAGTTACAGTAATGCATTGAAATTTTAAATATTATTTACCAAAATTGATGTAGGAGCATCCTTGGTTCTTGGCAATCTTGCATCAACCAAAAATATTTTCATTCAATTTTGTTCTTATTTTGTTCTTGCTCAGTTCATGTTGGTGAATTCATCATATTTTCTCACCAGACCCTACGGATCTAGATTTTCATCATGGACATGCTCATTTTCCTTATTCCAAGATTTGAGGGTGATTGGATCTTTTTCTGGCAAGTTGTCGCTTCCAAATTTATTGGCAGTTTATTGAACGAACACCAGATTAATTTTTTAAACTAATGGCTAGTTTGATCACTTTTGGATCTTTCCCATGACTTATGGATCTTGACGGTGTGATTCAAATTGTTATATGGAGTGGCCCCAACCTTAATTATAGGTCTAGACTTCATCCCATGCATTCACCGAGGAGTAATTCAAATTTGAGGCTGGCCTATTCATGCACACGTTATATTTTCTTTCATTGGAGATTGTAATGGTATTTGGTTGATGTGGAAGATTCTAGATTTATGGATATGATATAAATCTTGTAACAGGTCATTAGGAAATCAAAAGTTGATTAAGTAGATTAATATAGATTTGATATCTAAGATTTCACTCATGTTAAGTAGCATATAAGAATATTGTATTTTGAGCATATTGTATTAGGCCTGTGAGCCAAATTTGTAAGCCCAAATGTTGTTGGCCAATTGTAATCTAATTTTATATTAATAAGAAGCTTTTAATTTGCATTTTCCTACATATTTTGTGTTGCTTTTGTTGTGTGACTCTTGCTGCACAGTCTAGATTGTTCTCTTTGAGGATCCTCCTATTGTGGCTGCACCATATTGGTATCAGAGTGAGGTTTGTTTCGTGAGAGATTGTCAGAGTTTGCAGAGTCCTATTGAAGATTTGTTGTGGGGTGGCAGATTAAGGATTTGACCTACATCTGTAGAGGACTTGTGTAAAGATGGCGAGAAGAAGAAATGGTAGAAGAAATGGAGCACATAGAAATGCAGACCCAACTTTAATGGAAATGTTAAGAGAAATTGTTGCTAGATTAGATGCAGTCGAAGTGGCCTATAGGAGAGGTTGACCAGTTGATGATGTGAGTGATGCAGAGGTAGAAGTATAGGAAGAAAGGGAAAGAGAAAATCAACCTGGCCTAGATCAGGGAGAAGAGAGGTTCATAAGAGCCCTAAGTAGAGTGAATACTAAACCACATTTCAATCCACCATATTATAGTGGGAAGTTGGATTTGGATGAATTTTTTGATTGGATAACAGAAATGGAGAAGTATTTTGATTTTGAAGGTACCACTGAAGACAAGAAGGTGAAATTTTCTTGTACAAAGTTGAAAGGACATGATTCCCTTTGGTGGGAACATTTGTAGACAGATAGGAAAAGAAAAGGAAAGGAGAAGATAAAATCATGGGATTGGATGGTGAACAAGTTGAAGACTTTATGCCTATATATTATTAGATCAGCTTGTTTTGAAAGTTGCAAAATTTGAAGCAAAAGGAGTTAAGTGTGACAAAGTATACTAAGGAGTTCTACAAGTTGAATATCAGATCCAAACATTCAGAGGATGATACTGAGCAAGTAGCTAGATATGTGCATGGTTTGAGACAATCTATATAGGATGAGATTATTTTGATCAAGTTGTTGAGTGTGGAGGAGGCATATCAATGTGTCCTAAAAGTAGAAGAGAAGCTGAATAAAAGACATGAGTAGAGATAGAGAGGAAGCGGTGGAATATTTCAAAGAGGAAGAACTTTTACTAGAGGAAGAAGAGGATCCTTTGCATATTAGAATAAAGATAAGGAGGTCAGTAATAATGATAGTTTGTATCGTAGATATGATGGAAACTCTTACCGGAGAGGGGGATATGGTGGTTACCAGAATGAGGGTTATAGAAAAGATAATAGAGGACAAGAGAAAAGAGTATTCAAGGGAACTTGTTTTAAGTGTGGTGGAGGAGGACATAGAGCATTTGAATGCAATCAGGGAGAGACAAGCAGAAAGACATAAAACAATAGAAGAACAACCTTTGTTGAGGAAGATCATGCCAGATCATCTAATAAATCGGAAGATGGAGAAGTGTTGGTTAAGAAAAGAGTATTGTGTCAAAGTGAGATGGAGCAAGAACTGTTGTAGAGAAAGAATTTGTTTCACACCAGATGCAAGGTAGCTAGTAAATGTTGCAAAGTGATTTTTGATAGTGGAAGCTTAGAGAACTTGGTTTCTAAAGAAATGGTGACCAAATGAAGTTGGAAAGATTGAAACACTTGAAGCCCTATCAGATAGCATGGATTGGAGATGAGCATAAGATACTAGTAAGTGAACAATGTTTAGTGAAATTGAAGATAGGAAATTATCATGATGAATTTTTATGTGATATCATTCCTATGGATGTATGCCATGTTTTGTTGGGAAGGACTTGGCAGTATGATATACAAGCTATTCATGATTGAAAGAAGAACACATATACAATTTTTGCTAATGGGATGAAACAAACTTTGTTTCCATTGGAAGATGTTCCTAAGGTTGAGGTTTGTATGAGTACTAGATATTTTTTGGTTGATTGAAGAAGATTTCTGGATAGATTGAGACATGAGAACATGTGTTATGCCTTAGTTCCTAAGAAGGTTGAAGACTTGAAGCATGTAGAAGAACAACCAAAGGAAGTAAAAGAGTTGCTCATAGAATATAAAGAGATCATTTCATATAATGTACTTGATGGATTGCCACCTATGAGGAGTATTATTCATTGCATGGATTTGATTCTTGGAGCTAGTTTGCCTAATAAAGCAGCACATCGAATGACATTGACAGAGAATGAAGAGTTGAATAGACAAGTGAAAGAGTTGTTTAGGAAAGGTTTTATTAGAGAAAGCTTAAGTCCTTGTGTAGTACCTAATTTTCTAGCACCTAAGAAGGATGGAGAATGGAGGATGTGTACAGATTCTAGAGCCATAAAAAAAATCATAGTGAAGTATAGATTTCCTTTGCCACAGATGGATGACATTATAGATTGTTTGAGTGGAGAAAAATACTTTAGAAAGATAGATTTGAAGAGTGGATACCATTAGATCAGAATAAGAGAAGGGGATGAGTGGAAGACAACATTCAAGACAAATGAAGGATTGTATGAGTGGTTGGTGATGCCTTTTGGACTAACAAATGCACCAATTACTTTCATGAGGCTAATGAATGAGGTATTGATGAAATTCTTGGGTAATTTTGTGATTGTCTATTTGGATGACATCTTGATTTTCAATAAGACTAAAGAAGAACATTTTGGCATATAAGACAAGTTTTGCAAAGGTTGAGAGAAGAGCAGTTGCTAATAAACATTAAGAAGTGTAGTTTCATGAAGGAAGAATTGGTATATCTGAGTCTTTTGATATCTGTGGATGGATTGAAGATGGATATTGAGAAGGTAAGAGAAATTTTTGAATGGACTACACCAAAAAGCATTGGAGAGGTAAAATAATTTCATGGATTGGCTAGTTTCTACCAAAAATTCATTAGGAATTTCAGTTCTATTTGCAGTCCTATGATAGAAACAATGAGAGGAGATAAGAAGATTTTAGGTGGAAATTTGGAGCATAAGTTGAATGAGCAACCTATGTTGGCTTTACTAGATTTTAATAAGGTATTTTAGGTAGAATATAATGCAAGTGGAAATTCAATTTGAGTAGTATTAATTCAAGAGGGAAGACTAGTAGGTTATTTCAATGAGAAATTGAATGATGCTAGGAGAAGGTATTTAGTGTATGATCAGGAGTTTTATGCCATAGTTCAAGCCTTGAAGAAGTAGAGATACTTGTTTCCTAAGGAGTTTTTGTTGTATACAGATCATACGGCTTTGCAATATTTGAACATTCAAGGTAAGTTGAATTAGAGACACATGATGAAAATTTATACTTTTGTTTTGAAACATAGGAGTGGGAATATCTGTAATGCCCCATTTTAATAACCTAAGAATGTTGCAATAGTGTATAATGGTGTAATAAATCTTTTTTTTTAAGTATTAATATTAAATTAGTTAATTGCATACATTCGTTAAGTTACTAAACGTTACACTACTTTGAGTTTTCCATAAGTGACTTAAGTATTTCGTATTGCACATATTAATTAATAACATAAACATTTAACATTGCATAACATTGAAATTTCCATTCAAGATAATATAATAAAGTATGTTTCCATACATTGCATTGATAGAATATACAATACTTATCCATCTGATGAGGTAGTTCAATAATGATTACAATTACAATTACATTGTTCACCTCTTATACAATTGAGGGATGTTTTCAAAAACAAGTTTACAATAAGAGAAGTGCATATAAGATCCAAGTGCGAGCTCTGCATCCATGAAGCTCTTGATGCCATGATCAAACTAGGGACCCAACGGAGTAAGGTGCACGTTCCACCCAACCATGTGGTACCCGTAGGTCCACCCCCCGTGCTAGGAGATAGTAATAAGGTTACCTAGACCTAATCTACTAACCCTAGACACTAGTACACAACAGACTATTGGTTACATTGCTTCCAGATTTTAGACAATTAATTGTAATACAAATACAAGGTTAACTGTTATTCTAGGTGGAGTGTCGTCACAATGTTGCAAAGGTTACCCTGGTGTTTCTTCCTAGGTTTCGGCCCCCAATCCTTGGGTTACCCTGGTAACCTCTTATGAAACTCAGCCCCTATTGCATACTATTGCGGAATCAAATGTCTTTTAAAGGAATAAGACACCGATTTTCCATTCCAGGCCTTCTCAACTTATACTCATCACTGTAGTAGCTCAAGAGTCATAAGTGAGGCATTATATCTTGTTATGAGTTTTTAATCTAACTACTATGTCATTTAATTATCATTGACTTACCAACTATTTGTAAGTTACCCTGACACCACTTTGTGTGTCAGCCCTTATGAATAGCCACTCCCCTAAACATAACATGTAATCTAAGTTTTCAAGACTAGGGTTTACAAGTGCACAGAGTACATCTTACAATAACAAATAACCTTCAACAATAATAGAACACAATATTTAACGCATGCACAACCCAAGTTAACTTAAGAAATACATTTGAACAATTAAACACCCTTTTTACACAATTCACTCTGGAAGGCTTATAAAACAAAAACTTTCCTAATTTTCCCCAAAAGAAAACACGTACAAAAGCAAATCATGAAAAATAGACACCTACTATTTGGATCTACTAAATCCAATCATTCATTAAATTGAGAAATTAACCTTCTAAGACTTAATCCATTTTCCATGCATTACGAATATCAAATCTACAGTTTGCCCAATTTCATATCTATAAATTTTATAACTTCAAAATAATAGTTTATTCTTAAAACAAATATCTAAATCATTCAAATATCTAAATCTAGATATTTAATAATTTAATTCTTCTAAACTTATCATTTTAACATAATAATATTTTAATTTAATATAAATATATATACATATATATATACATATATATATATATGTATATATATATATGTATACACATATATACATACATATACATATACATAAAATATATTAAATATTTATAAATTTCGAAGTTCATATTATATATGAATCGAATTAAATAAATAACATATAACAGATTCAGATTTTATAGATATATATAAAATCGAATATAAAAATATCAAAAGAAATTCGCATTTAATATTTTTAAAAAGTTTAAAACCTAAAAGAAAATGGCCGCAGCCATACACGGCTCCCATAGGGGAGTGGGCACAGCCGTAGCCAGGGCTGTGCCCAGCAGCCGTTATGGCTATGGTGCGCAGCCATGGAGGCTGTGCCTCCTCCACATGAAAATGGGGAGGGTTTCGGCCCTCCTCAGAGTTATATTTTTTTACATTTAAATTTTATTTCTTTAAAAAAAATGAATCCGAAAACCCTACTTTTTACAGAAGCTCGGCTCTATGGATTTTAATCCGTCTTTAAATATCGCCATACGAAAATTTATGAGCATGATTCAAATAAAATTTTAAATAAGGATTTATATGTGTATATATATATGTGTATGATATATATATAAATCCAAATGAAATTTAATATCTAACAAATATTTTAACCAGGAAAATACACAGAAAAGCAAAATATGATTTTCTACAGGAATCAGTAAATCTTTAAATTTTACACAAGATTTTTTTCTTTCTATAGAATTTTCTAATTTTAAAATAACAAAAGATTCTCATTTCAAATTGAGAAGAATAATATTCTATAAGAACTCAAAACAATATTTATTTAAAACAAAAATCTTTATTTACAATTCCCTTAAAATTCTTTCCTGTTTCTACTGTTTAAACCCAAATTTTACAAAAATTCTTGAGAAAATATAGGAAACACAAAAATTGATATTTTCTCAAACACTCTTTTTTTTAAAAAAGGAAACAAATTCAATATAATAACAAGAAAAATACCTGTAGCTTGAGTTTGACTGCAGAAAATAGATCCTCTGTTGCTCGTATCACACAAATCCTCTAAAGCTTCTTCAACAAGCACAATATTCCCAAAAGCTTCCCAACCAACACAAGAGATCCTCCTTCCAAGGGATCTTCCACAAATATACAACCCCAGAGGAAATAACAAATCCTCTTAGAAAATAAATTTTTTACACAGCAAGAAATTTTTGCAAAGCTTTGATAATTTCCCGTGAGGAAATTGAACAACCTCTCTGTTTTTCCCGAGATCCAAATATCCTCCGTAACCAATTTTTTTCTCAACAAAAAATCATTTTACACATTGGCACACATGTTGAGAAGTGGTTATGAAAATATCTTCTCCACTTCACGGCAATTTTCCATTTCAAATTTGCATGCAATTTTAATTTATTCAATTTAAATTTTACAACCATTATTTCAATTTACATGCATTTTATTTTCTATTTATTTATTTATTTTCTAATTTTCAAATATAACTATTTACTTACTTAATATTTTAATTTAATTAATTGATTTATTTAATTAAATAAGTTTGATCTTTTAAAATCAAACCATTTAACCAAATAAGCTAATTAATTAATTAAATAATCAAGCAAGTAATTTCTCCCACATTTAAAACATTTATTTAAATACCAATAATTTAAAACACAATAAACTATCATTAAAAATTAACCAAATTTGTTTTTTTCAAACAATTTATCCAAACAGAAAATACAAGACAAACTTATGACTCTGAACTAAAATAGACAAAGTACTAAGACTGGGATTAGAGATTAGAATAGGGTGAACCAAACTACTATCTCTCGATCAACGTATCCGTTGAGTCTTGACACGCTCAGACCTGAGTACCCAGGTGGAGTCGGTGTCATGTACCTGCAAATTCTTGCAACCAAGCAATAACATGCATACAAATATATATATATATATATATATATATATAAAGCATTAAACAGACACACCGTGCAGAAAAAATCACAGATATCACAGGGCACTTGCAAGCAAGTGATGCGATTCCGTTCTCCACACCAATACACTTCACAACAAACTAACGAAATAAATAACTGTTAATCCATCATAAACATGTACATAGCAATAATCAACTGAAAGTAAACATCTACGCTATCTCAAAGCATATCAGAAATCAAACATCACAATTATAATGTATCATCATGTCACAGAATAATCCACTATCGCTCAAATCCAGCGATCAAAATATCCAACAAAGCATCATAGGTCTAACAATGTGAAAACATAACAACAGAAAGCATAAGAATAAACGAAGGGGTACTACATCCTCCCCCCCTAGGATAGGGCTTGCTCCTGAAAGCCTGCGAACAGATAGGGATAAAGCTCCCTCATGCGTTCGCATCCTCCCAAGTAGGAGAAGCCTCATGACTAGGATCCCATTGGACCCTCACCTGATCAATGTCTTGACCCTTGAGACTGAGCGTCTGGTGCTATAGAATGGCCACGGGCTCCAAAGCCAGCTGCCCATCCTCTACCTGTAATGCATTCCAATCAAGTACATGAGATATGTCAGGATGATATGGTCTAAGAATTGACACATGAAAAACATCATGAATACGAGACAAACTGGGTGGTAAGGCGAGTCGATACGCCATGGGACCAATTCTCTCTAAAATCTCGAATGGTCCAACGAAACGAGGTGCAAGTTTAGAGTCTTTTCCATAATGGATTGGAATCTTTCGCGGTCACACTCGAAGAAACACTCTATCACCAACAAAAAATTGTCGGTCTATCCTATGCACATCAGCATATTTCTTTTGCCTATCCTGTGCTGCTATTAAATGCTCTCTAATACGGTCAACTTGCTGCTCCATATCACGAAGCATCTCAGGTCCAAGTATTACTCTATCCTCTAGTCGATCCCAACTTAGTGGAGTTCGACAAGGACGACCGTATAATGCCTGAAATGGTGGCATACCTATGGAACTCTGATATCCATTGTTATAAGCGAATTCTACTAAATACAAATAATCCTCCCAACGTGATTGTTGGTCCATTACGTACATCCTAAGCATATCCTCTAATATTTGGTTAACTCTCTCTGTTTGACCATCGGTTTGAGGATGATATGCTGAACTAAAGTTCAACTGTGTACCTAGAGCATGTTGTAATGAAGTCCATAGGGTAGAAGTAAATACAGGATCCCTATCCGATATAATCCTACGAGGAATCCCATGAAATCTAACGATGTCCTCCATAAATATCCTAGCTACAGATGAAGCATTGTAAGATGATCGTACAGGTGAAAAGTGAGCTACTTTAGTCAATCGGTCAACAGTTACCATAATGGCATCATGTCGACGTGATGACGTAGGTAACCCTACAATAAAGGTAACGGATATAATATCCCATTTCCATTTGGGAATAAGATGCAGCTACAATAATCTAGCAGGATGTTGATGCTTAGCTTTAACTCGTTGGCATTCAAGACATCTCGATACATAATCAGCAATATCACATTTCATACCAGGCCAAAAATACAATTGCCTAAGATCGGCATGCATTTTCTTGACACCTGGATGAGCTGAATATGGAGCTTGATGAGCTTCAGTCATAATCAATGTACGAAGTCTCTCAACATGTGGTACATAAATATGACCTAAATTCCGTAATATACCATCTGATTCTAAAACATAACCTGCAAATCGACCTTCTAAAGGTCTACCAGATTCAATTTCCGACCTCACTTCTTGATATAATCTATCAGTAGGAAGTGCAACTAATATTTAACCTCTCAAATCTACTTCAAGATTAGTTGCAGAGATCTCATGTCTACGACGGCTAAGAGCGTCAGCCACTACGTTCTCCTTGCCTTGAACATATTTTACTTCAAAATCATACTCACACAAGAATTCCATCCACCGTCTTTTCCTAGCATTCAAGTTAGGTTGCGTAAAGATGTATTGCAAACTACGGTGATCAGTATGAAGTTCGAAACGATGACCTAATAAGAAATTCCTCCAATGAACTAATGCATGCACTACTACAGCTAGTTCTAGATCATGAGTAGGATAGTTTAATTTGTGGTCCTTGAGTTTGTGAGACTCATAAGCAACCACACACCCATCTTGCATCAAAACTGCTCCCAAACCCTCTAAAGATGCATCTGCACACACTACGAAATCCTTAGTAGGATCAGGAACAATCAGTATAGGTGCATTAGTCAACTTTTATTTAAGAGTCTAAAAAGCCAACTGACACTGTTCTGTCCAAACAAACTTCTTCCCTTTCCTTTGAAGAGAAGTAATAGGATGACCTATTCTAGAAAATCCCTCTACAAAACGCCTATAATAGCCAGCTAGACCCATAAAACTATGAACTTCACCTACATTAGTAGGTGCAGGCCAATCTAAAATGGCTTGGATCTTTGAAGGATCCACAACAATACCTTTTCCAGATATTACATGTCCAAGGTATTTTATTTCAGGTTGAAAGAAGTCACACTTCTTCAGGTTCGCATACAATTGATTTTCCCTTAAACATTGCAAAACTTGCCTCAAGTGTTCTTCATGTTCCTTCATGTTTCTCGAATAAACTAAAATATCATCGAGAAATACCAGGACAAAGTGATCGAGGTATGTACGAAATACACCATTCATTAAACTCATGAATACAGACGGTGCATTCGTTAACCCAAATGGTACTACTGTGAATTCGTAGTGCCCATAACGAGTTCGAAAAGAAGTTTTATGAATGTCTGCTTCAGCTATACACAATTGATGATAACCAGATTTCAAATCAATTTTAGAGAACACATTAGCTCCCTTAATTTGATCAAAAAGATCATCGATTCTAGGCAAAGGATAACAATTCTTAATCGTAACCTTGTTCAATTGACGATAGTCAATACACAACCTAAGAGATCCGTCTTTCTTCTTTACGAAGATGACAGGTGCTCCCCAAGGGGAAACACTTGGATGAATGAAACCCTTTTCTAAAATTTCCTCTAACTAAATACGAAGTTCCTCTAACTCCTGAGTCGTCATTCTATATGGAGCCCTAGATATAGGTTTAGCTCCAGGGACTAGGTCAACTCTAAAGTCAATATCCCTCTTCGGTGGCATTCCAGGAATGTCATCAGGAAACACATCTGCGAATTACCTAAGAATAGGATGATCATCAAGAGATACCTCTCGACTCTCACCCTCTTCTAAATCAGTAACTATTGTTGCAAACAGTTGACATCCCTGACATAGACATCTCTTTAATTGTATAGCAGATATCATCCACAAAGAGATAGGTCTTTGAATACCTGCGATTTCCACTTTCACACCTAAATCATTAATGCAACTAACTATCTTAAGTCGACAGTCAATTATAGCATGATAAGATGCTAACCAATCCATACCTAAAACTATATCATACGATCCTAAAGGTGTAACATATAAATCTACTAAGGTAGTTAACATACCGATTTTAAGTTCACAATTATATACTAAGTTTTCTATTGCTACTTTCATCCTTGAGGGGAATTCAACTTGCCACTTACCACCTTGCTTTACCGCCATAAGACCACAATGGTCTACAATGGTCGGTGAAATAAAGGAGTCAGTGGCTCCAGAGTCAAAAAGTATAGAAACACTAACACCATGTAACTTACCTGAAGTTTCAACCACCGTGTTCTGGTGATCGACTTGGCAGTCATTAACCACTGCATATACTGTATGTGCTCATCCTGCATCTCCGACTATAGGCTCTGAAGCTGTAGGTCAAGGCCCATAACCAGTAGAACCTCTCATCAGACACTGCCTAGCTATGTGTCCATGCTGCCCACAAGAATAGCAACCTGTGCCTCTGTCGAATCCTCTGCCACCCGAAGGTGCATTGGATTGTTGTAAACTACCCCTACTGACGGTAGACTAAGCACTCTACGCAGGCTGATCCTACCTATTGTGCTTGTTGTGCCACCAGTTACGACCCTTTCCTGTTTGAGGACTATTTTGTTGTTGTGGTTGAGGGTTATTATTCTTTTGAGGAGTTCGTTGTTGTTGTTGCTGCCCACCCTTTGTGGGTGTCTGTTGGTTCTTGGAAGAACCACCTGTCTATGCCTGTCCACCCCGTGGACTTAAACCTACTATAGGAGCACTCCCAATCTGCACTCCTGTGTGCCCACCTAAAGCCATAATAAGGTTTTCCTCTACAATGCGAGCCTTCTCCACCGTGACTTCCATAGTCTTTGGCTCAAAGACTCAGACACCACCATTGATGCGGGCATTCAGACCCCTGATAAAGTGTTGTACTAACATAGGCTCATCATCACCAATACCAGCATATTGCTTGAGTTTGTAGAACCTACGTTCATATTGCTCTACATAAAGAGCCATCTGACGTAGATCATGGAACTCGTCAGCCCTACGCTGCCTCCAATGTTCTGAAAGGAACCGTGCTCTGAACCTCTTGAGAAACATCTCCCAAGATACATAACCAATATCCAAATGGAGCTTCTGCTCCTCTAGGCACCACCAAGTAGAGGCGAATCCTCTCAAGTGCATAATAGCACATCTGGCATGGGTATTGCTACCGTAAGGGTGCATGGCAAAGCATCTACCCAAATCTAGTAGCCAGGTCTCAGCCTCTAAGCCACCTCCTAAACCATCAAAGGTAGGAGGGCGTTCCCTCAGTAAATCCCTCATGTGACCAACAATAATAGAATCCTGATGTGTTGTGTCCTCTACTCTCCTAGGAGATCTATCTCTCTCTCTGACAACCTCCTGCTCATCTACCTGTCTAGGTCCAAGACGAGCTAGGACCTCCTCTAAAAGTGGACATATCTGAGAACCCTCTACTCCTGACTGAGCAGGATTCTGTCCCTCATTCCTCTGTCCCATCTGTTCTGCCTGATCACTGTGATGAGGACTAGGAGGGGGAGTAACCTGAGGGATTGGCCCTCGGCCTCCTCCTTGACCTCTACCATGACTTCTTCCTCCTCGCCTAGGCATGTTCCTACACATAACAATAACGAGTCTTAGACACTATTCAACCAAGGCTAATAGTTGTGACACTACGTACTAGGTCAACCTAATGGGCTCGTGATTACCCAGAGCGTCCAGTGTTTGTAACCTTGGCTCTGATACCAATCTGTAATGCCCCATTTTAATAACCTAAGAATGTTGCAATAGTGTATAATGGTGTAATAATTTTTTTTTTTTAAGTATTAATATTAAATTAGTTAATTGCATACATTTGTTAAGTTACTAAACGTTACACTACTTTGAGTTTTCCATAAGTGACTTAAGTATTTCGCATTGCACATATTAATTAATAACATAAACATTTAACATTGCATAACATTGAAATTTCCATTCAAGATAATATAATAAAGTACAAACATGTTTCCATACATTGCATTTGATAGAATATACAATACTTATCCATCTGATGAGGTAGTTCAATAATGATTACAATTACAATTACATTGTTCACCTCTTATACAATTGAGGGATGTTTTCAAATACAAGTTTACAATAAGAGAAGTGCATATAAGATCCAAGTGCGAGCTCTGCATCCACGAAGCTCTTGATGCCATGATCAAACTGGGGACCCAACGGAGTAAGGTGCACGTTCCACCCAACCATGTGGTACCCGTAGGTCCACCCCCCATGCTAGGAGATAATAATAAGGTTACCTAGACCTAATCTTCTAACCCTAGACACTAGTACACAACAGACTATTGGTTGCATTGCTTCCAGATTTTAGACAATTAATTGTAGTACAAATACAAGGTTAACTGTTATTCTAGGTGGAGTGTCATCACAATGTTGCAAAGGTTACCCTGGTGTTTCTTCCTAGGTTCCGGCCCCCAATCCTTGGGTTACCCTGGTAACCTCTTACGAAACCCGGCCCCTATTGCATACTGTTGCGGAATCGAATGTCTTTTAAAGGAACAAGACACCAATTTGCCATTCCAGGCCTTCTCAACTTATACTCATCACTGTAGTAGCTCAAGAGTCATAAGTGAGGCATTATATCTTGTTATGAGTTTTTAATCTAACTACTGTGTCATTTAATTATCACTGACTTACCAACTATTTGTAAGTTACCCTGACACCACTTTGTGTGTCAGCCCTTACGAATAGCCACTCCCCTAAACATAACATGAAATCTAAGTTTTCAAGACTAGGGTTTACAAGTGCACAGAGTACATCTTACAATAACAAATAACCTTCAACAATAACATAACACAATATTTAACGCATGCACAACCCAAGTTAACTTAAGAAATACATTTGAACAATTAAACACCCTTTTTACACAATTCACTCTGGAAGGCTTATAAAACAAAAACTTTCCTAATTTTCCCCAAAAGAAAACACGTACAAAAGCAAATCATGAAAAATAGACACCTACTATTTGGATCTACTAAATCCAATCATTCATTAAATTGAGAAATTAACCTTCTAAGACTTAATCCATTTTCCATGCATTACGAATATCAAATCTACAATTTGCCCAATTTCATATCTATAAATTTTATAACTTCAAAATAATAGTTTATTCTTAAAAAAAATATCTAAATCATTCAAATATCTAAATCTAGATATTTAATAATTTAATTCTTCTAAACTTATCATTTTAACATAATAATATTTTAATTTAATATACATATATATATATATGTATAATATATATACATATATATATATATAATATATTAAATATTTATAAATTTCGAAGTTCATATTATATATGAATCGAATTAAATAAATAACATATAACAGATTTGGATTTTATAGATATTTATAAAATCGAATATGAAAATATCAAAAGAAATTCGCATTTAATATTTTTAAAAAGTTTAAAACCTAAAAGAAAATGGTCCCAGCCATACGCGGCTCCCATAGGGGAGTGGGCGCGGCCGTAGCCAGGGCTGCGCCCAGCAGCCCTTATGGCTGTTGTGCGCAGCCATGGAGGCTATGCCTCCACATGAAAATGGGGAGGGTTTCGGCCCTCCCTAGAGTTATATTTTTTACATCTAAATTTTATTTCTTTTAAAAAAACGAATCCGAAAACCCTGTTTTTTACGGAAGCTCGGCTCTACAGATATTAATCCATCTTTAAATATCGTCGTACGGAAATTTATGAGCATGATTCAAATAAAATTTTAAATAAGGATTTATATGTGTATATATATGTGTATGATATATATATAAATCCACATGAAATTTAATATATAACAAATATTTTAACCAGGAAAATACACAGAAAAACAAAATATGATTTTCTACAGGAATCAGTAAATCTTTAAATTTTACACAAGATTTTTTTTTCTTTCTATAGAATTGTCTAATTTTAAAATAACAAAAGATTCTCATTTCAAATTAAGAAGAATAATTTTCTATAAGAACTCAAAACAATATTTATTTAAAACAGAAATCTTTATTTACAATTCCCTTAAAATTCTTTCCTGTTTCTACTGTTTAAACCCAAATTTTACAAAAATTCCCGAGAAAATACAGGAAACACAAAAATTGATATTTTCTCAAACTCTTTTTTTTTTTTAAAAGAAACAAATTCAATATAATAACAAGAAAAATACCTGTAGCTTGAGTTTGACTGTAGAAAATAGATCCTCTGTTGCCCGAATCACACAAATCCTCCAAAGCTTCTTCAACAAGCACAATATTCCCAAAAGCTTCCCCAACCAACACAAGAGATCCTCCTTCCAAGGGATCTTCCACAAATATACAACCCCAGAGGAAATAACAAATCCTCTTAGAAAATAATTTTTTACACAGCAAGAAATTTTTGCAAAGCTTTGATAATTTCCCGTGAGGAAATTGAACAACCTCTCTATTTTTCCCGAGATCCAAAATATCCTTCGTAACCAATTTTTCCCAAACAATATTCAATTAAAGTACTGGCACACATGTCGAGAAGTGGTTATGAAAATATCTTCTCCACTTCACGGCAATCTTGCCAATTCAAATTTGCATGCTAATAATTTATTTTATTTCAAATTTAAAAATCAAGTTTCAATTGCATGCATTTTATTTTTATTTAAATTTCCAATTTCCAATATACAACCATTTATTTAATAACTAAATACCTTTTTCACAAATATTTATTTAATTTTCAAATATAACTATTTACTCACTTAATATTTAAATTTAATTAATTGATTTATTTAATTAAATAAGTTTGATCTTTTAAAATCAAACCATTTAACCAAATAAGCTAATTAATTAATTAAATAATCAAGCAAGTAATTTCTCCCACATTTACAACATTAATTTAAATACCAATAATTTAAAACACAATAAACTATCATTAAAAATAAACCAAATTTGTTTCTTTCAAACGATTTATCCAAACAGAAAATACAAGACAAACCTATGACTCTGAACTAAAATAGACAAAGTACTAAGACTGGGATTAGAGATTAGACTAGGGTGAACCAAACTACTATCTCCCGATCAACGTATCCATTGAGTCTTGACACGCTCAGACCTGAGTACCCAGGTGGAGTCAGTGTCATGTACCTGCAAATTCCTGCAACCAAGCAATAACATGCATACAAATATATATATATATATATATATATATATATATATATATATATATATATATATATATAAAGCATTAAACAGACACACCGTGCGGAGAAAATCACAAATATCACAGGGCACTCGCAAGCGAGTGATGCGATTCCGGTCTCCACACCAATACACTTCACAACAAACTGACAAAATAAATAACTGTTAATCCATCATAAACATGTACATAGCAATAATCAACTGAAAGTAAACATCTACGCTATCTCAAAGCATATCAGAAATCAAACATCACAATTATAATGTATCATCATGTCATAGAATAA
Organism: Sequoia sempervirens; assembly: GCA_007258455.2. Taxonomy (NCBI): domain Eukaryota; kingdom Viridiplantae; phylum Streptophyta; class Pinopsida; order Cupressales; family Cupressaceae; genus Sequoia; species Sequoia sempervirens. The sequence continues at coordinate 103,403,783 of VDFB02105785.1, forward strand.
TCCACTATCACTCAAATCCAGCGATCAAAATATCCAACAAAGCATCATAGGTCTAACAATGTGAAAACATAACAACATAAAGCATAAGCATAAACGGAAGGGTACTACACACATGATGAAAAGTTATACTTTTGTTTTGAAACATAGGAGTGGGAAGTCAAATAGAGTTGTTGATTCTTTGAGTAGGACAAGGAAATTACTGGTAGAGATGAGAGTGGAGGTATTAGGTTTTTATGAATTAAAGAACTTGTATGAGGAAGACTCTAATTTCACAAAACCTTGGAGAGCTTGTAGAGAACCAGTCTTGGAGGATAGGATTCAATGGTTGGATTATTTCATTCAGGAGGATATGTTGTTAAGAGGGAATCAGTTGTGTATACCCCGAAGTTCAATGAGGGATAACTTAGTGAAATAAAAATATAGTGGAGGAATGGCAAGACACTTTGGAATTGATAAGATAGTAACATTGGTAAGTGAGAATTTCTTTTGGCCACAGATTCATAAGGATGTTAGGAAATTTGTGCAAAGTTGCAGAGTTTGTCAAGTTGTAAAAGGGAGTAGTTAGAATGTTGGACTGTATAAGCCTCTGATAGTTTCAGAGAGACCTTGGGAGGATATTAGCATGGATTTCATACTTGATTTTCTGAAGACACAAAGAGGTAATGATTATATATTTGTGGTGGTAGATTGATTTTCTAAAATGGCACATTTCATACATTGTAAGAAGACAACAGATGCAGTACATGTAGTAGATTTGTTTTTCAAGGAAGTAGTTAGATTGCATGGATTACTTTGAGTATTGTTTCAGATAGAGATACAAAGTTTGTTGGTTATTTTTGGAGGACACTTTGGAAGAATTTAAGACCTAATTAAAGTTTAGTTCTACTTTTCACCCATAGATTGATGGACAGATAGAGGTAGTAAGTAGGAATTTGGGGAATTTTCTAAGATGTTTGGTTGGAGAGAAGACCAAAAGTTGGGATTTAGTCCTTGCACAAGCAGAGTTTGCTTACAATAATTTAGTGAATAGGAGTACCAAAAAGACACCTGTTGATATTATTACTGGAGTTCATCCTAGAAGTATATTAGAGTTATGAGACATTAGTAAGGAATATAAAAGGAGTGTAGAAGTAGAGGAATTTGCAGAACATATGAAAAAAGTGCATACTCAAGTAAAACGACAATTGGAAGATATGAACCAAAAGTATAAGGAGCAAGTAGATGAAAGAGGAGACATAAGGAGTTTGAAGTTGGTGATGAAGTAATGGTGTATTTGAGGAAAGAAATATTTCTAGTTGGCACATACAATAAGCTCAAGATGAGGAATTTTGGACCCTGTAAGATTTTGAAGAAATTTGGTTAAGAGAATGCATATGAAGTAGAGTTACCAGATGGAATGGGTATATCGCCTATATTCAACATTGTAGATCTACATTAGTATCATGAAGCAGAATTCAGTGAATACATCAAAGCAAAATTAGAGAAGTAGTTTCCTAAAAAACAATCAAATGAGATAGAAGAGATTTTGGATATTAGAGATGGGAGAAAGATGCATGGAAGATAGTACAAAGAATATCTTGTGAAGTGGAAGGGAAAACCAATGGAAGATTCTTCTTGGATTTCTTAGGATGAGGTAGACCATCTTGGTTTTCCTTTATCTCCAACAAAGTGAGGGACTCAATTTTCATTAACCCCAGATGTCTGATGTAGGAGCATCCTTTGTTCTTCTAAATCTTGCATCAACCAAAAATATTTTCATTCAGTTTTGTTCTTGTTTTGTTCTTGCTTAGTTCATGTTGGTGGATTCATCATATTTGCTCACCGGACCCTACGGATCTATATTTTCATCATGAACATGTTCATTTTCCTTATTCCAAGATTTGAGGGTGATTGGATCTTTTTCTGGAAAGTTATCACTTCCATATTTTTGGCAGTTTCTTGAACTGGCACCAGAATAATTTTCTAAACTAACGGCTAGTTTGATCACAAGTGGAACTTTCTCATAACTTGTGTATCTTGATGGTGTGATTTAAATTGTTTTTTGGAGTGTCTGCAACCTTAATTATAGGTCCACACTTCATCCCATGCATTCACTAAGGAGTATTTCAAATTTGAGGCCGACCTATTCATGCACATGTTACATTTTCTTTAATTGGAGATTGTAATGATCTTTGGTTGATGCCAAAGATTCTAGATTTGCAGATATGATATAAATCTTGTAACAGGTCATTAGGAAAGCATAAGTCGATTAAGTAGATTAATATAGATTTCATATATAAGATTTAACTCATGTTAAGGAGCATATAAGAATATTGTATTAGAGCATGTTGTATAGGGCATGTGAGCATGTGAGCCGAATCTATAAGCCTGGATGTTTCCAACTGATTGTAATAAAATTTTCTATTAATAAGAAGGTTTGAATCTGCATTTGCCTCCATATTCTATGTTGCTTTTGTTATGTGACTCTTACTGCGGCCCAGATTGTTCTCTTTGAGGACCCTCCTACCATGGCTGCACCAAAAATACAAATTACCGACCACTTGATGGTGAACATATCCTACATTCTTTAGGGTTGTGCTATATTCTTTAGGACTATCCTACATTCATTAGGACTGAGTTGGGTTCATTAGGATTGACCTAGGTTCATTAGGATCTCTTAGGTTTAGTAGGATTGTCTGACATTAATTATCAAATAATTTGTAGCACTTATAATTTTTTTTGTAAACCTACAAGGTCACATAGAATAAATCCACAATAACCTCTCTCACTTTTTCAAGTCTCCAATTCATTTGATTGTGGTGACAATTTTTCAAATGTTGCAAAAAATGTCAAGAACATTCAATGAATAGTTTTAATTTTGCATAACTTTATTTTTGTTTATTATGGGCCCAAATCATCAGCTCTAACACATCTAGGTGGGTGGGTTTATGCTAGGTAAGGTCCTGTTTCACACCCTAGCATACTGGATCATTCTAGGCTACACTGTACTGCCACTTTCTCATAAGAGCCCTAAATGTCCAAAAAGTGGTGAACTTTGACAAGATTTTTCTTAGAAATGGAACTTAGAAATGTTTTGTCTAAAGGTATAGCATCAAATATGGTCCCTTTACAATAACCTCTAATTTTTTCATATCTCCAATCTATTAGGCCATGGTGACAATTTTTTGCACGTTGAAAAATTGTAAAATGCACTCAATAAAAATTTGTAATGTTGCAAAAATTTAGTTCCACTCATCATGCAGCCAAACTGACAGTTCCAACACATCTGGGTGAGTGGTTTTATGCTAGGAAAGGTCATGTTTCACACTCCACCATGTCAGATAGTTCTAGGCTACATTGTATCGATGTTTTCTCTTAGGAGTCATAAATGCCAAAAAGTAGTGAAATTTGATGAGTTATTTCTCAAAAACCATGGCACTTTCAAATTATTTGTTTGAAGTTAAAGGTTCATGTAGAGTCCCTCTACAATAACCTCTCTCCGCTTTTTATATCTCCAATCCATTTGGTCGTGGTGACAACTTTTCACATGTTGAAAAAAGCATCAAATGCATTCAATAAAAGTTACAATGTTGCCTAAATTTTGTTCCACTTGTCGTGTGGAAAAATCGACAGTTCCAACATCTCCAGGTGGGTAGGTTTATACTAGGAAGGTCCTGATTCACACCCCAACATTCTAGATAGTTCCAAGCTACATTGTATCAACACTTTCTCTTAAGGGCCATAAATGCCAAAAAGTGGTGAACTTTGACGAGTTATTTCCCAAAAAATGTGGCACTTAAAAATTTTATATTTGAAGTTATAGGGTCATATAGGGTCCATCTATAATAACCTCTCTCCTTTCTAATATCTCCAATCCATTTAGTCGTGGTGACAACTATTCACACATTGAAAAAAGTGTCAAATGCATTTAATAAAAAGTTGCAATGTTTCATAATTTTCATTCCACTAATCATGCAACCAAATCAACAATGACAATATGTCTAGGTGGATGGGTTTATGTTATGAAAGGTCATATTTCACACCCCAACATGCTGGATAGTTCTAGGCTACATTGTACCAATGCTTTCTCTTAAGAGCCATAAATACCAAAAAGTGGAAAACTTTAATGAGTTGTTTCTTGGAAATCTTGGCATTTAAAAATTCTTTTTTCTTAAGGTATAGGGTCATGTAGTGTCCTTCTATAGTAATATCTCCTAGTTTTTCATATCTGCAATCCATTTGGATGTGATGACAAATTTTTGCATGCTAAAAAAGATTCAATTGCATTCAATGAAAAGTTACAATGTCACACAACTTTCATTTCATTCATTGGGTGACCAAACTGATAGTGCCAACACGTCTAAGTAGGTGGGTTTATGCTAGGAAATATCATGTTTCACACCCCAACATGTTGAATCTTTCCAGGCTACATTGTACCAACGATTTCTCTTAATAGCCATAAATGCCGAAAAGTGAACTTTGATGAATTATTTCTTGGAAAATGTGGCACTTGTAAACATTATGTCTTAAGGTATAGATTCATGTAGGGTCCCTCTACAATAACTTCTCTCAAATTTTCATATCTTCAATCTAATTGGCTGTGGTGACAACTTTTTGCATGTTGAAAAAAGTGTCAAATGCACTCAATGAAAAGTTGCAATATTGCATAATTATGTTCATTGTGGAGCCAAACTAACAATGCTAATACATCCAAGAGGGTGGGTTCATGATAGGAAAGGTCATTTTTTTCACCCCATCATGTCAGATCATTTCAGGCTACATTGTATCGACACTTTCTCTTAAGAGCCATAAATGCCAAAAAGTGGCAAATTTTGATGAGTTATTTCTTGAAAACCATGTCACTTACAATTTTTTTTTGGAAGTTATAGGGTCATGTAGGATCCATCTACAATAAAATCTCCCATTTTTTCATATCTCCAATCTATTTGGCTGTGGTGACAACTTTTTGCATGTTAAAAAAAGTGTCAAATGCTCTTAATGAAAAGTTGCAATATTGCATAACTTTTGTTTTGTTCATCCTGCAGCCAAAACAATAGTTCCAACACATCTAGGTGGGAAGATTAATGCTAGGAAAGGTCATATTTCATATCCCAACATGCCGAAATATTCTAGGCTACATTATACCAATGCTTTTTCTTAAAAGCCCTAAATGCCAAAAAGTGGCAAACTTTGACAATTTTTTTCTCAGAGAATGTGGCACTAACAAATTTTATGTCTAAAGGTATAGGGATGTGTGGGGTATCTCTACAATAACCTCTCATATTTTTTCATATCAATCCATTTGGCCATGGTGAAATTTTTTCTACTAGCCCAAAAATTATCAGATGCATTCAAGAAAAAGTTGCAATGTTGCATAATATTTGTTCCATTCATTGTGTAGCCAAACTAACAGCACCAAAATGTCTAGGTGGGAGGGTTTATTCTAGGAAAGGTCTTGTTTTGCACCCCAACATGCAAAATTGTTCAAGGCTACATTGTATGCTTAACACTTTCTCTTAAGATCCCTAAATGCAAAAAAGTGGTGAACTTTAACAAGTTGTTTCTTAAAAACCATTGCACTCTGAAACATTCTATCTAAACATACAAAGAGTTTTAGGGTCACTCTACAATAGCCTCTCTTAGTTTTCATATCTCTAATCCATTTGGTTTCGGTGAAATTTTTTATGATTCCCCAAAAATCAACAGATATATGCAATGTTAAGTTGCAAGGTAGCCTAATTGTTGTTTTCTTCTTTGTGGGGGAAAACCATTAGTTCCACCATGTATGGGTGGCCACATCTATGCTAGGCATGGTTTTATTTTTCACCCCAACTCTCTTGAACATTATTGGCTACATTGTGCCAACACTTTCTCTTAAGATCCTTGTTGTCCAATCTTGAATTGAAATATTTAATTTTTCATATTGTGTGTCAATGTTCCATTGTATATGTTAATTAATGATTAGGGTTGTGCCATGTGTAAGCATGCATACTCTTGGGTGATAAATATCTTGAAGAACTAGTATTATGGGTGTTGGTGATCATGGAGTGTGAATAACTAACAAAATGTAGAATTTTTTTCAAAATGTTTAATGAAAAATATTAGCTATACATACTTACAAACCAACTAACAAAATGTACAAAAATAATGCATTTACAATCAATTGGTACAATCATGGTAGAATCTTCGTCATTTATATATACAAAATTTTGGTTGTACATAGATAAAAATTAGTTGAAAATATGTACAAAAAAATTGTATTTTCAACATTTCGAAGAATCTTGGCTACTGATATATACAAAATTTTAGTTGTACATAGATACAAATCATCTAACGATATTTAAAAGAAATTGTATTTCATACAATTGGTACAATGAATAGATGATATGTCAATCATCCAATGATATATACAATTTTTTTTAAATTATTCTACCCTTTTGTAGAATCAATTTGATCAAATGCTCCAACACATTGAATACCTACAATTGGCCCAAATTCAATCTACTAGAACTTGTGGATCGGCTCTAACCCTTATAGTGTGAAGTATTTCCTCATGATCAACTTTGTGAACTTTCCATAAATTTTTATTAAGTGGTCTAACATGTTATTTAATCAACTAAATATTCATTGCAACAATGAGGTTAGCGTAATGAAGAATATGCCTATGTGTGTCAAAGTATTTGAACAACCAAACATCTGATTTTTTAATAGGGCACATTCTAAGCCATGTTATGTGAAAATAAGAAACCATATTGGATACTCAATACCATTTCCATCAGTGATTGTGGTAGTAAATTCTTTTATCCTTTCTATACAATGGCACAAAAAACAATCCATTCCTTCTTCATTATTCTCATCTACAATAATTGCATACACATGACCTACATTTCATTGAATGAATAAATTAATTCTAGAAACTATGTAAAATGTAATAAAATGACTTAAAATTTTGATTTCAACTAATTAATAAATCATAATACTTGGCTGGACTAGGTTAGATACATGGTCAAAGTCCACTAATACATCCATTTGGTTCAGCTATAGTGCTTGTGGAACTGGATATGTGTGTAAATGGGAACTAAAGGCCTACAAGGCCATTAATCAACCCACTCTTTTGACTCGCAATCTTCCCATACAAAATCCATACATGAAGAGTGCAACTCACTCAATCCTCTAACTATACAATAATCTTGGTAGTTTACAATATTATATTCATTTACCAACCAAAAATATATAGAAACCATAGACTTAACTTGATTACCTAGTCCCATTGTGGAGTTACACCATTGCACAATTATTGCTACATCAATCAACTTAGCACCACCCTAGCACTTCAAATCCTCTCTAGCTAGGGATTTTTTTACACATGCTTTGGCACCATCATGCTCTCCCTTTCCATATCTAGCCTCAGTGAAATTCCAAAAATTTTGAACACCACTTGTCACATGCGTCCTATTCAACCAATAGAACACTTGAATTCTTGAATTGTGACATGCAATTTTTTGACCATATGATGTGTTGATTGTATCTCATATTTATTTCCCTTAAATTATTATAGAAAAATTAAAATTAGCCTTGCACAAACTCTGTGGAAGCAGTAATATCATTGTTGTTGTAGAAGTAATACTCTTTTATTATCTTTTTTTCTTTCTCTATGCTATCATGTACATGCAAGAATGCTATGTGTACAAATATAGTAACTTGAATAGAGTTTGAATACTAATATTGCACTTCATTTTTTAGTTGCAACGTATAATTCTTAGAATAATCTACAATAGAAACAATGGTACCAAGAGGAAATGTACCCTTACATAACTTGCATTTCTCATCCAACCATCGAGCTCTATGTGTATGCATTGCATACTCATAAACTATTTTCTCTTGAAAAATCCTCATAAATTTAGCTATAGAAATATATGTATTCACTAACTCACATCTCTTCAACTCTTTTCCATATTTAACCCCATATGTCAATGTCTTGTATTTTCCAAAAGTAACTAGATTTTTTCCAATTTCATTTGTGCTCTCTAAATGTAGACATTTTGTAAATGTCGCAAACCACCATAGTAACACATGCTCCTTTCAAACGAAAATTCTTATAAAAAATTTGGCCATCATCTCTTCTATATAATACACTTGAAATAAAATCTGTTGATGATTTAGGAATGACTTGTATACTCATTCATGCAAAACATCGTTAGTATGAAAAGTAAAACATAAATGAAGATAAATACCATAATGCATGGAAAATTCAATATGCATCCTACAACAAAATGTATTGTGTGCAAGATTTAACTTAACATAAAAAGGTTTGACCATTTCAAAAAACCTTTGACTAATTCTCACTTGAGGATAGCTTTGAATAAAATTTTCATAAAATTGAGTTTGAGTCATATCTAAAAAGTGTTTAGGATGTGGTTCATGATTTTGAGATCCTATTCTCCTTCTAACAACATCTCTTTGATTGGGTGAAACTCTTGTGTTATCTTGCAAAAAAAAAATCAGTGAACACTCTTGATGCATTGATAACAACCTTGTCTTTGCATGGAATTCTACTTGAAAATTCCCATAGAGAATTACTATTAGGATCCTCAATTTTTTCACTTCTCTTAATGGAATTTAATAGTGTTCTTATACTTATTTTTAGTGATCTACTTGTTTTGGTAATGAAATGATATTTTTTAGTTTCGTTTCTTACTATAGTTGATGTAAGAACACATTGAGCAACGTTGCTATCTTTAGTGCATGATGTTGAACCTATTGATTGATACACAATAATTATATTTCTTACAATAGTTCTTTCACCATTTGTATTTGATGATCTTAAGCCAAGGATCTTCATAGTGTCTCTAGAATTAATATTTTTAATCATTTCAACAAACAATTAGCACCTTCTAGTTTCACTTAAGCTCTCAAAATAGTTTTTCCATATTTTATTAGCTATTATTCTACAAGTGCAATTGAGAATTTTGTTGGGAATTGGTTTCAAAAAAATTCACCTATGTCAATTAGATAAAAAAAAAATTACGAATAATTCAAGGAGGTGTTATGATTGTTGTGTGTTCTTGGTTTGCATTTGGTACATTTGATTGATCATTCCTTGTCTCAATAGGTGTGATGATTGGTGCTTGTTCTTGGTTTGCATTTGGAAAATTTGATCCATCATTTATATCTTCAATAGGTGTTTTGGTATTTGATTCTACATTAATGTTAGTTGGTATAGATGGCGTACCTTCTCCTCCAAATTTTTGCATTTTATGTAGTCTTTTCATGTGCTCCCTTTATTTTTTATTTTTTGCGTCAAGTTTTTCAGGTGGTCCTCGATTATTCCTTCCCATGTTTAATATCAATTGAACTCTTAAATAAAAAATTATGAATATATGTTAATAAATATTATAATTTGAACAAAAAATATTTACTTAATCAAATTACTTAAACATATATGAAATTACTTAAACAAATATTAAATTACTTAAAAAAATATGAAATTACTTAAAAATATATGAAATTACTTAAAAAATTACTCTTCTTTGACATCTAAATGATAAATTACTTAATCAAGCTAACAAATTATCAATATAATAGGATATATAGTCATTAAAATTGGCAAAAAAAAATGTTATACAAACAAAAAACACTAAGCAATCAATTAATTGTAACATTCCAATCCATTTCAATCATTTGAAGTCAAATAAAACAAATAGATCTCTTACACAATTCAAAAAAGACACACAAAAAGTGGAGCCTATTGTAGTGGGACCTTCAACATGACTATAATGTGCTTTTTTGGCCATTATGTATCCATTTAAACTAAAAAAAATGTGTATGCATTATGTTTACATAATGCATCTACACTATGCCTACCCAACAAGTACGTGCTATGCCTACAAAATGTGTGTGCACTATGCCTACACAATGCGTTCGCGCTATGCCTACACAACACGTGTGTGCTATGCCTACACGTGTGTGCGCTATGCCTACATAGCGTGTGCATGCTATGCCTACATAGTGCATGCACACTATGCCTACATAGTGTGTGCACGCTATGCCTACATAACGAGTGCATGTTATTCCTACATAATGTGTGTGTGCTATGCCTAAGTAATGTGTGCATGATATGCCTATGTAATGCATGCATGATATGCCTATGTAACACGTTCATGTTAAGTTTGCGTTAAGTTTACATAACACATTTGCACTATGTTTACATAACACGTGTGCACACTATGTTTACATAACACATGCACACAATGTTTACATAACATGTGCACACTATGTTTACATAAAACATGTGTGCAATGTTTACATAACACATGTGCATTATGTTTACATAACATGTGTTGGTTGTTTTTAAAGAACCAAGAAAATCTCTTTAAGTATCTATGAATTTTCGAGATTAAGTCCTGGCATACTCATGAGGTAATTGGCCAATGAATGAGAGGAAGCTATAAGGCTTCCCTCTTGCACTCTGGACTATGCAAAATCCAAGAGGGTGATCCCACAATGTGTATCCTATAATCTTCTAAACAACTATATCACACATTGTATAACAAAGCAGATATATTCCCATTAAACTACTAAATAGATGAAATCCTTCAAGAAACTAGCAATTCCTTAAAGAGGATTAAACACCTAAAGGTGAGAATACCACACAATACCAACTACACATAAAATAAAGCGATTGTACACTTGTTTATAAATTTGGTTCTCATATTTAAATACTAGAACCATAGGAAATGCACTAACACCTATTAGATCAGTGTCTTATCTTAGGGCAGGGAGTCAAATCACAACAAATTGAACTATAAGGTGAATTTAATTTCAAACAATCATGATCTCTATGCAATTGTATTACAACACACATATCAAATACTTAGATTCTATGAATAGTTATCAAAATACACAAAATATTCACATGAACTCATGCTTTAATTAAGGTATTTAAACTGATTCACTAAACTATAGCCATAATTAAAACACATTTCATTGCAAGACAAGAATGAACATTAATGAAATATCATTGATCGGGTTTTCATTAATAGTTCAATAGAAATGTTACAAATGGAGATACAATAGACTTAAAATATTTGCATTGTTCATTCAGACATGCTTGAAAACCATACAATTTACAAAACTTGCTTGCTTGACTCAAAACCTAACATAAAGACTAAAGATGTATTTTCTCTGTGTTATCAATTTGAAAGTTTTAGATCCAGAATTCAAAAGAGACCTACACAAATGGCCTTGAATTCCCTTTTATAAGAAACAAGGGAGAAAAACAAGCTTCATACCAAGAGTACACTTGTCACATTTTCATTTGACAACCTAAACCGATCATTCCACATGTGAGGAATGGTTACAACAAATTGAATAATATTCTCATAAGAGACAAAGGTTACATTTTAGTTAGTGGAGATTCTCGTGCCTTCCAAAAGGTAGTTAATTGAAGAGAGTGGTCTTCAAACTATTGGAGCATCTTTATTATTCTCTTCACCAAAAGAAAAAAACCATGCAGAAGGAAAAGAACCATGTGGATCAATATCCAGATAAGCATCCAACACTAATCCAAGTCACCAATAGTCAACATTACCTGTCATAATTTGAATTTGGAGAAAAACATCTTTTATGCATTACAATCTCTAAGGCCAAACCTGCACTATACTCAACCATGTATATGTTTTCTCCATCTTTGTACCTATAGCTCCAACTCATTAATGAAAGTCTTCGTCCACAATTCATATTTTGTATTAGAAGGCCAATTAAACCCTAGGAGTTCATCCATCTTCTTTCTGTAAGAAGAATATTTTCCCATCATTGAATTGGCCTCTTTGTCATATTTTTCTAGGAAACTAATGATGGAAGATAGCTTCGCAAGAATATTTTTCAACATATCAATATCAACACTCTCACATAGGAGATATGTTTGTGCAGCAACGGTTGTATCCACTTGATCCTTCCATCCATGTAGAGGTTTCACCTTCTTCATATGTGTGTCGAATATCAGGCAATAGTATGAATTCTACCTCATCAAAATTTTCCTTCAATTCTCTTATTTTCACCTCCAAAGGAGCAACATACCCTTGGAACCTATGTTCCTTAATCTCATTAACAAATTTGTATGTCTGGCCAATCTTTGGATACTTATCCTTCTGAAGTGTAGACCCAAATGCAATGAGCTTCAAATTATTAAACCTGGGGATCCATCTATCCATTATTGGAGTAGCCAAATCCTTGTCCCTCTAAGATAGTTTTATTTCTTGCAACATCAAAGAATAATTTGAATGAATACTATTTAATTTACCCTAAATCTTCTCATTCATATGCTCCAAAATTGTATACACAATCTTTGAATTATTCTCATACATAGTGTCTTGAACTTGTGTAAACAATTTTTCATATACTTCAATTTGCAACAATAATTATTCCTTTGTGGGATCATTTGATGGAGCTGCACCAGATGTGCTTGGCTCTTCAACTGCAATGGGATCTTGATTGAAATTATATTGCATTACTAGTAATGACTTCTCTAGTGGAGGAGGAGATTGAGGATGTGCAATTGGGGATGTAGGTGCTACATAGCTTGAACCTGATGGGCCATGGGTCCTCAATGTTTCTAATTGTTGCATGAGCAATACCATCTTTGTTTCCAACTCAAAAACCCTTTGTTGGCTCTTGTTATATTCATCAATAATTTCACTATGCTTAGTTCTATATCTCTCTCTGTAGTGACATTCTCCACTACTACTTTAGTGAACTTGGCAACATTAACTACCATTTATGTTGCTTCAAGTGTTGGAGTGTCAAAGACTCTTTTGATAATCATTTTACCTTTGAAGTTGATAGGCTCTACAAACTTTGGCTTCCTTGATCCTAGAGATAATTACCAAAGGGCCAATACATCCCATTCTTCATTAAAGGTTGATCCCTGCAATGCCAATTTGGATTCTTCCTCAGCCTAAAATAAGGGCCTTTCCTCTCTCCTTATTGTGTCTAATACATTTGCATCTGCAATATCCCATTTAGGCAGCAATAAAACCCCACTTTTATACACTAAAGCTTTTCCTTCCTTAGGTGTGATGTTCTAGAATTCTTTCCTCATCATCTTCCTAATATTTTCTTACAAAACTTCCTCTAGGAGTTTAGGGTGAAAGCTCCTCTCCTTTGCAAAATTCTCAGCATATTCTTGATCTTTAGCTCTCCATACAAATTCTTTGAATTCCTTGGTTTCAATAAAAGAATTATCCTCCAAAAATGTTTAGCAAGCCTCTTGCCTCAAATCATCAAAATTTATTAAGCCACTGACATTTGTCTTTCCCAATCTAAGGCTTATTTCTCTTGTGCTTGATGAAATCTCCCTTGTGGGAGAAGGAATTCCTTGTTGCATCTCTTTTGTTGTGACTAGGATATCATCTTATTTTGTATTAGGGTAGTCAACTATCCCTACTACCTCAATCCTCTACCTCTTGGGTGGTGGTTTCTCTGATGGAGATGAGCCTCTTGGAGGTGAATCAAGATCAACTATGGTTGGGGAAACTTGATTGGGAGGAGATGACACTAGCCTCATAGGAGAATATGCTCTTGACCCCTCTGATGTAGTAGGGGTTGGAAGTGTTTGTTGCTTCTTTATCACCTCTTTCTTCCTAGAGTACACTTTGACTTTCTGGGATGGCTGGTAAGAGGGTATCTCTAATTTTTTTGTTGGTTCTTCTTCAATGGCCATTACCTTCCCCTTGT
>VDFB02105785.1:103417595-103449051 GCA_007258455.2 Sequoia sempervirens
TCATTCTTGTGTGTGCAGGTTGTTCGTTAAGTGAAGATTTTGAAGACCTCAACTCATGGGTTTGAAGGTCTATTTCTACCACCTTTCTCTTGTCAAATTATAGCTCAAAATTATTAAAGTATCCTTCTTGTTATTTAAGCTATTTTTCATTTTTTATCCTTGTTGTAGTATAAAACTTTGTTAATTAGAGAGTTAGTAGGTTTCTTGGATTTTGCACTGCACTTTACACTTTTTGTCTATATGGACACCAGCGATTCCCTAAGACTCCAGCATGCCATGTTGGAGTCCATGCTCTATGCTATAGTCCCCTAACAATAAGCTATCTAAGTCATATTCTTGACTCAAAAAACTAGATCTCCTAATCCCTTGAAACATTTAGGTTTACGAAAGGACAATAGCAACTAGATTGCTCCTCCTTTTCAGCCCTTTAACATTAAACCTTTCTAAACATTTTATCTAGCTTGAGGTAGACTAGGGAAGCCTATTTCTATAGACTCTCCCATGACTTGGAGTCCTTGAGAAGTCGATCCCCATCCTCTACATTTTGGTGAACTTGATGTGAACTATTTTAGTTCCATTTCATAGTGTTGAAGGAATATTATCTTATGTTTTAGGTGTGTTGTAGGTGTGTGTGTGTGTTGTAGGGAACATAGCCTTGCAACCCAACCTACAACCCCTAGCAGCGTAGTTAGAAGGATCCCTAGACATTGTGAAGAAAATTCTAGAATAGGTCACTATTTGATTGTTGAACCTTTAGGGTATCCTAAGGAAGTCCTTTTCGGAGTATGTAAACATGGCCTCCTTTATGCATCTTCCCACCCCTTCTACACATCCTACGAATGGGTCACCTTCTATAACCTTTACATCACAAGACCAACCTATGAATGTGAATAGAGAACCCTCTCCTCTATACATTTCCACTCATATCAGTGGGAACATCATGACTAACATTCTCATACAGAAGGATGGGTATGATGAATCAAATAGCACAATACGTACACATGATGGACTCTTGGTCCCTCCAATTGGTTCTATCACCCTCTCAGCCCTAATAGGACCCAAGACTATAAATTCCATTTTCAATATCCTCCTAGACTTTGACTTGTTCAAAGTGAATCTAGGCATCCCATGGTTGGTTCCATGAACGCAGTTTTTTCCTTAGTTCATAAATGTTTGAAATTTTCTCATGAGGGCTTTGTGACTAGATATAAGCCTTTGGTGTCACATGGAGGCTACTTGCTAAATCATTTATGGCCTCCCCCTATTGGTCTTCTTCTTCTAAGGATTAACCTATTGTATCACACCTACATTAAATACAAGAATGGGGACATAGTGTTTAAAGTGACCTACCCTATCTCCCCTTACGCTATTTTAGTTAAGGATTCTATGATTTTGTAGTAGTAGGCTGTGTCTTCCTTGTCTCAAAAGGGGAAGGGGAAGTCTATTCATGCCCATGAGCCTTCCTCTTATTTTTCTTTCTCATCCACTTCTTCTTCTCAAATTTTTGTGGCATCTTTGAATTTTTCTCCCATGCCTTGTATGGGAGTCCAATGGTGCCTGCTTGGAAAAAGGCCAAACATTAGGTATTTGATCTTCCCATATTACCCACGGTATCAAGGCTTATTGTCTATGGTAAGGGGAAGGGCCCTCATGGAGTTTCCTCTACGTCTCAACCTTTATGGCCTCCTACTACTCTTGCCCCTTGAGCAGTGAATGGGAAGAGGCCCACTGCCAAGGCACTTGAGTCTGTTTCTCTACCTATTTCAGTATCCACTCCTACACTTTCTGCTCCTACTCCCATCTAGGAAGCTTCCCTTCCACTAAAAATGGTTGAGGATACACACATGGTAGAGTAGTAGCCTCATTGTTACTTCTCAAGTGGAAAGTTCTAGTTCCTAGAGCCAAAGAAATTGGCATGCACGCAAGCATAAGTATCAGAGGAAGGCTCTAGATTCTCAAAATTTTGTCTTGTGGAAGGGAGAAAATGAGCCTACATCTCTAGCTTTGGAATCTCTTGTTGTGCTTCCCTCTTCTACTTCTTCTTTGGCTCCCATCACCTCAAT
Organism: Sequoia sempervirens; assembly: GCA_007258455.2. Taxonomy (NCBI): domain Eukaryota; kingdom Viridiplantae; phylum Streptophyta; class Pinopsida; order Cupressales; family Cupressaceae; genus Sequoia; species Sequoia sempervirens. Next base: position 103,419,659 of record VDFB02105785.1, read on the forward strand.
TTTTCTTCTGACTCCCCTTGTGAATTTTGGTAACCCTCACCCCAAAAGGGTGTAGGTGTTCATCTCTCCCTTAGTGAAGCCTCCTCTTTTGATTTCCCTTGTGTACATCCCTCCATTTTATTGTCCTATGGACATGCCAAACACCACAATAATGTCCACTTTTTCTTTTTCCTCTTCCTCCTCACCTTTTTCTTCATCTATTGGGATCCTGCATCCTCCAATGTAGCATAAGTTGGAGGATGAGATCACTTCTAATGGAGGTCAGAAGAAGGGATCACCTTCTTTGGGAGAGGGTTCCTTTTTGTCTTGTGTTGTCCTTGTGATGGAGGAAGCCCCAATGTCTCTTGAGTTTTCCACTATCTCTCTTGATCAGATTGATGGTGAATCTTGGGCACCTCCATATCCCATTCAGTTAACACATGACACTCCTATCAAGTGCATGTTTAACTCAGTTGATGATATCTTGGCTTTGTTGATGATCTTCGCAAGGTCAATGGAATTTACCTCACACAAGTTGAGTGAAGAAGACCTCAAGGGGCTCTCTTTCCTAGCTCTTGTCATAGGAGATTCAGAGGGTTATCCCTTTTCTATCCCACCCTTGTAGGCTCATCCACCCCCCTTATAATGATCTTGATTGGGAGAACGATGACCTCCTAGTTGATGAGGACTAGGAGAGAACCTCTTCTTTATCTTTAGATTATATTTGTGTGTTTTTTGTTTCTCACATGCTTGTTTTGTGTGTACCTGGAGGACACTTGTCACCCTTGTAGGTGGTTGGATATAGAAGTGAAATTATGTCATAAACATATTCTATCTATTACATCTTTCTTATATATGTTGTACCTTGATTTTTGATAATTGGGGGTGATGAAAAGTGTTGGGGGCATATAGGAATCCCTTCCATGTTGACCCAATTTTCTATTTATATTTTTTATTCATGTCCTCTTCTTCACGTTCTGATACATTTGGGGATTAATGACAGTTCATACGTATACTATAGTATACTTATCTATATATATCTATTAAGTAGTTCTGACCTCGAATGATCAGATCCCCTAGTATCTTGATTTCTTCATCTTTTTTTTCTTTTCTTTTCATTTTTCTCTTCTTTACTTGCTTCTTGATGTTGTGGTTCCTATGTGTTGTCCCTCACATGTGCTATAACATTTCCACATCTACATCTTGTCATGTATAGTGGGCCACAACATCTTTGCATATTATTCCTTTCCTTAGGATGCCACGTGCTCCTTCAATTTGCACACACCATCCTAAGGGGGGATCATACTTCTCTGATTTTAAATAAGGTGTATTTAGTGGCCAAAAAATCCCTTTCTAAAAATCTTTACACTTTTCAAAAATTGCATCCCTCAAAAAGGATCCCCTTAGAAATATATTTTTTTGAAATAAAATTCATAGCAAAAAGAATTGGGATTTTTCCTTCGAGGAGGCCATCCTTCTTTTTTACAAATTCCTTGATGAAAGAGAATCTTTCAAAAGGATTACTTGATAATAGGATCACTTGTGAAAATTTCATCACTTTTCAAATAAAGTGTCCCTTCTGCAAACCCCTTTTGTTTTGAATGGTTTGCGAGGGACCCCTTTGAAAGCTTCTCCTTCAATTTATTGTTTTGAGATATGATTTTCTATCTATCCGCATGAATTTTTCTTTCCTAACATGTTTTTTATGTGGGTTAACATGTTTCTTTGTAGGACTGAGAACTTGTGAAGCTACTTTTACAATAAAACTTGCATTGTAGGACTGAGCACCTATGAGGGTCAATCAGGCTCTACAAAGCCTTTTGCATCTAGCCTCCCTCAGGACCAAGCACCTATGTCACCTTATTTGTAGGACCGAGCAGCTATGAAGCATTTTCATTCTACAAGATTGAGCACCTATAGAACCTTTGATCATCCTCTATAAGACCGAGCACCCGTGGAGCTGATTTTGTAGGATTGAGCACATGTAGATCCTTTTATTCACCTTCCATAGGACTGAACACCTATGACACTTTTGTTCAAATCTCCATAGGATCAAGTACTCGTGGAGCCATCTCTCTCTCGCCTACACCTAATTTTTTTGGATTGTGGTCTATTTCCTTGAAAATTTAGGTATATGTTTTCAACTTCTCTCACTCTACTTTACCATGCATTCACTAACACTTATGCTCGCTAAAGTGGGAGAAAAATGTAATGGAGTGAATTTTTACCACTTGAAAATTCCCTATTTATGTATCCCTTACCTTAGAGAATGTGATCTTGATGATTTATTTCCACATCCACTTCCACCTTCCATCCACTTGGTAGCTATTTTGTGTGTCAGTGGGGGAATTTTGGTCAATAACACTAGCATGGTGATACACGATGAGCTTTCATATTGATATGATTCCTTCCTCTAGAGCCTATAGAGGCATTACACTCCTCCATTGGACATGAAATGTAACACTTTCTACCCCTTTGACCGACTTCAAATGACCATTTTTCCTCCATTATTCCCTTCAAATTACATTATTCTTCATTCTATTTTTCTTTTTTAATCTTCCACACAGTTTGGCTTCTCAACTTGATCAACTCCCACACTTTCAAGCTACATCATCACTCCATTGAAGCTGCAAGTTACTACTTTGTTGGATCCTCCTCTTTGTTGTTGTGGCAGTATTGGTCTTGGAGAGCTTGTGATCTCACATCTTCCTCCATTCTCCTTGAGTGAACTTGGTTGAGAAGGTGATATCCATTCACTATCACTTTACCTTTGCATCATCTTCTCACGTAGTGGTATATTGTTGTTTTAGCATTGATTGGTGTTTCCATTTCTATAGATTCTTTATCATATTTCTACAATCATTGCTATATGGCTGTCCATGGAGGTGGAAACACCATAGTGGGGAACTAACTAAGGAAATCCTCTAAACACAACCCCAACATTTTCTCGTTCGTGCATGTGTAGGTTTTTTGTTAAATGAATAATCTAAAGACCTCAAGTTGTGAGTTTGATGTCCATTTCTAACACCTTTCTCTTTTCAAATTATAGCTCAACACTGTTAAAGTATCTTTCTTGTTATTTCAATTATTCTACATTTTATATCCATGTCATAGCATAAAACATTGTTAATCAGGTAGTTAGTAGGTTTTTTGGCATTTTGCATTGTACTTTACACTTTCTATCTTTATGAACGTCAGTACATCCCTGATATCCCAATGCATCGCACTAGAGTCCATGTTTCACACTATAGTCACTTGGTAGTAAGCTATCTAATTCATAGTATAGACTTGAAAAACTAGTTTTCCTAATCCCTTAAAACATTTGGGTTTGCAGAAGGATAGTAGCAACCAAATTGCTCCTCCTTTTTAGCCCTTTAACATTAAACCTTTTTGAATCTTTTATCTAGCTTGAGGTAGATCATGATAGCCTATTGCTATAGACTCTCCCGTGACCTGGAGTCCTTGAGCAGTTGGTCCCCCTCCTCTACAATGTCCATCCAAAGTTTCAAATGAGAAATACAAGGATAGAATTTAGGTAAACCTATCAAGAGAATTTATTATGTTAAAGAAGATGCTAGCATATTTGATGATGAATCTGACTACCTAGATGATGAAAATGATGAATGCTTATTTAGGGATCTGAATGTTGGAAATAATTCTACTGACTCTAAAAGATGTATGAAGTAAATTACTCCAGAAACATATCACAACATCAAAGGGACTATTTTGACTTCTTTTCATGCTAGAGAGGGGAAAATCATTAGATAATTGACAGTGGATGCTCAAATCATATGACAGGTGATAAGAGTAAGATTGTTAAACTTGAGAAGTTTGAAGGTGGCCTTGTTAAGTTTGGCAATGATAATTCTACTAGGATATGTGGAAAAGGTTCAATTAGTTTTTATGGAAAGTATAATATAGATGATGTTCTTTATGTCAAGGGTCTCCAACATAATCTTCTAAGTGTAGGAAAAATGTGTAGCAAAGGATATAATCTTTATTTCAAGATGGTAGTTGTGAAATTAGAAAAGGAAGATCCAAAACTATGGTTGTTGTAGGAACAAGGATAGATGGGAATGCTTATCAACTCAAAGGTGCTAATGGTAAGTATTTTATGAGTCAAATCAATGAAAGTTGGCTATGGCATAAAAGAATGCATTGTTAGAAATATGATTGTCATTGATGTCAAAAGGAGATCTGGGTGATATCAAATGAGGATTTGTTGGTTGATGTCAAAAAGGGCATCATTGAAGCAAGCAATGAAATGTTGTAGAAGTTTAGGCTTCAGACCTCAGGCTTAACTTATACTACTTGCTAAGTAATGGAGTTAGTCATCTTTAGCTAAGCTCAATCATGCTTCAAACTTTGGGCTTGTGGCTTACTCTATGTTGTAGATGATTGGACATCAGGCTTCAGTTATACACTATATCACATGCCTCAAAGAAATGTTGAAAATAATGTGCTACGTCAAAAGGGTTTTAGACTTTGGGCTTTGGTCACACCTTATAATGAATCCCTTAGTGAAATGCATAAACTTCATGTAAAGTATGAAAGGAGTTGGACATCAAGCATCAAAAATACCTTATACTGAATGCATAAATAAAAAGAAGTTATAAAGGTGTAAGTCTAAAAAGGCATTGGGCATATGACTTTGGAGTTAAGGCTTATGCCTTAATAGGAAGTGGATAAAGGGGTATGAAGGAAACCGAAACCCCGACACCCAAAATGGATTTGATGTTTGCGATTTGGTAGTAAGGCTTTTTCCTTAAAATTTTGTTAAGAATGAAGAAAGGAGAATGAGGAAATCCCGAATTCTGACACTCGAAAGGGTTAAGTAAGTCTTGTGAAGGATTTATTCAAACATCATGGACTAGTAGAAAGGATTATACCTTACCAAAATATTGCTAAGCAGTAAGATGAAAGGGTGAACCCTGATATCCAACAACCATAAGCATGTTTCAAAGTTTGGAGTTTTCATGATGGTTTGCAATGGAATGGAGAAGTTAAATTGTAAAGGGTAAGATTGATGGCCGAAACTCGAAAAGTGTCGAAGAAGCATAAGACATGTGTGTTTGAGCTTGTTGTTAATCTCTGCAATGCACCTCAAGTAGGAGGTAAGAGGTATTAATGATCCCTAACCCTCAATGGAAAGAAATAATAATATTCCAAAAATGAAGGATTAATTCCATGGGAAGCTTGCGATGACTTAGGTTGACCAATGAAGATTTGTGGGAATGAGACACGTGGTAAGAATTGATTGTTTGACCTAATTCACATCATTATTGTGGATCATTAAAGATCTACAACCTAGATTTAAAAAGATCACATCAATGGTCATGATTTAAATGAAATGGTAGCTGAGTGATGGTTGACGGATTATGGCATGATTTTAGAGATCAATGAGCAGATTGTGAAGATTTGATTCTAACAACTACATGATAAAAAAATGGTGGAACTCCAAGTTTGGATGAATGCAGTTGAAGCACAAAAAGTGAAGTAAGTTCTCCATCTACTTTGTTGTTGATGATTGGAATAACTGGACATCTCCATCAATGCAATAACAACTAGAAATCTATAATAGGTCGATCAAGAAGGTATATGGCATTAACTACAAATCAAATCCTAAGATTGTGAAATGCCAAATATAGAAAATGCATTGAATGAGGTTAGTGGTGTTTTGGTTCAAGTTACATAAGAAACTTGTTGGTGAAGGAAAATATGTGAAGTTGAATGAAAGATTTGGATGAATGAGAGAGCTCAAGATGCATATGCGATGAGAAGAAGACCTGGACTGTAACTCATAAAATCATCTAGGTATGCATTAAGTGTGAAGTAGTGCAAAAAGACTAATAAAAAAATAAATAGAGTTATAACAGAGGATATTCTAAAGTGCATATTACAATGAAAAGAAGAGTAGAGGTATGAGTTGTTAAGTTAGTAGCAATAGAGATAGAGTGTATGCTTGCATGGAAGCAAAGAATATATTGAACAATTGCAGAATAATTCTATAACACATAACTAGATTTGTTTGAATCATTTAGAGTTGTAGCTCCATAATTCTTATATTGTAAATCTAATTGGTTGGTGCCATCAGATAGATGAGTTGATACTTAGTGCAGGGAGTGAGTGCTTCCTTGGATTTGGTGCTCCTAAATCAAGGGATTGGTATCTCCTTAGGGTTCATGCCCTTAAAAATTGTAACCTATGAGGTTCTATTGTGAGGTTGGATTAGGATAGTAGATCCTAGTAGCTATTCTCACCGTGGTTTTTCCCATATTGGTTTTTCCACGTATATCTAGTGTTATGCATATTTGTGTGTGATCTTTGCATGTTTGTTTAATTTGCATTAAAAGGGTTAAAAAGTGATATTTTATTTGATCTACTGATTCACCCCCCTTAGTAGATTGACATGTTCCAATAATTGGTATTAAAGCCTTGGTTCCTTTGGAGAAGCTTAATTAGCTTAGGTAGATCTTGGATAGTGAATATAAGATGGCTAGTCAAGAAGGTTGCTCTTCAAATAAAGCACCTCTCTTTGATGGATCAAACTATGCTTTTTAGAGAATTATAATGGAAGCATATTTTTCTTCATTAGGGTTTGATGTATGGATGTTTTTTGTAAATGGATACACAATCCTTGCTACACCTCCTATTGATTAGGCTGGAAAGAGAGCATATGAGAATAATGCTAAGGAAAAGAATTCTATTATTTGTGGATTGTCTATCTCAATGTTTGTCAAAGTGATGCATTGTCAAAAAACATATGATGTTTGGGGAAAGTTGAAGAAAATATATGAATGTGAGGATAAGGTAAAGCAAGCAAAGCTACAAACTTACATAGGAAATTTGAAAAGTCTGAACTTGAATGAAGAAGATATATTTGTAGATTACCTTCTTGGAGTATATGAAATAGTCAATGCAGTTAGAGGCCTTGGAGAAGAAATGAAAGATTTTATCATTGTCAAAAAGGTACTTAGATCCCTACCATCTAGGTGTGACTCTAAAATATCTACAATAGAGGAAGCAAGAGATCTGGATAAACTCATTGTTGATGAGTTGCATGGAACCTTTACTACCTATGAGATGATAATGGGAGATGCAGAAACCTTTAAGAGAGAAGTGGTATTAAAAGTAGATATGAAAGAAAATATAGAAGCATCTATGTCTAAATATGAGGATACTAATGAAGAAGTAAACTTCATCATAAGATTGAGAAGAGGCTCTAGAAAATATAGATGTGAGTTACCATTTAAATGCTTCAACTATGGTAAAATGGGTCATTTTGCTTCTAAATTCCCTTATGAAGAAAATGGTGACTATGAGCAAGAAGAGGATAGTAAAAAGAATAAACCCTTCTTCCCAAAGAAGATGAAATTTTTAATGAAGAAGAAGAGTCTACTTACATATGAAGAAAATGATTCATCCAATATTAGAGATAGCTCAGATGATGACCATGATTATTCCTTTGTGGCTGAGGGAAATGAATCCCTATTAATGGCATTTAAAAAAACTTCTAAATGAAGAAGTTGAAGGATCTAATGAGGAAGAGGAATGAGAAGTATATCTTGAAGGAGAACTCATCTATTCCTTAGATGAGATTAAAATCTTGAGGACGAAGAACAAAAAACATAAAAATATTGCACAAAAAAAATTAATTAGGAAATAATATTAATATGAACTTAATTATGCCTTAATTTAGTGTTGTAATATGTATTTTACATATTCACATTAAGTTTAAAGCCCTATCAATTAATATGAACTTAATTATGCCTTAATTTAGTGTTGTAATATGTATTTTACATATTCACATTAAGTTTAGAGCCCCTTCAACTCAAATCCAAGACTAATTAATCACATTTTGCAAAGAGGAAACCTAACATTCATTACTACCTTAACATAACACTTCTCATTAAGCAATTTGTGCCATAGGTGGGTGACCTAGGACGCATTCACCCATGGGCGAATGGGTCCTCACTTAGACTTAGGACCCTAATTTAAATTATTTTTTTGGTGGTATTTTAACATATTCAAATATATATTCACATGTCGGCTTGTGAAATTTGAATTTTGGGAAATTAATGTTACATACCTATAAATACAAGGTTATTTCACTATGTTTCACATAAGATTTTCAAGCTAGCATTTTGATCTAAGCTATTTTTTATGAGATTTTATGAGATCAAGAGCACTTTCAAGTGAAATTTAAGATATTCAAGAGCATATTTATTGAAGAAATATTGCAGCAATCAAGATACAATTGTCATATCAAAGTCTCATTGTGTCATGCATGTTATTGGAGCTAATATGGTAATGTTGAGTTCATGATCCATTCAAGCATTCAAAGTATTGTTTCAAATCAAGTTTGAAGGTTCAATATAAAAATCCATTGAAGCCATTTCATGCAAGTTATAGATCTACATTCCAAGGTTCATTCAAGGGTTTGATGAGTTGTGACATTGAGTTTTTCATTAATCATTCCTTTCATCCTATTTTATTTCATTTGAAGGTTTGATTACCAAAATAGGGTTTCACCAAGGTAAACCCCCATTCACAAAAATAAAACATTTTTCCCTCTTGATTTGTGCTTGTAGACCTAGGTGGAAGAAATCTTGAAGACCTATTGAAGAGAAAAATTTAAGAAGTTGTCATCTCATAGAAACTCAATTACAAAATTTATTTCCTTCTTTCCAAACTTGAAACCTAGGAAAATTGAGAGATTTAGATTTGTACCAGAGGCTCTCAAAAGTTGCAAATAAACCCTTAATTAGGACCTATTTTCTCTTGGGAAAATGAGTCTCGGATCAGCTTTAGCAAAGCACTTTTGGTGACTGGTAAAAATCAATTTTCCCTTCTCTAGTTTTTTATCTTATTTATTGTTCCATTAGTTTTTAGCTTAATTTGTTAGATCTAAGTTGTCGATTGTATTTTGGGTTTGATTTTCTATTTTTAATATTTATCCCCAAAGTGATGTTTAATCAAGACCCCCGACCTTGCAGAAAAAGGAAATCAGTAGGTTCACACTTTGACTTGATTCACCTAGGGGTTGTAAGTCATTTCATTGTATCGATCTCATTTCATAATGAAATAGAAGAGAAATAGGTCCCTAATTGGTTCAACCCCATCACCCAACCTATATTTTCTATGTTTCATTTTGGTGAGCCCAAATTTGATCATTGCATTTTTTGATTTTGGAGTCCATTTGCACCCTAGGTCTAGATATTACATTCCTTTTCATTGTATTTCATTGAATTAAATCTCATTTAGGGTTGTTTAACTTGCATTAGTTTTCATTTCATTTAGGGGTTTTAGGGTTGCATCTTTACATTCTTTAAATTTGAAAATTACAAAAATAAATCAATCATTTTGTAAATCATTTACATAGCATTGCATCATCATTCATTTACATTTGAAAATTGAATCAAAATTTCACATCAAATTAGGTCTACTAGTTACTCATTTTTCATATTTTGCATTTGCATTCAACCTTATTTCACCTAGAATCTGGAAACCACTAGAATCAAATCAGAAACTTGCAAAAATATTTTTAAAAAACCCTAAGCTAGGACCCATTTTCCCTTGTGTGAATGAATCCATGATTAGGGTCATTTCCTCATTTTTTGGGCATTAAAACATCTATTTCTATATTCTATTTTGCTATTTTTAGATTTTTGTTTCAGTTTGTAGAATTTTGGTTACTTGAAAATGATCATATTTAGCTTCATTTGATAAATTTAGTGCATAGTATGATTTCAAAATTGCATTTACAAGACATCATTTTTATTTTTTTTACATAGAATAATAAAAAAATTATCTTGTTTGAAATCTGAAAATTATATTGCATTCTAGGTTACTTCACTGCATTTCACCCTTCTTTCCATTTTGGGTATATATTGAGTTTGTGAAACTTGTATGAGCTTCACAAATCGGTGTCCTATTAGCAATACTATTGTGAGATGTAGTTTGAGAGTCATGTCATCCTGTGATACACCATTCATTGTGGATATTGGGTTCCTCCATCTCTTTCACTAATAATGTTGATATTAATCAAACCCTCTATGGATCATAGTTTCATACTTTATTTCCAATTACTTCCCTACCCACAACTAATGTGCATGATAAACAATGACTGCTAATGTTTCTCAATACACACAAAAGATAATGAAGAATTAAAAAGCTTACAATACCTTGCACGAATCAAACCTATTGTGTCTAATGTCATTCCTCTCATAGGAAACATACGAAAGATGCTTAAGCATGAAGAAGGAATTGTATTTATATGCACCTTGGTCCATCTCATTAGCACAAATTTTCCTCCTCCTCAACCAACTTCCAATAAATTTCCCATGCATAAGAGAAAAGAAAATACAAATTATGATCACTTTACTACTCCTAACACATCATTTTCAAAAAAAAGAAAGGACTTACAGTTAGAAGATGAAATTGAAGACCAAACAATTATCAAGCCAAAGGTAGGTGAAAAAAGTTGAGGGGCCAAAAAGTGGCCAACTTTTTAAAAAAAAATTGAAAATCCATAATGTGAGCATGTTATAATGTGCTCGCATTATGGATTGGTCACACCGAGCCTATAACATGCTCGTGTTATAACACAAGCACGTTATGAGTTGTTATAAGAAAAAAAAAAAATCAAATCAAATTCATTTTTATACTGTCACATTTCCTCCATCTACAACCTGCAAACCCTTCCAAGCTGTGCTCACATTGTGGAGACCCCAAATTCAATAATTTTTTCACCGAATCTTTGCTATTTCTTTGCTAGAATACCACCATGTTGAAAAGGAGCTCAAAGGAGTAAGATTTTATTGTTTTTTTGTGAATTTATTATTAAATAGGTAGATTTAATATGTTTTTGATGTTAATTTCTTTAATTTTCAAGAGTTGAAAATCCACCTAATTCTCCTCAAAATCCTTCTCCTCCTCATGAACAACCGCACCAACAAAATCCTAATGACCAACCATAGCAACAAACTCCTCCAAAAATTCCTCAACATCCTCTTGGAACTCAACAAAATTTAATAGGGGAAATTGAAAACAAAAAAATAATTGAGTTAATTGTGAGGTTGAACGATCTTGTAAGTTCAACCTCAAAAAGAACCATGCTTGCAAATCCCCTTCAAGCTATGTTAGCACATGTAGATGCAATTATCAATCCATTAAGTGGTTGGATGGATAAGAGGCAAGAGTAGATATTTTTATGTAGATAAACTATCCTACAAACAAGTAAAAACTTATAAAATTATAAAATATGGCCTTTTTTCACCATTCACTAACCCACGTATAAATCAACCTCTTGACCTTACAAGCAAGAGGTTTCCTATCCATTGGTGCAACCACTAAGGGATAAAGGATAATTTTTGGAAGAGGTGTTGGCTAGTTTTTTACCATCCTCCATGCAACAATAATGAGGTCCCCTAATATGTCTTGAGGAAAGTCTATTGTGAGTTTTTCCTCAACAAAATCCCCAACTGTATTGATATGTGTGTCTTCTAGGGGAGAGGTGGTGGGTCGACACAAGATAGACTAGGCATATTTCTTGATCCTCAATGGCCATCGAGATGCACACTCACTAGATCGGCTTATGAGCATGTTGTTATCCCTTTTGTCTTGAAGGTGAGTGTTGAGGTGGATGCTATATAGTCTATTAGTTCTATGACCCATAGTATCATTGAGTTTGCAAGTCCTATAGTATAGCATGATCCAGGAGAGACTTTGAGGGGTAGGGTTCCACCCCATATTTTTTAGGCTTGTGGGTCCACCTATACATATGACCCCACAAATAGTCAGAAGGATGTTGTACAAGCTACGTTTGTAGTTGACCAGTTGGCGATGACAAATTCCATGTTGAATGAGGCCTTCAAAATTGATACTTAGGTAAATGCTAGTATGTTAATTAAATTAAATTTATTAAATTTCATTTTTGAAATGCAATATTAATTGATTTATTTTAATGATTGTAATAAAAATTTAGGGTCATAGTGTTCATACTGTTTTCACTATCCCTCCACCTCCTTTTTACTCCACAACATCTACTACTGAGGTATGTAACTAGTAAACAATTATAAATATTACATGTGAATAGAATTATTATATGAATGTTATTCTAATATTTGATTTTGGATGTTAAATAGGTTAATATTGGAGATTTCATGGCAACACCTCCCAGTGGTGGTGAAGTTGAAACCTTCACTCAGGTAATAGAATAAAGAGTTTAACTAATGAATTGTACTTAATAGATTTGTTTAGTTTATATTCATATTGTTGATTACATTGCATTGCACATATTTCAAACTAAAAGAATTACTTCAAATTTACATAACTAATAACTAGATACATTGATAGATGACAAAATTTCAATTACAATATAGTTTTTTAGAAAGTCAACATATGCAGTGATGCAATTACTTCACATAGCATGACTAATAACTAGGAATAGCTTCCAATTGCATTTTCTTTCCATGGCATTCCAAGAGACCAAATTTTATTCAGGCATTTTTTCAAATAGTTCACTACCTTTTCTATGCTATGGATGCTTGGAAAATATCTATCAAAGCATAATAGTAAGAAATATCATAGACAAGGAAATGATTTGTTTGAAAAAATGCCTCAAAGAAATGTGGTCTCATAGTGATGTACATCACCATGAGACCACATTTCTTTGAGGAATTTTTCCAAACATCTCACCACCTTGTCTATGCTACCATGTTTTCCATATATGTCTACGAAAGCATTTTATCAAATAGTTCACTTCCTTGCTACTATGGCTAAAAGCCTAAAACAAGTGCTTTCCAACAAACTATGGATGCTAGGAAAAATCTATCAAATCATAATAGTAAGCAATAGCATAGACAAGGCAACAAGTTGTTTGAATAAATGCCTCAAAGAAATGTGGTCTCATGGTGATGGAATGCCATTCCATCACCATGAGACCAAATTTCTTTGAGGCATTTTTTCAAACTACTCGCTACCTTAAGAATAGTTCACTACCTTCTCTATGCTACCAATTTTTTTGTACAAGTCTACCAAAGCATTTTATCAAATAGTTCATTGTCTAAAGCCTAAAACAAGTTCTTTCAAACAAGCCATGGATAGGGAAAATAGTAAGAAATATATAGTTCAATAAATACTCAAAATTTTGTTGATTATCTCATACATTATAATCCATGACTTGCATCACTATTCTAGTTTTTGTGATTGAATAATTTTTTGTTTTATTTTCAGATGATGGAAGCAGAAACACCTCTCGATGTTGATAGGGAAATTGAATGTGGTGTATCTTCCACAATAGATAGAACGATGACTCTCATGGGGGTATGCGGAAAATTAGTAAATTTCAAATTACATTCATTGTTATATCTATTTATTATTGAAAAATCAAAAGATCATTTGGTGGTGGTAAGTGATTATTTTGTTAAATATATCATTTTTTATAATGTAATCTCTATATATTAATGTCTTTACTTGTTATTGTAATAGGTGAAGCTTGATCTAGAACTAAATAGGAGGAGAAACCCTTGAATTCAAAGTAAAGTAGTGTCATACACATTTCCATCCACCAAACCAACCAAGGCCACCTATCTATTTCCTCCACTTGGAGCACAATGACTTTTGATTGGAGTTATTTTTTGTCTTCCTATATGGGATTTTTGGACATATTTGTAGTGCATATATACTTGAAATTGTATTCCTATATGGAAATTTTTGGACATATTTTGTAGTGCATATACTTGAAATTGTATTCCTATATGGCATTCTTGTAATCCTATATGGTTTTTTTGTATATGTTTTACACTTATATCGACATATATTGATGTATGCCTACATGGCTATTTAGTTAATACAAATATTTTTAATTGATGGTGTCCATATTTTCATTATAAATCAACACTTCAATGGATATTTTTAGATGGTTTACTTCAAATATTTAAAATCAAAGTGTGTTCCATGTACTCTTCTTTTCTATAATCGTAAATATATAATAAAGTTTGAACAATATTCTCCTGTAATATTATTGAACATTAAATCAATCATATGAATATAGTAATGCTTCATACTTTATGTGCTTCACAGGGTAAATCCATGTGTATGCTTGATGCTTGATGCTACCATGCTTCATACTTCATGTGTATGCTTCACACTTTGCATATTATGTAGATAAAGAAAAAATATAAAACTATTGACAAAATAAAATGGAAAGGAACAACTAAGTATCACAAAAAAAAACTCAAGGCATGCTAGTCTTATTAAATATCATAAGGGCATTGGATTATTAGAGGTTAAGAGACCATGAATTGACCTTCCCATAAAATTTTTTTATAGATATTCATCTTATTTATAAACATGAATTCAAACCCAATAATTAGAAGAATGCAACTTTAAAAGTTAAACTTGCATGCTTACAATAGTCAATAAACAAATTCAAGAGATGTGTATGACATAAATAGAACCAACTAAAAATTCAAGAATTTCCTTTTCCCTAGGAATATCTGAAAGGTTGCAAATAAATTAATTTAGGTTCTCACAAATAGTGATGATATGAATTTGGTTGTGACGTTTCAAAGGAAAAAATTTATGACCCTTCGAATAGGAAGACTACAATTTTTTTTATAATGAATCATAGTGACCATGCCTAGCATAGATGTGCCTACCTAGATATGTTGGGGCTAATTGTTTGGCCCCAAGAAGATCAAAACAAAAGTAGCATACCTTGCAACTTTACACTACATGCAACTAACTTGTTTTCCATCAACTAAAATTTGTTCACCATGGGAAAATGACTTGGAGCTATCAAAAACTAAGACAGGTTGTTATAGAGGGTCCCTACATGATTTCATAGCCTCAGATGGAATGTTTCCAAGTGCCACAATTTCTAAGTAGTCACTCATGAAATTTTTCTACCCTTTTGCACTTTGTATCTTAAGAGACTTCACTAGTAAAATGTGGCTCAGACTATTTCAACATGTTTGGGTGTGAAAGAGGACCTTTCCTAGCATAAAAAAACACCCATACATACATTTTGGAATAGTTGGTTCGGTCATATGATGAATAGAACAAAATTTACACCACTTTCCAACTTTACACTACATGTAATTGACACATTTTCCATCATCTAAAATTTGTTCACCGTGGGAAAATGGATTAGAGCTATAAAAAATGAGAGGTTTTTGTAGAGGGTCCCTACATGATCTTGTACCCTCAAATGAAATGATTTCAAGTTCCACGATTTTTGAGTAATCGCTCATTGAAGTTTGTTTCCATTTTGCAATTTTCTCTCTTAAGGGACTTTGCTGGTAGAATGTGGCTTAGACTAATTTGGCATGTTTGGTTGTGAAATAGGAACTTTCCTAGCATAAAACCACCCATACGGATATGTTGGAATACTTGTCTTGGTCATATGACAAACAAAACAGAAGTTACACCAGTTTCCAACTTTACACTACATGCAATTGACCCATTTTCCATCAACTAAAATTTGTTCACCATGGGAAAACAACTTGGAGCTATCAAAAATAGAGAGAGGTTGTTGTAGAGGGTCCCTACATGGTCTTTTAGTCTTAGAAAAAATGTTTCCAAGTGCCATGGTTTTTGAGTAATCACTCGTCGAAGTTTGTTGCCCTTTTGCACTTTGGTCTCTTAAGAGACTTCACCGGTAGAATGTGGCTCAAAATGTTTCTATGTGTTTGGGTGTGAAAGAGGACCTTTCCTAGCATAAAACCACCCATACAAACATGTTGGAATAGTCATTTTGGTTGCATGATGAACAAAACGAAAGTTACACCAATTTCCAACTTGTCACTACATATAACTAACCCATTTTCCATCAACTGAAATCTATTCACCAAGAGAAAACGACTTGGAGATATCAAAAAATGAGAGAGGTTATTGTAGAGGGTCCCTACATGATTTTATGGCCTTAGAAAAAATGTTACTAAGTGCCATGGTTTCCGAGTAATCGCTCTTCAAAGTTGTCTGCCCTTTTGCACTTTGGTCTCTTAAGAGACTTCACTAGTAGAATGTGGCTCAAACTATTTTGATTTGTTTGGGTGAAAAAGAGGAACTTTCCTAGCATAAAACCACCCATATGGATGTTATAGAATAGTCGGTTTTGTCGTATGACAAACAAAATGAAAGTTACACCACTTTCCAACTTATCACTACATGCAATTGACATGTTTTCCATCAACTGAAATATGTTCACCATAGGAAAATGACATGGGGATATAAAAAACTAAGAGAGGATATTTTAGAGGATCCCTACATGATCCCATAGCCTTAGACATAATGTTTCCAAGTGACAGGGTTACTAAGTAATCACTCATTGAAGTTTGTTGCCCTTTTTCACTTTGGTCTCTTAAGAGACTTCATTGGTAGAATGTGGCTCAGATTGTTTTGGTGTGTTTGGGTTCAAAAAAGGACCTTTAATAGCATAAAACCACCCATACAATTTTTTTGGAATAGTCGGTTCAGTCGTATGATGAATAGAATGAAAGTTTCGCCACTTTCCAACTTTACACTACATGCAATTGACTTGTTTTCCATCAACTGAAATATGTTCACCTTGGTAAAAAAAACTTGGAGATATATAAAAAAAAAAAGAGAGGTTATTGTAGAGGGACCCTACATAATCCCATAGCCTCAGATGGAATGTTTCCAAGTGCCACGGTTTTTGAGTAATCACTCATCAAAGTTTTCTTCCCTTTTGCACTTTGGTCTCTTAAGAGACTTTGCTAGTAGAATGTGGCTCAGACCATTTTGACATGTTTGGGTGTAAAAGAGGACCTTTCCTTGCATAAAACTACCCATACAGACATGTTGGAATAGTCGATTTGGTTGTATGACAAAAAAAAAAAAATTTACACCACTTTCCAACTTTACACTATTAAAAATATGAAATAGATTGAATAGCCCAAGAACTTTATAAGAGAAAATCAAAGCTACATAAACTGGAAAAGCATAAAGAATGCACACCAGAACTCCAAGAGATTATGCAATGTCAATATGAAAAAATTTCCTTAAGATTTTCCAAGCTGAAAAGATACAATGCAAATATGCATGAATGGATGAAAATACAAGCTAGGTAGAAAGTGTGTGACTGAAAAATAATATGCATAAATGAATTTGAAACAAATACTATTCAAGCACACCAATAAGACATTGTATCAAAACAAAAAATAAAAGGTAAGTAAATGCAAACTCAATATCCGCTTTGATTGTCGTCCTATTGTCCTCTATCTTTAGTGTTTTTGTCGATTCCAGCTTTTGCTCTCAAATTTCTGTGCTAGGCTCAACAAACTGTCTTCCTAAAGAACGAGATTTAAAAAATGTTGCATGATGCAAGATTAAGCTATGATATGGAATAAGACTAAAAATGATTGAAGTAAACATGATGCTAGAATACTAAATGAATTAAATGCATGAACTCTAATTAATTGCCTATTACCAATACTTGGATTCACACAGGTATTTATAGAGTTTTTCGAATGATTCTGATTGGCTATCTTGATTGACGGTTGTGATAATTCCTGGCAGATTGAATGGCTGAAGAAGGATGAAACTGAAGAGAAAATAGAAGAAAACCTGAAAACAAGATTTTTCTATTTTTATGAAAGAGAAGAAGATAAGAAGATAAGAAATCATCTTTCTTTAAAAGAATAAAAGAAAGATTTAAAGCTGATAAATAATGAATTAAAATTTCAATTATTTATTTGTGGAAGATATTCAGCTTTTTCTTAATTAAATGGAATATTTAATTAAGCTTTTTAAAAGTAGAAGAAAGTTTGTGATAAGAATAAAGCTTTAATCAAGATTTAAAAA
This sequence comes from Sequoia sempervirens, assembly GCA_007258455.2. Taxonomy (NCBI): domain Eukaryota; kingdom Viridiplantae; phylum Streptophyta; class Pinopsida; order Cupressales; family Cupressaceae; genus Sequoia; species Sequoia sempervirens. Next base: position 103,437,467 of record VDFB02105785.1, read on the forward strand.
AAAAGGTAGAAGATCTGATATTTAAATAAAATATTTAATTATGATATGAGAAGAAAACAGAAGATTTCACAAATAAAATAAAATATCTAATTGTGATTTAGAAAGAAAGCATAAGATAATTAATTAAATAAGGTTTATTTAATTAAATCACTTTTATGAAATTAATTAAATGAAATATTTAATTAATTAGAAGAAGAAATTTAAAATAGAAGAAAGGGCAATATTTAAACTTAATTAAATCAAAAGATTTAATTTTAATTCAAACAAATGATAATTAATTTAAATAAATAATATGTATTTATTTAATTAATTAAGTGGACATATGAAAATAATTAAATAAAATAGATTTATTTAATTACGAAGGAAGAATAAGATGAATGGACAATATAATTAAATTAATTAAATTTAATCATATGTAGAGGACTTTTAGATAAATTAATTAAATAATAAATATCTAATTAATTGCCAGGATTATAGACATGACCATTTTTATGTGTATACATTTTGCCCCTCTTTGAAGTAATGTGTGAAACGCCTTGCTTCAAAGAAAATAAAACATTTTGCCCCTGATATGTTTCTGATTTTTTATATCGATGATGCCCCCTCGGGAGGTAAATCACGGAAGATGGTGTCGAGAATGATAGGGAAACAATGATTTAGCTCCCGATGAATGATGTTTGTGATCGTCTAATGAAAATAATATGGAAGAAATGGAAAATGCTATTAACTCCCACCCTAAAAGACCCTTATAAGGTAAAAAGGGGTAAAATGAAGTGTCATTTTCACCCTGCTGCTATAGTAAAAAGTGAGCTCTGATAGTGACTTGGAAAGATGGAGATCCCAGTGCATAGGCTTAGATTCAAGCGAGCGCATCGATACCAGAGACCAGCTGCATATGGACCACCGGTGAGTGATTCCAACTGTTTATGATTTTGAATTTTGCATTTTGGATCAAATTTGCAAATGTTTTAGATCGGATGTCAGTTTTTTCGCACGTTTTAGCGCATCTGAGAAAAGTTTTAGTGCATTCAAAAAATTATGTAGCGCATCTAGGAAATTTCGTAGCGCATATAGGCGTAGGTAAAAAATTGATCTTTTAGCACATTTGACAAATAGAGTAGCGCATCTAGGCTTGAATCAGCTAGTTTGATCCTGTGGCACATCTAGGGCACAAAATTGCGCATATAGGGCTAGGGTTTGAAAATGCTAGAGCTGCGCATATGAGAGTTAAAGTGGCGCATAGGCAGGATAGAATAACGCATATTGAGTTTTAGCATATCCAAGAGAAATTTTGGCACATTTGAGTAAAACTTTAGCGCATCCATGTTTTAGCGCATATGGGAAACATAATAGCGCATATAGGAAATTTTCCACAAAACGCTTGTATGAAAAAAAAATGATGATTTAAATTGCTTCCTTAGTCAATAGATAGATGAATTGTAGTACCATCATGCTGATATGGGAAAAATGATAGAAAATCTGATAAAGAACTGATAACTTTGCTTCAAAATAGAAAACAAAGAGTAGATAGCAGATAACTTTGTGGCGACCAACAAAGAGTAAACTGAGTGATTAATTGATTTATGGTTGATAAATTTTCTTCTCACGATTGAAAAACAAAGAGTAGATGTTTGATAAATTTGCTTTCTGTGATAGAAACCAAATAGTAAAATGATTTGTGTGTTGATAAATTTTCTTTCCTGAAAAGAAAAAAAATAGTAGATGATGATAGAATAGATTGATTTGATATTCAGATAGATTGATGTAGCACTTGATATGGGTCAGTGATAGATAGATCACATGATATGAGTCTGATCAATGTGTCCTTTGTGATGGTCAAAAAAAATAGGAGGCTTTCAAAAGCCTCTAGATGAGAGAGCGGTTCCCACTATGTTGGGAGCGGATAGGAGAGCTTACCCCTGCTGAGTTACAGTTGATAGTAGATTGTGGACTGGGACTGTTGTTGGCGATGCCGTGAGGCATTTGGGCCAACAGGGGACTGTTGACCGCCTTGGCAGAGAGATGGCACTCGAAGCATAACACTTTCCACTTGCCGACTAGTGAGATGAGTGTGATGCCCGAGGATGTGTACAGGATTCTTGGGATCCCAGTTGTTGGTACCCTTGTGGTTTATGACCACAAGGAGATTGGTGGGATCGAGGCGCTGTGACAGATATGCGGCGATGCTAGCATTTGTGGTTATTGGATAGATTGGGAGGATTTTAGTAGGTATCCATCTTTAGTTGCTGTGTTGGCAGCATTTATTGGAGGCTTCCTTGGACTGGACCATCAGTCTAAGGGATTCGCAGTTGGTTGAGGTAGGATGCTGGAGTGGTTGGTGACATAGTCATGGAGGTTTGCCTGGGGGAGCTGTGTATTGGCCGACATGTATCACGATCTCCATCAGGTTGTCTATAGAGGATCCACTAGCTTGGCGAGTGGGGTGACGCTTCTTCAGATCTGGGCATGGGAGCACATTGTGATCACAAGACCTCATTGCACGAGAGCTAGGCCAACAGGGAGACCGTATGTGTATGCATATTCTGGTGCGCTTTTCCAGCAGAAGTTGGGCAAGGTAGAGTATTGGTGACGAGTATTGGATGAAATTGATGCAATGATATGGAGACCATACATAGATTGCGAGGCATGGGCGACTGATCACTTGGAGATGCCATTTGTCTGTAGGCCACGATATCTGATAGGGCGGACCCCCTTTATCATCGAGAGATTTCTGGCATCACGAGTCCTGAGACAATTTGGATTCACACAGGGGATGCCCCAGGGCGTTGCTCATTATGGGCGGTGCAAGGGTGATACAGGATGGGGGCCATGCATTTGATACCAGGTAGCATACACAGAGTATTCTACCTTACAGCCCAAGGTATGGACCGATAGGCCAGAGGTGCAGGATGCAGGGATGATAGATGATTATGCATAGTATTTTCATACGCATCCATTTCCATGTTTTATAGTGCTAGATGAGCCACGGACGATCGGGATAGTGCCACAGCCAGGGGCAGGCGATGGGCAGAGGAGAGGAGGAGGAGGGAGATGAGGAGGAGGGAGAGGAGGGTGAGGAGAGTGGAGATGAGGAGGGGGACAGCTCAGATGACAGGGATGATAGGGGGGATGAGAGTGGAGAGGAGAGGCGGCAGAGGTTGGACATTCTGGGCAGAGCACATATTCTTTAGCGAGCCAGATCCGGTGGCAGACGTCGGACAGTGATCAGGGTGTCATCCTCTTCGCAGTAGGCACAGATAGCTACATTGTAGGGTCAGGTTCAGACCTTTCAGGGACAGCAGGCACAGCCATAGAGCCAGCTAGCTCAGGCTCAGAGTGTCATAGTGTAGTTACAGGCACAGCTTGCACAGGTTCAAGCTCAGGCACAGGTACAGGCTCAGGCATAGGCACATGCTCAGGCACCTACCTCAGATCACCAGGTGACACAGTTGGTAGCGGAGAGAGATGCTCTTAGACGACGGGCACTGGAGGCCAAGGGTGTGGCACAGAGACTCATGGGTACCATAGAGAGTACCTAATTACGGGAGGCCATTGCAGAGGGATTTGAGGCAGCCAGAGAGGCCAAGTACTACAGAGTCTGATATGAGGAGTTGTGTCCTCCAGAGCGTCGAGAGCCCTACCCACGATCATAGAGTAGGATGAGGACCTGATCATAGACATCGACACATGGCAGAGAAGTTACAGGGCCTCGACATGATCCTGATGCAGGGACTAGTGGCAGGCCGCCTCCTTCCAGACCAGCTCCTTCAAGGGCATCCACCAGCTAGTGTTTGGGACTGATATATTTTGCACAGATGCAGGGCATGTATATTGAGTTTTGATCATATCTCATGTATTATGTTTTGAACTTTTTAGTTTCATTGGACATTGGACACTTGTATTATTTTGATGAGCGATGATATGCAACGGCGATGTTTTTGATGATGATATGTTTGTGCATTTTTGATGTGATATGGATGTTACTTGTATGCATGTATGATATGAGACAAATTTTGATATGTGTTTATTGTTTTTGCGGACTAATCTTATGATGCAGGATGATCTAATGATATGATGCAAATGGATGATCTAGGATGTAGATGCAATGATTTGTGATAATGTAAATATGAGATGTTGATTTTTGATTTTTGATTCAAATGCAGAAAGGAATAGTGCGTGTATGAAATGCATCATGAAATTATGATATGAAAATGAAAGATAATGAATGTGATACTGATAATGATAATGATGAAAAGATAAATGATATGTTTGGTAATGTTTATGTAATGAAAATGGCAATGCGATGATAAATGAAATGATGAATGAGTGCAATGGTAATGAAATGATATGAGATGGTGATGATAAATAATAGCAAATGATAAATGATAATGAGATGATAAATGATAAAGATATGAAAGAAAAAGTAATGATAATAGTAATTTGAGAAATGATCAATGATATGAAGTAGTGAATCGTCCATCATAAATAGATCCGTCATAAAAACATAATCATCGTCGTTTCTCGAATAAAATAAATAAAGAATAAATAAATAAAGGAATAAAGAATAATGGATCGTATGGATCGAAAATAAAGAATAAAAATGAGGATGATGATGATAATGAAGGATAAATGATAATGATAATGATAACATGAATGAATGATAAATGAGAATGGTAATGATAACGATAAATAATAAAATGATAATGAATGAATGAGATGTCCAAATGTCCTCCACAAAGAGTTCAAAACTACATGACAACCGTCAATGTTTTCATTCAGCCTTTCAGAATACTGTTGTGAATCCAATATGCAGATATATACAATGATCTAACAAATATGCAACTACATGAAACTAACCAATTTGTTGAGCCTGCTATAAGCCTTCTTGAATCATCATAGAGCATTTAAAATGTTGGAAGTATGTACAAGCATCAGAGGGAAATTAGCGCCAATGATGACCTGAGTACAACTTTCATGATTTTTGATATAGCAAGCGAACACAAGCATCGAGGTATAATTGAACCAAGATGACCTGAGCATTCTTTGCATAAACATACAAAGATTAACCGCCCTTCTGATGCAAATGTGGAACTGTCATCAATGATAATGTTTTGGTCATCATGTCCTATGACATATTTGCATCAGATTGACTGTTAACCTCAAGACAGCAGACAAAGAAAAATCATTCTCGTTCCTTGCCACTCTAGTTTAGTACATCATCGAGTGTGCTCCAGAGTAATGATATCAAAAATCAAACAACCTTTGTTCAAAATGTAATACTGTTATTTCAAACATTATTTAGATTTTTGGATCATCCAATAGTCAAGGATATGGTATCTGCTGAAATTCGTTCATGATATGGATCGATGATTGGATAAGGGTTCGCGCAAGGTGGTTGTTTGTTTGTATGATTGGATCCTATGACATTGTTCAGCTGTCTTAGTATGCTATGAAAGTTAAGTGCCCCTAGTTAAGTGTTTGCCCCATTTATTGACACAACTTGTGAAAAGGAATATAATCGACGATCAAGCCATGGTAAGACGCTTTATCACTCCAGGCAAATGATGGCAGGATGATACGATTATAACCCTAAGATGCGAAAAAGATGCAGAAAAAAAGGAAGTTGAAAAAGCCAAAGTGCAAAACAGGACCTAATAGATGGAGAGGTACAGATAGCATCTGTTTGCCAGATTTTCACTATCTGTTTTTATTGCATTTTTCTGATTTCTTTTTGATTTTTTTGTATTTTTCTGTCAATAGACTGCCTGTTTGCCAGGTTTTCACCCTATGACATTTTTTAATTTTTTTGTATTTTTCTGTCAATAGATTGCCTGTTTGCCAGGTTTTCACCTTATGACATTTTTTATTTTTTTGTATTTCTTCAGGACTTTTTCTACTGTTTTTGTATTTTTTCAGGACTTTTTCTGCTGTTTTTGTATTTCTTCAGGACTTTTTCTGCTATTTTTGTATTTCTTCAGGACTTTTTCTGCTGTTTTTGTATTTCTTCAGGACTTTTTCTAGATAATGATAGCTGACTTAAACATAATATTTTTTGAGATGCATGTTGTTGATGGGTTCATCAAATAGGTCTCCTTCTGGCGTTGACAACTTGTAGGCTCCTGAACCGTAGACCGCAATAACCACGTAAGGGCCTAGCCAATTTGGTTCAAAATTTCCTTTCTTTTCTCTGTCTTGTTGATTGCGTGGGTTCTCTTTCAGAACTAGATCACCCACCTGAAAGGTACCTGGCTTTACCTTGTGATTATAGCTACAAGACATCATCTGTTGGTATGCTTTCAAATGGTCAGCTGCTCTCTGTCTCTTTTCATCTAGGAGAACTCTTGTAGTTGGGAAACTCTGTATTCATCATCTGTTATGAGACCTTTCAGTGATACTCTTAGTGATGGTATTTCAACTTCTAAAGGCAGTATGGCTTCTGCTCCATAGAAAAGAGCAAAGGGTGTTGCTCCTGTTGGTATGTGGACACTAGTTCTATAAGCCCACAAGGCTGGATTGAGTTGAACATGCCAATCTTTCCCTGAATCATTTACTATCTTCTTCAAAATCTTTAGTATAGTCTTGTTTGAGGCCTCTGCTTGGCCATTCCCTTGTGGATAGTAAGGCATTGAATATCTGTGTTGAATATGGAATCGTTCACAAAGTTCCTCAACATTCTGATTCTTAAAAGTTCGACCATTATCTGTAATAATGGCATTAGGAATACCATACCGACAAATAATGTAGTTGAGTATGAAGGATGAAATTTGTTTCCCGGTGACTTTAGATAGAGGTATCGCCTCAATCCACTTAGTGAAATATTCTGTCGCCGTGATGATGAACTTATGCCCATTTGAAGATGAAGGATGAATTTTGCCTACTAGATCTAACCCCCATTGAGAAAATGGCCAAGTTGGTGTGAACGAATGAAGTTCTTGTGCAAGAGCATGAATAAGATTCCCATGAATATGACATTTTGAGCATGTTTTAATAAAAGTAAATGATTCCCTCTCCATTGTAGGCCAGTAATAACCCATTCTAATCAATTTCTTGGATAAAGTTAGTCCACTCGAATGAGTACCACAAATTCCCCCATGAACTTCTTGTAAAGCTTTATCGGATTCATCACGTTCAAGACATCGAAGTAAAGTACCATCAAGACCATGGTGATAAAGGGTATCAGCGATAAGGGTATAGCGAGAGGATTGTCGGATAAAGTTATGTTTTGGTTACGGGATAAGTCAGGTGGTACAATGTCATCTTTTAGGTAGGCATAAATCTTACCATACTAGGGTGAATCGGATCCTACCAAGTGGCAGATAACTTGGCTTTCGGGTGTGTCATAAGCAGGTGTAAATAATTGTTCCACCAGAAATTCATAGCAAGTCTATTTTTCTGGGAGTTGTACCAATGATGTGATCGTAGCCATAGCGTCTGCTACTTTGTTATCAAGTCTTGGAATTTGTGTGAACTGAATGTCTACAAAGTATTTCTTGAAGTCATCAACCATCTTCTTGTATGGCAACAATTTGTCATCTTTAGTCTGATAATCATCATTGATTTGGTTAATGACTAACTGTGAGTCACCATAGACCTGTAGCTCAGTAATCCTCCATTCCAATGTTGTTTTTAGCCCAGTGATTAGTGCTTCATATTCGGCTATGTTATTGGTGCATGGAAACATTAGCCTATATGAGTGAGGAATAGTATGTCCTTGAGGTGTGACAAAGAGAATTCCTGCCCCCGATCCATTTTGAGTAAAAGAACCATCAAAGTATAAAGACCATAGTTGCTTGAATTCTGCAGTGAAAACATCGGCATCTGGAAATTCAATGTGCAAAGGGTTCTCTGCTTGTAGGGGAGCGTCTGCTAGTTGATCTGCGATAACTTGTCCCTTGATTGCTTTGCAATCAACATAGTGGATGTCAAACTCACTCAAAATCATGACCCATTTTGCTAACCTTCCTGTTAGTGATGCTTTATTTAGTAGATACTTGAGTGGATCAATTTTTGAAATAAGATTGATTGTATGAGTTAGCATGTAATGTCAAAATTTCTATGAAGCAAAGACTACTGCTAAACAAGCCTTCTCAATGAAAGTGTAGTTAATTTCATGACTTGTTAGTGTTCTATTGATGTAATAGATTGCACGTTCCTTTCCTTCACGGTCCTCTTGTGCTAATAATTCCCCCAAGGATGTCTCGGTCATGGCAATATACAGGATTAATGGTTTGTCTGGATTTGGTGGTACTAGAACTGGTGGATTCATCAGGTACTGCTTGATTTGTTGAAATGCAATTTCACATTTGTCATCCCATCTAAAAGGAACATTCTTATGCAGGAGATGTGTGAACGGGAGACTCTTGTCAGCCAATTGTGCAATGAATCTTCTGATGGACTGAAGTCGCCCTTGTAATGATCTCAATTGACTGATGTTCTTTGGGGGAGGCATATCCATGATTTCCTGGACTTTAGTAGGATCTACTTCAATTCCCTTTTCTGAAACAATATATCCTAAAAGTTTTCCAGATGTGACCCCAAAAACACATTTCTTAGGATTTAGGCAAACTTTGAATTTTTCCAATCTGGTAAATATTTTTGATAGTATTTCCAGGTGTCCTTCTCTGGTGTATGATTTTTCCAATATGTCATCCACATAATCTTCCATGAATGTGTCCATCATGTCATGAAAGATCATAGTCATAGCTCTTTGATAAGTAGCTCCAGCATTCTTTAGACCGAAAGGCATGACATTCCAACAGTATGTTCCCCACAGACAAGTGAAAGCTATTTACTCTTGGTCTTCTGGTGCAATCTTGATTTGGTTGTAACCAGAGAAACCATCCATTAATGAATACATGGCATGGCCAGCTATTAAATCAATTATAGTGTCGATGTTTGGAAGTGGAAAGTCATCCTTAGGGCAGGCTTTGTTAAGATCTCTGAAATCAGTACACACTCTAATGCGTTTATCTGGCTTTGCTACTGGGACAATATTGGAGATCCATTCTGCATAGGCAATTGATCTTATAAATCCTGCATCTAGGAGTTTCTTGAGTTCTTCTTTAACCAGTAGTGCAACATGAGGATGCATCTTTCTAAGTTTTTGTTTAACTGGTTTAGCTCTTGGTTTGATAGACAAATGATGCATTGTGAGATTAGGATCAAGACCTGGCATGTCTGCATATGACCAAGCAAAATTGACTTGATTTTCTTTGAGAAATTTCATGAACCTTGGGATTTCATCATCTGTCATTGATTCAGCTACCTATAGAATCCTTGGATTATCTGTAGTTTCAATATTGATTTCCTTTGTAGGCTCGATCAAAATGGGCGATCGCTCATGATAGTGCTCTGGGAGAGTGTCAAGTTTCCCATCAGCTAGTGCCTTGAAAAGGTTTTCACCATCTGATACACTCTTTATTTTATCTTTTGTCTGATCTAGTACTGCCAGATTCTGGTTTTCACCACTAGATCATTTTTCTTTATTTTCATTTTTGCAGCTAGGAGACTTGACACTCTCCTGATTAAAGACTTCATACCAAAAATCACTAGTGGAACAATCATTTACATCATCTGCGGAAAGGAAGTTTATGATAGCTTCGTCATTTGGAAAAATGGGTATATCAATAGGTTCAGATAGATCCCAGTCAATGAGATCAGGATGGATCAAAGGTAATAAGTCATTTGGTCGTGTGAAATCAGCGATGGTTAAAGTCAAAACAGAGTTATTGGTAGGATCCGAGGTATGAGGTAGATCAATGATGGTACTATTCTCATGATAGTCTTGTTCGTTAAAATCCAATTCAGTATCACTAGACTCATAGTTGCTTTGTAGTTCAGATTCTTGTGGTTGGGACCCTGAACTTTCTCCCTTGATTAAAGTGGGTGTATACTTGTGTATCACATCTACCTCTTTGTCTCTCCAAAATTTATCATCATGAATGGTATCCCATTCATATTCAGCAGAGTCTGTATCAGAGTTATTTTCTATGAAATTCAAGGTTGCTGCCAAACATGTATCCATTTTATCAGAACCTTCCTGTAGTGTAAAAACATTACCCTGTGATTGGTTGGATGGGGTAGCGTCATAGCCTAGTCCAGTTTTATCATATGCGGCAAGCCCTGGAAGATGGATGGGCTCAACTACGCCTTCTTTTCTTTTTCCAAGAGGACCATTGTCATATCCCACTTTTTGCATGATGGAATACCCTTTCCCATATCTGTCAGTTGGTAAGGTGACATTTAGAACTGTTTCATCTTCATCCTTATAAAGCCAATTCAGAATTGTTGTATCCTCAAGATCTCCCATGGGGAATTTTTCTTTGATAAATTGTCCATTAAACTTGGTAGTTGGCTCTATTTGTAGTTGTGCTGATGTTGATGCTACTGATATCTGTTGTTGTGTAATAGAGGGTTGTCCATGTGATCGAGGTGATGTAGGTAGATTAGCAAGACAGAGAGAGTATTCTCCAACTCCAATTTCCTTGAGCTGCAGTTTCTTGTCAAAGCTTTTGGCCAATTGACTGATTTGTGTATCATTCTTAGGAGAAGTATTAACAAGTGCCTCTCGATTGTTTGGAACCAAAGTATCCTGATTAGCTTTGACATTGGCACAAGTTTGGGTGTTTGAATTATCATCTAATATATTGATTTCCTATCCGTCATATGGAAACTTAAGACATTGATGGTAAGTGGATGGAACAGCTTGCATTTCATGAATCCAAGGATGACCCAACAAGATGTTGTATGCAAGATCCCGGTCTAAAACTTGACAAAAGGTATTTTTGATAACAGGTCCCACTCTGATTGGTAGCATGATTAGACCTTTAGACGTTCTTTCCTCATCATCATAGGCTTTTATGGTAATCTTCCTTCTAGGATCAATGGAGTCCTCTGCAAATCCTAAAGCTTGAACCACCTTCAAGGTACATATATTTAAACCAGCCCCTCCATCTATTAGGACACATTTAACACGGAACTTATGGATCATGACCTCTAAGTATAACGATGAATTATGGGGATGAGTCATGGAAACATCATCTTTGTTAGAGAATGAAAGACATGTGGGTGAGGAAAAATGTCCCACCATGGCTTGAAATTGGTTCACATCCAAATCTGTGGATACAGTTCTTTCAAAAAGGGCCTTTTCTAAAATTTCTTTATGTGCAGGAGAAATCTTTAGAAGTTCTAAAATGGAAATTTGGGCCGGAGTTTTTCGAAGTTGGTTAACTAGGTCATATTGATGTTGAGGGAAGGTCTCAGTGGATTTCGAAGAGGCACCCTTCAAGACAACTTTAGCTTGTGCTCTTGTTGTGACATTAACTTGTCCATTGTCTATTCTCTCATTGATTTTTATAATGTTGACTCGCTCATTGTCTGTATAGAGGTGACAGATTATAGTGTGATCAATTTGATTCACATTTTTGTCAGAGGATTCTCCCTTTTGATAATTTGGCAAAGGGTTGTGAAATGCTTGGTGATCTTCATTGGATTTTTGTTGTCCTTCTACTATGATCATGCCATTGTCAATTAGGTCTTGAATAGCATGATTTAAAGCTTGACAGTATTTTGTACGATGACCTCTG
>VDFB02105785.1:103449151-103504248 GCA_007258455.2 Sequoia sempervirens
GATGACAGGGATGATAGGGGGGATGAGAGTGGAGAGGAGAGGCGGCAGAGGTTGGACATTCTGGGCAGAGCACATATTCTTTAGCGAGCCAGATCCGGTGGCAGACGTCGGACAGTGATCAGGGTGTCATCCTCTTCGCAGTAGGCACAGATAGCTACATTGTAGGGTCAGGTTCAGACCTTTCAGGGACAGCAGGCACAGCCATAGAGCCAGCTAGCTCAGGCTCAGAGTGTCATAGTGTAGTTACAGGCACAGCTTGCACAGGTTCAAGCTCAGGCACAGGTACAGGCTCAGGCATAGGCACATGCTCAGGCACCTACCTCAGATCACCAGGTGACACAGTTGGTAGCGGAGAGAGATGCTCTTAGACGACGGGCACTGGAGGCCAAGGGTGTGGCACAGAGACTCATGGGTACCATAGAGAGTACCTAATTACGGGAGGCCATTGCAGAGGGATTTGAGGCAGCCAGAGAGGCCAAGTACTACAGAGTCTGATATGAGGAGTTGTGTCCTCCAGAGCGTCGAGAGCCCTACCCACGATCATAGAGTAGGATGAGGACCTGATCATAGACATCGACACATGGCAGAGAAGTTACAGGGCCTCGACATGATCCTGATGCAGGGACTAGTGGCAGGCCGCCTCCTTCCAGACCAGCTCCTTCAAGGGCATCCACCAGCTAGTGTTTGGGACTGATATATTTTGCACAGATGCAGGGCATGTATATTGAGTTTTGATCATATCTCATGTATTATGTTTTGAACTTTTTAGTTTCATTGGACATTGGACACTTGTATTATTTTGATGAGCGATGATATGCAACGGCGATGTTTTTGATGATGATATGTTTGTGCATTTTTGATGTGATATGGATGTTACTTGTATGCATGTATGATATGAGACAAATTTTGATATGTGTTTATTGTTTTTGCGGACTAATCTTATGATGCAGGATGATCTAATGATATGATGCAAATGGATGATCTAGGATGTAGATGCAATGATTTGTGATAATGTAAATATGAGATGTTGATTTTTGATTTTTGATTCAAATGCAGAAAGGAATAGTGCGTGTATGAAATGCATCATGAAATTATGATATGAAAATGAAAGATAATGAATGTGATACTGATAATGATAATGATGAAAAGATAAATGATATGTTTGGTAATGTTTATGTAATGAAAATGGCAATGCGATGATAAATGAAATGATGAATGAGTGCAATGGTAATGAAATGATATGAGATGGTGATGATAAATAATAGCAAATGATAAATGATAATGAGATGATAAATGATAAAGATATGAAAGAAAAAGTAATGATAATAGTAATTTGAGAAATGATCAATGATATGAAATGATGAATGAATAAGAAATGCTAATGTTATGAAAACAATGGTAATGAAATGATATGAGATAAAGATCTAATGATAGAAATAATAATGATAAATGATAATAAATGATAATTGATAATGATAAAAATGAATGAATGAGACATGAGAATGATAATGGTAACGATAATGATAAATTATAATGATAAAAATGACTTAATGAGAAATGAGAATGATAATGATAACAATAAAATGATAATGAATGAGAAATGAGAATGATAATGATGATGATAAAATGATAATGAGAATGATAACGATAAAATGATAATGAATGAGAAATGATAATGATAATGATGAAAAGATAATGAATGATAAATGATAATGAGAATGATAACGATAAAATGATAATGAGTGAAAAATGAGAATGATAATGATGATGAGATAATGAAGGATAAATGATAATGATAATGATAACATGAATGAATAAGAAATGAGAATGGTAATGATAACCAGAAAAAATGATAAATGATAATGAGAATGATAATGATAAAACGATAATGAGAAATGAGGATGATGATGATAATGAAGGATAAATGATAATGATAATGATAACATGAATGAATGATAAATGAGAATGGTAATGATAACGATAAATAATAAAATGATAATGAATGAATGAGATGTCCAAATGTCCTCCACAAAGAGTTCAAAACTACATGACAACCGTCAATGTTTTCATTCAGCCTTTCAGAATACTGTTGTGAATCCAATATGCAGATATATACAATGATCTAACAAATATGCAACTACATGAAACTAACCAATTTGTTGAGCCTGCTATAAGCCTTCTTGAATCATCATAGAGCATTTAAAATGTTGGAAGTATGTACAAGCATCAGAGGGAAATTAGCGCCAATGATGACCTGAGTACAACTTTCATGATTTTTGATATAGCAAGCGAACACAAGCATCGAGGTATAATTGAACCAAGATGACCTGAGCATTCTTTGCATAAACATACAAAGATTAACCGCCCTTCTGATGCAAATGTGGAACTGTCATCAATGATAATGTTTTGGTCATCATGTCCTATGACATATTTGCATCAGATTGACTGTTAACCTCAAGACAGCAGACAAAGAAAAATCATTCTCGTTCCTTGCCACTCTAGTTTAGTACATCATCGAGTGTGCTCCAGAGTAATGATATCAAAAATCAAACAACCTTTGTTCAAAATGTAATACTGTTATTTCAAACATTATTTAGATTTTTGGATCATCCAATAGTCAAGGATATGGTATCTGCTGAAATTCGTTCATGATATGGATCGATGATTGGATAAGGGTTCGCGCAAGGTGGTTGTTTGTTTGTATGATTGGATCCTATGACATTGTTCAGCTGTCTTAGTATGCTATGAAAGTTAAGTGCCCCTAGTTAAGTGTTTGCCCCATTTATTGACACAACTTGTGAAAAGGAATATAATCGACGATCAAGCCATGGTAAGACGCTTTATCACTCCAGGCAAATGATGGCAGGATGATACGATTATAACCCTAAGATGCGAAAAAGATGCAGAAAAAAAGGAAGTTGAAAAAGCCAAAGTGCAAAACAGGACCTAATAGATGGAGAGGTACAGATAGCATCTGTTTGCCAGATTTTCACTATCTGTTTTTATTGCATTTTTCTGATTTCTTTTTGATTTTTTTGTATTTTTCTGTCAATAGACTGCCTGTTTGCCAGGTTTTCACCCTATGACATTTTTTAATTTTTTTGTATTTTTCTGTCAATAGATTGCCTGTTTGCCAGGTTTTCACCTTATGACATTTTTTATTTTTTTGTATTTCTTCAGGACTTTTTCTACTGTTTTTGTATTTTTTCAGGACTTTTTCTGCTGTTTTTGTATTTCTTCAGGACTTTTTCTGCTATTTTTGTATTTCTTCAGGACTTTTTCTGCTGTTTTTGTATTTCTTCAGGACTTTTTCTAGATAATGATAGCTGACTTAAACATAATATTTTTTGAGATGCATGTTGTTGATGGGTTCATCAAATAGGTCTCCTTCTGGCGTTGACAACTTGTAGGCTCCTGAACCGTAGACCGCAATAACCACGTAAGGGCCTAGCCAATTTGGTTCAAAATTTCCTTTCTTTTCTCTGTCTTGTTGATTGCGTGGGTTCTCTTTCAGAACTAGATCACCCACCTGAAAGGTACCTGGCTTTACCTTGTGATTATAGCTACAAGACATCATCTGTTGGTATGCTTTCAAATGGTCAGCTGCTCTCTGTCTCTTTTCATCTAGGAGAACTCTTGTAGTTGGGAAACTCTGTATTCATCATCTGTTATGAGACCTTTCAGTGATACTCTTAGTGATGGTATTTCAACTTCTAAAGGCAGTATGGCTTCTGCTCCATAGAAAAGAGCAAAGGGTGTTGCTCCTGTTGGTATGTGGACACTAGTTCTATAAGCCCACAAGGCTGGATTGAGTTGAACATGCCAATCTTTCCCTGAATCATTTACTATCTTCTTCAAAATCTTTAGTATAGTCTTGTTTGAGGCCTCTGCTTGGCCATTCCCTTGTGGATAGTAAGGCATTGAATATCTGTGTTGAATATGGAATCGTTCACAAAGTTCCTCAACATTCTGATTCTTAAAAGTTCGACCATTATCTGTAATAATGGCATTAGGAATACCATACCGACAAATAATGTAGTTGAGTATGAAGGATGAAATTTGTTTCCCGGTGACTTTAGATAGAGGTATCGCCTCAATCCACTTAGTGAAATATTCTGTCGCCGTGATGATGAACTTATGCCCATTTGAAGATGAAGGATGAATTTTGCCTACTAGATCTAACCCCCATTGAGAAAATGGCCAAGTTGGTGTGAACGAATGAAGTTCTTGTGCAAGAGCATGAATAAGATTCCCATGAATATGACATTTTGAGCATGTTTTAATAAAAGTAAATGATTCCCTCTCCATTGTAGGCCAGTAATAACCCATTCTAATCAATTTCTTGGATAAAGTTAGTCCACTCGAATGAGTACCACAAATTCCCCCATGAACTTCTTGTAAAGCTTTATCGGATTCATCACGTTCAAGACATCGAAGTAAAGTACCATCAAGACCATGGTGATAAAGGGTATCAGCGATAAGGGTATAGCGAGAGGATTGTCGGATAAAGTTATGTTTTGGTTACGGGATAAGTCAGGTGGTACAATGTCATCTTTTAGGTAGGCATAAATCTTACCATACTAGGGTGAATCGGATCCTACCAAGTGGCAGATAACTTGGCTTTCGGGTGTGTCATAAGCAGGTGTAAATAATTGTTCCACCAGAAATTCATAGCAAGTCTATTTTTCTGGGAGTTGTACCAATGATGTGATCGTAGCCATAGCGTCTGCTACTTTGTTATCAAGTCTTGGAATTTGTGTGAACTGAATGTCTACAAAGTATTTCTTGAAGTCATCAACCATCTTCTTGTATGGCAACAATTTGTCATCTTTAGTCTGATAATCATCATTGATTTGGTTAATGACTAACTGTGAGTCACCATAGACCTGTAGCTCAGTAATCCTCCATTCCAATGTTGTTTTTAGCCCAGTGATTAGTGCTTCATATTCGGCTATGTTATTGGTGCATGGAAACATTAGCCTATATGAGTGAGGAATAGTATGTCCTTGAGGTGTGACAAAGAGAATTCCTGCCCCCGATCCATTTTGAGTAAAAGAACCATCAAAGTATAAAGACCATAGTTGCTTGAATTCTGCAGTGAAAACATCGGCATCTGGAAATTCAATGTGCAAAGGGTTCTCTGCTTGTAGGGGAGCGTCTGCTAGTTGATCTGCGATAACTTGTCCCTTGATTGCTTTGCAATCAACATAGTGGATGTCAAACTCACTCAAAATCATGACCCATTTTGCTAACCTTCCTGTTAGTGATGCTTTATTTAGTAGATACTTGAGTGGATCAATTTTTGAAATAAGATTGATTGTATGAGTTAGCATGTAATGTCAAAATTTCTATGAAGCAAAGACTACTGCTAAACAAGCCTTCTCAATGAAAGTGTAGTTAATTTCATGACTTGTTAGTGTTCTATTGATGTAATAGATTGCACGTTCCTTTCCTTCACGGTCCTCTTGTGCTAATAATTCCCCCAAGGATGTCTCGGTCATGGCAATATACAGGATTAATGGTTTGTCTGGATTTGGTGGTACTAGAACTGGTGGATTCATCAGGTACTGCTTGATTTGTTGAAATGCAATTTCACATTTGTCATCCCATCTAAAAGGAACATTCTTATGCAGGAGATGTGTGAACGGGAGACTCTTGTCAGCCAATTGTGCAATGAATCTTCTGATGGACTGAAGTCGCCCTTGTAATGATCTCAATTGACTGATGTTCTTTGGGGGAGGCATATCCATGATTTCCTGGACTTTAGTAGGATCTACTTCAATTCCCTTTTCTGAAACAATATATCCTAAAAGTTTTCCAGATGTGACCCCAAAAACACATTTCTTAGGATTTAGGCAAACTTTGAATTTTTCCAATCTGGTAAATATTTTTGATAGTATTTCCAGGTGTCCTTCTCTGGTGTATGATTTTTCCAATATGTCATCCACATAATCTTCCATGAATGTGTCCATCATGTCATGAAAGATCATAGTCATAGCTCTTTGATAAGTAGCTCCAGCATTCTTTAGACCGAAAGGCATGACATTCCAACAGTATGTTCCCCACAGACAAGTGAAAGCTATTTACTCTTGGTCTTCTGGTGCAATCTTGATTTGGTTGTAACCAGAGAAACCATCCATTAATGAATACATGGCATGGCCAGCTATTAAATCAATTATAGTGTCGATGTTTGGAAGTGGAAAGTCATCCTTAGGGCAGGCTTTGTTAAGATCTCTGAAATCAGTACACACTCTAATGCGTTTATCTGGCTTTGCTACTGGGACAATATTGGAGATCCATTCTGCATAGGCAATTGATCTTATAAATCCTGCATCTAGGAGTTTCTTGAGTTCTTCTTTAACCAGTAGTGCAACATGAGGATGCATCTTTCTAAGTTTTTGTTTAACTGGTTTAGCTCTTGGTTTGATAGACAAATGATGCATTGTGAGATTAGGATCAAGACCTGGCATGTCTGCATATGACCAAGCAAAATTGACTTGATTTTCTTTGAGAAATTTCATGAACCTTGGGATTTCATCATCTGTCATTGATTCAGCTACCTATAGAATCCTTGGATTATCTGTAGTTTCAATATTGATTTCCTTTGTAGGCTCGATCAAAATGGGCGATCGCTCATGATAGTGCTCTGGGAGAGTGTCAAGTTTCCCATCAGCTAGTGCCTTGAAAAGGTTTTCACCATCTGATACACTCTTTATTTTATCTTTTGTCTGATCTAGTACTGCCAGATTCTGGTTTTCACCACTAGATCATTTTTCTTTATTTTCATTTTTGCAGCTAGGAGACTTGACACTCTCCTGATTAAAGACTTCATACCAAAAATCACTAGTGGAACAATCATTTACATCATCTGCGGAAAGGAAGTTTATGATAGCTTCGTCATTTGGAAAAATGGGTATATCAATAGGTTCAGATAGATCCCAGTCAATGAGATCAGGATGGATCAAAGGTAATAAGTCATTTGGTCGTGTGAAATCAGCGATGGTTAAAGTCAAAACAGAGTTATTGGTAGGATCCGAGGTATGAGGTAGATCAATGATGGTACTATTCTCATGATAGTCTTGTTCGTTAAAATCCAATTCAGTATCACTAGACTCATAGTTGCTTTGTAGTTCAGATTCTTGTGGTTGGGACCCTGAACTTTCTCCCTTGATTAAAGTGGGTGTATACTTGTGTATCACATCTACCTCTTTGTCTCTCCAAAATTTATCATCATGAATGGTATCCCATTCATATTCAGCAGAGTCTGTATCAGAGTTATTTTCTATGAAATTCAAGGTTGCTGCCAAACATGTATCCATTTTATCAGAACCTTCCTGTAGTGTAAAAACATTACCCTGTGATTGGTTGGATGGGGTAGCGTCATAGCCTAGTCCAGTTTTATCATATGCGGCAAGCCCTGGAAGATGGATGGGCTCAACTACGCCTTCTTTTCTTTTTCCAAGAGGACCATTGTCATATCCCACTTTTTGCATGATGGAATACCCTTTCCCATATCTGTCAGTTGGTAAGGTGACATTTAGAACTGTTTCATCTTCATCCTTATAAAGCCAATTCAGAATTGTTGTATCCTCAAGATCTCCCATGGGGAATTTTTCTTTGATAAATTGTCCATTAAACTTGGTAGTTGGCTCTATTTGTAGTTGTGCTGATGTTGATGCTACTGATATCTGTTGTTGTGTAATAGAGGGTTGTCCATGTGATCGAGGTGATGTAGGTAGATTAGCAAGACAGAGAGAGTATTCTCCAACTCCAATTTCCTTGAGCTGCAGTTTCTTGTCAAAGCTTTTGGCCAATTGACTGATTTGTGTATCATTCTTAGGAGAAGTATTAACAAGTGCCTCTCGATTGTTTGGAACCAAAGTATCCTGATTAGCTTTGACATTGGCACAAGTTTGGGTGTTTGAATTATCATCTAATATATTGATTTCCTATCCGTCATATGGAAACTTAAGACATTGATGGTAAGTGGATGGAACAGCTTGCATTTCATGAATCCAAGGATGACCCAACAAGATGTTGTATGCAAGATCCCGGTCTAAAACTTGACAAAAGGTATTTTTGATAACAGGTCCCACTCTGATTGGTAGCATGATTAGACCTTTAGACGTTCTTTCCTCATCATCATAGGCTTTTATGGTAATCTTCCTTCTAGGATCAATGGAGTCCTCTGCAAATCCTAAAGCTTGAACCACCTTCAAGGTACATATATTTAAACCAGCCCCTCCATCTATTAGGACACATTTAACACGGAACTTATGGATCATGACCTCTAAGTATAACGATGAATTATGGGGATGAGTCATGGAAACATCATCTTTGTTAGAGAATGAAAGACATGTGGGTGAGGAAAAATGTCCCACCATGGCTTGAAATTGGTTCACATCCAAATCTGTGGATACAGTTCTTTCAAAAAGGGCCTTTTCTAAAATTTCTTTATGTGCAGGAGAAATCTTTAGAAGTTCTAAAATGGAAATTTGGGCCGGAGTTTTTCGAAGTTGGTTAACTAGGTCATATTGATGTTGAGGGAAGGTCTCAGTGGATTTCGAAGAGGCACCCTTCAAGACAACTTTAGCTTGTGCTCTTGTTGTGACATTAACTTGTCCATTGTCTATTCTCTCATTGATTTTTATAATGTTGACTCGCTCATTGTCTGTATAGAGGTGACAGATTATAGTGTGATCAATTTGATTCACATTTTTGTCAGAGGATTCTCCCTTTTGATAATTTGGCAAAGGGTTGTGAAATGCTTGGTGATCTTCATTGGATTTTTGTTGTCCTTCTACTATGATCATGCCATTGTCAATTAGGTCTTGAATAGCATGATTTAAAGCTTGACAGTATTTTGTACGATGACCTCTGCACCTATAATAGTCACAATAATAAGCTTCATTCCATGATGGAGGTTTTACACTAGGTTCATAATTGCGTTGAGGTGGCAAAGTAAGGACATTTTTTTCCATAACCTCTTTGAAAGTAGATTCCAAGGATTGTCCTAGTGGAGTGAAAGTTCTTCTACTAGAGAAGAATGAAAAGCGTTGTGGGTTCGTGTTTGAGGTATTCTCTAGGGTGTTATTGTTGTTGTTGTTTCCATGGTAATTCTGATTATTGCCAGTCCCCTGATTGAGAGTAGGATTTTGATTCATGTTGTTCCTTGGGGGGGAGGATTGTTTCCTTGATTTGTGACAAAATTGACATTGTTGTAATTATTGTTGCGAGAAGTATTTGGAGTACTCAGAAAAAATGGCTTAGTCGAGACATGGTTTTCATCTACAACACCATCATTTACAATGTTTTTGTTGCGAGTCCAAAATTTAGACTTGTCTTGATTGTTGTAATGGTTAGATGAGCTAGGATTGTCCTTGTCAAGTTTTATTGTCCCTCTTTTGACCAAATCACCCTCAATAGTGATGGAATCCTCAATCAATTTCTCAAAGGAAGGTGGACAATGTAGATTTAAACGATAGCTCATTTCTGAATCCAGGCTATTGATGAATGTAACCATTTTTTCCTTTTCAGGAACATGATGTGGATACCTAGCGAACATTCTTCTCCATCTTTGAAGAAAGGTAGTGAAAGGTTCACCAAGTTTTTGTGCAACTTTGCAAAGATCAATCATGGTGATTGGGTGTTGGATGTTGTAGGCGTATTGTGTTATGAACAAATTGATCAATTCCTCAAATGTTTGAACAGGAGGTGTAATCTTAGATAACCATTCCATAGAGTTAACTCCAAGGCTCCTAGTGAACAATCACAATAAATAAGTGTCTTCATGTGCAAACTCTAAAGTCATGTTTCAGAAGTCTCTCATGTGATCAATTGGATCCGATTTCCCATTATAAAGATCAAATTTGGGAATTTCACAATGTTTAGGAAATGGAATCATATTGAGACTTCTATCAAAACGATAAGGACATATGTCATCAAGAGTGTATTTTTTTTGTTGTGGTCCCTCCTTGTAACTCTTTGATTTGTCCTTGGAGTGCCTTAAATTGTTGAGTAAGAGCAGTAAGATCAGATGGGGATGTTTCTTCTTCTTTGCTCTTTAATTTCTCAGTATAAAAATCCTTAGGCAATTTAGCTCCTTGATCAGCTAGGAAGAGAAAATACTTTTCTTTATCACGTTGTAGGATCTTTTCTATGGCTTTAAGAAACTTGGGATCTTGTTCAGCCTCTCTAATGTGAAGTTCTTCCTCTTGCTCATTGTCACTATCTACGGGAGTTTTGTTCATGTCTTTGTACTTATGAGATGAATTTTCCTCTCTATCAGCCATATTGTCGTCATTGAAATGAGGATTGCAAATCACACTAAAATGAGGATTACCATGTTCACCTTATTCTTGTATGTTATGGGTAGGACTTTCTCGTTGAGACTCTTCTCCTAGTTTGTTGTATTGAGATCTTGTAAATACATGAATATGAAAGGAATCCTATGATATGATCAAAGGTCAATGAAGGATTTGACTAGGATGCGTTGAATATTAAATCGAAGGTTGTGGTATATTCTCAAACTCAAGAGGTTGATTAAGATTGTGATGTTGAGATAACGCTAATCTTTGATAATAAGCTTGAGTAGCTAAAGGTTTTACAGTGTAATCGTCAGTGAATCCTCTAATGTAGTCTTGGTATCTATGGAGAAATTTTCAATAATGGAGCAAGACATGTCGACTTTTATACAAAAATTCTCTGCGGTCTAAAGTTTCCTTGTAACTTAAGTTCATTTTGGGCTTCTTGATCCTATTGAAGACTGATTTCTTGATGAACTTGGTTGATTTCCACTTCCTCAACATGGGAGAAAAATATCAAAAATTTGGGCCTGTGTAAAATTTTGACAGCAACCTAAAAGCACTATTATGTTCCCTAAATGCACTACAGAAAGAGGTATATGTGCTGGAGAAAGAGTCAAATGCACTACAGAATAACTTAAATGCACAGAAACAGATCTTAAATGTGCTAAAGTAAGAAGTGTATGCACTAAAACAGTCTCTAAATGTGCTGGAAAATGACTTAGATGCGCCGAACCAGGAAGTGGATGCGCCAGAACAGATTATATATGCGCTACAGTTTTGCCTAGATGCGCTAAAACAGTTCTCTAGAGATAGTTTTTTTGACCAGTTGTGAAAATTTTCAGTTGAAGTTTTTCATGTTCATTTTGGATGATCCTTTATCTGAATTAATGTTCTTGAAAACACAACAAACAGTCTGATTTAAGTTGATCGTAACCAAGCACAGAATAAGACTAGCACAACCTAGGTTAGGCTAGGACAATATCCGCTAGATTCCACGTAACCGTATATCTGTAGCATGTGAATTCAGAAGCTTGGTTGCACAGGATCCCCCTTACAATGCACTCTCTTCTCAGGCCAACCAAGCTTCCAACCTCCATGAAACTCCCATGGCGAGCTAATCACCTCTACTACAAACTGCGAAAGTGTGGATGCCTTCACACCGACCGGTGCTGCGCTAGCAAATAGAAGGATTTTGGCTTACTACACAATGGTATTTAGTTCGGGACCCTCATTCAAGTGGCCATACATGGGGCAAGAGATTAAGCACCATTAAGGTGGCACTCCATCCTGAAGAGGTTAAGCTCAATAGGGTTTAAGGGAGTACTACTCCATCTGTATGACACATCCGCACAAGCAACCTTAGGTTTTCCCTTAAGGTTTACATTTATATACCGGTTGGGGGTAGCTTGGCCTTAGCTCTGTTGCCGGTTTGAGTCGTGTTGAGGTGATGAAATCCCCAGGCAGGCCCAATTTCTAGAGTCAATAATCGTTTCTCTTACACCCAGGATCGCACGAGTGCGCAAGGGGAGAGGATACTTCGATTATCAAATCAAGGTTACATAAGGAAAAAGTGGTTCTGGTTTTCTAATCACCTAGTTTACATAGGGTGAGAGCATAGTCACCTACCACTTTCAAACACAGTCAAGAAGAGTAAACAGATTCATTTTAGGTACACCAAAATCAAAAAATGATTTAATCTAAGTGAAGATTTTTCTTCACAACAGACATGGGGTTCATTTTAACTGCATGATAAAGATGTGGTGGCTACCCTAGATTGATTCATTTTAAAACCAGCAAGAAAAGGAAAGAAATTCTGTCTGCGGAAGGTGTCAGACTCAGAATCTCTTTTACAACTTAGATGCGCAACTCTATTACCCAGATGCACAAAAACATAACCCGAATGCACAAAAACAGAACCCAGATGCGCAATAACAGAACCCTAATGCATGAAAACAGAACCCAGATGCGCAATAACAGAACACAAATGCAGAAAAACAGAACCCGAATGCACAATAACAGACACTATATGCGCTAAACTAAAATGCAATTTTTTTTTTTTTTCAAAATAAAATTAAATGCACTAAATGATGTCCTATATGCAGTAATTAAACTCCTAAATGCTCTTCAGAAATTCCCATATGCACCACTCTGTTTCCTAGATGCTCTTTAGAAACTCCCATATGCGCTGAAACAGTCCTCATATGCGCCGAAGTACCTGCAAAACAGAAATTTTTTGGATCTCCAGATGCACTGCCGAATGTCAGAAAACTTGCAAGAAAACCTGCAAGAAAACCTGCAAGAAAACCTGCAAGAAAGAAGTCTAAAATGGGGGCATAGGTCCCACGGTGGGCGCCATAAATGTGTGACTGAAAAATAATATGTGTAAATGAATTTGAAACAAATACTATTCAAGCACACCAATAAGACATTGTATCAAAACAAAAAATAAAAGGTAAGTAAATGAAAACTCAATATCCACTTCGATTGTCGTCCTATTGTCCTCTATCTTTAGTGTTTTTGTCGATTCCAACTTTTGCTCTCAGATTTCTATGCTAGGCTCAACAAACTGTCTTCCTAAAGAACGAGGTTTAAAAAATGATGCATGATGCAAGATTAAGCTATGATATGGAATAAGACTAAAAATGATTGAAGTAAACATGATGCTAGAATACTAAATGAATTAAATGCATGAACTCTAATTAATTGTCTATTACCAATACTTGGATTCACACAGGTATTTATAGAGTTTTTCAAATGATTCTGATTGGCTATCTTGATTGACGGTTGTGATAATTCTTGGCAGATCGAATGGCTGAAGAAGGATGAAACTGAAGAGAAAATAGAAGAAAACCTAAAAACAAGATTTTTCTATTTTTATGAAAGAGAAGAAGATAAGAAGATAAGAAATCATCTTTCTTTAAAAGAATAAAAGAAAGATTTAAAGCTGATAAATAATGAATTAAAATTTCAATTATTTATTTGTGGAAGATATTCAACTTTTTCTTAATTAAATGGAATATTTAATTAAGCTTTTTAAAAGTAGAAGAAAGTTTGTGATAAGAATAAAGCTTTAATCAGGATTTTTTTTAAAAAGCAAAAAATCTCATATTTAAATAAAATATTGAATTATGATATGAGAAGGAAACAGAAGATTTCACAAATCAAATAAAATATCTAATTGTGATTTAGAAAGAAAGCATAAGATATTTAATTAAATAAGGTTTATTTAATTAAATCACTTTTATGAAATTAATTAAATGAAATATTTAATTTAAATTCAAACAAATGATAATTAATTTAAATAAATAATATGTATTTATTTATTTAATTAAGTGGACATATGAAAATAATTAAATAAAATAGATTTATTTAATTATGAAGGAAGAATAAGATGAATGAACAATATTATTAAATTAATTAAATTTAATCATATGTAGAGGACTTTTAGATAAATTAATTAAATAATAAATATCTAATTAATTGCCAGGATTATAGACATGACCATTTTTATGTGTATACAGAAAGTTTATATAAAAATTAGGAGAGGAGGTAGGTGGAAAATCCAACCAATAGGAATAACCACAAAAAGTGGAGATGGACCACAAAAAGTGGAGATGCCACCAAAATTGGAAAGTGGTTCCACCCTTTAATGAAGGGAACACCTCATCACTTATCTCCTAGCTATTAAATAATAAATTTGCTTTATTATCATTACCAAGCTTAATTAAGTGTAGGAAAAACCTAGGACTAAGGGAAAATAAATTAACTCATTAAGAAAATAAAATCCTATACCAACACCCCACCTTAAGCACAACTTAGGAGAATGTAAAAGATGACGGGTCATGACAAATGAGGCAATGTTAGGTACCCATGTACAAATTCAATTAAGAGAAATCTCTCACAACCGGGGAAAAGGAGAAAACCCAGTGGGACAAAACTCCTCTCGAAAAGAGAGATGAAAAGAAGAAAAGGACTAAGTAGCCCCCCCATGGATGACACCAACTGCATCCCAAGAAAAGCTCACAAATGAATGAAATTTCTCTCAATGAATGGTTTGGTGAAGATGTCTATAGTCTAATCTAATGTCGAATAGTACTTGAGATCAATGATCTCACTATGAATCAACTCCCGAATGTAGTGCATGTGGATCTTGATATGTTTGGTCTATTGATGATGGACTAGATTGTGAGAGATATAAATCTAACCTTAGTTGTCACAATGGATGACTATTGGCTTTTGAAAGGGAATGCCAAACTAAGTGAGAATGTTCTAAAGCTAGATGGACTTAGGAGCAACATTATCTACTCCTTGCTACTCAGCCTCTGTAGATGAAAGAGCAATAGCAGACTGCTTCTTGCTTGACCAAAAAATTGGACTAGAACCAAGGGAGAAGCAATATCCTAAAGTAGACTTGCAATCCTGAGAATTGCCTACCCAATCTAAATCTTTGTGTCCCATTTAGTCAAAATCCACGCCCATTGCATAATGAATCCCATAATTTTTGAGTACCCTTGATGTAGTGAAGAATCTGCTTATATGCTTTCTAGTGCAACTCATGTGGCTCCTGCATGAATTGAGAGACCATGCCTACTACATATGAAATTTTGAGCCTCATATGATTCAAATAGATGAGACTACCAACAAGTTGTTGATACAAAGTTCTATCAACCAAGGGTGAAGAACACTTAGCCTCAAGTTTGACCCTTAACAAAAAAGGAGTTGGTGTAGGCTTACAATCAACCATGTGAAACCTCTGGAGAATGTCAAGTGCATACTTAGACTGTGCAAGAGTGATGCTTGAGGAAGATTGAGTAATCTCAATCCCTAAGAAGTAGTGCAACAAGCCCAAGTATGACATCGAAAAATGATCAAGAAGGGTGGTTTTCACTGCTCGAATGGTGGATGAGTGACTCCTTCTGATCAACAAGTAATCAACGTAGAGATATAAGAAGGTGTGAGTATCATCCTGCTACAATATGTAGACATTAGTATTAGAATGGAATTGCTTGAACCCCATTGTTGGAAGGAAGGAGTCCATCTTGGCGTATCAAGCCTGAGGGGCTAGTTTGAGTCCATAGAGAGACTTCCAAAGATGACACACAAGTGAAGAATCTTGAATGAACCCCTATGGTTACTCTTCACATCCATATAATGAACATCCCATATATGTGTTATGGCTATGTAAAGAACAAGTCAGATGGAATTCATTTTGGTGACTAGTGTAAAAGTCTCAGTGTAGTCAATCCCTAGAACTTGGGAGAATCCTCTGGCAACCAAGTGAGCCTTATGCTTGTCAACTGACCCATCTGCTACATTTTTTTTTTGATAGACCCACTTGCATCAAACAAGTTTCCTTCCCTTAGGAAGTGGGACAAGATCCCACATGTGGTTCTTCTCCAAGGAACTAAACTCTTCCTACATGGCTACATCCCACTTGGGGACACCAGAAGCTTCCCAAAAAGTTTGTGGATTAGAAGTTGAAGCAAGGAAGGAATGTGGAGCATCCTGAAATTGTGTTTGTGTTCTCCTATGATCTAATAGATCCCCTACCCAATCCACCTATTGACTACAAAGTTTGATGAGCCCAAAGAGGCTGTATGACTGGAGAGGAGGAGAATCTGGAGGAGAGTCATCATCCTTTGAAGATGAACTATGTGCATCCTCATGATCACTATCATCATCTAAAGTGGAGGAAGAAGACTTCTCATCATTATCTAAGGTATTATGAACCTCGTAAGAACTATCATCATGATATAAGGACTCCAAGTTGATGGTGGTAGGAGAAGTGCCAAGAGAAGGATTGGAAGTACTCTCCTCAAATTGAACACTCCTCTCAATGAAAAACTCGTGTGGTAGGATGAAGAAGCCTATAGCCTTTGACATCATCTTGGTAACCAAAAAATATGCAAGGCTTGCTCTACGGATCTATATCCTTACATTTCTATACTAGAATGTGAGCCCATGTATTAGAGCCAAACACTCGAAAGTGCTTAACTGATAATTTCTGACCAGTCCAAGCTTGAGGAGTTAACCCCTTCACAACTTTATAGGGAACTCATTTTTGGATATAACATGAATAGTTAATGGATTCTTCCTAGAAAGGTGGTGCTAAATACTTGGAGTGAATAATAAAATTAACCATCTCTTTCAAGGACCGATTCTTTCTTTTTGCAACTCCATTTTTCTAAAGACTCTATGGGATTGTATGCTGCAAATCAACACCCTCTGAAGCACAATACTATACAAACCTGTGGTTAGCATATTTCCCCCATTATCTATATGCAGAAATTTAATAGATTTTCTAGTTTTTTCTCTACAAAAGCCTTATACTCCAAGAATGATTCAAATACTTCAGACATTTGTTTGAGAGAGTACACAATGGTGTACCTAGAGAAATCATTAGTGAATGTCAAAACATATCAAGCTCTACTAAAAGATGGTTGTGTAAATGGCCCTACCAAATCACTATGTACCAAATCCAAAAGATGTGAGGCTCTCCAAGCTTTTCCTTTCTCAAACTTCTCTTTAGGATGCTTGCCACTAATGTAACCATGAAAAACACCTTTATAAAAGTGAACTATAGGAAATCCTATGACCATGTCCTATTTGCTAAGTTGCTATAGGTAGTGGTAGTTCAAGTGACCAAACCGTTGATGCCACAAGTTACTCACATCATCTAAATGAGTTGGTAGAATAGTTGAAGGAGGATCGGGAACAAAGTGAGAGAACAAATAAAGCTGAGATTGATGATCTACTCTACCAACTACAACTATGGAATCATTCTACATCTCACGAATCACCACTGAATCAGGAGTAAACTCAACTCTCTTACCTGTGCCTATGCAAGTGATCTGGTAAATAGATAGGAGATTAGTTGATAATGAGGGCTCACAATGAACATCCTAGAATTTTCCATCCCCCATATCAATAGAACCTCTGCCACACACCTCAAGTGGGGTGTCATCACCCATCAAAATGGAAGGCATAGAACATCACTCCACAGATTCGAGCCATGCGGTGTGAAATACCTTAATCAAGAACACATGTGGATGGTGGAGAAGCAACTACTACAAGGGCTTTTCCCTTTCCTTTCCCCTTGTTGTTCTCTTCGGCCTTATGAGAACCCTCTTCTGAACTCTGTTTCATGGAATCAAGAACACTGATATTATTCTTCTCAAGAATGTGTGTCAAATGATCAACCTATTTCTTCAAACATTTGTGCTCATCATGACCGAGTTTCTTATAATAGGCACATTTGAGCCTCTCTTTCTTAGTCTTGTCACCTTTCGAAGATGAGGTCTCATTACTTGCTTTTGGAGTAGCTGATTTATGATTCTTCTTCTCTTTGCTATTCTTTTGTTTCTTATCCTTATTACTATTGTGTCCTCTTTGTTCATTTCTGCCAAGGTTGGCAGCTATGGCATGAGACTTAGAAGACTTAAGAGTTCTCATTTGAATTAGCTTATCTTGCTCCTGTGTGAGAGAAGTAGCAAAATCATCCAAATATGGCATCTTGAATTGAGATCCAATTGCATCCTTAGAAGCATAAAAGGTAGAAACAAATACTAAATATTTAGAACTTAGCTTTGAGAGAATACTTAGAATCAATTGTTCATCTTTTTTATCAATTCCATATTGTTGTAGTTGTAGCCTTAGTGATTTCATTTTGGTGAAGAAATTCTGAATTTTGTTGGCCTTGCCTAGATTTAAACTGATTAGTTCATTCTCCAACATATGACCCCTCACAGAATCTTGTGCACCAAAAAGATAACCTAGCTTTTTCAATATTTCATTTGGAGTATTCAAAGATTCAACATGAAAGAGTAAATCAAGAGATACAAACACACACAATTCTCCATATGCTCTATCACATTTATTAAGCCACTCAATTTTTCTTTCATATTTAGTTGGTTCAGTTTCCAATCCCATTACTAATCTATGCAAACCAAGTCTTCTTACATGAATTTCCATTTGTGACTTCCACTCAAAATAGTTGTATGCAATTAGAATATGAGCTTTTGTTGATACCATGATGAAGAAATGCAAAAGGAAATGTGGAAAGAAAGTGAACACAAGAACATAAAGAACACCCTCACCCTTTTCACTAATATCAAAGACCACCCCCCAAATATTATAAGGTTATCACTTTTATAATTTAGTGCGTTTACATAGCCTTTTTCAAAATACAATGCTCAATAGGCTCAAAATAACCAAAATTAGAAATTATGATACAAAATGAACCTGAGACAAAACTTGGAAAAATTATCCTTATGGTTGTGTAGTGCTCTTCAAGACCTTTCCAACACCTATTTGTTTTCAAAAATTGGAGCACCAGGGTGAAAGTTATGGCTTGTTGAAGAAATTAGCACAAGACAACTTCAACCTAAAATATCTAGTACAAAATGGATAAAAATATCTTCAATACCTCTATGGATGGAAAGTACTCATCTCTAGCTTTCCAACAAAATTTGTTTACTAAAATCCAATGCCTAAAAAAAAAGTTATGAATTTTTGAAAAAACTTACTAAATTTAGCTTTTAGGAAACAAGCTTTCTAGCAAAAAAAAGTTTACTTCTGATTTGATTTCTAAAAAATCTACTCACTTTTCATAGACAATAACAGAATCCTATAATTTTTTTAATGCTAAGAACAAAACCCAGAAATCATTTTTTGATCTAGCAAGCAGAAGATGAAAAAACAATTTTTTTTAACCTTCAGCCAAGAGAAAAATGACATGTGACACTTTTTGTATAGAAATTTTCTTCAAATTTGTGCAAGATCTACAAAATTTAAAAGATATCCAGTTGATATTTCAACCCTAGCTACAAAACCCAAAAAAAAAAATCTCAAAATGAGTGGAAGCTAGATTTATGAAGCAAAAAGAAAAATAGCTCCAATGAAAAATATTTTTTCTTCAAACACCCGCCTGCAACTATGTCAAATGATCTCCAATTTGGATGAAACAAAAGCTAAATATGACTTTCTTGAGCCTGCTAGATGCATTGAAATAGTAAAAAAAACTATCATATAACCAGAAATGTTGCAATCACCCGAATCTCACAAAACACATATGCAAAATAAAGAGGTAATTAAACCTTTGCAAATCCTTTCTAATTCTCTAGATCGTTCAAGAACGCAAGAGAAGAGCATACAAGAATTTACAATATTTTTACAAGAAACTCAATCTCTCAATTAGGAATCTAAGAACTTAGATTTCTCAAAATAAAAGCTCTAATACCATGTTAGAAACCTGAAATAGATTGAATAACCCAAGAAATTTATAAGAGAAAATTGAAGCTACATAAACTGGAAAAGCATAAAAAATGCACACCAGAAATCCAAGAGATTATGCAATGTCTTGATATGAAAAAATTGTGTTAAGTGCTTCCAATCTGAAAAGATACAATGAAAATATGCATGAATGGATGAAAATACAAGCTAAGTAGTGATTTTATATAGAACTTAGGTGAGGAGGTAGGTGGAAAATCCAACCAATAGGAATCAACCACAAAAAGTGGAGATAGACCACCAAAAGTGGAGGATGCCACCAAAAGTGGAAAGTGGTTCCACCCTTTAAGGAAGGGAAAACTTCATCACTTATCTCCTAGTTATTAAATAATAAACTCACTTTATTATCCTAAGAAAGCTTAATTAAGTGTAGGAAAAACCTAGGACTAAGGGAAAATAAATTAACCCATTAGGAAAATAAAAACCTACACTAACATACACTACATGCAACTAACCCATTTTCCATCAACTAAAATTTGTTCACCATAAGAAAATAACTTGGAGCTATCAAAAACCAAGAGAGCTTATTGTAGAGAGGCCCTACATCATCACATTGTCTTAGACCAAATGTTCCCAAGTGCCACAATTTTTGAGTAATCACTTGTCAAAGTTTTCTGCTCTTTTTCACTTTGGTCTCTTAAGAGACTTCAACAGTAGAATGTGGTTCAAACTGTTTTGACATGTTTGGGTGCAAAAGAGGAAATTTCCTAGCATAAACCCACCCATACAGACATGTTGGAACAATCATTTTGGTTGTATGACGAATAGAGAAGAACCTACACATGCACCTTCCTCAACTTCTTGAGGGGAGGAAGAATCTTTTCATTGAATTCATTATGTATCTCATTCAATTTTTTTTGCTTCTTTTTCAAGTTTTTTTAGAGCAGACTAAACTCCTTTTCATTGATGATAAAATATTCTTCTTATCTTTTAGTTCCTTTTCTTAGTGGTTAATTTTAGTCTTCAGTTGTTTTTCTTCAATTTCAACACTTCCAACTATTGCCTTTGCATCTGCAACTATTGTTATCATCTTTGTAAGTTTCTTTCTGATTACAAAATGCAAATTTTTCTTTTAACAAGTTCTTTACATCACTTATCTACCTTTATAGATAACACTTCCAGGTTTCCACTGCATTGATTCTCCTATTTTTCTCTTACATTTCATATTGCTTCTTCCTTATCATCTATTTCTAGTTGTATTTTCTCCATGAAAGTCTTAAGCTCGAGAATATTTGACTTCATTTGTTCATTTTTCAATCTTCCCATAAATATTCGAATGATTGCAAGATATGCCCAAAATGGAAATTGTATGGAAAATTTGGTAGCATAGACAAGGAAATGAGATTTTTGAAAAAATGCCTCAAAGAAATGCGATCTCATGGTGAGATCACCATGAGACCACATTTCTTTGAGGCATTTTTTCAAACAACTCAATACCTTGTCTATTCTTTTGCTTACAATTATACTTTGATAGATTTTTTCCATGCATCCATAGTTTGGTCGAAATAAATTTTTTTATGCTTTTAGCCATAGTAGCAAGGGGGCCTTGGAATGGTGTATGACATCTATCAAAACATAAAAGAGGGGATTTTCATGAGTGTTATGGTTGCAATTTCCTTAGTAGACACATGCGAAATATGGATACATAGACAAGGCACATGAACTATTTGAAAAAATGCCTCAATGAGAAATGTCCTCATGATCAATGTGGATGCATTGACAAGGCAGTGAGCATTGTAAGAAAAAATTCCTCAAAGAAATGGGGTGTCATGGTGATGTAATCACCATGACACCCCATTTCTTTGAGGAATTTTTTCTTACAATGCTCACTGCCTTGTCAATGCATCCACATTGACAAGGTATTGAGCTCACTACCTTGCTAGTGCTACCACATTGACAAGGTAGTGAGTTGTTTGAAAAAAATGCCTCAAAAAAAAGGATTTCATGGTAATATACATCACCATGAAACCCCATTTCTTTAAGGAATTTTTTCAAACAGCTCACTACCTTGTCAATACTACCACATTGATAAGGTAGTGAGCTGTTTGAAAAAATTCCTCAAAGAAATGGGGTCTTGGGGTGATATATATCACCATGACACCTCATTTCTTTGAGGAAAATTTTCAAACAATTCACTACCTTGTCATTGCTACCTTGTTGGAAAAATAATAAAAGGAAAATATGAGAATAATATAGTTAAAGTCAGAGTTTATATTTTTAATGTAAAACAATGTATTTACAAATTACTAAATTTAGGACATTGATTAAAATGGTATAAAATGTAAGAGGAAAGGGAACATGCAATTTTTAAGAGATCAATCAAAATAATTTTTTGAAGGATGTACTGCTAGTGGTTAATCATTGATTAAAAATATTCATTCTCACAAAGGTATACCAAAATCAATAGGATGAATGATAGAATGAGGTGATGAATAAAAAATCAATTATTGAAAATTGACTACTTAATCAAATGGACCAATGTCTATTGAGTCAAATAATGAACTCACAACCAATGAACTAATATCAAATTCACCTATCTATAAGTGGGGTTAGAAGGAATATTGTTTGAAATATTGAATAGAAGGTAGTGAGTTGTTTGAAAAAATTCCTCAAAGAAATGGGGTCTCCAGGAGACACCATTTCTTTGAGTCATTGTTTCAAACAACTCACTACCTTGTCTATGCTACCACATTGACAATGTAGTGAGTTTTTCAATGCTCACTACCTTGTCTATGCTATGCATTGAACCAAAATATATAATCTGCCCAATATTCATATGTAAAATTGAAATATAGAAATGAAAGATCTAACTAACAACTAATCTTGATGTTTATAATTAGAAATTTTAATACAAATTAATGTGCATACTTTAAATTAATAAGAACCAATGTGAATAATTACAAATTAATCCAATGAACCATCTGGGTCTTCTCTACTCTTTATTGTGTCAAATATTGCCTCATGGTCAGAATTACACACCTTCCACAAGGTCTTGTTCAAAGGTCTACCCCCATATTTGATCAAATGAACATTGGATGCCACGACAAGGTTTGAGTAATGAAGAATCTTCCGATGCATGTCAAATTCTTCAAACAACCAAACATTAACACTCTTATGTGGGTACCTTCTAAGCCACATTCTAGTAACAACTACTAAGCATGTAGGGTATTCGATGTTTTCACCATCTATAATTGGTGCCTCCAA
Source organism: Sequoia sempervirens (assembly GCA_007258455.2). Taxonomy (NCBI): domain Eukaryota; kingdom Viridiplantae; phylum Streptophyta; class Pinopsida; order Cupressales; family Cupressaceae; genus Sequoia; species Sequoia sempervirens. The sequence goes on from VDFB02105785.1 coordinate 103,471,951, forward strand.
TTTCTTTTTGGCTTCAAGACAAAAACACAAGTAATAATCCATTCCCTCTTTGTTGGCTTCATCTGCAATAACTACATAAACATGCCCTACATTGATATGTGCAATAAATTAGATGAAATTAGTCAACATTACAAATACACTACAAAGTAAGATAACAATAGGAATTTCAAAAGCTATGCAAGTAGATATATTACCTGGTTGAACTAGATTTGATATGTGGTCGAAGTCAACCAATGATTCCATCTATGTCAGTTACAATTCCATTGGGGCCAATACATGCGAAGTGGGCTAAGATAACCTAACCACCATTTTTTAACCCACTCTTTTGACTCACACTCATTCTAGACTTGAATTGTATTATAGACATGGAAAATATATTGACATAATTGATCTAGATTATTAACACCATTTCATCCTAAATCATATCTCAGTCTAACCATTTAATTGAATACCTTTATTTGATTAAATTCATCAATTTTCCTCTCTTAAGTAAATAAATCATTTTATCTAATTAAGTCTTTCTCTCTTGTTAATTAAATCAATTTACCCAATCTAATTAACCTTATGTCCATATTTAATTAAATAATTCCCTTTATTTGATTAAATCTCTAAGGTCTATCTATTAAATTAAATAAATTAAACCTTGTTTAATTTAAGCTAACCAACCATCCCCTTCAGTTAAATAAATAAAAAAATTTATTTAACTAAGTCTAAAATCACATTCTTCTCATATTTGATTTAAATAAACCCATAAATCTGAATCAAATTTGTCACATCACTTAATCTTTCATTAAATTAATTAACCCTTGATTAATTTAATCCTCATTCATGTCCCATCCTCTAGATTTTTCCACTTGCACATGAAAATAGATTTAATTCATTTATTAAATCTCTATTTTTTCTCAACATGGCATAATGGAGGAATATTCTCTCAAATTTGAATTCAAATCCAAGTGAACTTTTTCCTTCCAACAAGAGATTTTTTTCATCTTTGCATTGAGCCCAGTGGCATTTAAGACATTCCTTTTTCCCTCTTACATGTCATTTCACTGATTTCAAATTCCACCTAAATGCATTTATGGGAACATTCATCAAAATGTGCACATCCTCCATCCATCCATCTCTTGACAAGTGGCATCTTACCATTGGTTGAATTTTAGTCTCACATTGCTTCATTTTGGGCATTTCTCCATCCTATCATTCTATAAATAAGAGGCTTCTCTCCTCATTTGATCATCCACAATTTGAGCAAACGTACTATAGTCAAATCCATACTCAAGTGTTAGCATTCTCATCCATTTTATCAAATTTATAGCTAGGTTATGTAGGTTTTTCATCATGGAGCATGTTTGAGTCTTCATCAAGTGGATCACTCTTCATCACAGATCAATCTTGCATCATAGGAGTTGGGAAAGGGCCAATTTCCACATCAAATTGGCACCAACTCCCCCAAGAGATTAAGAGTTTGCTTTGTATTTGAATAGGATTTAGTATATTTGATTTATGCTTGTTTGTGTTCTTCATTTCATTCCTTTTCTTTTACAATTCAAATGGATTTCTTCGGGAATCATAATACTAACTTGCATTTCATCTAATTTAGTGTTTGTTTCTTGTGTTTGTGCAGGTTTGGGATCTTGGTTCACATTTTGGTGCTAGAAGGAGGGCCTGAACTTGAAAATTTTCAAAGTTTCAGAGTGTTGGAACTTAAAGCAATTATGGGTTCTGCTCAGAAGAACTCAATCCTCTTGCTATCCAAATTTCAAGCAAAACAGAGTTGATTTGTGAAAGATATGAAGGTTTTTATCTTGTAGATAGAGCATAATGTTGGGAAAGATAATAGATACCTTTAAACTCTATATGAAAATTTAAAAAAATCTAGAAACTTAGATGTCATAGCTTTCTCAAGTTTCATAACCCAAGTCACAGGTTTGTCAAGTTTCATAACCTAAGTCATGGGTTTCCCAAGTTTTGTAACCTATGTCACGACTTTCTCAAGTTTTGTCACCTATGTCACGGCTTTTTCAAGTTTCATAGCCTAAGTCATAGGTTTATCAAGTTTCATAACCTAAGTTGCAGTTTTGTTAAGTTTCATAACCTAAGTCGTGGGTTTCCCAAGTTTTGTAACCTATTTCGTGGCTTTTTCAAGTTTCGTAGCCTAAGTTGCGGGTTTATCAAGTTTCATAACCTAAGTCATGGGTTTCCTAAGTTTCGTAACTTATGTTGTGGATTTCTCAAGTTACATAACCTATGTCCCAGCTTTCTCAAGTTTCGTAACCTATGTCGTGGCTTTCCCAAGTTTCGTAACCTATGTCACATCTTTCTCAAGTTACATAACCTATGTCATGGCATTCTCAAGTTTCGTAACCTATGTCATAGATTTCTCAAGTTTTGTAACCTATGTCATGGCTTTCCCAAGTTTCATAACCTAAGCCACAGATTTCTTCAGTTTCATAACCTAAGTCACAAGTTTCTCAAGTTACATAACCTATGTCGCGGCTTTCTCAAGTCACATAACCTATGTCGTAGCTTTCTTAAGTTTTGTAACCTTGTCATAGAATTTTCAAGTTTCATAACCTCCTCATTTAATGATTGTAACATTTTTTTTAAACACTTTGGGAGAAATTATAATCCCATTCTTAAGGCTTTTCTATCTTCAAGTTTTAGGACAATATAATTTTCATTTGGGCTTAAAAAATAAAAAATCAAAGGGCTTAAAAAGAACTTTAGGACAAACTTACTAGAGTTGGTTTTTAGATTTAACAATTGAACAAGGCAATCTTCACATTTCCTTTGGTACTTAAAGGGAATTCATTATTGCCTTGTGTACTTAAAATTAACAAGTGTTCCTTTGTTTTGTAATTACTTGCTCAAATTAATATCATTAAAAGGACGTATGCACTTCTCTTGCACCTCACAGAGATCTTGAGAATAAAAAGGCTTTTTGGTGACATTAAGTTGCATAAATAATTACCCAAACACATTTCAATTTGGGTTTAAAATTGAACATATCTTTGCAAGTGTGAGTGGAACATGTTGCGTGTGTTCTCCCTTTGTTTCTAAATGAAGGTTGATCGAACTACGAATATGTTTTCTCACTTTTTTTATCTTAGAGAGTCTGCCTTGTGGGAAAAAGTACCCACCCAAGAGAATGACCCAACCAGTAACACTCTAAAGCAAAGAGTATTTCCAGCTGGGATATAAAAGTGGGTACTAGAACAAAGGCCAGTATCACGCACTTGGCTCGCATCAATGGTCTCTTTCCTCGATGGGTCAACTCCTATGAATGGAAAGTTCAAATTAAAACCCTTGTTGTAGAAAGGCCAAAATCCCTATCTATTTGTTGGTGCAAGAACGATCGTTTTGAAGCTGCCCCACACTTTTACAATTTTTAGTAGAAATGGAAAGTATTTCATGGGATTTTCATGGGTACTAATGCTTGTCTACCCTGAGAAGTGAATGTTGTGGAGGGGAGCCAGTGGGGTCAAGCATCTAACCATTCACTAAAAATAAGCATAGCTGGACTTGTCCAAGTGGGGGCTCAACAAATATAGTCTTTCATATCCATAGGATTGTGCTTGTTCTTGGTTAATAACACTTTTCTTGTTCGGAAACATTGGGAAAAAAACATTTAACATTGGAATCAAAATTTAAAACCATTTAGGAAGCATTTAAAATTGACAAAATTTAAGTATTATTGCTTTCCCTAGGGATTGTATCCTTAGAGGTTTCTAAACACTTGATTTACATCTCAATTTTCTTTCTAAAATCAACAATAGGTAACTTTTTCCTTGAATTCATCAAATTTCCACATAATATACCTTATGGAATAAGAATAATTTTAGACATTAGACATCTAGTTTCAAAAATCTAAGCAAGAAAGTGTTTGTGGTAAAAGAAATCCATTAATCAAGATGAAATCAATTGAACCCCACACATGTTCTTGTTTATCTTTTGTCTTATGGTCTTTTGAGTAAACATTGATCTATTGGTTTAAAGTACTCTTAGGGAAAAGCATGTTCTTCAAAACCTTGGTCTTGTAAAAAAAGTCCCTCTTAGGTCCCTCTAGGATCAAAACAACAAATCATTTCATCCATCTCAAACATCAATCAAATCCCATCTCACAAAAAACTCTTAAAACCTTGGAAAAATCACTCAAACTAGACTTTTGGTAAAATCCTTCAAATCAACATCAAAAATCACCTTGTTTGGCTAAGTGTGTGTGGATGAATCCTTCTCCATACACTTAGTTAAATTATCATCTTGTGTAAAATTTTATTCCAACACAACATCTAACCTCTTGGAGTTTATGAGTTCATTATCAAATCCAAATCCAAAAATCTAAATCAAAATCAAATCCAAATCAAAATCCAAAATCCAAAAGTCCTAAAGTCTAGTGTCCCTCCAAGGATCTTAAAATTTCAACACCCATATCATCCACCCCTTTCATCCTCCATCTCATCTTTGTTCCTAAATACCTTAGAGGTTAACAAGGTCAAACACAAGAATAACATGGAATATAAACTTGCTCCATACATCATGAGTAATCCAAATCAACTAAACTTTCAAAGCCTTACAATGCTAATTGATTATAAAAAATCACATTTATACAATCTATACATAGGATCATTATCTCCCACAAACCTCAATGGTACAACAAATGTGAGTATGCTCAATCTAAATTTTGGAACACCTTTGGTAGATTTAAATCCAAGTCCAAAATTACAAATCTATCAACCAAATACTCAATGCATAAGTATTCAACAAAACAACATTATCTCACCAAATCCATACATGCCAAATGTGAATATACAAAGTACAAGTTTTCCAAAAATGAACATTTCAAATCCACACTTGGTAAAATTTTGGATAGAGATGTTTGTAAATCACACAAATGTTGTTCAAAATCCATCACACCCATATGTCCCCCTCACATTTCATAATGACCCATCATCGTCATCATTTCATGTGACACCACAAACCTCTCTCCCTATGACCTCACAAGGAGAAGGTGACCTATTTGGAATAGGGGGAATTTTTGATCAAACATCATCATTTCCTCAAGGGAGCATGCCACTCACTTTCCCACCACTCTTTCCATTAACATTTGTATCACCTCTTGGTTTGGGGCTACCTCCATCACCACTGCTCATCCAAAACATCCCCCCCAACCATCAATTAAAACATCATACCAAATCCTCCCCCCTTGCCATCGATATCACAACAACAGATGGCAACCATCACCATAGCATAAGCAACCAACACATCATCTATCATCCCTCAAAACATGGTCTCTCAAGGACTATGAACCAAGATTCCCAACCTGTACAAACACAACAAACAATCAATAGATTAGATCAAATGCAAGATTAGAACCATGATTCCTCAAAAAATCCATTTGAATGCAAAGTAAAAGGAATGAAATGAAGAACACAACAAACTTAAAATAAAGATATCAAATCCTATTATAATACAAAGCAAACTCTTAATCTCTTGAGGGAGTTGGTGCCAATTTGATGTGAAAATTGGCCCTTTCCCAATTCCAGTGATGTGATGAAGATGATTGATGATGAAGAGTGATCCACTTGATGAAGACCTCCAATGTGCTCCAAGATAAAAAACTGCATAACCTAGCTAAGATTGGATGAAATTGGATGAAAATTGCTATGAATTTGAGTATAGTAAGTTTACTCAAGTTGTGGATGATCAAATGAGGAATAAAGCCTCTTATTTATAGAAAATCAAGTTGAAGAGATGTCCAAAATGGAGCAATGTGGGACTAAGAATCAACTAATGGAAAGATGCCACTTGTCAACATGTGAATGGATGAAGGATGTGCAAGTTTTGAAGAATGTGTCAATAAATGCAATTAGGTGGATTTTGAAATTGTTGAAATGACATGCAAGAGGAAAAGGAAATGCATTGAATACCACTTGGATCAAGGAAAAAGGACTTATTAGGTGGAGTAAATGCCTTGTTGGAAGGACAAAGTCCACTTGGATTTTGAATTCAAATTTGAGGAATATTCTATTTTTTATGCCTTTTGAGAGAAAATAGAGATTTAATAAATGAATTAAATCTATTTTCATGTGCAAGTTGCAAAAGTTAGAGGATGAGACATGGATTAAGATTAAATTAATTGAAGATTAATTAATTTAATGAGGATCAAAATGATGTGATATATTGATTTAGATTTTATGGATTTATTTAAATCAAATATGAGAAGAAAAGGATTTAGAGATAAATAAATATTTTTTGATTTATTTAACTAAAGAAGGTGAAAGTTAGATTAAATCAAACAAATGTTAATTTATTTAATTCAATAGGATGAATTTAGAGATTTAATCAAATAAAATGAATTATTTAATTAAATAGATATAATTAGATCAGGTTGATTGATTTAATTAATGAAATAGAATGACTTAATCAAATAAATTATTTAATTAATTAAGGGAGGAAAATTGATGAGTTTAATCAAACAAGAGAATTTGATTAAATGGTTAGACCGAGGGATGATTTAGGATTAAACAGTGTAAGTAGTTAGGATCAGATGTGTAGTGTTAATCAGTACATTTTCTATGTCTACATTTTTCCCCTCTTTGAAGCAGTGCACTCATTGCGTTGTTTCAAAGAATAAACTGTCTCGATCAAAAGTCAATTTTTTTTTATTTCAAAAATTGCTCCATTGCTGCCCTAATGAGGGAAATTATGCTAATATATTGCCCCCTCAAGAGATCAGAAAAAAATTCTAATTTTTTGGGTGATCTCGGGAAAAAAGGACAAGGTGGCCAACAGGTCCAAAAAGGGGACATGAGGTCAAAAAATGGCAAAAAATGATATATAAATGACATTCAGATGGGTGAAAATGGGTTTGGGGGACCTAGACCTCTTCTAGATGGCTAAACAAGGTCAAAAATAGGCTTAAATATGCCTTAGGAGGCCACTTCCAATTCATTTGTACACATAGCCTTTAGAATTCCTTAAGATTTGAGCCCTGATACCTTGATGAGATGGCGCAACGACAACTCCCGATGCACATTTCTGACTGAGTCCAGACATACTAGCGACCTCCAAGCACTAGGGCACCGGTAAGTGATCCTTGAGCTTCATTTTTCATTTTTTCACGCACATTTATTGCTTCCAAACTCAGTTTTCTAGGTGTGATGCTATATAGCACCACTCAAAATTTTAAACTACACTGCTCGGTGCTCAAACTAAGTTGCCATCGTAAGGTGGACCACTGCAGTGGAGTTTGGAGTTTGGGAACAAACTTCAAACTATGACACCTATGTGAAATGCAGCATTGGATTTTAAACTCCAATGTCACAGTGGACTTTAGAATTAGTGTTTTGGGACGCTTAAGCAAAGTGCACCACCGTGGTACAGTTTGGGACTTTGAAGGTGCCAGTGTTGTGGTTTGCAAATTTCAAATTGCAATGCCTTCATAGTTTGTAACGCTAGGATAGTTTCTTGAATGCTCGGGATAAATTTTTCCTGATGATTTTAACATGATGACCTTTCTTGATACAGGAGGCAGCGAGGGAGCTCTATTCTCGTGAGCATAGATCAAAGGAGATATTTGGTTACTTGCGAGATTTGACTGACAAGGAGTAGGACTGACTTCGTTAGATGGGGCTATGGTATATTTCCTATGCAACACCTATGCGAACCCATCTCAGCATGATGTCTGCGCTTTCTGAGAGATGGCACAGTGAGATGTCATCCTTTCATCTTCCCATTGTTGATGCCACTCTTACCTTGGAGGACATGTGGTAGATCCTTAGACTGTCGATACATGGTCAGCAAGTAATTCATGATATGGATGTTAGAGTGGATGCTTGTGATGTGGTCCTAGATACAGAGGACATTATATACTGTGAGGAACAGATCGAGTTAGTGGGCCACAGGACGCTTACGACACCCTTTTGACTAGTTATTGTTGCCATCTTAGGTCTTGTCACCCTAGATCGACGCGGCTAATACTTTAGTCGTGGCTAGGGGCTTTGCTAAGAGCGGATGGTTTGTGATAGGCCAATCTTTTTTGCATGGGGTCCCATTCTTCTTGCATCCCTTTGTAGGGATTTACATGAGTACACATATTTGGATGGCAGGGCACTTGGTGCAGGTGTCACACTCCTTCATGTGTGGGCGTGGGAGCATATCTTTGTTCTTTAGTTGTGGGTTGTTCTAGTTCCAGTTGGGCCCAATGATCTAGTGGTTTGGTATTACAGGGGTGGTGTTTCCTTCACACACACAAGCGAGCATGAGATCCCTCACTAGAGGAGGGTCATTGATGAGATGACAGTGTTCACATGGTGCCCATACCTTGGTCAGCCCGAATGGGCTGATGATGTTCAACAACTATTCTTTTTCCCACCAGGACCAGCTTACGCAAGGGTGGGAGCATACTATGATTGAGAGATATCTTCTAGGTAGGGTGCAGAGACAGTTTGGCGAGCCACAAGATAGGCCAGATGACTAGTATGTGGCCATTTTTGCATAGATGATGAACCATATCTCTTGGGGGAGATATATTCCTGCTTCTGAAGTAGTGGATAGCTTTAGGAAGTTGGTGGCCCAGCCATGGGCATATGATCAAGGGGTTGTGAATCCATGAGTGACTTGAGCCTACAAAGATTGGTTTTGACCACCTCTATGGCTAATAGTTCCAAGTGCACCCTTCACTTGATGGAGATCCAAGGGGAGGGGGGTAGGCCGAGGATGAGGAGGTGGCAGTCCTCCAGCAAGTCAGGTGGTATAGGACTAGCCACCATAGATTCAGATGGATCAACCTCATGTCGATGTACACATGCAGGACCGGGATTAGGGGCCAGACGGTGGACATGATGGGAACCAAGATCGGGTTGCTACACCACCACAAGATGGAGGTGAGGACTAGCCTCACGTGTAGCCTCCCCCATACAGCTAGCGGGTCAGTTGAATCCAAGGGACATCTAGATATTACAGTTATAGGCCTAGGTCTAGGCCTTGATAGCAGAGAGGGACTAGGCCCATGTAGAGAGAGATCAGGAATTCTTACAAAGGCAGGACACAAAGTTATAGGTGGCTATAGAGATGGGCCGCATACAACAGCTAGATTATGGCGGCTTCCTCATCTCACAACATAGTGTCTCTTCGAGCCTATATAGAGATCATACAGGAGGCCAACTATTATAGATTGTATTATTACTAGGTCATGCCGCAAGCAGCCCGAGTCTTAGACTTCTCACAAAGGACAAGGCACAGACCTACAGAGGGTCATGGTGATAGAGGTGGGGCAGTAGGCAAGAGGGTTAGACCTCTTTTTTGATCGAGACATTATTCCTTTGTGCCATATGGGCTCATTTTTTATAGCACATTCGGCCTTTTTGTACCCATACACACATGTACAGTGATCCAACTATTATTTTATATTGTGACAGTTACTTGATGATATATATGAGATGATGATGTCGATGTGATATGCCATGTACCATTTATTTATTATGTATTTGTGGATGTTTCTATTTCTATATGAGATGCAATAATTTTATGGTATTATGATGTATGTGATCGATATATTATGTATGGATGCATTTCTTTCTAATGATGTATGTGTTATGTGATGGTTATGCGATTAATAGATCTATATTATGCCTCTAATGAATGATGATATATGATATGCATTTGTGATATGTGATATAGATGTTTATGATGGTGCATTTATGTTTTAATACCTTTTATGTATGCTTTAATGATGGTGTATGATGCAATCTATATGATGATTTATGTATGTTGATGCAAATGTGATGATTTATGCGATGAAATGATTTCTTTTTTGATATCTTTTTCTGTTATGGTGGTGATGATGATACGAACGCAATGATCTTGATATGTGGCTATGTAATGATGGATGTATGTGATTTTCCATGTATGATATGTACTTATGACGATGCTAAATAATGATGTGATGTGATGTTATATATGAAATGATATGTTATGTAAAATGGTATGGAGATGATGATATGTGTATATTGACCTTATGATGTATATGTGATGTCATAATGAATGCTTTTATGAGATTTTTTATATGATTATGGATGATATGTATGCACTAAATGCAATGGATTATTTATAATGCTTCCATACTTGTTATGCTTTGTATAATTATGCATTGGATTCTTATAATGATATGGGATGATTTATGAAATGTTTATGCAAAATGATTGTAATGTGGTGATTTATGAGATGTTTAGAATAAAAAATCTATATTATGATGATGGAAATGCAATGCATATGAGATGATCACTGTTTCCTATATGATATGCAATATGTTGACAATTTGTGGATGTAGGATTAATGATGATGGTGATTAACTATCAGAGCACCCTGTTAGCATGAAAAGCGAGAAGGAATGAAAGAAAGAAGAGATTTCAACAAGACAAAAGATGATGATGAAATGAATATTTTTCATAAAGTTGGGATTTTCACAAGGCCAATTATCTTATTTTTGATAACACACATAAATACAATGCATCAAGGTATTAAGGACCAAGATGGCATGGTATCTAGTGTGATGGACTTTGACTTAACAATGAGATAGGAGAATCATGTTCACACCTGACATACATAAACCTTACTAGGATACACTTTAGGTATTTCACACATCTCAAACCAAAACATAGGAAGGTAAGCCTTACTATGTGGTCAAAAAGATATCCAAAACACCCTCCATACATACCTAATAAAGCAAGTATGTGCCAAGTTATATTACAAGAATGTCCAACAAGCATAGCAAACAAAAGATAATGATCATTTCCCCATTCCTATCTCTCTAAATCCCTTCGTTGGGGACATCATTGAGAGGTACCTGGAATGAGCACAATAAGATAAGTCAAAAAACAAAGATATAGTAAACAAACAAGTTGATGTTCTTTCAATACCGCTAGCCAAGATTAAACTATGATGATGCCTAATGTTGATGTCCATTGTAGGAAGGATGCATCCTAGGACATGACGATATTAGATGATTTGATATGGGACTGATTGGATAATAGACTATTGACACAAAGAGTAGACCAACTTGCTTATGTACTAACCTAGACTTTGAGACTTTGACATTTTGAGCTTTTCATTTTCAACATGTTAGACTTGTTTCTGACTGTTTCACCAAAGGTTGGGGATGATGATTGATTTATTGTGAATGATGTTTATGGTGGGTGAAATCGAGATGAGATGAATGGATTTTTTCAAATATTTGGATGTTTTTGGAGTTTTGAAAATGTTTTGAGGTTGTTTTTGGTATTTTTAAGATTTTTCAAATGTTTTGATTTTTTGGTTTTCAAATGTTTTGGGGTTTTTTGATATTTTGACCAAGAGACTAACCTAAGGCCCTATCCTAGGGGCCTTAGGGGCTAATCAAAAGATTAGCCTTTCCTACGTTATATACACAGAGACTGCATAGTTTGACTAATGACTTGACTGATTTACAGATAAAGATATACATGATGAAATGTGGGTTTATTATGACAGACTCCTAAAGGACTAACCTAATTGTCTCGAGGGATGATCAAAGATCAACCTTGCCTACATTCAAGGCTCAGAGACCCATAGTTTGACAAGACGACTTTGTTTTTTTCTTTTTGATTGAATTTTTTGACCTATTTTTGGATTTTGATATGATTTGGATGTTTTTGGATTTTTTGGTTTTATGAATGTTTTTGGTTTTTTATATTTTTTGATTTTTTGATGTTTTCGGATTTTGTGTTTTAAGGACTTCAAGAATATACACGAATCCGATATGATGATAACATGCCCCTAGTGTGATGCAATAGTCTACTCCAATAAAGGAAGGACAAACTAACCTTGAAGATGGGTCGAGTAGTACTAGGAGGGATCCTGATATGAACACAAGACCAAGCTATGATGTGGATGTCGAATGGATGATGGAAGTGTAATGGATGGATGATACAGATCAAGTTGTGAAGATCTTAGTGGATGGAAAGTTCTTATCTGCACAAGGCGCATGTTTTCCACATTTTCACCAAGGTACTTGCCCAAAGTGCCACCAAAGTGGTTTTCACTAGAGGACGATTTTTTCTCTTTACTATTTTTGAATCCTTTTTTTGATTTTTTTTGATTTTTTTCTTTTTTGATTTTTTGTTGTCACCAAGATGCCTGTTTGCCAAGTTTTCATCAAAGGTGACCATTTTTTAAGGACTTTTTCTAATTTTTTATTTTTTGGTTCCATACCTTGAAAGATTAGGCATAAAACTTTTTGAGATGAGAGTTGTTCATGGGCTCTTGCAGAGGTTCCCCTTCTGGTGTTGATAACTAATATTCCCCTGACTTATAGCTCAATGTGATAACAAATGGTCCTAATCAATTGGGTTCAAATTTTCCTTTGTTGTTTGGATTTGGGACATTCTTTTGATTCTCCTTTAGTAACAGTTCTCCCACTTGGAAAGTATTGATTCTAATCTTCTTGTTATAGCTCCTCTTGAGTCTATTCTGATATAATTGCAAATGATTTAAAGTGTCTATACACTGCTCATCCAGTAGCTCTAGCTCATTCAGTCTTGATAATTGGTATTCTTTATCTATTATGAGGTTTTGCAATGATATTCTTAATGAAGGGAGCTCGATCTCAATGGGTAATACTACCTCTGATTCGTAGACCAGGGAGAAGGGGGTGGTGTTGGTGGGTGTGCAAATGTTAGTTCAGTAGGTCTAGAGGGTGAGATTTAGCTGTAGATGCCACTCATGACCCGTGTCATTTACTTTTTTCTTGAGGATTTTGAAAAAGGGTTTTATTGGTGGCTTATGCTTGGCCATTTCCTTGGGGATAATATAGGATGGAGAAGCGATGTTTGATTTTGAATTTGTCACATAGCTCATGAACTTCTTGATTCTTGAAAGGTGTCCCATTATCTAAGTTAATGGCTTGTGGGACACTGTATCGACATATAAATTTGAGATCTACTTTCTAGTGATGTATGTCATGGGGATGGCTTCCACCCACTTGGTAAAGTATTTGGTGGTGGTTATGATGAATTTGTGGCCATTAGATGAAGTGGGGGTGATTTTTCCAATGAGATCAAGTCCCCACTGTGAGAAGGGCCATGGTGTAACAATAGGATGGAGCTCTTGAGTTGGAGCATGGATGAGGTCCCCATGCTATTGACATTGTAGGCATCTTTTGACATAGTCATGTGCCTCTCTTTCCATTGTAGCCCAATAATACCCCATCCTCAGAAATTTCTTGGCTAGGGTCATTCCACTTGAGTGTGAACCACAAATGCCATTATGCACCTTAGTTAAGGCAGCCAATTCCTCCTCAACATTTAGGCAACATAATAAGGTTCCTTCTATGCTTCTACAATACATGGTATCTCCTAGGATGATGAATTTGGATGCCTTTTTGACAAAGGTTCATTTTAAGGTTGAAGGTAGGTCAGTGGGGAAGACTCCTATTCATAGGTAGGTGTAAATATCATGGTACCAAGGATCACCGAGACCAACGATTTCACACATGAATTTTGACTCTGGTACCTTGAATATAGGTGTGAGAAGATGCTCTACCAAGAATTCATGCTTTATGACATTGTGAGGAATGCCTAGTAGGGATCCAATGGTAGCCACAATGTCTGATGCTCTATTGTTTTCTCATGGAATCTATTCAAATGTGATGTTGACGAATGATTCCTTGAGACTTTCTACTAGCTTCTTATATGGAGTTAGCTTATCATCCTTTGTATGATACTCATCATTCACTTTGTTTATTATCAGCTGAGAGTCTCCATATACCCTAAGGGCCATGATGTTCCACTACACTGCTATTCTGAGACCTAAGGTTAAATCCTCATATTCTACAATGTTATTAGTGCATAGGAACACCAATTTGTAGGATCTTGGTATGAAATCCCCTTGTGGGGTGATAAATAAGACACTAAATCTTGATCCATATTGTGTGTATGAGCCATCAAAGTAGAGTTTCCAATGGTCGACTACATTGAGGTTGAAAACGGATTCATCTAAAAACTCTAATATAAGTGGATTCTCTGAATAGATTGGTGCTTCTGTAAGTTGATCTACTATGACTTTTCCTTTGATTTCTTTCTACTCCACATATTCAATGTCATACTTTGATAGTATCATGACCAATTTGGCCATTCTTCTAGTGAGCATTGCTTTTGATAGTAAGTACTTGAGAGGGTCAATTTTGGTGATGAATTTTAATTTGTGTGCCAGCATGTAATGTCTGAATTTTTGTGAAGAAAACACTATTGCTAGACATGCTTTTTCAATGAATGAGTAGTTTAACTCATGCCAAACCATTGTTCTGCTGATATAATAGATGGTCCTTTCTATCCCATTTTCATCATGTTGAGCTAGGAGAGCTACAAGGGCTACTGTTGTTGCTGACACATATAGGATTAATGGATTTCTGGGGATTGGTGGAATAAGGATCGGTAGTGTAAGCAGATATTCTTTGATCTTAATGAAGGCTTCCTCACACTTATCATCCCACTTGTACACTATTCCCTTGTGAAGTAGGTGAGAATATGAGATTTTCTTATCTGCTAGTTGTGCGATGAATCTTCAGATGGACTGAAGCCTTCCTTAGAGACCTCTCAATTGTTTCAATGTTTTGGGTGCTTCCATTTCAAGGATTGCTTTTACCTTGGTAGGGTCTACCTCAATACCTCTTATTGACACTATCTAACCTAGTAGCTTTCCTAATTGTATGCCAAAAATGTACTTTGGATTTAATCGAACCTTATATTCCTCCAGCCTATCAAAGATAACACTTAGGGTTTCTATGTGATTCCTCCTCTTTCTAGATTTGGCTAGTATGTCATCAACATAATCTTTGACAGTTTTGTGGATCATGCCATGGAAGATTAGTGTCATAGCTCTTTGGTATGTAGCACCATCATTTTTTAAGCCGAATGGTAGCATATTCTAGAAGTCCCCCATGGACAAGTGAAAGTTGTTTTGTGTTAGTCTTCTTTAGCAATCATTATTTGGTTGTATCCTAAAAAATTGTCCACCAGGGAAAGCATTTCGTGTCTCGCCATCATGTCAACAATCATGTCAATGTTGGGAAATGAGAAATCATCTTTTGGGAATGCTTTGTTTAGGTCCCTAAAGTTTGTGCATATTCAAATGCTCCCATCGGGCTTTGAGATATATACCAGATTAGAGATCCATTCTGGATAGTCAATTGGCTGAATAAATCCCACATCAAGTAGTTTTTTTAGTTCTGGTTTGACCAATAAAGCAATCTATGGATGCATTTTCTTGATTTTTTGTCTCACATGTTTTGCTTCAGGATATACTGCTAGGTGATGTACCACAATTTCTGGATCAAGCTTGGGCATATTTGCATAGCTCCATGTGAATTTAACTTTACGTTCTCTTAGAAAGGTAGCTATGAGCTCTTGTTCTTCTGTCAATAATGATTCTATATGGAAAGTGATGTTTAGTGTCTCTTATGTTCTCAAGTTAACCGGATTACACTTTTTGGCCAGGACTACTAATTTTTCTTGGAGTGCTCTAAGTGGAAGATTGAATCCCCCATCCTCAGGTGCCCCAAAGAGGTTTTCACCAAATGATGTGTCCTTTTTTTTTTTACTTTTTTTGGGTCAGAGAGTGCCATAGTGTGGTTTTCACTCAAGGACCTAGATATTATTCTTAATTTCTCACTTTTGTGACTAAGGGATTCAATCGTTTCTCCATAATAGGCCTATGTATCTAGCTCAATGATGAATCCCACTTTGTGATCCCCACATGGAATATTATCATGTAGTCCCATGAAATCTAAGAGTGCCTCATTGTTTTTGAATGTGTCAAGAATTGGTGGTCCCTATTGGTCATAATTGATGAGTTGTGGGTAGACTAAGTAGATTTCATGGTCTTGATGGTCTGACTCAAAGGACAGGGTGCTAATCATAAGAAGGGTGGTGTCTTCGAAGAGCATGGTTAGGTCAGTTATTAGACACTAATCATCACTACTACTACAGATGTTAGTTATGTCAAATGTGAAGTTGTCTATGACTCGACCTGTAGATATGGGTAAGCGAAGTTCGGTTGCTAATTGTTGAGGAGGATTATTGATCTTTGTAACTGGAGCAATTTGGCCATATATGGTTATTCAGATGGGTACATCCAAGCCCAAGATTTCTCATTCACATCTCTAGAATGAAGGGTATTAGAAGCTCATTGTTGTTTTGCCCCAATTTCTAGTTTCTATCATAGCCCATTGTGAGCATCATTTGTAACCCTTTGCTTTTGTCATCCATTGGTAGATTAGTTGTTGGTCTATTATATTGGTATAGGAGATGAGATGGATCCTCATCTATGAATTCTTGGCCAAGATCTCCCCAACTTCTAAAGTTGGGATATTCTTTGGGGGATGTTTGGGAAGTGGAGGCTTCATTTGAATGTGGATTTCCTCGTGATCTAGGAGATTGTGGTAACTCTCCTACCACAAAGTCATTTTTTGGAATCGTATAGTTTTATGCAACCATTATCCTAGATGATGACTTTGATATCAAAGATGGTGGGGATGGCAGGAGTGGTGGGTGTCTCTGTCGCAGAGGTGGAATCGAGAGTGGCTATGTCAATGTATGGTGTTGATGGGCCTTTATCATTTTTAGGTACTTGAGGTACTTTGTAGTATTTGGCCTCTAGGTTCTTGCAATAGGAGAATGGTTCAAGATCTCCATGGATGGTGACCTCTTTTCCTTCAAATGTAAATTTGACACATTGATGGAAGGTTGATGCTACTACTTGCATTGCATGGATCCATGGACATCCCAGGAGAATGTTATAAGGAAAGTTGAGGTCTAGGACCTAGCAGGTAGTTTCCATGACAGTTGGCCCTACTTATATAGGGATTTGGATTGTGCCTTGCGACACTCTTTCTTGATCACCATATGCTTTGATTGTAATACCTTTGCCTTTCTTGATGGAATTCTTTGAGATTTTTAGGTTCTTAATGAGCTTGAGGGAAGAAATATTCAAGCCTGCACCTCCATCCACCAAGACTCACTTGACTTTATTTTTCTACTCTAGGACCTCTAAATGGAGTGCATGGTTGTGAGATGGTTGAGTAGGAAAATATTGATCAGAAAATGTAAGGAGATTTAGGGTGATGATGTTTTCGACCATAGCTTGGAATTGTTCCACATCAAGATCTATGGGGATGGTTGATGAAGCCAATGCTTCCTCAAGGATTTTCTTGTGGGCAGATGAAATTTTTAGCAACTCCATGATGGAGATTTGTGTTGGAGTTCTTTTTAGTTGATTAAGGACATTATAACCACTGGGAACAGATCTAGGGTTGGGTGTGGGTACTCTGTTTGGATGAGATGATCTTGCAATGGTAATTTTTCCACCTCTTGTGGTGACTCCACAATCGGCATGGGCTCCTTTGATGGTGATGGTAGCACAATAATCATCTAGGGAAGTGACAACATGATCATACACATGATTGATGTTTTTGAAGGTATCTTTCCCTTTATCATTGTTATTGTTCCCTTTATTTTGGTTAGGTATTGGATTTGTGTATATTTTGAAGTTCTGATTTCTTGTTGTTTGTTCCAAATTTATGATTCTTTGATCAATGAGGTCTTAGACTAGGTTCTTCAACCTCATGCAACTATTAGTGGTGTTCCCTTTGATTTTGTGAAACTCACAAAGCTAGTTCTCATTGTACCAGGGTGGTTTCACATTTGTTTCTTGATAATTCTCATAGGTGGCAGCTTTGATGAGGTTTTCGTTTATCAATTTCTTCATTATGACCTCAAGTGGTTCCCCAAGGGTAGTGTACTTCCACTTGGGGGAGTTCTTGTTTCAATAGGGTAGTCCCCTTTGATCATTGATGTTGTTGATCACTTGATTGTTGGGTTGTTGTGTTGTGTTAGCGTGATGATTGTTTTGATGGAGGTTTTGAATTTTTTGTTGTAGTGTGGGTGTGTTTTGATGAGGGGAACTGATGAAAACTTTGGCATTGACAACACCATCAATGGTAACATTTTTGTTTCTTTCCCATGTGCGAGGTTATTCGTTATAGCTTGTATATGGGTGGTTGTTCTGCTGTTCGGGATATGAATTTGATCCTCCAAGTTGAGTCATAAGGCTCATTTGATGCTGAGCACCTTGGAAATCAACTAGTCATACGTGGTGATCCCTTGGACTTTGAGATGGAATGCTAAGAGGTCATCAAGGTTGGATATCACTAGTAGAATTTGGAAAATAAATGACTACGTGACTAAAAATTTTAGTCACATGACTACAAATTTTAGTCACATGACTAACACTAGTAGTATTTAGAAAATAAATGACTAATTTGGTCATTTATAAGTGACTAATTTGGTCATCGAGTAAAATCACAACTAAATGACTAATATCAGACAAATAAAAATGACTAAATAAATGACTATTACTCCTCTATTCTTTTTTCTTTTGAATTTGATCATAATCCATAGAGGTTAAGCCACCCTCATGGGACCCCTACCTAAGTGTGCCATTTGGCCGCCTAGGTTGCTTAGTGCACCAAAAATACCTATTGTGTGGAAGACATTGCCTCTCGATGCAGTCTTAAGGCCTTCACATATGTTATAAAAAAATTTAACATTTACATTCTTTAACTTTTATTACTCATTATGTTAATGAATCAATGATGTTTTTAACTATGATTTGAAGCCAGTTTTATTTTCCTGTTGTGTTAGCATGTCAAATGTATCAAAGAGAAATTTTGGTCAATTTCACTAATAAAATATGATTCAAACAATCCAATTGTATTTTGAGGGCTATCTTGGAGACACTTCATTTAAATAATACATATATAGGGGAGAGGACCCAGTACCTAAGCATGTTTCAATAGTTGTGATAGTAGTTGTTTATATAATGTCCAATATTTTTATCAATATTGGACCAATTGTTGTGACTTTAAAGTTGTTAGTGTTAATGATGACTACCCATAATTAAACAAAATGTATTCCTTTGATCTAAAAAGAAAAAAATCATGTGATTCCACATCAACGCTCAATAAAACATGCTGTGAATTCACAAGTATTGGTCTCACCTTTTTTTTTGGGCCTTTTGGACACCTTGACAAAAAGCATGTTGATGTGGCATCATATTTGATGATGTGGCCCTAAAACCTTAGTTATAAGCAGTGGACTTGCCAAGTAAGCTGCTGTAAAAAATTGGGAGTGATTTGAAATTTCCACGTAGGATAATTAGAAGCGTGAAGTTAGGGTGCACAACTATTGGATCCTTTCCCCTATTATCAATTATTTCAATCCATTTGAATGGATCATTTAAGGAATCAAGAATCAATAGTGTTATTCCCATAGTCTAACATGATGAGGTCAAAGAGAAAGCATTTTAGGGAGCCCTAACTTCACCACACCTAAGCCCAAGAGCATGAAGTATGTTAGGGAGCCCTAATCTAGATTTGTCTAAATTTATTTCATTCCATTATTTAGCACTTATTATTAATTTTTTAAGCTAGCCACATGCAACTAGAATTTGTAGCACATCCATGCACAAACACATACTCTCTAACATATTAGCATACATATAATTTTCTATTGGCACAATCCTTGAACCTCCTTTAGGTGCAAGTGTTAGTATATATTCATTTTTCTATATAGAATTATCTCCCCATCGATCTCTCTTTCTTTTTCCTAATCTCTCCAAAGATCAATTAAACTATCAATTTTTTATATATTAATTTAATTTGTTCTATATAAGAATATATTAATTATTAATTATAATAATTTTATATTTATATTTAATAATTTTTATTATAAAATACAATATATAATAATAATATAACCTATATATACTATTAAATTAATAATAAATATAATTATATTATATATAATTTAATCTTATTACTATTATATTAAATATATATAGTATATTAAATATATTTTAAATTATATATATTATATTAATTTTTTATGATTAAACAAATCTTAAACGTTCATCAGTTTTTGCCATCTTTTTTTTTGGTTGCTTTTCACCATTTTGTGCTAGTTTTCCCACCACTATTGGTTCCCGCTCCTCCAAAAAGTATTGAATTTTCACTTCTCTAATTTGGCGAGCTGCAGCCTAAAATAAGGTTTAGAGCGATAGTTTTAGAGTATGTTTATTAAAATGAAAATTACCGCGAAGTTCCTAATAATGTGCACATTTAGGTTTTGACATTACGACATCTTTTACCCTACATAGTTTAGTATACAACAACATTTTCTACTGATGCACATTTCTTTTACGGATGTCCATACCCTATTCCAAAGCTCCCTTCAAAGCTCCCATTTTCACGTAGGGAGGATGCTTGCAAAGGCGGGTGGGACACTGCCAATGGGTTTGCTTCCCCAAACTCTTCCTCTCTAGTATTGACCTTTCAGTTCTCCAATTTGGCGAGCTGCAACCATCTAAGTCCTTAAACCTTGATATTTTCAAAGTTCGTTTACTCTAAATAGATTGAAGCAACAATTTATGTGTATAATTATTAGGGTTTAAGCAAATTTCATTTACTGTGAATATATTAAAGGTTGAGAATTTGGGCTTTGCACCCACTCATTTCATTTGCTTAAATTTTTCTAATACACACTATGCAATGCTAAGAAATGTCTGTAAATACCCTGCATACATTGTCATGTTGATGGATGTGTTTATGGTTTATTTAGTAAATTAGTAGTGTTGATGAACTTTCGTACCTTATTATGGCCATCATACCTTTTCTCCATTTGGATATGTTGTGATTTTTGTTACTTGTTGATATTTTCTTGATTTCCTTAAAATGGATATGGAGTTCCAGTGTTTCTTTTTGAATAAAATCATATCACTTTTGATTCTAATTTACAAACTTCTACCTAAAAGATGAAGAATATACAAGTTATAAATTTTTATTGTCTGAATGATAATGATGTAGATTTTTTTTCAAAAAAAATGTCAATGATGAATGTAATCCGTTGTGACGGAGGATTGATCCAATGTTGAAAGCTAAACAATTTTCAGGGAAAGAAAACACCCTTCATTAGGGCATGGAAATAGGTCACACACTACACAACAGTGGCCATGGTGGCGGCAGTAGCTGCAAACACAAAGATGTCTGGTCCATCTTCAGAGCTTTCTACAAGCAATTCTAGTGGCGTTGCTTTTTAACTCCATGATTTTGAAGTTTTAGTAGCTATAGTTGCTTTTTAACTCCATTATTTTGAAGTTAGTAGTTGTAGTTGCTTGTTGGTCTAAGGCTAAACCACCTTTATTTTGTTTAGTCAAAAAGTTGAAAATGGTGTCTAAAGTTGCATTCAACAATGATTCCCTTATAGAAAAAAGCCTTGGATTTTTTTATAAAGTGTATGGGTCTTTGGCTAAGACCTAAAAGCATGAATAATTTAACTCTTCTCCATTAAGAACTTCTATTGAAAGGTAGAATGAACATTTGGTTTTGTGGAGAAAGTTTCCATAACTTATTTTTAGCCAAAAGAGGACATAGATCTGATTTCTAAAAGTGGCTCATATTTTATAGAAGTAAGAGGATTATATTTTAGAACATTGGTCCATGGATTTTAATCCTGCTAAAGATATGTCCAACATAGTTCCTATTTTGGTGAAACTTCCTCATCTTTCTCTGATTTTTTAGGATGACAAATCTTTGCTACAATTGGTAACACTTTGGGCCACTTCATCAATAAGGTTGAGCCAAAAGAGAACTCTAGCATGTAATAAATACACATATATGTGAAAATTTGATAATGATTTGATTCCCTTCAAATGTAATGAATGCCATGAGTATGGTCAGTTTGGTTGGGACTCCAAAAAAGATCATAATGTGATTCAAGCACCCAAAAGTGCCTAACACACCTTCATTACAACCAAAGGAAAAATACATCTTCAACAAAGAAATAGTCAATGAAATTATGGTATCAAATAGGGTCAAACTATTGTTGTTTCAAATATGTTTGAAATCTTGGGAGGGAATATGTAGGCCCTTCAAAATGGGAAATGAGCAATCAAGCTAAACTCAATTTGAGGGAAGTGCAAAGGGTTGTAGGGAAACAATCCTCTTTAGAGGGAGCAGAAATATAAAACTATCATGTTGAAGTTAATTTGAGACAAAATAAGGAGGTAGGACAATTGAAAATATTCAATAAAAAAATAGTGGTTCTTCCAAAGAATTGTCACATTACCACAAAACTAAGTTGTAAAGCACCCTTAATCCCAATGTAATCTGGACAAGGGTGAGGACTTGCCAATTGTGTTGTTTTATCTTGGGTTGTGTGTGTACATGTGTGATTGTGTGTATGAATACAATTAAGGTAATGATCATTGATGAACTTGGCATATTTTATTTTACATGGATTGGGGAATTATCATGTCAATTATGGTTATAATTGGCTAAATTGAACATGTATGAATATATTTATGACTAATCTAGACTGATATTTATTTGTTGAAATTTGAGATAGTATAAATGTCAATCTTGTAGGTGTCAGGGTGCAAGGTTATATTGCCAAATTGGTCCTACACCCACTTAAGTGTTTGAGATCCAAGTTAAGGTTCAACCAGTTGTAACTAGATTGTAGGAAAAATAACATTGAGACATAGTTTTGATCTTATACTTTGTTTGAGTTTAGAGGTCTTGTCAATTTGTCTAGTACTTGGAAGACCAACTTGAATACATATCTTCAACACACACTGGTTGGTGATATATATAGTCAAAAAATTTAAACATCTTTTGGCAATATGCAATATTTACTATTGTGTTATCTTCCACAAATTAATCATTTAATCCCCAACCTTATGAGTTTAAGAAAAATAAAACTACAAATTTGTATAGTAATAATTTAAAACAAGAATAAGAGGCTACTAGAAATAAATCTCTTGTTAGAAATAATGCTAAGGAATTATAAATGCGCTCCAAACAAAATTGTTGTGTGCATATTTGCACCTGATATGTTAGGCTGGAAGCTCTTTTTTAGGAGCACCATATGCATATTTATTTAGGCACAACAAAGGAGAAAGGGGAAATATTAATGTGAAATGATGGAATTTGGGTAGTTGCAAGAGATTGAAGAGGGAAAAAATGAATGTTGCAAGAAAATAAGTCAATAAAATGGAGATAGGGTAAAAAAGTGCAAATAGTAGGCGTGAGCAAGAATTTTTAAAGTTGTAAGGATTTTGGAGGTTGAAAGTCAAATCCTAGAATACTAGGTAAGTCCTCAAGGGAAGTTTTAATACTTCTATTGCTACTTTCATCTATTAATCTCAAACTAGAGTATTCATTGAGATTTACTTGTATATTTGAGCCTTAAGTTGCTATTGAATGCAGTGTGACAAGTTATTTGTAAAATGAAATAGCTAATTTACTTAGCAAATCCTTGCCCATATGCCTTAATAATATGAAATTCCATATGCACATTAATGGATTTGCATACTAGGTTTCTCACTCATGAAATTGTAAGGATAGACCTTAAAAACCAGTGTTGTTTCTTACTCATGAAATTGTAAGGATATACCTTAAATCCTAGTGTTGTTTCTCTGGTCTCCTTGTAATTATAATTTGTTTCAAACATGCATTTCTAATTGAAGGAACTTTTGCATGAGGGAAATATTATGTGCTTATGCATATACTAACTTAAATATTACTATTTTGTAGTGCTTACATTTGAAAGAAATTTGAGCAATCATGACAGGGTAGTGGTGCATCAAGTGAGTGCAAAAATGGGTTGTAAATCCAAAAGTTTTGGGTGTGTATCTTTCAGACCTTTATGATTTATTCATTAGTATTTTTCTCCTATCATTTCTCCATACCAATAACATTTATTCTAGTAGGTCATGGGGAATGTTTGGGTTACAAATATGTAATTATAGCATGTGCACGTATAGGTATAATCTAACATTTTGAAGCTTATATATCATCAAATTCATGTTATAGTTTCCCCTTGGGATCTAGTGTAATTTTTAGAAATTAAGATGTGTACCTCAAGATGTTGTGGTTTTCATAATCGTAGATTATAACAATTATTCATTCTTGTTCTTAATATAACTTATTCCAATATCCAATCATGATTCAGTCCAGTATCAGTGACATTTGATTATAATATTCTTATGTTCTAAAAAAAGAAGAGACTACAGTCTCTTCGTGAAACTTGAGTTATTTGTGATACAAATGTTTTAGAGAAGAACATAAGTTGCAACATTTTTAGGATTCAACTAAAAAAGCAGTGTTGCCGGAAATACTCAGCCTATATTCATATATGATCCACATGTACCACTGATTTAACTAGCATCTTAGTAATAATGTTTAGGGTGTTCTCAATATAGCCAGCATAGGCACAAAGGTCAACCATGCACACCTAATGATCAACTATATATGTAAATTGTAATGCATTAAGGGTTACTGATGTGTGAAGTATGTGCAGTCCTCATCCACTAAACCTGCATGACTGCATGCACCTAGAACCCAATCTGAAATTGATTCCATTAACTCCCTGTTATAGCTGCAACACTGGAATATAATAGAGTTGGAGGTTTAAATAAGCTCCCTGATTCCATTGGCAAGCTATCACAACTACAGCACTTGAGCATAGAAGGGTGTAAAATTTTAAATAACCTCCTTGATTCTATTGGCAACCTGTCGTAGCTACAACACTTGATCATAGAAGATTGTAGAGGTTTAAATAACCTTCCTTATTCCACTGGCAACTTGTCACATTTGTAGTACTTGAAAATAGTAAGTTGTAGAGGTTTAAATAACCTCCTTGGTTCCATTTTCAACCTATCACAAATGTAGAACTTGAACATAATAGGAAGTTTTAAATGTTTAAATAACCTCCTTGATTCTATTGACAATCTATTGCAGCTGCAACATTTGAAACTAAAATATTGTCATGGTTTAAATAACCTCCTTGATTCCATTGGCAACCTGTCACAACTGCAACCTTGAACATAGAAGGATGTGAATGTTTAAATAACCTTCTTGATTCCATTGGCAACCTGTCACAACTGCAACACTTGAACATGGTAGGGTCTATAGATTTAAATAACCTCTCTCATTCCATTGGCAACCTTTCACAGCTGTAGCACTTGAACATAGAAATGTGTAAAAGTTTAAATAACCCCCCTAATTCTATTGGAAACCTGTCATAGCTGCAACACTTGAACATAGAAGACTGTAGAGGTTTAAATAACCTTCCTGATTCCATTGGCAACCAGTCACATCTCCAACACTTGAAAATAGAAAGTTGCAGAGGTTTAAATAACCTCCCCAATTCCATTGTCAACCTCTCACAACTGCAACACTTGAATATAATAGGAAATTTTAAAGGTTTAAATAACCTCCTTGATTCTGTTGACAATCTATCACAACTGCAACACTTAAAAATAAAATATTGTCACAATTTAAATAACCTCCTTGATTTCATTAGCAACCTATCATAGTTGCAACACAACACTTGAACATAGAAGGGTGTGGACATTTAAATAAGCTCCCTGATTCATTTGGTAACTTGTCACAATTGCAACTCTTGAAAATAGAAGGGTGTGGACATTTAAATAAGCTCCTTAATTCCATTGGCAACCTGTCACAGTTGCAGCACTTGAACATGGTAGGGTGTATAGATTTAAATAGCCTTCCTGATTCATTAGCAACCTGTCACAACTACAACACTTGAACATAGAAGGGTGTAAAAGTTTAAGTCTAGAAGCATCATAATGGATTTTTTACGCTAGAGTTTTCTTCCCATGGCGGGTTTCTCCAGGTTCAATAACTGTATTATGGGTTCTCTTGACTGGATGAATTGTTTCAAAGTATTCCTTAAGTTAGTAAATTGAATCCTTGTTGTGGAGCATGCTAGATAGAGCTTTATTATTGTAGGATGGTTTATAGTGTGAGGACTGATATTCCATCCTTTTTTCTTAAGTAGCTATTGAATATTGAGTCATTGGGATTGATGCAAAATAGCTATAAAGAAATTCATTGTTGATGAGAAGTGTGTGAAATGCCCACCACTTTTTACAGATCAAAGAACACACAAGTGAAGGGAAGAGCCCATTTCTTGAGCAATAATGAGAGTAAGATCTTGGAAATAGAGAAATAAATGCAAGTAAAAGTGTTTTACTCCTATTAATTACAAGAGCGCTGCAATAAGGAAAACCATGTAAAGAACAAGAGATCATAAGGGATGAATAAGCCAAAAAAAGACCAAAACTAGCTATTGAGGGGGGCCCTAGATCTACAGATGCATATCAGGTGGTGGCACCACAGCTTTTTGAAAATCAACAATGGATACATAAAAAATACCATGAGTTTTTTATGAAAGCAAAAGTGAAACCACTAAAATCTCATTACTTGGGGTTGGTCTCTAATCAAATCAAGAAATAGCTATTATAGTATCCAAAATCATCATAGGACCATTTAACCTATATTTAATATGAATTTCTATGAACAACGAACTAAATTATAGGAATTAAATGTGTTATCAAAGTAATGAAGTTATGAACTAAAGAAAAGGGCATGAAGAAACTAAACAAGTCTAAAAAGGTGCTCTTAAGGGACAGTAAAAAGAAAAGTGATCCGATGAAAGAATCTTAATGGCCTTAATGTGATTGTCTAAAGAAGTAGATGAGAATTATTGTGAAACCTCCTAAAGTGGAAGTAATGAAAATTTGTTCTATTATCGAGTAACATAGAAGCTCACAGATTGTGAAATTGAACATGCCAGTTTGAGGTTCATCCTTGGGCATTTAAGTGGATTGGAATTTAGAGTTCAAATAGTTTGGTTGAGCCTTAGTAGAATATAAATAATCCAACATGGTAGATCCACAAATTTGTAGACCAAGAAAATTGTTTTTTTTTAGTGAACTGATATAGAAAGTCCACTCTCTTTCAACTTACTTGTGTAGGTGTAGGTGCCTTGTGTAGCTTGCTTTCCTTTGTGATCACCTACACCAATTAAGTAGCTCATTTGTGTTTATTGGTATCATGTGGTTTCACCCATGGTAATACTATCCTCCTTGTTTTCTATCACACCCCGTGAATCTTCTTCAAACTAAAATCATTTTTTTTCTCTCTTGCCTTTCATTTTTGGTTGGTCCTTTCATTTGATATTCCTCTTCTATTTCAACCTTTGTTTTACAAACTTGATACTTAAAGATAATTGGCACATATTTTATTTTTGTGAAAGTTTCATGTGGATGTAATGACAACTTCAATTTGTCAAATTGATTAGATCAAAATAAACATGTTTTTATAGTTCAAAATGAATAACACAACTGATTTTATTGCTTCCACATCCATTTGGTTATATTTTTTTCATTTTGTGTACTTAATTTATATTACCTTTTCTTTTTATTAACTTTCATTTGGGGAGAGTGTATAGTAGGATTAAAATGAATATCAAATATCATCAAATTCCTAATCTTTGAATATGTAATCTTTTATTTGTTTTGTGCATGGGCAATCTTGAATGACTTTTATCTTGGTTTTGTAATGGTTTTTTCTATTATGCATGCATAAGGTGATGTGATGCTAGCTATGTTTTATGACATTTGTCACACATGATATTTTCAATCAATTTATTGGCGCCAATACTTTTTTGATAGATCTCTACAACAATCTGTTTTTCATGAGGCAAAGCATATGATGCATTGGAGAATCGTGTTCAAGATCTTCTATGGTAAAGAATAGGGAAATTCTTCTACTTCCTTTTTACATGGAATGAATTATACTTTCCCTTTAAGTCTTATCTATCTTTAATTTTGGAACACAGTGCTTGAGTTCTTTAGTCATATTTTATATTCATATATATTATTTGTTGACTAGATCTAACTATACAAAGATTCCCAAGTGTTTTGGTTACATTTTTATAGCGCACTTGAATACAAATACTCTCATATTTCTATATAATCTATGAATGAAATGCACAAAATTTGCAATAATAAAATATTGATCATGTAGACAAATGTTTTTTAAAACCATACTCATTATTTCCATATACTTTTTTATGTTGCAAGGATAAAAAGTGAAATGTTATTCTCTTGGATTCTATAATGTCTCATGTCTTATGTCCTTGGCATAGAAATTTCTTCTAATCTGATTTTGTTCAAAGTTGTTCAAAGTCAAACTATATTTCTTAAATACAGTTTTAGTTCTTATCCATGCCATGGGTCATATTTTTCACTTTGGACCTTTCACATCATCTTTATACATTTTAAATGCAGCTTATGCTTTTATCATATCGTGAATAAATTCTCCATTCCTTGGCTGAGTTCTATGTGACAATTGTTTCTTTTAACATGAGCGACGGTTAGGTTTTATCTTTTTTTAAAAGTAAGCTTTTGTGAAGATTGTTAAATTGGGCCATATAACATTACTAGAGGTGCTTGGTAAGGGCTAACTATTAAATTTTTTTGAAGCTCATGGATACTATTCTTGGCACCTTTGTGCCTAACCATATTATTGCCATAGTAACATGGGTGTATTACATAGTGATTACTTATATTTGTACCTGTGTACCTTAATGTTTTACCCTACTCTAATGCACAAAATAACTTAAAAATGCAAGTGATAAAAGACTAAGAACACTTCAACATTAGCCTAAAGAGTGATAAAACGAGGAAGAAAAGTAGCTAAAACAAGATGTAAATGATTTCACCTTCCTTGTTGTTGAAGACTCCTTGATTGGCCCTTGCTTGGGATGATTTTGTGTGCTCCTTAGATGGCTTCTTGAGTGGCTAAATGCAAGATTGAATGTGAAAAATGATGGCTAGATGATAGTGAAGGCAAATTGGCAGCATGTAGTTATCAAATGGCTAAGTATTGAAAATGCCCTTGAAGAGGGGGTATTTATAGGAGAATTTGAATTCTCTAGAGAATTCAACAGTCAAGATGCATCCAACAAGGTCAAGATGAAGGGCTATGGTGGGTTGAGAACCCACAAGCCCTAACATCTTGACATGTGGATGGTGAAGTGGCCAAAAGAAGGTGAGGTGTAAGTGAGGTGTCAAAAAGGTACATGAGGTGGAGGAAGGACAAGTACCTTCCAAGAACCTTGGGGAGTGAGAATATTTCCTCAAAAAGGGATTCCTTGTCCCCAAGTGGGAGTGAAAGGGACATTTGAGGAATTTTGGAATTCCTCAAAAATCTACATGGGAAAAGGAAAGGTGGTTGGGGATATAAATGTGAATTAAAATTCACATTCTTAGGAGGATCTAAAGGATAAAAGGTGGGCTCCAAAAAGGTGGGACTTGGTCACATGTGGAGATTGTGACAAGTCCAAGGTTCTAGAAGCCTTGGAAGGATAAAATGTGAATTAAAAATTCACATATAAAAGAAGGGAATCTAGGATAAATAAATATGAATTAAAAAATCACATGGGAAAGGGGGTCAATGCCAAAAGAAGGTAAATGCAAAGGTTAGCTAAAAAGTGGTGCTAAATCTAGCTAATGACCTTGGTTAAGGTTGTGCAAATATGTGATTAGACTAATTAATGGAAGATTAGACGCAAGTGACAAATGTAGGAGGATGTGACATTAATCTTTGATTAAGAGGATGCACATGATAATCATGAATTAATTAAATTAATTCAGATTAGGGAAAAATTATGGAGGATGTGACAAGGAGAGAGAAAATGAAGAATTTTAAATTGATTTAAAATCAAAAAGGTAAAAATGACTAAATTAAATAGATTAGTGTATTTATTTAATTTAGAGAGGAAGAATGTGAAAGATAAAGTATTAATTATTAAATTAAATACTTTATCGATATGAGAAAAGGAATTAATATTTTAATATGGTAAACGAAAAGGGAGTAAATTTAATCATATGGGAGTGATTAAATTTAGATGTCTACATTTTGCCCCTCTTCAAAATATTGTTAGGATAACAATGTTTCGAAGAAAAATAAAATGTAAATGAGGGAGGAAAAGACAAATGGTGATGCCCCTAGCATGGAAAAGATTAATGATGCCCCAATGACCAGGCTGAAGGAATGGAGGGATGGTAAGAGGGTATGCCCCCTCGAGAGGGCGGTTGGGGGAGAAAAAAAAAAGAGGGTCCTCGGGCGACATCTCGATAGGAAGAAAAGAAGGACACCATTAGATAGAGTTAAAAAAACTAAGCAATTTTGGTTTTTGAATGGAGGTGATCTGACGCACGGTTTGCAAATGGCAGCCTCAGAAAGTTAGGGATTAGTTGGAGGAATAAAAATTAAATAAAAGGTAAAAAATACCTTTTTAGAGGAAGGGGTTAAAAATGTAACTTTAAAAATTACCTTAGTCATTTTCACTATAGCAGTTGAGAGGAAGAGAGTAGAGGAGTGAAAACGGATGAGGAGGAACGATGCCGACAGATAATGACACCGCGATTGTGCACCGGGCGGATGAGGTGCGCACACTATACAGCGCAGGCGTGGGCGGACAGCAAGTGAGTGGTAACAAAACCCTCCTATTGAATTTATGCATTTTAACATATATTTTGATAGGTTTGAAAATTTTGAACACACGGGTTTTGTTCGTTAGGAAAAAATAAAAAAATGGGTTGGGATTGGATTATAAAAAATAGGTCAAATGTAGTGCAAAATCAATGAGGGAAAGAGTTGGGGTGGGGTGCAGCCGCCCCAACGGAGGGCGCCGCCGCCACGGCCCGGGGAGGAGCTGCCCCTGCCGGGGCGGTGCCACCCCACTGCGGTGGAGGTGCCGCCTACCGCCAGCGACGCTCGCTGGTCGATGGTCCCACGCTATGGCGGCGGTGGCAGCCGCCTCGGCCCCCGGGTCCCGCCCCACCGCTGGGCGCAGCCTCGCCGGGTGGTCCCGCCACGGGCGCAGCCTCGGCCGGCGGCACCCCACCCCGGCCGGGAAGTCCTCGGGCCTGCTGCGGCCAGTGTGGCGGCAGGCCGCCCGCTTGGTCGCAAGGCAGCCGCCATCGCCCGGGCGGTGCCCCATCGGCTCTGGTGTGGCTGGCCCGGTGGCGGAGCCACCCCGCTGCGGCAGGGCAGAGCCACCCCGCTGCAGCCAGGCAGGGCCGCCCGATTAGGGGTAGAGCCATTCGGTGGGGGGGGAAAGGGAAAAGAAAGTAGAAAACGTAAGAAGTAAGAGAAAGGATGAATATGAGAAAATGGAATAATGATAAAGTGTTTGTGTATGCAGAGTTTTGAGAGGATACGAGTGCATGAGCGACGGTCAGAGGTGATGGGGGCGACGATAACAGCGATGAACGGGGAGGATCAGGTGGTGTTGGATCACGCAAGTTTAGGTCACTGTGTTCAGTTTCTAGTGGTTAGAGCACATCCGGCGATGCTGACAGCACTGATAGAGAGATGGAGCTCCGAGACATCCACATTTCATCTCCCTATAGGAGAGATGATCGTGACGTTGGAGGATGTGGCACATTTTGAGGCTGCCGTTTTCCGGTCAGTTAGTGAGCGAGGTGGTTTCCACAGGGGCGGAGTTACAGGAGACCTTGAGAGTGTTGTTTGGTCATGTGACGCTGCCCCTGGTGAAGGGGCAGTTGGATTTGGATGTGTGTTTGTCAGTGGGGGTGCCAGCGTTACCGTTATTCCTGTGTGGCCTGATTAGCGGGATACTATTGCCAAATCGGAGCAGACGCTTATGTAACCTACGTTACATGGAGGTGATCCGACATATTGTCGACTGGTAAGGAGGGCTATTTTCATGGGGTTCATCTGTATTGGCTCAGCCGTATAGAGATATGCAAGGGATTTGTTACCGGGGGGTAGCAAGTGTGACACATGTGACCCTGCTGCAGATTTGGGTGTGGGAGCATATTGTCGTGACGAGGCCGATAGTGGTGAGGAGGGGGATAGTGGATGATCGTGAGCCCATGGCTTGGGAGTATGGGGAGGAGAGAGGATGGGTTTTCCGCTATAAGAGGCAAGGAGAGATGGAGGGGTGGAGGAGAGCATTTGATGATCTGCAATCGAGGGACATAGAGTGGCGGCCGTATAGGGCACGTCAGTTCAGGGGATGGACGGATACGCTGGGATAGGAGGGGTATTTTTTGAGCCGGTGCTTTATTATTGGTACTCTACCGTGCATAGTAGAGTCTCATTGACCAGACAAAGTGCTGAGACAGTTTGGAGTGATGCAAGATATTCTGACGGCGCCTATCCTGTTCTGGCGGTATAGTAGAGAGCTACCATGGGGAGGCTGCATAGCACCAATGACAGCCAGGGTGTCATGGAGGGTAGCAGGACAGGTGGCGTATCCAGGGAGAGTAGGAGGAGAGCAGGTGCCAGTGGTGACCGAGTGATATCGGAGGTGGTTTCAGAATAGG
>VDFB02105785.1:103504348-103525219 GCA_007258455.2 Sequoia sempervirens
TATGCACATCCATAAAAAATGAATAAGAAATGATGTATTATATTATATAGTTATAAATACTCTCATAAATGTGTGTACAAAGTGTGGAAGCATACACAAGCTAGGTCAATTGTTTAACAAAATGCCTCTAAGAGATGTGGTTTAAAATGTAATTAGAAAGTGTAAAGAATTGTGTAGTTTAAAATGTGCCAAGAGGGGCTAAGGGTATAATGAGAAGGAAACAATTTGATGAACATGGAATATGCATAATAACAAAACCAAAGCATTGTATTAAGCATGTATGATAAAGAAATATAATAGAATTAAGGAAAATTTAAAGAAAATGTGTGAAGACTTGACATACCTAAAAAATGGAGATTTGAATGGAGGAACTACCCAATTATGTAGTATTTTTTTCTTCTTGAATCAAACTCAAAAAATTTAGTTTTTCACAAGCTTATTTCCTTTTCAACGTTCAATTGTATATCCTCATATAGAATTACTAACAACAATACAAATAACCAATGTATAATGTTAAATTCCTAAAATTCAATCACAATTAAAATTCCAACACTACAATCATAAGTGGGATGGGTGAGTGGGAATGAGGTTTTGAATTTTTTGGCCGGCAATGGGTGTCTAGTTCAAAGGCAGTTGGGTCTATGTCAGGGGGCAGTATTTATGGGGATGCAGTAGGGGAGAATGTAGGCAATGAGAAGGAGGGAGTGGATTCTGAGGACTGGGGCCTAGAGAAATGAGGGGACCCAAGTGGAAAGGTGTCTCTAGAAGGCAAGTTGTCCTCTAGTTCTTCTCCAAAGGATGGGGCTTGTGGGTCTAGGTGTCTGGGAAACCAGGGCATGAATAAAATTTCAAAAGACCAATCATGGGAGGATTCAAAGAGGAAGTGGGTTTCGCTATTTGGAACCAAGCTTGTTGGTAAGTCAATCTTTTCTTTAGTTAGCAATATTTTGTCCTCTTTCTGTGGGACGTATGCTATTCTTGTACCTGATCTAGTGATTGATCATAATGTTTCTCTAATGACATCATTGTTGGTGGGAAAAATTATGGGCTCAAGACCAAATATTGAAGTGGTCAGGGACTTTGTAAGAAAGAATGGAGAGTTAAAGGTCAAGTTGAGGTAGCGGCTCTGCGCAAGGGTTTCTTCTCTTTTTCTTTTTCTTATGAAGAGGACAATCTAGCAATTTTGTGTGGTGGCCTTTGGGTCCTTGGAAAATCATCTTTGACTATTAAGTGGTCCTCGAAAATGGATTTCTCGGATGCTTCTTTTGAAGCGGTGCCTATGTGGGTTCGTTTACCAGGTTTACCATTGGAGTATTGGAATAAGGATGTTTTTAGGGGAATTGCCAGCTCCTTTAGGGAGTTGTTATCCATAGATACCATGACTTCATCCAGAAAAAGGTTGGTTTTTTCTAGAATCTGTGTGGGTATCACTTAGTCTACTGGCCTACCATCATCGATAGAAATTGTTTCAAAACATGGAAAGTGGGTTCAAATAGTAGAGTTTGAGACTCTTCTTTTTTTTACTTGTAAGAAATTTGGGCATTGGGCAAAGAAATTCCCAAACAATATGTCTAAGCCTGATGCTAAGATGACTTCCAAGGAGACCAAGATATGGAGGGATAAAATGGTGGAGAAACCCCTTGAAGATGTGAATAGAGGGGACAAGAATATACTTGAGGACAATCAGGATAATAGTGGGGAGTTTCGAACCCCTAGTCTAGAAGCTAATAATGTCGAGGAGCCTTCGAAAGGTAAAGACATCCTCATAGTTCCAAAAGGAGATGTTAATGAACATAATAGAGCTGCTTTGGAATCGAGAACTACAAGATCCTAGGGGGAGGATGCAAAGGCAGAAGGAGGGAGCATTGAAAAAAAGGATGAAAGCTTGAATTTAGAAAAGTGAGTTCCAAATTCTATTGCAGAGTGTTCAGAGGAAACATCTTGTTTTGGTCAAGGTAAGGCAAGAGGTGAGGAGGGCTTAGAGGAGGCTAGGGAGAAGATCTTTCATTCTTCTATCCAAGATGGTTCTCAAAGTTCTCCAGAGGTTGTGAAATCCACTTTTGGGAATTTTGTGGATACCTGTAAGGTGAGGAATGGCGTGGGGCATTCTTTGGTGAATAAAGTTGATGTTGAAGATGTCTTCATGGATGGGAAAGATTTCATGGGACTTGAGGACCTATATCTTGATGAGGATAGTTTATATATGAAATTTGAGAAGAAGAAGAGAAAAAAAGGAAACAACATGGCGGGGGTTTCTACAAGAAACAGATCAAAAGTAGATTGTGCAGCCTAGAGAAGTTCAAGCAGAAAATAAAAAAAGTGGCATAGAGAATATGAATGCATCCAAAATATTGTTTATGGGGTTCAAAGAACCATCCCATATATTTGTTGAAGCAATACCCCATTAAATAAATGAAGTTCATGTCATGGAATATTCAGGGGCTAAAAAGTTCCCATAAACAAGATATTTTTCACAATTTTGCTAGGGACCATAAACCTGATATTTTAATTGTTCAGGAGTCCAAGATGCCTAAATATAGAGTGGGAAAGATTAATATTTTCAAGAATGGTGGTGTGTAGGGTAGGAGTTTGGAGGGGGCTTCTAGAGGTTTAGTGACTTTTTGGAATCAGGATCATCTTTAGGGTACTTCGGTTTGGGAAGATGCCAATCATGTGGCTACTAGATTTAGGCATATCAAAAATGATTTCAGCTGGATTTTGTCTAATATCTATGCCTCCAATAATAAATCTATGAGGAATTTTTGGAAAATACTTGATTATTTTAGGTTGTGCTTTCCTAATGAGAACTGGATCATTATGGGGGATTTTAACACTCTACTGCTTGTGTCAAAAAAATTTGGGGGGTTCTCAAATATAGATGGATAGTAAACTGGACCTGATGGATTTTATCAATTCCTAATGTTTGCATGATGTGGATCTCAAGGGGGCTACCTACACTTGGTCTAATAGGAGGGCTGGGAATGACCTTATCCAATTCTGGCTTGATAGGGCTTTAATTTTGAATAATTGGATGAAGGATTATTTTTGTTCTTTAAATGATCTTTCCATAATTGGTTCGGATCATTTCCCTATAAGTTTTGTGGCTAACTATATGTTTGGTAAGAGAAACTTCCCTTTTATATTTGAAAGAATGTGGTTGTATCATCCTAATATCTTTAACTACATTCAAGAGTGGTGGAATATAAAGGTTAGTGGTACTGCTATGTTTAAGGTGGCTAAAAAGCTAAGTGAGGTCAAAACCAAGGTCTGAATTTGGAATAAGGAAGTGTTTGGGGACATTTTTGCTACTAAGTCCACTATTCAGTATGATTTAAAGGATATTTAGGATATAATTCAGAAAGATGGTTATGTGGGATACTTCTTATCCAAAGAAAATGAAATCCTTACAAAATATCATGATATTATATCAAAAGAAGAGGAATATTGGAAACAAAGATCTAGATCAATTTGGATTTCATTAGGGGATAAGAATACCAGGTTCTTCCACTTGACTACTATGAAACATAGGGCGTCCAATTGTATCACTCATATCTTGAAGAATGGTGTTAAAATTGAGGAGGATGATATTAGGAATAAGGCCATCCAATTCTTTGCTAACCTTCTATCTGTGGAAGAGAGGTTGGATGTGAATGCTCAACAAACCCTCATGGAGGCTATCCCTAACATTCTGAATGAGCACCAAAATAGACTTTTGACTACTATCCCTTCACTGGAAGAGGTCAGAAAGGCTATTTTTTCTTTTGAAGGGAATAAGGCCCCTAGTTTTGTTGGGTTCCCTATGTTCTTTTTCCAAGTCTTTTGGGAGATAATTGTTGATGATGTGGTTAATGCTGTCAAACAATTTTCTGGATCCAAGAATTTGTTGAAAGAGCTTAATGCTACATTTATTGTTCTTATTCCCAAGTTCCCTGGTGCTAATGCTTTTGATTTCTTCCACTTGATTAGCTTATGCAATTCCTTTTACAAAATCATTTCTAAAGTGGTTACCACTAGGCTTCTTGGGGTTCTCTTGCTATTGATTTGTCCTCAACAAAATGGTTTTGTTCTGGGAAGATAGATTCTAGATTCCATTATTATGGTTCATGAGAATATCCATTCTTTAGAAGTCTTAAAAAATCAAGGTTTTTTATTCAAGTTGGATATGTGTAAGGCCTATGATAGGGTGGATTGGGAGTTCTTGATAAAATTCTTAAAATATTTTGGGTTTTTGGAGAGATTTCTGTAGCTAATATGTGAGATGATCTCAACTACCAGTACCTCAGTCATTATCAATGGTTCTCCTTCCCATTTCTTCAAAGTTTCTAGAGGTGTGAGACAAAGATATCTTGTGTCTCCTATTCTCTTTACCCTGATGGTGGAAAGTATAGGAAGACTTCTGTACAAAAAAGTGATGGAAGGGAGTCTGAAAGGGTTAAAATTATCTTTGGTGAACCATGCCTATTTGCATCAGCAATTCATGGATGATACCATTCTTATGGGAAGATCAACAATTAGAGAAGCTAGAAATATGAAGAGCTCCCTCATGCTTTATGAGGAATCTTCAAGGAAAGAAATTAACAAGGCTAAAAGTTCTCTTTTCTTCTTTAATACCCCTGAACCTAGGCAAAGGAAGATTGTGAACATATTAGGCTATCATGTTAATTCTCTTCCTTCTATTTACTTGGGGCTTCCTTTGGGCACCAAACCTATGGATTCTTTTTGGATTTCTCTTGTGGATAGGTTTAATCAAAAGTTGGATGGCTAGAAAGGTGCCCTTCTGAGTCAAGCCAGTAAAGTTATGTTGCTAAACACTTTTCTTCAGAATTTTCCTATTTATGTTCTAAAGTTTGTTTAAGATCCTTTCCAAGTTTTATAAAATTATTGAAAAAATCCAAAAACATTTCCATTGGTTTGGGTTTGAGGAGAAGAAGATTATTTCATTAGTTGCTTGGGAAAATGTGTGAAAACCCAAAAATTATGGGGGTCTTGGGTTGAGGAGCATTAGAGTTTTTAATAAAGCTCTCTTGGTGAAATAGGTCTGGAGAACCTTTGCTAATGACCGTGAATGGAATGCTATCTAGCACATTAAATATTTGTGGGGAGTTGACTCCATCAGATATTTTCTTTGTTCTCAAAATCTCCCTCTTGGCTCAACCCTTTGCAATAGTGTCATTAAAGCTAGGGATCTTGTTGGTAAAGGTGTGTTGGAAACTTGGAGATGGTAAAAAAATCTTGTTTTGGGAAGAACAGTGGATAGGGAATGGACCTCTTTGCAATATCCCTATATTTAGGAATCATATGAAGGAATGGAAAGCCAGATATGGTACCTTGGTTGGGGATTATTGGAGGAATGATTAGTGGGTTAGTATCTCTTCTATTAATCTGGATCTTCAACCCCTGCAGTCTCTCCTTAACTCTGTTGTGCTTAGTTCATAGGGCCAAGAGGATTCTTTGGTCTGGAAGTTGTCCTCCTCAAGGATCTATTCTGTTTCTTCAGCGGTGGCCTCTTGTTATTAATCCTTCCCTTCCCCTGTGTGGGCGAAGGCTTGGGTGCACAATCTAATACCTAAAGTCAACATCTTCACTTGGATCCTTCTTTAGAATAAATTTTTGACTAATGAAAATATTTTCAAGCATGGCTTCTCTTTTCCTAAAAAAATTTATCTTTGCTATGCGGAGGCTGAGACAGTGTTACATCTCTTTCTTCTCTATCCTTTTGCCTATGACATCTGGTGCAAGATTTTGCAATTGTGGGATCTCAACTGGGTTTTTTGTGGAACTATCTTGGATTTCTATAGCCAATGGAAGTCTCCTTGAAGCAACCAAGTGTTGAATCTATTGTGGAGATACATTTTCCCTCACCTATCTCGGGGCATTTGGAAAGAGTGTAATAATAGAATCTTTTGGGATTCAGCTCTTTCAGAGGAAATTTTTTTTGGTAAAATTATCAGAGCTATGAGAGATAATTTCAATTTGGTCAATAGCAATTCAAGGCTAAGGGAAAGGTCAACTACCAAAATAATGAGCTCAAAGTTGTTGATGCTTGGAAAATTAATGTTGATATTTCTTCTCCTCTTAAGCCCACTAAGGGGCCTAGAGATGGTATCCATTGGAACCTCCCTCCTCCTGGTTGGGTTAAAATCAACTTTGATGGGGTGGCCAAGGGTAATCCAGGGCCAACTGGGTGTGGGGGAGTGATAAGGGATGAGAACAACTTTTTTATTGCAGTAGTGGCTATCCCCTTGGGTACCCAGACCAACCACATTGTCTAAGCCATAGGGGTGTTTCAAATTTTGAATCTTGCTTGATAGTTGAATTTTAAAAATTTGTGGCTTGGAGGGGACTCGAATAATATCATACAATGTATAAAGGGCCTTCAAAAACCCTCATGGACTATAGAGAATTGGATTAATCTTTCCAAGGAGATTATTAGTAACCTTGAGAAATGCTATATTTCCCATGCTTATAGGGAAATTAACACAGTGGAAAACTTTTTTGCCAACAAAGGTTTTCAAGCGAAGTACAAGGTGATGTGGCAAAGGAGTGATGAGTTGGAGGTTGATGTCACTGCATTACTTATGTATGATCAAATTTATGGGAAGGTTCAAACTCCCCCTATCAATGCATGATTATTGAGTGTCTTGTCATGTAGTCTCGGGACTGTTGTTCAATTATTATTCATTATTAGCCGAAGCACAACAATATTAATTCCTATTCTAATTTTTTGTGCTTCGCATGCTTTTTGGGCATTTCGACTGCTAGTTTATTTGGTTTTCCCAAGTCTTCTGAATAGGTCTTCAATTCTACCAACATGGATGGTGAGAGTCGTAGGGTGGAACCGATAGACTGTGAGGAGTTAAGAAGTAATACTAAGGTTTGGGAGATGTTGGAGAAGGGCAGGATAACCATTTTTATCAAAAAACTCCATGGCTAGGATCCAAACATCACTAGGTTTATTTCCGAGGAATGGAAGGATGGTGAGATCAATTTGTTTGGGAGAAAGGTTTTTATTGATAAGCAATTAATTGCTAGGGTCACGGGGTTGTCCATTGAGGGCATCAAGTTTTACAAGGACAAGAAACTC
Source organism: Sequoia sempervirens (assembly GCA_007258455.2). Lineage (NCBI taxonomy): Eukaryota > Viridiplantae > Streptophyta > Pinopsida > Cupressales > Cupressaceae > Sequoia > Sequoia sempervirens. The sequence goes on from VDFB02105785.1 coordinate 103,511,433, forward strand.
TCTGACTAGGCTATGCAAAAAATTTTGAAGACTGAGAAGGACTACCAAAATCTATTATGATTTTTCAAAGATTGTTTTACATTGGAGGAAGGTGTTGAATTTGCTTATGGAGTACATTACCTTGGATGGTAATTACACTAGGTATTTGGGTACCATTTTGTGCTCCTCAACCATTTCTAGCATCAAGTTAGGGTTTCTTTCCCTTTCTATCTTGCTACTTCTCTGAATTCTAGTCTATAAAACTATAGTTAGAATCCAATTAGGCATTATATCCTCCATGAGGGTTTGCTTGTTTTAATCTATGATCATGTTAAATCTATGTCAGCTCTATCCCACCAGACCCCTTCTTCTAGGGGAAGGGTTGCAATTAAGGGGAAAGATAATTCTAGTGTCTCTCCCCAGAAGAAGGGTAAAAGAAAGGTCTTGAAGGATCCCTCTTATGATGCTAATGAGGAGGATTTTTAGTCGACCCCTTCATCTAATTATTTTAGTTACCCTACTACTGACAGAGAGGATAGGCCTCATTATCCCAGTGATCTAAAGGTAGAGGACCATTAATTTAAAGTTGAACATGAATTTCCTACTGACATTCTTGCTATTGTGCATAATGGGTCTATGGATTTCTTCTGATTAATCAAATGGGTGTTTTTTGAAATTAAGAAACTTAAGCTGAATTAGAGGGCTATGAAAAGTAATATGGAAAATGTTGGTAAGAATGACAGTAATAACAAAGACAAAGATAAGGTCACTAATTTATGGACTAAGGAAGAAAAGAATTATATGGTGGAGTGCCTTAAGAAAATAGTTGAGAATTTGCAACATTTTAAGAGTAACCATGATGGAAAGATTTCTGATATGGAGGAAAAGATGAGGAATATAAAAGATTCTATCTACAAGGTATTGGAAATGAGACACAAAATTTTAAAACCAATGGAAAAGACCATGAATACGATGGTTGAAAAATTGGAAAATGCCTATTAGGTTAGGACAATGGTGTATGTGGATGTTGACAAAGAGGAAAGCTAGGTGGAAGGTGGGCGGCCGAGAAACAGAACCAGAGCACACCTGAAAAGGAGGGTTGACTAGGCACTTGTGAATATTTATAAGATTAATAAAGTTTCTTTAAATATGAATAAACTTGAGTAGGAGGCAGTGAAGATCCTCAGGAATCTGGCCTAATAGCTAGACTTTTGGTGGTTTCTTGTTGGATTTTTGTTGTGCTACCTTGGGTTGTTCCTTGTTTTCTTCTTTGATGGTAGCTATTTGTTTTTTTATCAAGGTCCTTTTGATGTTGTATCTTTCTCTTGTTTATTGTTAAAGGATTTTAGGGTCCCTTCAAAACTTATTTTTTCCTTAATCAAAAACATTCCAACACTACAAAAATTGAGACTTGAACTGATATATATCAAATTTGATATGAAAAATCTGTTATTTCCTCCTTCCTAAGTTGGAAAACCATAAAAAGGTGGTGGAAAGTTCATGAAAAGGTGGTATAATGTGAAAAAAATTCATATGCACTTCCCAACAACATCAAAAATCTTTTTTTTATCGGAACATACACATAACCAAGAGAATAATAGAGCATGGGGGCCTAGATCACAAGTGTGCTGAATTTTGTATTGTTATTAGAGCAAGCCAAAATGTGTCTACATTATAACATGACCATGTTTTCTCTTGCTATACAAAATGGATATATCTCAACTTCTTTAAAACATGCTCATGTTATGAAAATGTTAATTTTCTAAAGGTTTCCTCTCTCTCTCTCTATCTCCTTATCCATCCATCCCTCCTTAGCCATCTAGGTTTCTCACATAACATTAAACCCTATCCCTAAAAACTCAACCTTGGACAATATTCCTTAAACCCTAATCCCTCAACCCTATACCCTTAAACCCTTAATACCTCAACCCTTAAACACTAAACCCTAATCTCTCTCTCTCTCTCTCTCTCACTCCCTCTCTCTCACACTCACTCATTCCATTTGTCACTCTTCTAGTCCCTCTCTCTCTCTCTCTCACTCCCTCTATTTCTTTCCCACTTCCTCTCTCTCACTCCCTCTATTTCTTTCCCACTTTCTCTCTCTCACTCCCTCTCTCTTGCACTCCCTCCCTCCCTCTCTCTCTCCCTATCCTTAGCCATGCATCCCTCCTTATCCATGAAACCCTATATGTTATTCCTTAAACCCTAATCCTTCACCCCTATACCCTTAAACCCTAAACCCTAATCTCTCTCTCTATCTCTCTCACTTCATCAATCTCTCTTCCACTCCCTTTCTTTCAATCCATCTCTCTCCCACTCCTCTCTCCCACTCCCTATCTCTCACACTCCCTCTCTCTCCCTATCTCTTAGGTCTTTCCCTCCCACCCCCTCTCTCATGTGTCTCCCTCTAGCACCCTACCTAGATAACTCTCTCTCTCTCTATCCATCTAACCCTACCTTGATAAGTCCCACTCACTCCAACCCCCTCTCTCCCACTCCCTCTCTCTCTCTACCTCTCAATTCTCTCCCTCCCACACCCTCTCCCTCTTTCAAGTCTCTCTCTCCAACCTCCTCTCTTCCATTCCCTCTCTCTCTCTCCCTCTCTCTTAGGTCTCTCCCTCCCACCCCCTATCCGTCTCTCAATTATCTCTCTCTCACTCCCTCTATCTCTCTCCCATCCCTCTATCTCCCACTCCCTCTCTCTCCCTCTGTGTTCCTTTCTCAAGTCTCTCCCTCCGACCCCCTCTCTCTCTCAGGTCTCTCCCTAATCCACCATACCTACATAACTATATATATATATATATATATATATATATATATATATATATATCTTTATATTTGTCTTAGTATCTATCTCTATCTCTTTTTATGTCTTTGGATCTATCTCTCCCTCCCTTAGCCATACATCCCTCCTTAGCCACCTAGGTCTCTCACTTAACCCTAAACCCTCAACCTTGGAAACTATTCCTTAAACCCTAATCCCTCAACCCTATAACCTTAAACCCTAAAATCTAATCTCTCTCACTAAATCCTTCTATCTCTCTCCCCCTCCCTCTCTTTCCCACTCTCCCCCTATCTCTGAGGTCTCTCCCTCCCACCCTCCTCTCTCTCTCAGGCCTCTCCCTCTAGCACCCTACCTAGATAAATCCCTCTCTCCCACTCCCACTCTCTCTCTCTCACTCCCTCTCTCTCCTACTCCCTCTCTCTCGCACTCCATCTCTCTACCTATCTCTCAAGTCTCAACCTCCCACCCCCTCTCTCTTTTAAGTATCTCCCTCTTCCACCCTAGCTAGGTAACTCTTTCTTGCTCTCTCTCTCCTTATCCATCCATCCTCCTTAGCCATATAAGTCTCTCACTTAAACCTAAAGCTTAACACCTAGACACTATGCCTTAAACCCTAACCCCTCAACCCTATACCTTAAACCCTTAATCCCTAAACTCTTAAACCCTAAACCCTAATCTCTCTCTCTCACACTCACTCCCTCTATCTCTCTCCCACTCCCTCTCTCTCACTCCCTCTCTCTATCACTCCCTCACTCCCACTCCCTATATCTCATGCTCCCTCTCTCTCCCTATCTCTTAGGTCTCTCCCTCCCACCACCCTTTCTCTCAGGTCTCTCCCTTTGGAACCCTTCCTAGATAACTCTCTCTCTCCCTCCCTCCATCCCACCCTACCTACATAAGTCTCTATCACTCCAACCCCCTCTCTCCCATGTTGCAGTACATGACCACTGAGAGGGGGGGTAAATAACTGGTCAGATAAAATCAATCTCAAATTCTTAAACTCCTTATTCACACTTAAAATATTGGATACTATATTTCATGAAAAAACCAAAGATATGAAAATTGAAATATGATGTACAAATTAGGAATTCAAAATGACAAAAAATCAGACACCAAATTTTATGAGTGGAAAAACCCTAAATAGGGTGAAAAAACACTCTTTAAACAAGGCTTTATTAGGCTTCACTACAAAAAAAATTTATTTACAGTTTATGTGTCTCACTGACAACACAATATGTATCACTAACACCTGCCTTATTGGAAAAATAAATCTGATAGGAGCATCCACTCCTTATCACTCCAATCTAAATACAAGAAGAACAATATAGAGTACTACTCTATTTACATTGAAACACAAAGGTTATAGATTTATTCTATAACTCTTATACATACAACTTATCTTTCCCAATTTGGTACAAAAGGAAATAAATCTTCAAGAATCAATACAAAAACACATACAACCTTGAATTCTCTATTCTTGAACAAGGTATACTACATTTACAATCTTTGAATCCTCAAATACAAAAGGCCCAATTACTAATCTTTTACCATTTTGCAACCATCACCTTTCTTTTATGAAAGAATCACTTACCATTTTGTTCAACCAAAAAACTTATCACAAATCAAAACCATATGAAATTATTTCTTATATAAATTCTTGATACCTTTGATATTTTTATACTTATGAAGATTTTAAAACCATTCTCTTACATCAGTCATCTATTGTACTCAATCTTATCATAAATAGGAGGTTCTCAATCTTCTTCATAGCAATTATAAGAGGTTCTTAGTCTTGTCTTTCATTCTCAATTTTGCATACACTCAAAAACCCTGTGTGTCTACATTTTATGCTAATTTTCTAATGAATAGACATATACAAAGAAATGCATATCAAATACACTGTATTGTCAAAACTTACCCTGAATTCATAAGAGTTCCAAATTAGAAGCTTTGTTTTCTTCACAAAAAATCTTCTTTTAATCGATCCAAACTTACCAAAAACCACTCAATCCAAAAGGAAAAAACACTTGAAATATTTAATTCCAATCCCATAAATACACACCTCTTCACATTTAGAAATGGAAAAAACTTTGTAAAAGAAACTAGTGACGTTTTGACTCCCTTCAAAGTTGCACCGTCAAGAAATAGTTAGTAGTTTTACAAATGAGCCCTTGATTTGTTGTTGATGCCTGAAACAATTTCAAATAAGGACCATTGATGTTTGATTGAGCATATTTCACAAGAGACTTAACCTGCTCAATAGGTTGATCATAATGAAAGGTTAGTCAAAGAATGTGACTTGACCCCTTAAGAAAGTTGCTTAAGTGACTTTTAACCCACAATAGTCAATCACCTCTAAATTAGAACAAAAGTGTATTTCACTCTTTTAAAAAAACATAAATCTTGGCCTTTATTCTTAGGTTAGGGTTTCAACCAAAGAAGTAACCTTTAAGATTCAAATGAAAAGAGGAGTGCTTTCTTTGATAGACATCATAAAAATGAATGAAGTGATTTCTTCACAAAATGAAGTTCTTTCTTCACATAATGAAGTGTTTTCTTTGATAAGCACCATAATGAAGTTATTTCTTCACAAAACCTAAACCCTAGAACATGGATAAGCATCATAAAACTCTTGAAACTATGTGGAAGCATCAACAAGTAAAATTCTTGAAGCCTTAACTAAATGACTTGAAGCATAACATCAACTGATCAACATTGCATACCTTGACTGAATGACTTGAATCAATTTGAATAAATGACTACCAAATTGAAGCACCTTGAATGATGAATTACTTGACCTTGATGAATGCCTGCCAATGGAAAACCATCAAATAATTTGACATCAATGACAAATCAACTCCAACACAACAAACTCCCACTTTGGCATTGATGTCAAATTCACACAATTTTCACCTTATTTGTTGTTTTTCTCTCCCCCTTTGAGAACAATGATAAAGAGACCAATATCATCAAGCAATCACTACCCCTATGAAGGTGAAGCAATGACATACAAATAAAAATGACAAAACAATGACTGTCCCAAGCATAAAAATGGCTATCCCAAGCATAAGAATGATTATCCCATGCATAAAAATGATTTACAAGCATCTTTGTAGCCACATTATCATCACATACTATTCATTGTAAAACCATTGTTCCATTGAAGAACCATTATCATCATAGTCATTATAGTCATTATAGTGAAGATTACTTGTCATTGTCAACAAGAGTGCACATATTTAACACTATCACCAATGAGAGTATATAAACCCAAGCATAAATACACAATCCCAAGCATAGATGCATTAAGACATACAACTTTGCACTGTCATAGAATTCACTATAGTAGCACTGTCATTGAATTCATAATACCAAAGAGAAGGACTGTACCTTACACTGTCAAGGAAAGTACACATATTTATCACTATCATAAACATCACTATCAAAGAAAGTACACTATATTCATCATTATCATCATGCACAGTCATAAGTAAATGACACTATGTAAACTGTCACCCTTTTTGCAAAAAATATTGTTACCAAAGAGTTGTCCATCAGTTAAAGCACCGATAACTATCCCTTGAAGCAAACATAAGATATCATGCAAAAATTTCAAATGATATAACCAAACCTTGTCATTGAACATGTACCAAGCACCCATAACATGAAAAAGTGTCCATAACTGAGATACAATTAAAGAGCATCAAATATAGAGATACTTTCATTGGAGGCACCAAAATATCATTTTAAAATATTTTTACAAACAACAATCCATCACCAATAATGCACTACCTTGGAGCAGATATCAAGCACCTTGAATGAAGCATGACACACCATGAAATATTATTGAACACAATAATAATTAAGAAAGAACACTACTAAACAAGCATACTGCACCTAGAACATGCATAACCATCACCCATTAAGATACTCACAAGAGGGATTAAAGTGTAAACACATAGCCTCCCATTGAAACCATGCATAAGAAGATTGTATCTATTGAAGAGAGGCAACAGAAAGGACACCAAGTTTTCCCCTTAAGTATTCAAAGACCTCCTTTGGAAATGGTTTTGTAAAGACGTTAGCTATTTGATCACTAGATGTTATGTAATCCAAAACAATTTCATTAGCCAAAACCTTTTCCCTCAAGAAATGATATATGATAGCAATATAGTTGGTTCTTGTATGCATAACAAGATTCTTGGAGATATTGATTGCACTAGTATTGTCACATAAGATATGAATAGGCTGATATACTTATACCTTGATGTCTTTGAGTGTTTGTACCATCCACAAAACCTGAGAACAACATGAGGTAGTTGCAATATATTTTGCTTTAGCAGTTGATAGAGATACTGAATCTTGTTTCTTGCTATGCTAGGACACTAATTTGCCACCAAAGAAGAATTCTCCTCCACTAGTACTCTTTCTATCATCAAGACACCCTACCAAATCAACATCATGTCTAAGGTACCATAAACCATAATCAATAGTGTCATTGAGATATCTAAAGATTATCTTAACTGCATTAAGATGAGATTACTTGGGAGAAGACTGCAATATTGCCACTAAGAATACAACCTGCATGATATTAGGCCTAGAGGTTGTCAAGTATAAGATACTTCCTATCATAGATCTAAGTAAGGTCTGATCCACATTAGGTAAATCATCATCTTTTCCTATCTTGCATCCAGTAACCATAGGAGTCCCAATTGGTCTACTTTCATCCATTTGAAATACTATGAGCATTTCTTTTGCATACTTAATTTGAGAGATAAAAATTCCTTTCTCAAGTTGTGAGACCTGCAACGCAAGAAAGAAAGACAACTCTCCAAGCATAGACATCACAAAGTCATATTTCATGATGTTAGGAAAAGCATTACACATATTATCATCATTGCTACCAAAAATAATGTCATCTACATAGACAACAACAACAAGAATATCTTCACTTTTTGTCATGAAATACAAATTGTTGTCAAAAAATCCTTTTGTGAACCTTTTCCCTTACAAATAATTATCCAACTTAGAGTACCATGCTCTAGGAGCTTGTTTCAAGCTATACAATGCCTTTTTTAGTCTATAAACATGATCTTGCTTTCCTTCACATTGAAAACCTTCATAATGCTCCATGTAAACCTCCTTCTCAATATCACCATTGAGAAATGATGATTTAACATCCATTTGAAACACCTTGAAATTCTTGTAAACTAAAAAATCTAGAAACATCCTTATGGCCTCAAGTTAGCTACAAGTGAAAAAGTTTCATCAAAATAAATACCCTGAACTTGAGAGTATCCTTTGCAAACTATTCTAACTTTATTCCTAATTACATTACCTTTGTCATCAAGTTTGTTTCTAAGAAACCATTTTTCTCCAATAAAATTCTTGTCTTTAGATCTAGGAACAAGTTCCCATGTCTTGTTCCTCTCAATCTGGTTTAATTCCTCCTCCATGGCTTTAACCGAACACTCATATTTTATGGCCTCTACATAGATCTTTGGTTCAATTTATAAAATTATACAAACATGCACTTGATCACTTGTGTTAGCAATCCTTCTTGTTTGCACACCAACACTTTTGTTCCCAATAATTTGCTCATGAGGATGATCTCTTTGCACATATTTTGAAGGATTTTTTGAAGGAGTTTTAGATATAGAATCCATAGGCTTTTCATTAGCATCTTCTTCCACTAGATCTTCCAGCTCTTATTTTGGAACCTAAACTTATTCCACATCATCTTCTATCTATTGCTCACAAGATTGTTCACAAGACTGCAACCCTGAATCAACTTTAACATTAAGACTTTCTACAATATTTTTGAGTATTTTATTGAAACACTTATAGGCTTTAGTATGTGTATAATAGCCTAATAATATACCTTCATCACTCCTACACTCAAAATTTCCCAAACTATCATCATCTCTCTTCATAAAACACTTACTACTAGAGATTCTAAAATAACCAACATTTTCTGACTTACCATGCCATAACTCAAATGGAGTAAATTTAGTATTTACTCTTAATTGCACCCTATTTAGAATGTATACAACTATATGTACTACTTCTTTCCAATAGGTTTTAGGAAGATTTGCATCATGAAGCATTATTCTTTCCATCTCTTTGACTGTCCTATTCTTTCTCTTGGCAACTTTGTTTTGTTGAGGTGTCCTAGGAGCTGAATATTGCCTTTTAATGCCATGACTTTCATAGTATTCCACAAACTCTTTTGAAGTATACTCTCCTCCCTTATCTGATCTTAAACATTTTATTTTCAAATCCGATTCTCTTTCAACCATCTTTCTAAAAACTTTGAATCTATTGAATGCTTCATATTTATGTTTCAACAATGTCACCCAAGTCATTCTAGTGTAGTCATCAATAAAGAGCATAAAATATCTTTCACCATTTAATGATTTTGTCCTTGTTGGACCACACAAATCAGAATTAACAAGCTGCAAAGGTTTAGTATAAGAGTATTCTTTGGGTTTGAAATTAACCTTTGTTTTCTTACCTAATTGACATTCCTTCCAAGTACTTTTGCTTGGCTTGGAGTTGAGTGGCATACTTCTCACATTCTCTTTTTTACTAACCTTGACAAGATTGTAAAAGTTTACATGTACAAACCTCCTATTCCATAACCATATTTCTTCAAATTGACCCATGAAGCAAATGTACCCATCTTTATCTCTATTTGTACCCTCTTAAAGATTATAAATATTTCATTTTGTTCTCAACCCTGCTGCAACTATTTTTCCTATTTTTTTCTTTATAACACAACCTTGAGCACTAAAAAGAACTTCAAATCCATTGTCACAAATTTTACTTACACTCAAAAGATTATGTTTTATACCTTCTACATAGTATACATCATGCAATGGTGTATCACCATCTAAAGATATAATACCTTTACCTCTTATTTGAATACAAAAACCATCTCCACACTTGACTGATCCACCATCATAGTCTTCAAATTTGATGAATTTTCTCTTATCACCTATCATGTGATGAGAGCACCCACTACCTACAACCCATAGATCCTTTTTCTTGGAATGTAGGGCAGTTTGAACAATCATAGATTCAATCTTTTTGACACTCACCTTTGGTATTCAAACTAATTTCACCTTATCAGCATTAAAATCTGCAACAATTCTCTTTTGTTGCACCTCCAAGTTAGGTCTACAAAACTTAGCTATGTCCTCAAAATCTCCACAATTAAAGCATCTTAACTTGTTGAAGAACTCAAAAGGATTTCTATTAGGAAAAAATAATCTCCTTTTAGCCACAAACTTACACTCACAAGCTTTATGCCCATATTGGTTACAACTGAAGCAATAACTAGAGAAAAATAGATTGTACCTAAATGAAGTATTCCTTTTGCTAACAAGTGGCCTTATGTTTCTTTTTTTTTTGACATTAGCATCACTATCAACATGTTGAAGATTATTGGAGTGTGAGCATTCACCTTTTGCAAACCCTATACCAACCTTGTTCTTATGACCTTTTTTCTTTTCTAAGAGATCAACCAACTTATCATTGCTACCACACATATCCAATCTTTTCTTCAAGTACACAAATTCTACTTCTAGAGTACAACACTCATTTTCCTTTGTATCTAGCTCCATTTTAGTGACTTCAACAATTCTCTTGTTCTCTTCAAGTTGAAGTTTTAAGTCAGCAACTAATTTTTCTAATTTATTTACCCTCTTGATCAATTTTTTAGTTTGATTTCTTTTCTCTATTGCCTCCTTTTTTATTTTTTTAATTTCACCAAGTGCACATCTAACTCTCCCTCAAAATAAATCTCTTCTTCTTCATTTTCAGATTGATGCTCACTCTTTTCATTATGTTTTTCACCTTAGATCATCAATTGACATGAATAAAGTTTCTTCTTCTTCAATGGAATCTTCTGAGAAATTTTCTATTACATCTGCATCATTGATAAACAAACTTTTCTTCTTTTTGATTTTTTTTTCTTTTTAGGGTTAAATTCTTTCTTCTTACCTTGCTTTCTAGTATTCTCTTCACCACTTTCAAGATCTTTATATGGAAATTTAGCAAAAAAATTTCCACTTTTACCACAACTGAAACATTTAAATGGAAGCTTCCCCTTATACTTCCCTGATCCATTTTTTAGTTTTGCTCACAAAGATAGACTCTTTATCATTTAATTCTTTTGAATCAAAGTTTTCTTCTTTATCCTTCTTGACTAATTTAAAAGCAACTTCTTTGCTTGAGGATTTTTCATTATAAATTCTCATTTCATATGCAATGAATGTACTATGAAGTTCATCTAAGGTGAGCTTTTTTATATCCCTTTCTTCAATAGCAGATATTTTAGAATCATACTTGGTTATAAGTGACCTTGACACCTTTTTGACAACTATTTTCTCCTCTAAACTCTCTCCAAGGCCTCGAATAGCATTGACTATTTTTTGAACCCTTAAAAGATAATCATCAATCTTCTCATCTTCATTCATTCTTAACCCTTCAAATTTATCTCTAAAGTTTTGTAGCTTGGCTTCGTTAACCTTATCATCACCCTAATAGATACTAATTAACCTATCCCACACAATTTTTTTTATTTATAGTCCATAACCTTGACAAGAATATCATTTGTCAATACACAAAAAATAACATTTTTTTAGCATTCCATTCATAATCCCTTTTCTCATCTGCAATAGTAGGTGTTGTAGTTGTAGTATATTTAGTTTCAACTGCTTCCCATACATTATAGCCTTGAGAAGATAAAGTAATTTTCCATTCTAAACTTCCAAAAGGAAAAACCCAAACCATAAAATAAAGGTGCTTTAGAAATAGAACAACCTTCTTGGTTAGCCATAATGAGTACTCCTCTACTAGAATCTCCCAAGTTATTTAAACTTATGCAAAGGGACCTATGGCTCTGATACCACTTGTTGGATTAAAATACCACTGAGAGGGGGGAGTGAATCAGTGGTCAGATAAAATAAATCTCAAATTCTTAAACTCCTTGTTCACACTCAAAATATTGGATGCTATATTTCATGAAAAAATTGGAGATGTGCAAATTAGGAATTAAAAACACACAAAATCAAAGAGAGATAAGACAGCAAATTTTATGAGTGGAAAAACCATAAATGGGATGAAACAAACCACTCTTTAAACAAGGCTTTATTAGGCTTCACTAGCCAAAACTTTTTTTTTACTATTTGTGTGTCTCACTGACAACACAATAAGCCTCACTTGTTATCTCGCAATATATCTCACTAACACCTTCCTTATTGGAAAAACAAATCTGATAGGAGCACCCACTCCTTATCAATCCAATCTGAATACAAGAAAAATATAGAGTACTACTCTATTTAAATTGAAACACAAAGGTTATAGATGTATTCTATAACTCTTATACATACACCTTATCTCTCCCAATTTGGCACAAAAGAAAACAAATCTTCAGGACTCAATACAAAAACACATACAACCTTGAATTCTCTATTCTTGAACAAGGTATAATGCATTAAAAATCTCTAAAATATCAAATTAAAAAGGCCCAATTACTATTCTTTTACCATTCTACAACCATCACCTTTCTTTTTAAAAAGAATCACTTACCAGCCTATTCAACGAAAAACCTTATCACAAACCAAAACCATTTGAAATCATTTCTTGCATGAAATCCTGATACCTTTGATATTGTTCTACTTCATGAAGATTTTAAAACCATTCTCTTACATCAGTAATCTACTATACTCAATCTTATTAGACATAGGAGGTTCTCAGTCTTCTCTTTTATTCTCAATTTCGCATACACTCAAAAACCCTGTCTATCTACATTTTATGTTGATTTTCTAATGAATAGACTTATACAAAGAAATGTAGATCAAATACACTGTATTGTCAAAAATTACCTTGAATTCATAAGAGCTCCAAATTGGAAGCTTTATTTTCTTCACAAAATATCTACTTTTCATCAATCCACACTTACCAAAAACTACTCAATCCACAAGGAAAAAACACTTGAAAAATTTGGCGCCAATCCCATAAACACACACCTCTTCACATTCAAAAATGGAAACAAATTTGTAAAAGAAACTGATGACGTTTTGAATCCCTTCAAAGTTGCACCATTGGGAAATAGTTGTTAGGAGTTTTAAAAATGGGCCCTTGATTTACTTTTTCCACCTGAAACAATTTTAAATAATGATCGTTGATTTTTTATTGAGCATATTTCACAAGAGACTTAACCTGCTTGACAGGTTGATCATAATGAAAGTCTAGTTAAAGAATGTGACTTGACCACTTAAGATAGTCACTTAAGTGAATTTTAACACACTATATTCAATCACCTCTAAATTAGAACAAAAGTGTATTTCAATGTTTTAAAAAATCATAAATCTTTGTCTTTATTCTTAGGTTAGGGTTTCAACCAAAGAAGTAACCTTGAAGCTTCAAATGTAAAAAGGAGTGCTTTCTTTGATAGACATCATAAAAATGAATGAAGTTATTTCTTCACATAATGAAGTTCTTTCTTTGATAAGCACCATAATGAAGTGTTTTCTTCACAAACCCTAAACCCTAGAACATGGATAAGCATCATAAAACTCTTGAAACTATGTGGAAGCATTGGAAACTAACAGTATTGAAGCCTTAACTAAATGACTTGAAGCATAACATCAACTGGTTCACATTGCATACCTTGATTGAATGACTTGAAGAACCTTGAATGATGAATGACCTGACCTTGATGAATGACTACCAATGGAAAACCATCAGAGACTTTGACATTAGGTCTCTCTCTCACTCCCTCTATCACTCTTCCATCCCTCTATCTCCCACTCCCTCTTTGTCCCTCTCTCTCATGTCTTTCACTCCCACCCCCCTCTCTCTCTTAGGTCTCTTCCTAAGGCACCCAACCTACATAACCAAATAGATCTTTGTCTCTGTCTCTCTCCCTCTCTCTTAGGTCTCTCCCTCCTGCCCCCTCTCCCTCCCTCTCTCTCCCACTCCCTCTCTCCCACTCCCTCTCTCTCTTAATCTCTCT
>VDFB02105785.1:103525319-103604438 GCA_007258455.2 Sequoia sempervirens
TCTCTCCCTCCCTCCCTCTCTCTCTCTCTCTCTCTCTCTCTCTCTCTCTCTCTCCTCCCTCCCTCCTCTCTGTCTCTATCTATGTCTTTGTATTTATCTCTATCTTTTTCTCTATCTCTATCTCTATCTCTGTCTCTGTCTTTGTCTCTATCTATCTCTATCTCTATCTCTCTCTCTATCCCTCCCACCTTACCTAGATAAGTCCCTCTCACTTTTAGGTCTCTCCCTAAGGCACCCTACCTACATAACTAGATAACTCTCTCTCTCCCTCTCACTCCGGTCTCTCCCTCCCACCCCTCTCCTGTCTAAGGTATCATTCTCTCTCACTCCCTCTATCTCTCTCCAACTCCCACTCTTTGTCTTTGTCTCTGTCTCTATCTATGTCTATGTTTCTCTGTCTCTTTCTTTGTCTTTGTCTTAATCTCTATCTTTGTCTTTGTTTGTATCTTTATCCTTGTCTCTATCTTTTTCTTTGTCTTTATCTTTGTCTTTGTCTCTATCTATGTCTTTGTCTCTATCTTTATCTTTGTCTCTATCTTCATCTTTGTCTCTCACACTCCCTCTCTCTACCTATCTCTCAAGTCTCTCTCTGCCTCCCCCTCTCTCTTAGGTATTTCCCTTTGGAACCCTACCTAGGTAACTTTCTCTCTCACTCCCTTTCTCCCTATCTTGTAGGTCTCTCCCTCCCACCCCCACCCTCTCTCCCACCTCCTTTCCCTCTTTTAGGTCTCATTCTCTCTCTCACTACCTATATCTCTCCCCCACTCCCACTTTCTCTCTCTCTCACTCCATTTATCACTCTCCCTCTACATCTCTCTCCCTATCTATTAGGTCTCTCCCTCCTAGCCCTCATCTCTCTCTCAAGTCTCTCCCTATGGTTCCCTACCTAGGTAACTCTCTCTCTCTCTCAATATCTCTATCCCTCCCACCCTACCTAGATCAGTCCCTCTCACTCCAACCCCCTCTCTCCCATTCACTTTCTCTCTCCCTCTCTCTCATGTCTCTCCCTTCTACCCCCTCTCTCTCAAGTCTCTCCCTAAATTACACTACCTACATAACAAGATAACTCTCTCTCTCCATCCCACCCCCTCTCCCTCTCCCAGGTCTCATTCTCTCTCTCACTCCCTCTATCCCTCTCTCTCTCATTCTCTCTCTCTCTCTCACTCACTCTATCTCTCTCCCACTCCCTCTCTCTCTCACACATTCTCTCTCTCTCACTCACTCTCTTTCCCTCCCACCCCCCTCTCTCTTAATGTGTAGCACCCTACCTAGATAACTCTCTATCTCTCTATCTCTATCTTTGTCTGTCTGTCTGTCTATCTGCTTGTCTGTCTATCTGTCTATCTGTCTCTCCCTCCCTCCATCCCTCCCTCTGTCCCTCTTTTCTCTCTATCCCTCCCAACCTACCTAGATAAGTCCCTCTCACTCCAACCCCCTCTCTCCCACTCCCTCTCCCTCCCACACCCTCTCCCTCTTTTAGGTCTCTCTCCAAGCCCCTCTCTCCCACTCCCCCCCTCTCTCTCTCCCTCTCTCTCAGGTCTTGTTGTGACCTTTTCACACATCACCCCATTCAATATGGGGACCCCTAATTTTTGCTCCTTTTTGGTCTTTTGGCTTTGGTTTTGTCTCTCTCCCTCTCTTTTCTGCTATTTGCTTTCGGGGGACGTTCCTGTCATTGAGTTTAAACATGAGTTTGGCCAAGTCTGGAAATTAGGGTTTTGAGTCTTCCTGGTCAGTTTGAGGTCGAACGAAGTGAATAAATTGAAAATTGAGCTTAACATTGTTGTCTGTGTGCTTCCAGCAGGCTCTCAGCAAGTTTTCATCAGATTCTGAGGTACTTACTATTTTTAGTAAGTGTGAAATTACAAGCAATTCGTCAGCATTTTTGAGATTCTGAAAGTCACCCTACATTCAGAACACATCAGGCTACTCGCGTGCAAAATTTGAGAAAAAATAGACAACTTTCTATTTTTAGCAGTCCGCCTTCTGGGACAAATTTCATGGCTTAGACGCAGAGTTTTTCTCTCCATGTCTGCATTTTCCTTCTGGGTTTTTGAGACCTTCGCAACGATGTGACATGCAAAACGAGATAGTGACTTTCAGAGTTCAGCCTTCAGAGGCTATTTTTAGGGTTTGCATGTCAGGGTTTCTTTTGCATGTCGAGTGATTCTTTATGGGTTTTTTGAGACCTACGTAGTGGTATGACATGCAAATGAAGATAATCACTTAGTAAGGAACTTACTATTTTTAGCAGGTATGTCCCGGTAGTTGCTTCCTAGCAGTTCAGAATCACAAGTTGATCGCAGTGCCACAGAAACGAGAGCAAACAGAGACCATTTGATACGCATGCAGAGAAAATTAGGGTTTCCAACTTCAGAGCCTGAAAAGAGGGGTAAAAGGTCAGAATTTTTGAAAACCGGTGTAAACCACCGTGATCAGCATCCTTCAGGCTATCTGCTGGTAAAATTTCAAGTCAAACAGAACACTTACTATTTATAGTAAGTCAATTTGGAAACAGGCTAAAAATAGCAAGTCAGGCACATGCGTTGATGTCGACAGGAAGGTCACGTGGTGAGGAGCGCCTCATTCAAATTTCAAGTCAATCAGAGCAGTGGAGCTATTAGAAACGAGCAATTACTATTTATAGTAAATCATCCTCAAAAATGGGCTAAAGTAGTAGGTTGACTAAAAATGGCAGTGTCGACAGGACAACAAGGTCATGAGGAAGCGGTGTTTAAAATTACAAATCAATCCGAGCTTCAAAAGTATGAAAATCATGAGACTTACTATTTATAGTAAGGCATGGGAGGCTGGCAGAGGAAGGTAAAAAAATGTCTAGGTCTAAGTTTCATCCTGTAGCCTACTTCAAATGCGCCCTCATCCAGTTGGCAAGTGATAAAATTTTTATAAGTGATGAAGGTATCCTGCTCATGCCCCCATATGCGCCCAACTTGCCTGGTTAATGTGAAGAAAATATTCTAAGTTGAAATTTCATCCACCTCCCCATGCCAAATGCGCCCAAGATGAAATAAGTTGGTGAAAATATTCTAAGGCATTGTTTCATCCTTCAGCCATGGCAAAATGCGCCCACTCTAGGAAGGTGCTCTAAAATTTTCTAAGTCATGAGGATATCCTCCACCCCCTTTGAAATGCGCCAAGTTTAAGAATAAGTCAAAGGTGGTCAAGGTGTGGTAAGTTTTCATCCTCCATCACCTAGCAAATGCGCCCAACCACTAGCATGTTCAAATGCGACCATGTTTGAGAGGCATGCAACAAAAGTCAAGGAGAGTCAAAGTTTTCTATCCTCCACCATGCCCAAAATGCGCCCTCACAAGAGACATGGAAATATTTTTCTAAGTTTAAAAACTTTCATCCTCCTCCTAGGCCTAAATGTGCCCAAAAGAGGGCATGTGAGGACAAAAACATGGGAGATGAAAGGTCACTTGTTGGTGGCGTTTGAAAATTTTCATTCTCCTCTACATGAGAAATGCGCCCAAGTGCATGAAGTATGAAATGAAATTACTAAAGGTGTTGGAGGGGTAAAATAAAGTGTTGCTAGTGATGGATGAATATTGCTAGGCATGGTTAATATTCCCCTTGAAGTGAGGTATGCGCCTAAGGTAAAGTGTTTAGGGTGGAGATAATATGCTAGGTGTTGAAAGTTAAAATGTCCTCCTCAAACATAAAATGCACCCAGAGGGAGATTAAAGAGTAAGCTATGTGTTGGATTTTCTTTTTTAACAAGGTGTCCTTCATGAAGTCTAATATGCGCCCAAGTTGATGAATAAAATAGAATATGTTAAGTGTGATGCACTTTCAAGAAATATTTTCTAAGAGAAGTTGATGAAATTTTCTCCCCACTGGCAATGATGAGCAAGATCAAATAAAATTTTCTAAGGAAAATTCCCAAAATGCCGAGTGACTCAAAAATTTTCTAGGGCACAAATATTTTCTTCCTTAGAAAATATGCCTGGACATGAAGGTGATGAAGTTTTTCTTGAAGCACGAGCAGGATTGCCAGTGATGAAGTCAGAAGATGTTGGTAGTGCATGAACAATAAAAATTTTCCAAGTCAGAGCAAAGAAATACTTCAAGATCGAAGAAAAAGAATAAATTTGATGAAAGAATATTTTCTAAGGTTCAAAATTCAAAAAAATTAAATGAACCCGTTCGTTGGGTACCCATGGATTCGAAGCGTTCTGGAGAAAATTCTCTTCTGGGTATTGAAGATCTTCAATAGGGAATGAATTTTAAAGTCTTCTGTGCTTCGCTGCGGCCTTCAGGATTAAGATTTTTTATGGGCACTAGATTGATGAATTTTCCTAATGGAAATTTGAAAATTTTCTAAGGCAAAATGAAGAAAATGTGTTTCGAAGGTGAAATTCTCCAGACAATGAATTTGAAAGGAACTGCCTAGGTGAATTTGCTCAAATTCTTTGTGAAGATGGTCTTCTTGAGCCAGAGATGAATAAAATCAAAGTTGTCAGAGCTCCAGCAGGGGCATTGAATTTCTTGAAGATGCAGTTGAAGTTAATATTGTCAAAAGGATGATACGCCCTGGAAGATGGGTTGAAAATTTGGCTAAGGCATGAGGAATCATGAAGAAAGAAGAAGTTGGCTAGTGGAGGCAATGAACGTGAGAATCTTGGTAAGTAAGTTGAATTTATATTATGAAATGTTCTAATACCCTTCTCCTTGCTTGTTTTGCAGGAGGAACGTCGAGGCCAAGAGTTGATGATTCAAGTGATCCAAGATGATATTTCCACTTCGAAGGAAGAAAAGTTGCAAGGAAATGGCTAAGTGTTGAGGCTCAAGTAACAAAGAAGAAAAATTTTCAAAATTCAAGATGAAAAAAAGAAAGAATGGAAGCTCGAGCAAAGTTGAGGAACAACGTCAAGAAGAAGATCAAGGGTAGTGTGAACGCGTTTCAAATTTGGAATCTTCTAGAAGGATGGTGGACATTTATGGCTCATTTATTGCCCCACTTTCCATTATGGCGGTTTTTACGGCAAATCTTGTTTAGGGCTGAGGTGGCACAATCTGGGCCATCCAGCCAATTGTAATCTGAGCAGTCCGTTGGACCTGGCCAAGTATAAAAGGGGGAGTCCCCCTCATTTGTACCTCATTAGATTTAGAAGTAGAAGCAGAGCTTAGAGGAGTAGAGAGAAGTTGATAGAGTAGAAAGTAAAGTAGTGTAGATTGAAAAGGAAGGAAAGTCTTCCCTTTGGATACTTTGTAAGAAGTTGTCATGTATGCTTTCATATTAAAAGAATTTTTATTGATGGTGATTCCTTCTTTGTTATGAATAGTTGTTGAGGCTTCTTCGTCCTTCCAATTCACGTAGCATCTTGAAGTAGCATAAAGTAAAGTAGATTTCATTTCATGCAAGTACTTAGCAATTGTGGAATGTGGTGCTCGATTTGAACAAGACTTCGTTCGTCCATACCACTAGCGGGCTCGCTGACGGTGGGTTCGCCTTGCGTGGTCAACTGGAACTTTGTGAAGCTTAATTTTGATTATGGTTTATATGTTGGCATGTGTTGTTGTGATGGTGTCTTCATGCTAAATCGTGATCTGAACATCTTGAGTCATTCCTCTAAAGATTGCACCAGTTTCGCGGAAGCTGTCCGAAGTGAGGCAAAACGGAGCTTGGTTGAAGTCTGTGAGAATTGATCGCCGTGTCCCACGCTTTAGAGTAGACTAGAACACTCTTATCCCTACACTCTTTTAAATTTAGTTCATTTCTGGCTAGAATTAGGAAACTTGTGCTCACCTGCCAAATCATTTGAAATACACGAAAGCCCTTAGTCTACTGTCTGTTGTTAGCTGTTGAACAATTGTGTAAGTCCCCTTGAAATACCAGCAATATCACATTGAGCCAACTAAGTCTATTCGCATTATCGAAACCTTGGAGTTGAAAGCATGAACTCACTCGCAATCTTAGCATGCTGAATACTTTGTTCAAGAGAGGATAGAGTATCTGTTGGGAAACTTTATTCTGTGTTGGTGCAGTCTCAAAAACCTCGTCAACAGAATTGGCGCTAGAAGGAGGGAAATTAACAGCTACAACATACCGTTGTGTTGAAGTAGAAGGGTTTGAAATACAAAAGGTTCTGTTGGAGAAAATTATCATAAGTCATGTTGGTGTTGAACAATCCTGCACAGAAGTAGCTACATCCTGGATTGTATCAGTTCATTTTCGCTAGACAAGTTGAAGAGAATCTTGAGATCTACGCCCAGTTCATCTAAAGATTTTGTGGAGTTAGAGTTACCTACAAGATCAAGGAGGAAGAAAGAAGTTCATTCAAGCAAAGAAGTCAAGTCAAGTGAAATTTTTTTATCAAATGAAGAAGTTCAGTCAAGCGAAGCAAGCAAAGAAGGGATTTCTAGTCTATTCAAAACTCCACCAAGTACTTCAAGGTTTGCTCCAGCAAGATCAATCCAAGTTACTACACCAGCAATTATTTAGCAACAACCAGTTCAAGTCACTACACCTCGACAACAAGTGATTGTGTATCAAAGGCGACAACCAATTCAAGCAATGGCTCAACCAAGAGGTCAGCAAGGAGGTCAACCTGCTCCAAATGGTGCTACATGGTTGGTTACCAACCCATCTCTGCTAGAGTTTCAAGACTACCATGAGATGCCAAAGAATCCTGAAATTTTTTATACTAAGTTCATTGCCAATGATGTTAACTACACGGCCGAGGACCATATCAAGATGTTTGAAGGTCACCTACGCAATAGGAAGATTGGGTATGCAGACATGGCTTGCCGCCTATTTCCATATTCTTTGGGAGAAGAGGCTCATTTTTGGTTCATTCACCTACCAGTAGGGTCTATAAGAACATGGGAGAAGATGAAGGAGGCCTTTATCAAAAAGTTTGGTGTACCAATCACCCCTGTAGAACTTTATCGTCAATTTGCAGAAGTGAGAAGACAAGACAAAGAGCCCATTCATGCATTCAACAATAGGTTCCAAAAGGCTCTTACTAGGTTACACACTCCTTATGTTGTTGTTGATGCTCGAGAAAGCTATTATTCTGCACTTGATCCTTTGACTGCAATGTTCGTGAGATCTCACCCCACTCCGGCGGACATGAATCAAGCTTACGCTAAGGCCATTGAAATAAGTCAAGGTTTAGGACAAAATATAACTAGACCCTTGTTATATACTGGTCTAGTCACAGTAAACAATCAAGTGCCAACATTTTGTTCAACATTGAATCAACAAGTTCCGGCATTAAATGCAATTCCACAGCTAGCTTATCAAGTTCAAGCACCATCAAGTCAGTTAGTTCTCCATCCTAGGATGCCTTTGTCCCAGATGCAAGTCACATAGCTTGTTTATCTCCAGAACATAGTGCCGCCAGTGAAAACTCCAGAGGAGAAAGATGAAATAAAAGATTTGATAGAACAAGTGAAGAGGCTGTCAACCGAGGTGACTCACCTAAAGAATCAAAATAATCATACGCAAACTATGCCACGAAATTATCAGGCACACCAAGGTGCTAACAGAGGATATCAAAATAATCCTCCAAGTCATCAGGATACCCATCAAGGATATAGTCATGAAAATAGTCATGGGTATAGAAATAACAATCAAGGATTTCATAAGAGGTCTTGGAATACAGGGCCCAACAACGGAGGTGTCCCGTCACCATTGGACAATCTACCACCTCCTGAAAACCGTCCTGCAGATAAAATTTATATGGCTGAAACTGCCTCATTAGGATGGGGTAGGTTACATAACATGAACCAGCACTCTAAACTTCAGTGTCATGAATTCCAAGTTGTGGCTGGTATTCTCAAGAGTGAAGGAAGGAATACAGAGGCCACAGATAACCCTCCAATTACGGGATATGAATTAGTCCCAGCACCCAGATATGATCAAGCATTGATAATAGAAGACTACAATTTTCCGCCTGAGTTTCAGAGTTACACGCCCCCATCAATTAATCATCAATTTCCATTAGCTTCAGCAAACGCTCCCGTGGGGATGCCAGAGTTTCAAATACCGTCAGAAGTTCATGCCATGTATGCATCACCAAAAGAGCCTCTTCATAGAGATGGTTATATTTTTCCACCTCTCAACAACAGCGTCTTGGTAGAAGGAAGAAGGGAGGTACAAGCTCTTCAGACTACTAGAGGTGAAGCTCCTAAAGTGTATCAAAGGAATTACCACCAACAACGTGAACCTCTGACATCATCAGTACCTCCAAATAATTTTACAACTCCGCCACATCCCAACGCAAGTAATAATCTAGGTCCACCAAGAGATTCTCCAAAGTACAGGCAGAAGAATACAACGCAAGGCAGAGGAGGACAACAAGTTATTCAGCAGCTAGTTCATCAAGCTGAGCAAAGGCAAAAGGAGAGTCTTCCTAGAGAGGACGTGAAAAGACTTGGCTCTTATGTACTAGAAGAATTTAAAAGGATGAAGGTTAGTCTCCCACTACATGAGCTAATGAAGATTTCAGAAGTCAGAGATAAAATTCTGGGAAGTGTGTATGAAACGCCCGTTGTAAGGAGTACACCCCAAGAAGCGTCCAATTCATCAAGAAATCCTTTTGTTGTCACACAACCCCATCCAACGCAGGACATGAATATGGTAGAAGAAGTGCCTCACGCACCATTTGACACTTGGGAAGCTCTGCATCAGCCTCAAAACTTCATAGGTATGGTACAAGGTTCTTCAAACGCTCCTAAAAAGTCATGGATTGAAGATAAGAAGAAAGTTAGGTTCAATATTCCTGCGGAGCAGGAGCAAAAATAAGAGCAAACACAGAACCCAAAAGAGGTTGTTCGAGACAATCAATTTCAATCAAGTAGCAAAGATGAAAAGAAGAATTCCTCAACAAATGAAAAGAAAAAGCCAGTAGTATTTTATCAGGGGAGGGGTGAGCTAGCCCCATTTCTGGTTTCAGTTAGAATTTTTGGGAAATTGTTGCATAATTGTTTAATTGATTCCGGTGCATCAAGTAATGTCATGCCTTTGAAGGTATGTCAGGCATTAGGTATAATTACGCTCAAGACCAACAAGAAGGTGACTCAGTTGGATAAGACTAAAGTTCCAGTTGTAGGAGAATTGAATAGCATCCATATGCAGTTGGAAGCGGATCCTAGAATTTAGAGTCGCATTGACATATCAGTTGTAGATATCCCTGATGGTTATGGTATGTTGTTGAGTAGAGATTGGTCCAGACAATTGAATGGATACATTGCGACTGACTTCTCCCACATGTGGTTGCCTTGGAGAGGAGTTCCAAATCAGATAAAAATTGAAAGTACACCACGGCTCAAATTAATGATCACAGAATGTGGTGAAAATAGTGATGTTTTGTTCATAGAAACTGATTTGGGTTCATATAGACCCGTCAAGAAGGAAGTCCTTTTGCTGCAGGGCTCGAAAGAAGAAAATCTTTTAGAAGATACGCCTGCCTCCACTAAAGTATTGATTGAAAACGACTCAAGTGAGAAGGGGAGTGAAAGGATGTCCAGAGATTTTGTGTTAAAGGGTGTAAAGCAAGATGCAGAAAGTGCCCCCATCAAAGACTTATCGTTACCTATTCCCGAAGCTTTCCATTCAGAGAGCACAGGTGCCATGAGTAAGATCTCCTTGGAGCAAGTTCCAAAGATGGCTCCACAAGTCACTTTAGAGGAAGAATGTGAAGAAGGGGAGAGGACCAGATTCAAATAAGGCTATTGACGCACTTGGAGGGGAAAGGAGATGAAGCTCTGGAAAGTTTGATTGAGCATCAAAGAGTTATGAATGGATGGATCGACAAATCATGGTTGGACCCTTGTCAAAATTCTGAGATCCTAGGAAATGATGCATTTAGGTTACGAACAAGAACAGGAGAGGATATCCCGTTGCCAAACAATGGGAAATTCTCCAAGCATTATTTCCAACCCTAGGTTCTCTTCGAGAGCCTATCTTGTAGCATAGGTAGATTAGGTTTTTCTTTCCCGTTTGTTTCCTTTCCCCTTTGCTTTCCTGTTTTGTCTTGTTTTGGTTTTGGTTTGTTGCCCTTTGGATTTTTGGTTTGGCATTCTTCCCTTGAGTTGTCCACTCAAGTGGTTTTGGTTTGGAATGGGCAAGGATTTTGGGGTTTCCCATTGTGACGGGGGTGATGATGGCTTTAATTCTCACAACATGGTTTCTTTCCGCTGGAATTTGCATAAATTTTTGAAAAGGACTAAGGTTGTTTTCCTCTTGTCATCATCCAGCTAGCGATTGAACTCATCCCGGGAGGTTAACCCATTAATGGGTCTTAACACACGAGTCTAAAGATCCTACCTATCTCCATGCTGAGTCATTTTGGTTTCGTGGGAAAGGTCTTAGCAGGTGAAAATCTTACATCTTGCTTCAGTGCCACTACAATTCTCAAACCCATTGGAGGCTTCATTGCCTGCCAGCCAATCAAGGAATTGACAAAGAAATCAAATGAAGAAAGAAAATGCACCTAAAAGAAGTATCTAAAAAACAAGAAATGAGAAACTGAAAAATGAAAAAGATATTATGAAATATTGGTTTTGGGAATATGCGAGTAACTCCACCGGGGCTATGGACGCCCAGCCGACAGTGGAGAAATATTCGTGAGAATTGTAGCAACAACCTCGTCGGGGCTATGGACGCCTGACTGGCAGCGGGGCAATGTCCAGGATGCTATTGAAGTTAAGATATTTATATAACTTGCTGCGGCCGATTCCGGAAGTCGAGATGGTTTAGAGATTGAACAAATGCACACACTCATAGGGTCTTAGATGAAAGTGTTCAGATCCAATATCGGATTCATCTCCCTTTTTGAGTAGGTGTCCTTTGTATGATGGTTTGAGGAAGATTAATCAAGGTTCAATTCTTAAAGTGTTTTTCAACACTTTCCTGTGGGGATGCCAGATGTTGTGACCTTTTCACACATCGCCCCATTCAAGATGGGGACCCCTAATTTTTGCTCCTTTCTGGTCTTTTGGCTTTGGTTTTGTCTCTCTCCCTCTCTTTTCTGCTATTTGCTTTCGGGGGACGTTCCTGTCATTGAGTTTAAACATGAGTTTGGCCATGTCTGGAAATTAGGGTTTTGAGTCTTCCTGGTCAGTTTGAGGTCGAACGAAGTGAATAAATTGAAAATTAAGCTTAACATTGTTGTCAATGTGCTTCCAGCAGGCTCTCAGCAAGTTTTCATCAGATTCTGAGGTACTTACTATTTTTAGTAAGTGTGAAATTACAGGCAATTCATTAGCATTTTTGAGATTCCGACAGTCACACTGCATTTAGAACACATCAGGCTACTCGCGTGCAAAATTTTAGCAAAAATAGACAACTTTCTATTTTTGGCAGTCCGCCTTCTGGGACAAATTCCAGGGATTAGACGCAGAGTTTTTCTCTGCATGTCTGCATTTTCCTTCTGGGTTTTTCGAGACCTTCACAATGATGTGACATGCAAAGCGAGATAGTGACTTTCAGAGTTCAGCCTTCTGAGACTATTTTTAGGGTTTGCATGTCAGGGTTTCTTTTGCATGTCGAGTGATTCTTTATGGGTTTTTCGAGACCTACGCAGTGGTATGACATGCAAATGAAGATAATCACTTAGTAAGGAACTTACTATTTTTAGCATGTATGTCTTGGCAGCCGCTTCCCAGCAGTTCAGAATCACAAGCTGATCGCAGTGCCATAGAAAGGAGAGAAAATAGAGACCATTTGATACGCATGCAGAGCAAATTAGGGTTTCCAACTTCAGAGCCTGAAAAGAGGGGTAAAAGGTCAGAATTTTTGAAAATCGGTGTAAACCACTACGATCAGCATCCTTCAGGCTATCTGCTGGTAAAATTTCAAGTCAAACGGAACACTTACTATTTATAGTAAGTCAATTTGGAAACAGGCTAAAAATAGCAAGTCAGGCACATGCGTTGATGTCGATAGGAAAGTCACGTGGTGAGGAGTGCATCATTCAAATTTCAAGTCAATCGGAGCAGTGGAGCTATCAGAAACGAGCAATTACTATTTATAGTAAATCATCCTCAAAAATGGGCTAAAAGTATGCAGGTTGACTAAAAATGGCAGTGTCGACAGGACAACAAGGTCATGAGGAAGCGGTTTTTAAAATTACAAATCAATCCAAGCTTCAAAAGTATGAAAATCATGAGAATTACTATTTATAGTAAGGCATGGGAGGCTGGTAGAGGAAGGTAAAAAAATGTCTAGGTCTGAGTTTCATCCTGTAGCCTACTTCAAATGTGCCCTCATCCAGTTGGCAAGTGGTAAAAAATTTATAAGTGATGAAGGTATCCTGCTCATGCCTCCATATGCGCCCAACTTGCCTGGTGAATGTGAAGCAAATAATCTAAGTTGAAATTTCATCCACCTCCCCATGCCAAATGCACCCAAGATGAAATAAGTTGGTGAAAATATTCTAAGGCATTGTTTCATCCTTTAGCCATGGCAAAATGTGCCCACTCTAGGAAGGTGCTCTAAAATTTTCTAAGTCATGAGGATATCCTCCACCCCCTTTGAAATGCGCCAAGTTTAAGAATAAGTCAAATGTGGTCAAGGTGTGGTAAGTTTTCATCCTCCATCACCTAGCAAATGCGCCCAGCCACTAGCATGTTCAAATGTGCCCATGTTTGAGAGGCATGCAACAAAAGTCAAGGAGAGTCAAAGTTTTCTATCCTCCACCATGCCCAAAATGCGCCCTCACAAGAGACATGGAAATTTTTTTCTAAGTTTAAAAACTTTCATCCTCCTCCTACGCCTAAATGCGCCCAAAAGAGGGCATGTGAGGACAAAGACATGGGAGATGAGAGGTCACTTGTTGGTGGCGTTTGAAATTTTTCATTCTCCTCTACATGAGAAATGTGCCCAAGTGCATGAAGTATGAAATGAAATTACTAAAGGCGTTGGAGGGGTAAAATAAATTGTTGCTAGTGATGGATGAATATTGCTAGGCATGGTTAATATTCCCCTTGAAGTGAGGTATGTGCCTAAGGTAAAGTGTTGAGGGTGGAGATAATATGCTAGGCGTTGAAAGTTAAAATGTCCTCCTCAAACATAAAATGCACCTAGAGGGAGATTAAAGAGTAAGCTAGGCGTTGGATTTTCTTTTTTAACAAGGTGTCCATGAAGTCTAATATGCACCCAAGTTGATGAATAAAATAGAATATGTTAAGTGTGATGTGGTTTCAAGAAATATTTTCTAAGAGAAGTTGATGAAATTTTCTTGCCACTGGCAACGATGAGCAAGATCAAATAAAATTTTCTAAGGCAAATTCCCAAAATGCCAAGTGACTCAAAAATTTTCTAGGGCACAAATATTTTCTTCCTTAGAAAATATGCTTGGACATGAAGGTGATGAAGTTTTTCTTGAAGCACAAGCAGGATTGCCAGTGATGAAGTCAGAAGATGTTGGCAGTGCATGAACAATAAAATTTTTCCAAGTCAGAGCAAAGAAATACTTCAAGATTGAAGAACAAGAATAAATTTGATGAAAGAATATTTTCTAAGGTTCGAAATTCAAAAAAATTAAATGAACCCGTTCGTTGGGTATCCATGGATTCGAAGCGTTCTGGAGAAAATTCTCTTATGGGTATTGAAGATCTTCAACAGGGAATGGATTTTAAAGTCTTTCGTGCTTCGCTGCGGCCTTCAGGATTAATATTTTTGATGGGCACTGGATTGATGAATTTTCCTAAGGGAAATTTGAAAATTTTCTAAGGGAAAATGAAGAAAATGTGTTTTCAAGGTGAAATTCTCCAGACGATGAATTTGAAAGGAACTGCCTAGGTGAATTTGCTCAAATTCTTCGTGAAGATGGTCTTCTTGAGCCAGAGATGAATAAAATCAAAGTTGTCAGAGCTCCAGCAAGGGCATTGAATTTCTTGAAGATGCAGTTGAAGTTAATATTGTCAAAAGGATGATACGCCCTGGAAGATGGGTTGAAAATTTGGCTAAGGCATGAGCAATCATGAAGAAAGAAGAAGTTGGCTAGTGGAGGTGATGAACGTGAGAATCTTGGTAAGTAAGTTGAATTTATATTATGAAATGTTCTGATACCCTTCTCCTTGCTTGTTTTGTAGGAGGAACATTGAGGCCAAGCATTGATGATTCAAGTGATCCAAGATGATATTTCCACTTCGAAGGAAGAAAAGTTGCGAGGAAATGGCTAAGTGTTGAGGCTCAAGTAACAAAGAAGAAACGTTTTCAAAATTCAAGATGAAAAAAAAAAGAATGGAAGCTCGAGCAAAGTTGAGGAACACCGTCAAGAAGAAGATCAAGGGTAGTGTGAACGCGTTTCAAAATTGGAATCTTCTAGAAGGATGGTGGACATTTATGGCTCATTTATTACCCCACTTTCCATTATAACAGTTTTTAGGGCGAATCTTGTTTAGGGCTGAGGTGGCACAATCTGGGCCATCTAGCCAATTGTAATCTGAGCCGTTCGTTGGACTTGGCCAACTATAAAAGGGGGAGTCCCCCTCATTTGTACCTCATTAGATTTAGAAGTAGAAGCAGAGCTTAGAGGAGTAGAGAGAAGTTGATAGAGTAGAAAGTAAAGTAGTGTAGATTGAAAAGGAAGGAAAGTCTTCCCTTTGGATACTTTGTAAGAAGTTGTCATGTATGCTTTCATAATAAAAGAATTTTCATTGATGGTGATTCCTTGTTTGTTATGAATAGTTGTTGAGGCTTCTTCGTCCTTCCAATTCACGTAGAATCTTGAAGTAGCATAAAGTAAAGTAGATTTCATTTCATGCAAGTACTTAGCAATTGTGGAATGTGGTGCTCGATTTGAACAAGACTTCGTTCATCCATACCACTAGCAGGCTCGCTGACAGTGGGTTCGCCTTGTGTGGTCAACTGGAACTTTGTGAAGCTTAATTTCGATTATGGTTTATATGTTGGCATGCATCGTTGTGATGGTGTCTTCATGCTAAATCATGATCTGAACATCTTGAGTCATTCCTCTAAAGATTGCACCAGTTCCGCGGAAGCTGTCCGAAGTGAGGCAAAACGGAGCTTGGTTGAAGTTTATGAGAATTGATCGCCGTGTCCCATGCTTTAGAGTAGACTAGAACACTCTTATCCCTACACTCTTTTAAATTCAGTTCATTTCTGGCTAGAATTAGGAAACTTGTGCTCACCTGCCAAATCATTTGAATTACACAAAAGCCCTTAGTCTACTGTCTATTGTTAGCTGTCGAAGAATTGTGTAAGTCCCGTTGAAATACTAGCAATATCACATTGAGCCAACTGAGTTTATTCACATTATTGGAACCTTGGAGTTGAAAGCATGAACTCTCTTGCAATCTTAGCATGCTGAATACTTTGTTCAAGAGAGGATAGAGTATCTGTTGGGAAACTTTATTCTGTGTTGGTACGGTCTCAAAAACCACGTCAACAGGTCTCTTCCTCCCACCCCTATCCCTCTCTAAGGTCTCTCTCTCACTCCCTCTATCTCTCGCACATCCCTCTATCTCCTGCTCCATTTCTCTCTCCCTCTTTGTCACTCTCTCAAGTATCTCCCTCCTAGTCCCTCTCTCTCTAGTCTCTCCCTAAGGAACCATACTTACATAACTACATAACTCTCTCTCTCTCTATCTTTGTCTTTGTCTTTGTCTATCTATATTGTGTGTGTGTGAAATGTGCAAAGTTAGTATCAACACAAACCTTAATGAAATGATTTATATTCAAAGACTCAAAGCAAACAAGTTATTCTAATTTGCAAAAAACTAAATCTTTCAAGAACGTCTCATTTTCCTCTATTCTTAATTATTATTTTAACCTTTTTTCCCTCAAATTTATATGTACATAGAGGCTATTAGAATGACACTTAAGAAATGAGATTAGTATTCAATATGCAAACTAATTTAATGCCTACATGAAACTATATGCAAACAATGATGATGAATGCCATGATGAGTGGAGGAAGATGTTTATGATAGATAAACAAGTGGAGGTGGATGCTATGGTATTGAACTAGAATGATCTATATATGATACTCCATATGCTCAAATGCAAACTAAAGATGAAATAATCTAAAATTCAACTATGATGCAAGATGAGACATAAAATGCAAATATGAAGCAATATTTAAAGCTAAGATGTAAATGGAAAGAAAAACATGATGTAAAGACTAGCTATAAGACTCCAAAATGATCCAAGATCCAATGATAAAACCTGCATGATAACTCTACTTCAAATGTGGATCTCAAATACAATGCCCAAGGGTTGTATTTATAGTCTTTTCCAAGCATATAGTGAGGTGGTAGTAATCAACGGTCCAGATTCGAATAAGAAAAATGGATGGTTAAGATGAAGAGAATCAAGATGTTGTCCCCTTGAACAAAGAAAGCATGCCATTTGGATGGAAGATTCAAGTGCGAGAAGAGGAGACCATGTGCTTCCAAAATTGGCGGAAGAGTGGGAGGAAATGAGCCATGTGATTTTTAAAATGAGTTGAAGATAATTCCAATTAAAAAATAATTATTTATTTTCATGTGACCTTGGTGAGGTGGTACAAAAAGTTGTAGAAATGTGCTCTAATTCCTAATTGGATTTAGTGAAGATTAATTAAATAAAACAAGTGTAGGGAACCTTGTTTATTTAATTAATTTAGAAGAATATGTTTTAGATTTGGAGAATTAGAGAAGGGTGGACAATATAAATAAATTGAGATTTTATTTATATGTAGTTATAATATTAAACAAATATCTAGTGTTAAATTAATTAAAGGTGATGACCATTTTTAGGTGTATACATTTTTCCCCTCCTTGAAGTAATGTGTTTACACGTTGCTTCAAAGAAAAATTTGATACCAATGCTCAGAAAATTTTTCGATGCCCCAAACGATGCCCTAGACATTGCTTTTTAGGTACTAATGGATATATGCCCCTTCAGGAGATAAATCGGTGAATTTTGGAATTTTGATGATTTTTCAATGATTTGATGATTTTGCAATGATGTAGAAACTATGTATCTCTCAAAAACAAAGATTGTGCCTACTAGATTGATTAATTGATGCCTTATGTTACCTCCTTGTGTTTGATGTTTGATGATCACATTTAGCCAATTGATTTGATGATGTTGATGTGATAGTTGATGATTGACCTCATGATAGGTGAGGATCAATGATAGGATGATGATAATTGACCTCATGATAGGTGAGAATCAATGATAGATTGATGATGATTGTCCTCATGATAGGTGTGGATAAATGATAGTTTGATTGATTCATGATAGGTTAGATTGAATTGATTGATGAACATCATGATAGGTGAGGTTGATTTGATTGATGAACCTCATGATAGGAAAGGTTTATTTGATTGATGAACCTCATGATAGGCGAGATTGATTTGATTGATGAACCTCATGATAGGCGAGGTTGATTTGATTGATGAACCTCATGATATGTGAGGTTAATTTTATTGATGAACCTCATGATAGGCGAGGTTCATTTGATTGATTTGCTGATTTGCGATATGTTATGATCATAGGAGGATTTCCACATCTAGTGCAGGTGGATTTATATTTGATTGGGTGATGTGGTCTATCATCTTTGATTGATATGCCCCAGTATAGGATTGATTAATGTACTGATACTTGATGATATACACTGATTCAGTTGAGACATTATGATTTCTGTCATTTTTGTTGATGTATCTCTCCATGTTTGGATATCATTGTACACTTGATGTATGTTATGGATGCAAATGATGATACAAATAATGTGTTATGATTCTAGGATGCTTTATGAATGATATCCATATGATGTATGTGATGGATCCTATTATGCCAATGAAATGTGATGCATTTTATGTTTTTGTTCTTTTCTAATGCAAATAAATGATGCATTGAATAGATGAATGTATGATCACATGATGGTGCCTAGTTCTATTTTGTTATGATGTTTATATGATGATGATCGTAATGATTATGCAATGATGATTCTTATGTGATGATTTATGTGATGTATTCAATGATGATATGATAATGCATGATGGATGATTCTATATACTTTATGGATGATGTTTTATGCCATGTGAGATGGATTTGATTATGCAATAATGATATGTAATGAATTGTGATGTTCATATTGATTATGCATGGATGTAATGATAAGAAGATATATGGATTATGATTATGTGATGCAAATTATTATGAAGATGATTGTGTTCTAGCATCTTAAGCTTAACTGAGTGAATATGTCCAACTTCCAAGAGTTGTGGGAAGGTTGTCATTAGTTGATTCTTTGTTAAATTAAGCTTCACAAAACCTAACATATTTCCCAATTATTTTGGAAATCTAACGAGATTCACTCATTTAAGCTTAGTGGACAACTTTCTTAATGCAAATATATGAAATGATTTTGATTATGAAAATGAGATGCGATGCAAGTGTTTTTGTGTTTTCTAATGCAAATATTATGATGTGATGTATGGATGGATGAACGATGTTGTAATGTTTTCTAATGTATGCAACTAATATGCAATTAAATGAGAATGTTTTCTAATTCATGATAATGCAAGTGATGTGTAACTATATGAAAATGATATGTTTTTAGCAATGTCAAGTGTACTCAATCCATTAATGCAAGAGATATCATCATCATTGCAGCTTTGGGAATCCCATAAATACATATGCAAACTAACATGGATGTAATCTACTCTTAACCATACATCATCGAGGGGCTTCAAAGATATGATAACAAAAATAAAAGTACAACAATTGAAGATTTTTGTTTAATGTGATAAACCCATGATTCAAAAGAGCATCATCCTTTTGATTTGATTTTATCCTCAAATTTTTGATGTTTTTTGGATTTTTGGAATTTCCAATTTTTAGGTGTTTTCCAAGATTATGACCAAGAACCTAACCTAGAGACCTATCCTAGGGGTCTCGGGCGCTGATAAAAAATTAGCCTTCCCTATGTTATATACACAGAGACCATGTAGTTCGACTAGACGACTATGTTTCTTGACTTTTTTATTTTTTGGCCTATTTTTGGATTGTGATATGATATGGACATTTGATGCATTTCTATAGACACATAAAATATACCGATTGACATTGTGCATCTAATCCCGAGTACTAATATCGTTTCTTCCTGAATCATCCCTTGGTCTAACCATTTAATCAAATCTCCTTATCTGATTAACTCATCAATATTCCTCCCTTAATTAAATAAATTAGTTATTTAATTAAGTCTCTATTTCATTAATTAAATCAATCGATCTGATCTAATTATCCCTATTTAATTAAATAATTAACTTTATTTGATTACATCTCTAAAGTATATTCATTAAATTAAATAAATTAAAACCTTATTTAATTTAATCTAACACCATCTCTTTTAATTATATAAATCAAAATCCTTATTTAATTAATCTCTTATCATATTCATCTCTTATTTGATTTAAATAAATCCATGAATTTGAGTCAAATAGGTCACATCAGCTAATCTCCTATTAAATTAATTGACCCTTGATTAATTTAATTCTAAATCATGTCCCATCCTCTAGATTTTGCAAGTTGCACATGAAAATAGATTTAATTCATTTATTAAATCCCTATTTTCCTCACAAGGCATCTTTTGGAATATTCCCTCAAATTTGAATTCAAAAAATTCCAAGTCAACATGTACATCCAACAAGGCAATAACTTCATCTTACATGTCCTTTGCCTTGAGCCAAATGGCATTTATTGCATTTTCCCTTCCCTCTTACAAGTCATTTGAAAAAAATTGAAATTCAAAAATAAGCATTTATTGGCACAATTCTCAAATCTTGCACATCCTCCATCCATTCATAGATTGACAAGTGGCATCTTGCCATTGGATGAATGTTAGTCCCACATTGCTCAAATTTTTACATTCATCCATCTTGGCATTCTATAAATAAAGAGCTCATATCGTCATTTGATCATTCGCAAATTATGCAAAGCTATTATGCTAAAATATTTAGCCATTTCTATCCATCACCATTGAGTTCTTAGCTAGGGTTTTTTCAAATTTTGGCTTAGATGTCTCATCTTTCGTCAACAAAGTGGATCAATCATCATCAACATATCAAGCTTGCATCTTAGGAATTGGGAAAGGGCCAATTTTCACATCAAATTGGCACCAATTCCCCCATGGGATCATTTGTTTGCTATTCTAATTAGGATTGAATCTATATTTTCTTGTTTCATTGTGTTCTTCATTGCTTTCTTTCCCAATTTAAATTTTGTAAATGGATTTCATGGGGAATCCTTGTTCATGCTTGCAATTGATTAACTAATGTGTTTATTCATTATGTCTTGTAGGTATTTGTATTGGGGTTCATACAATTTCTGGTGGTGATTAATGTTCAATGTTGGGCTGCATTATGATCAATTTTTTGGGTTGTGTTGTACTACTACTACTTTTTTGTGGGTTAAAGCTCAAAGTTTATTTGCCCCTAGTGAGTTCAGGATTTTTCCCCCCAGTCTAGGGTGAGACATGACCGCAATCCTAGAATATGTACATGGTGATTTAAAAGGATAGGCAAATGGATGGCGAAAGTGAATGGTGAAAGCAAATGGTTGGCATGCTCAAATAGATGGAAAAGCTAACCTATCACAAATAGGCCTATTTCCAAGTTTTCACTACTTGTTTTTCTTGCACTTTTTTAGATTTTTTTATTTTTTGATCTTTTTAATTTTTTCTTTTTTTGTATTTTTCTTTTTTTGTATTTTTGTATTTTTCTATTCTTTTGTTATTGCCAAGATGCCTCTTTTCTATGTTTTCATCAATGAAACCATTTTTTCATAACATTTTCTAATGTTTTTGGTATTTTTTAGGATCTTTTTCTGATGCACTAGATGATTCAAGTGTAGAAATTTTTGAGATGCAGGCTATTTAGGGGTTCATCAAACAAATCCCCTTCTAGTGTAGACAACCGATATGCTCCTGATATGAAGACTAACACAATGACAAAGGTACCTAGCTAGTTTGGTTCAAATTTCCCTTTCTTCTCTCGATCTTGTTGATTGTGGGGGTTCTCTTTCAAGACTAAATCGCCAGCCTGAAATGTTCTAGGCTTGACTCTATGGTTGTAGCTTCTAGAAATTCTTTGTTGATATGCCTTCAGGTGATCCACTGCATGCTAATGATGGTCATCTAATAGTTCCAATTCTTGTAACCTAGACACTCTTTGATCCTCATCTGAAATGATCCCTTTTAGTGACACTCAGAGTGATGGCAGTTCAACCTCAATAGGTAGAATGGTTTATGAGCCATAGACTAGAGAATAGGGTGTAGCTCTCGTCAAGGTATGAATACTGGTTTTGTAAGCCCATAGAGTAGGGTTCAATTGCACATGCCAGTCATGTCTAGCATCGTTGATGGTTTTCTTTAAAATTTTCAAGATAGTCTTGTTCAAGGTTTCTACTTGGCCATTTCCTTGAGGATAATAAGGTGTAGAAAACCAATGCTAGATATGAAATTTCTTACAAATTTCTTCAACGTATTTATTTTTGAAAGGTCATCTATTGTTAGTGATGATGGACTGAGGGATGCCATATCTATAGATGATGTAGTTCAGGATGAAAGTCAAGATTTTTTTTCCTGTGATGGTGGTTAGAGGCACAACTTCAATCCACTTTGTAAAATACTCAGTGGCTGTGATAATGAACTTGTTTCCATTGGACGAAGATAAATAAATCTTTCCTACAAGGTCCAATTCCCACTGACAAAAGGGTCATGTTGATGCAAAAGGGTGAAGTTTTTGTGTTGGTGCATGGATGAGATTGCCATGAATCTGACACTTTTGGCATTTCTTGACAAACTAAAAAGAATCCTTCTCCATAGTTGGCCAATAATATCCCAGACGAAGGAGTTTCTTAGCTAGGGTTAAACCACTCAAATGACTGCCACAAACACCTTCATGTACTTCCTGTAAATCTATTTCAGACTCATCATGTTCTATACATTAGAGGATATTTTCTTCAAGACCTCGTTGATAAAGCACATCTGCAATAAGGGTGTGTCAGGTAGTTTGGTGAATGAAGTTTCATTTTTTATTTCAAGATAGGTTAGGAGGGAGGGTGTTATCTTTTAGGTATATATAGATTTTCTCATAGAGGGTAGTGTCAGCCTTAGCTAGATGGTAGATAACTTTAGATTCAGGGTTGTCATAAGATGGGTTGAATAGTTGTTCCACCATGAACTCATAACAGGCTCATTTTTTTGGAATTTGAAAGAGAGAAGCAATGGTTTCCATGGCATCAGTGGATTTGTTGTAATTTTGAGGAATGTGCTCAAATCTTATTTCCTAAAGTACTTTGTGAAGTCATCAACCATTCTTTTGTAGGGCATCAACTTGTCATCCTTTGTTTTATAGTCATCATTTACCTGGTTAATGACTAGTTGTGAATCCCCATAGACATGCAACTCTCTGATCTTCCACTCAACTGCTACTTTGATTCCAATGATCAAGGCTTCATATTCAACTATTTTGTTTGTGCAATGGAACATCAATCTATAAGATTTGGGAATGGTGTGTCCTTGTGGCGAGATAAATAAAATTATGGCTCCTAATCCATGTTGTGTATATGAACCATCAAAGTAGAAGACCCATTGTTGTGTGGATATTGTCAAGACATCAACATTTGGAAATTCAATGTTCATGGGATGATTGTCTTGTAATGGTACTTCAACTAACTGATCCGCAATTACTTTTCCTTTGATTTCCTTCCTATCAACATATTCGATGTCAAATTCACTTAGCATCATGACCCACTTGGCTAGTCTTCCAGTTAAATTAGCTTTGATTAGAAGGTATTTTAGTGGATCTATCTTGGCTATTAACTACATGGTATGGCTAAGCATGTACTGTCATAATTGTTGGGTAGCAAACACTACTGCCAAAAAATCCTTTTCAATGAAGGTGTAGTTAATCTCATAGCCATTTAAGGTTATGTTGATGTAATATATTTCCCTTTCTTTTCCTGTTGAATCCTCTTGTGCTAACAAGGCTCCCAATGATATTTCAGTTGTTCCTATGTACAATGAAAGTGTCTTTCCTTCTGCTAGTGGTATCAAGATAAGTGGACTCATTAGATATTGTTTCAATTGATTGAAGGATCCTTCAAATTTTTCATCCCATTGGAAAGATACATTCTTATGGAGTAGGTGGTTGAAAGGATGGGTCTTATCTGCTAGTTGTGTAATACATCTCCTGATAGATTGAAATCTTCCTTGCAAGGATCTAAGTTGGCTGATGTTTTTAGGAGGAGGAATCTCCATGATAGCTTTGACCTTTACAGGATCTACTTGAATTCCTTTAGCCAGCATAATGTACCCAAAAAGTTTAGCAGATGTTACACATAATACACATTTCTTGGGATTTAGTCTCACATTGAACTTCTCCAATCTAGTGAAGATTTAATCTAAGATCTTTAGGTGTCCTTCTCTAGTGTAGGATTTTTCCAACAGATCATCTACATGGACTTCCATAAAAGTGTGCATCATTTCATGAAATATGGTGGTCATTTCTCTCTAATATGTGGCTCAAACATTTTTCAACCTGAATGGCATGACATTCTAGCAGAAAGTGCCCCAAGGACATGTGAAGGTAGTTTTATCTTGATCATTAGGAGCAATTTTTATTTGATTATACCCTGAAAATCCATCCATAAGTGACATCATTTCATGTCTAGCAGTCAAGTCCACAATGATGTCAATATTAGGAAAGAGAAAATCATCTTTTGGGAAAGCTTTATTTAGATATCTAACATCTGTGTAAATTTTGATGCTTTTGTTTGGTTTGGAAACAGGTACGATGTTAGAAATCTACTCTGCATAGTCAATAGGTCTAATAAATACATCTAACAACTTCTTCAGTTTGACTTTGACCAAGAGGGCAATGTGGGGATGCATTTTCCTTAACTCTTTCTTGATTAGTTTTACTCCTGCTAGTAGTGACAAGTGGTGCATAATGAGTTCTAGATCAATCCCTGGCATATCAACATATGACCAAATAAAATTGATTTACCTTTCTATGAATAATTTGATGAAGTTCAGTTTTTCCTAATCTATCAAGGATTCTGCTAGATAGACATTCTTTACTATTTCTTCATTGATGATATTGATAGACTGGGTGGGTTCAACCAATACTTTAGATTGTTCCTAAAAGTGTTGAGGGAGTGTGTCAAACCTTCCATCCTTCAACACCTCAAAGAGGTTTTCACTGTTCGATACGCTCTTTATTTTTAACTTTTTCTAGATCTGATACTACCATTGAATGGTTTTCACTGTCCAATCTATTCCCTATATTATTCATTTTTCCACTAGAAAATTTGAAACTTTCCTAGTTGGAAGCTTCATTACGATGTTGAATGGTTGAATCTGTTTTGGGATTACAAGAACAAAGGACGTTGACAATGGTTTCATCATTTGAAAAGAGAGGGATATCAGATGGCTCAGTTTGATCCAAATCTATTAATTCAGGATGTATTAGGGGCAAGGAGTCATTGGATTGGCTAAAGTAAAATGCAATAAGAGTCCTGATGGTAATGTCTTTGGATTTTCCAATAGCGAAGTATATGTGTATAAGGTAACTCTCCTTTGAATTATCTATTTCACTCTAAGTCTGATCGTCTTCACTAGATTCATCAATGTGTAGTGATCCTATTTCAAGCGGTCTATTACCTAAACTTTGACCCTCCTCATGTATAGGTGTATACTTTTGGACCACATTAATTTCCTTATCATGGCAAGAATCTTTAGATAATGAATCCCACTCATACTCATTTGAATCAGTCTCATGAGCATCACTAGCTTGTAGTTATAGGATTCTTTCAACAACTTGTTGTCTGGTTTATTCTCTAGATTCTCCTATATACCTCAATCCTATTTTATCTTTGGCTTGCATTGTGATAGGTTGTATCAATTCTATGATTCCTTCTTTCCTTTTACCAATCGGACCTTTTCTCTCATATCCCATCTTTTCCATGATTGTCTTTCCTTTTCTATACTGCTCTATTTGTACACTTGAGGTGGATGCTTGTGATGATTCCTCATATTTGTACAACTAGTTTAAAACCTCCTTTTTTGAATCATCCATTAATGTGCTTACTCTTGCAAAGGTTCCATCAAACAGTGTGGTGGGTTGTGATGATTGTTGTCTTGATGTTGATGTCTATCCATATGACCTTGGAGAAGATGAAAGTTGTGACAAACATAAGGATTGCTGAAATGAGTGTTCCCCCATTCCCGTGTCTTTCAATTAGACCTTGGAAACTTGTTTTGATAAGGATTCAAGTTGGCTTTCTTGATTTTGTGGAGTAGGATTTGGTGTACTTTCTTTATTTGAGGGATTGGAATAACTGATATCCTTATCCTTTGATTGGACCTTTTTCTAAACCCACTTTGAGAAGGCATTTAGCTTTTTCCCATTAGTTGATAAACCCTAAGTTAGAGCTTCCCTGTTGTGTGGAACACAAGCATCTTGGGTTGTCTTAAGAGTGTTACAATATTGGGGGTTATTTGAGTCAGCTGCAATAGTGATTTCTTACCCATTGAATGGGAACTTCAAACATTGGTGATATGTGGATGACACTACTTGCATGTCATGAATCCAAGGTCTTCCCAAAAGTATGTTGTATGTTAC
This sequence comes from Sequoia sempervirens, assembly GCA_007258455.2. Lineage (NCBI taxonomy): Eukaryota > Viridiplantae > Streptophyta > Pinopsida > Cupressales > Cupressaceae > Sequoia > Sequoia sempervirens. The sequence goes on from VDFB02105785.1 coordinate 103,550,937, forward strand.
TCTTTGTCTAACACCTAGCATACTATATCTCTAACAATTGGTCCCACTTGAATAGATAGATCTATCAATCCTTATGAAGATCTCTCCTCGTCATCATATGCTTTTATTGTAATTTTCCTCCTAGGATCAATAGCATTTTTTGAATAGCCTATTGCACAAACAAGTTTCAAAGTACAAATATCCAAGCCAACTCCTCCATCTATTAGGACACATTTACCTAGGTCCCTTTGTCATTGTGTTAGTCTTTGGATCAGGAGCATATTGGTTGTCTACACCAGAAGGGGATTTGTTTGATGAACCCCTCAATAGCCTGCATCTCAAAAATTTCTACACTTGAATCATCTAGTGCATCAGAAAAAAATCCTAAAAAATACCAAAAACATCCGAAAATGTCATGAAAAAATGGTTTCCTTGATGAAAACCTAGAAAAGAGGCATCTTGGCAACAACAAAAAAATTAGAAAAAGAGAAAAATACAAAAAAAGAAAAATTAAAAAGATCAAAAAAATCTAAAAATCTAAAAAAGTACAATAAAAACAAGTAGTGAAAACTTGGCAATAGGTGCTATTTGTGATAGGTTAGCTTTTACATCTATTTGAGCATGTCAACCATTTTCTTTCACCATCCATTTTCCTATCCTTTGAAAGCACCACGTACATATTCTAGCATTGCGGTCATGTCTCACCCTAGACTGGGGGAAAAATCCTGAACTCATTGGGGGCAAATAAAATTTGAGCTTTTATCCACAGAAATGTAGTAGTAGTACAACACAACCCAAAACAATGATCATAATGTAGCCCAACATTAAACATCAATCACCATCAGAAATTGTGTAAACCCCAATCTGAATACCTACAAGACACAATGAATAAACACATTAGTTAATCAATTGCAAGCATGAACAAGGATTCCCCATGACATCCATTTACAAACTTCAAATTAGGAAAGAAAACAATGAAGAACACAATGAAACAAGAAAATATAGATTCAATCTAATTAGAATAGCAAACACATGATCCCATGGGGGAATTGGTGCCAATTTGATGTGAAAATTGGCCCTTTCCCAATTCCTAAGATGCAAGCTTGATATGTTGATGATGATTGATCCACTTTTTTGATAAACGATGAGAGCTCCAAGCCAAAATCTACAAAAAACCTAGCTAAGAACTCAATGGTGGTGATGGATAGAAATGGATAAATATTTTAGCATAATAACTTTGCATAATTTGTGGATGATCAAATGAGGATATGAGCTTTTTATTTATAGAGTGCCAAGATGGATGAATGTACAAATTTGAGCAATGTGGGACTAACATTCATCGAATGGCAAGATGCCACTTGTCAATCTATGAATGGATGGAGGATGTGCAAGATTTGAGAATTGTGCCATTAAATGCTTATTATTGAATTTCAAATCTATTGAAATGACTTGTAAGAGGGAAGGGAAAATACAATAAATGCCACTTGGCTCAAGGAAAAGGACATGTAAGATGAAGTTATTGCCTTGTTGGATGTACATGTTGAGTTGGAATTTTTTGAATTCAAATTTGAGGGAATATTCCAAAAGATGCCTTGTGAGGAAAATAAGGATTTAATAAATGAATTAAATCTATTTTCATGTGCAACTTGCAAAATCTAGAGGATGGGACATGATTTAGAATTAAATTAATCAAGAGTCAATTAATTTAATAGGAGATTAGCTGATGCGACCTATTTGACTCAAAATCATGGATTTATTTAAATCAAATAAGAGAGGAATATGATAAGAGATTAATTAAATAAAGATTTTGATTTATATAATTAAAGGAGATGGTGTTAGATTAAATTATATAAGATTTTACTTTATTTAGTTTACTGAAAAGAATTTAGAGATTTAATCAAATAAATTTAATTATTTAATTAAATAGGGACAATTAGATCAGATGGATCGATTTAATTAATGAAAGAGAGAGACTTAATTAAATAATTGATTTATTTAATTAAGGGAGGAATACTAATAAATTTAATTAGATAAGGAGATTTGATTAAATGGTTAGACCGAGGGATGATTCAGGAAGAAATGATGTTAGTAGTCAGGATTAGATGCACAATGTCAATCGGTATATTTTACGTGTCTACATAAATGCAGGAAACATCCATATCATACCAAAATCATAAAACAAGCCAAAAAATATAAAAAATTCAAGAAACATAATTGTCTAGTTGAACTACATGGTCTCTATGTATATAACATATGCAAGGATAATTTTTTATCACCCCCTGAGACCCCTAGGATAGGTGTTTAGGTTAGGTTCTTGGTCAAAATCTCAGAAAACACCTAAAAATTGGAAAATCAAAAAATCCAAAAAACATCAAAAAATTGAGGATAAAATCAAATCAAATGGATGATTCTCTTCTGAATCATGGGTTTATCACATTAAACACAAATGTTCAAATGTTGTACTTTGATTTTTGTTATCATATCTCTAGAGCCCCTCGATGATGTATGGTTAAGAGTAGATTGCATCCATGTTAGTTTGCATATGTATTTATGGGATTTCCAAAGTTGCAATGATGATGATATCTCTTGCATTAATGGATTGAGTACACTTGACATTGCCAAAAACATATCATTTTCATATAGTTACACATCACTTGCATTATCATCAATTAGAACAAATTCTCATTTAATTGCATAGCAGTTGCAGACATTAGAAAACATTACAACATCGTTCATCCATCCATACATCACATCATAATATCTACATTAGAAAACACAAAAGCACTTGCATCGCATCTCATTTGCATAATCAAAATCATTTCATATATTTGCATTAAGAAAGTGGTCCACTAAGCCTAAATGAGTGAGTCTCTTTAGATTTCCAAAATAATTGGGAAATATGTTAGGTTTTGTGAAGCTTAATTTAACAAAGAATCAACTAACAACAACCTTCCCACAACTCTTGGAAGTTGGATAGATTCACTCATTTAAGCTTAAGATGCTAGAACCCAATCATCTTCATAATCATTTGCATCACATAATCATAATCCATATATCTCCTTATCATTACATCCATACATAATCAATATGAACATCACAATTCATTACATATCATTATTGCATAATCAAATTCATCTCACATAGCATAAAACATCATCCATAAAGCATATAGAATCATCCATCATGAATTATCATATCATCATTGCATACATCACATAAATCATCACATAAGCATCATCATTGCATAAACATTATGATCATAATCATATAAACATCATAACAACATAGAACTAGGCACCATCATATGATCATGTTGAGCTAGGAGAGCTCCAAGGGTTGCTGCTGTTGTTGACATGTATAGAATCAATGGTTTTCTTGGGATTGGTGGCATTAAGACTAGTGGTTTCAGTAGATATTCTTTGATTTTGTTGAATGCCTCTTCACATTTGGTATCCCATTTGTATGCTACTCCCTTGTGGAGTAGGTGAGAGTATGGGTTCTGTTTGTCCACTAATTTTGCTATGAATCTTTGAATGGATTGGAGCCTGCCTTGGAGACCTCTCAGTTGCTTTAATTTTTTTGTTGCCTCCATCTTGAGGATTGCTTTTACCTTCGTTGGATCTACCTCAATACCCCTCATTGATACTATATATCCTAGCAATTTTCCTGATTGTATGCCAAATACACACTTCTTAGGGTTTAATTTGACCTTGTACTCCTCCAGCCTATCAAAGATGGCACTAAGGGTTTCTATGTGATCTTTTCTCTTTCTGGACTTGGATAAAATGTCATCAACATAGTCTTCGACCTTCTTATGAATCATGTCATGGCATATCAATGTCATGGCCCTTTGATATGTTGCTCATGTGTTCTTTAAGCCGAATGTCATCATGTTCCAACAATAGGTACCCCATGGACAAGTGAAATTTGTTTTATGTTGGTCCTCTTTAGCTATCATGATCTGATTATATCGTAAGAATCTGTCCATTACTGACAACATCCCATGTCCAGCTGCCATGTCCACTATCATGTCGATGTTGGGAAGTGGTAAGTCATCTTTTGGACATGCCTTATTCAAGTCTTTGAAGTCTATGCAGATTGTGATGTTCCCATCGGGTTTTGAAATAGGTACCAAGTTTGACACACATTCTAGATAATCTATCAGTCAAATGAATCCTGCATCTAGTAGATTGTTAGCTCCATTTTGACTAGTAAGGAAATCTAAGGGTGCATCTTTCAAAGCTTTTGTTTGACATGCTTTGCTTCTGGATATACCGCTAAGTGGTGAACTATAGTCTCTGGATCAAGTCCTGGCATGTCAGCATAACTCCATGTGAATTTTATTTGTCTTTCTCTTAGGAATGCTACTAGGAGCTCTTGCTCTTCTGATAGTAGTGATTCCATGTAGAATTTGATTTGGGGATTTTCCTTTGTTCCTAAGTTGACTGGATTACATTTTTCTGCCAGGACTACTGAATTTTCTTGATAAAGAGCTCTTAAAGGAAGATTGAATCCCCCATCCTCGGGTACCTTAGAGAGGTTTTCACCATTGGATGAATCCTTTCTTTTTGCTTTTTTCTAGTCAGAGAGTGCCACAGTGTGGTTTTCACTCAAGGACTTGGATATTATTCTTAATTTCTCACTTTTACGACTGAAGGATTCAATCATTTCCCCATAATAGGCATGTGTGTCTAACTCGATTATGAACCCTTCTTTGTGATCCCCATCTAGAATTTTACCCCTTAGTCCCATGAATTCTGAGAGTGCCTCATCATTTTTGAATGTATCAAGAACTGGTGGTCTTCGTTGGTCGTAGTCGATGAGTTGGGGATATACTAGGTGGATGTCATGATTTTGGTGGTCTAATTCAAAAGATAGGGTGCTAATCATGCAAAGAGTGGTATCCCCAAATAGCCTAGGTTAGTTGGGTGTGGGGTCCTCGTCATCACTCCTACAGACATCAATTATATCAAATGAAAAATTATCTATGACACGACCTGTAGATACGGGTAGGCGTAATTCTGTTGCGGTTAGCTGAGGAGGATTATTAACCCTTCTAACTAGTGGACTTTTGCCATGTATGGTTATACTCAGAGGGGTACATCCAAGGCCAAGATTTGTTATCGGTCGCGTCTTTTGCATGATAGGTATTATAAGCCCATTGTCATTTTGTCCCAGTCTTTGATTTCTGTCATAGCCCATTGCGAGCATCATTTGCAGACCCTTGCTTCTGTCATCCATTAGTAAGTTTGTGATTGGTCTTTCATCTTGATATAACATATGAGATGGATCTACCTCAATAACTTCTCATCCCATATCTCCCCAACTTGTGAATGTGGGATAGTTTTTAGGAGACATTTGGATGTGGAGGCTTCATTTATTTGCGGTCATCCCTGTGATCTAGGAGATTGTGGTAACTCTCCTACCACAAAAGCATTATTAGGGAGCTTATAGTTTCCACAACCATTATCTTGGATGATGACCTTGATGTCAGAGATGGTGGGGATTGCGGGAGTGGTGGGTATCTCTATCGCAGAAGTGGATGCAAGAGTGGCGAGATCGATGTATGGTGTGGATGGAATCTCATCATTTTTTGGTACTTGGGGGATTTTTTAATACTTTTCTTCAAGATTTTTGCAATAGGAGAATGGTTCAGGATCTCCATGGATGGTAACTTCTTGTCTGTTATGTGTAAATTTTACACATTGGTGGAAAGTTGATGCTACTGCTTTCATCGCATGAATCCATGGGCATCCTAGGAGGATGTTATATGGCAAGTTGAGGTCCAAAACCTGACAAGTGGTTTCCATGATGGTAGCCCCTACTTGAATAGGGAGTTTGATTGTGCCTTGAGACAATCTTTCTTGATCATCATATGCTCTTATTGTGATACCTTTTCCTTTGTTGATAGAATCTTCTAATATTTTCAATTGCTTGATGAGGCTGAGAGAACATATATTCAAGCCCGCACCTCCATCCATTAAGACCCTTTTGATTTTTCTCTTATGCACTATAGCTTCTAAGTGGAGTGCATGGTTGTGGGATGGTTGAGCAAGGAAATCTTGGTAAGAGAATGTGAGGATATTTGGCGTAATGATATTTCTGACCATAGCTTGGAATTTTTTTGCATCGAGATCTATGGGGATAGTGGATGAGGCCAATGCTTCTTCAAGAATTTTCTTATGGGTAGATGATATTTTTAGCAACTCCATGATGGAGATTTGAGTTAGAATTCTCTTGAGCTAATCTAGGACATTGTAGCCATTAGGGATGGATCTAGATGCAGGGACTCTGTTTGGCTGGGATGATCCTATGATGGTCACTTTTCTGCCTCTTGTGGTGACTCCACAATCTTCGGCATAGGCGCCCTTGATGGTGATGACCATGCATTTTTCATCTAGGGAGGCAACGACTGTTTCATACACATGATTTACATTTGAGTGGGTGCCTTTCCCTTTATTACCATGGTTAGGCATCAGATTTGTGTATATCTTAAGATCCTGGTTTCCTATTGGTTGTTCCAAATTTATAATTCTTTTATCGATGAGATCTTGAACTATGTTTTTTAGTCTCATGAAACTGTTCGTGGTATGGCTTTTGATTTTGTGGAGCTTGCAAAGTTGATTCTCATTATACCAAAGAGGTTTCACATCCGATTCTTCATAATTCTCAAAGGTAGGGGCCTTGATGAGTTTTTTCGTCTATCAATTTTTTCATGATGACTTCTAGTGGCTCCCCCAAAGCAGTGTATTTTTGCTTGGGATACATCTTGTTGTGTTGGGGTGGTCCCCTTTGATCATTGAGATTGTTGATTGTTGGATTTTGGTTTGGTTGTTGTGTTGCATGATGATTGTTTTGGTGTTGGATTTGGATTTTTGGTGCAGGTGTATTTTGGCAAGGGGCACTAATGACCACCTTGGCATCGATGACACCATCATTAGTGACGTTTTTGTTTCTTGCCCACATGCAAGGTTTATCGTTGTAATTGGGTGGTGGGTGGTTGTTTTGTTGTTCGGGGTATGAAGTTGACCCCGCGAGTTGAGTCATAAGGGCTCGTTCGATGCTAAGCACCTTGGAGATCAAGTGATCATATGTGGTGATGCCCTGAACCTTGAGATGAAATTCCAAGAGGCCGTCAAGGTTGGCTATGATGGTGCAAACTTCTTGTTCTTTGGGCATGGTCCACTTGCTTCGATTGGCCTTGGATCACCATCGTTGTAGGAATGAAGTGAAAGATTCACCCTTTCCTTGTTTTAGAGCTGAGAGTTCTTCTAGACTAACATCCATTGCAATGTTGCATGCATAGTTCTTAATAAATGCATCTATAATTTCTTGGAATGTCCTAATGCCTAAAGGTAGGCAAGAGAACCATTCCATAGCATGGCCTGCCAAACTCCTAGGAAATAGCCGCATCAGATAAGTATCGTCGTATGCAACTTCCATGCAATGAACCTGGAATTCCCTGATGTGATCTTTAGGGTTTCCCATCCCTCGATATTTGTCAAATTTGGGGATCTCAAATCCCTTAGGGAATGGTTTCATTATTAGGCTCCTATCAAATGGATAGGGACACAATTTTCTTGGCATTTTGGTTGTTTGCCCTGATTGAAGATCTAGCACTTGTTTCAAGAGCAACCTGATTTGTGTCGTTACGCCATTTTGTGGATTAGGGGGTGGGATGAAGGTGTTTTGAGGGTTTTCGATTGTGGGTTGGATGGGTGGGTTGGTTGGTTTGTTATTTGATGTGATGTGCACATTATGCTGAGCTAGGTATGCCTGCACTTTCTGCTGTATGAACAACGCTTATTGTTCTTGTTGTTGCTGCTCTAAGATTGCATGTTGTTGTGCTTGTTGTTGTTCCAACAATGCTTGTTGTTGAGCTGCTAGGTTTTCTTGTTGTTTTGCTTGTTGTTGTTCTGACAACACTTGTCATTGGGTTGCTAATTTAGCTACTTCTTGCTACTCTTGGTATTGTTTTAATGCTTGTTGATATGCTTGGAATTGTACTACTTATTGTTGTGCAAGAAGTTGTGCTCGATATTGGGCTTGTTGTGCTTGATATTGAGCTTGCACTTGAGCTTGAGCTTGGGCTTGGGCTTGTACTGATTATGCTCGTGTTTCTTGTTGTTGCAATAGAATTTGTTCTTGAGCATCCTTTTGTGCTTGCAATGCTTGCACGACTTGTGCAGCTTGAGCGACTTGTTTAGCAGCTAGGTGTACGAATTTTTTTTTGCACTTGTTGGAATCCCCTTTGAAAAGTAGCTTGCAATTCTGAGTTGTATTGGATTGATGTGGTGGAAGTTGGTGGTGGTGGGGGTGATGGTGGATTTGGAATGGCATTTGTGGTGAGCGATAATGTTGTGTTGGTGTTTTGAGTGATGGATGTTGTCGTTGATGTGGTTGGTCCTTGGGATACCATGCTTTGTGATGTTAGGGGGGTGGTTGATGGTGTTGTCATTGCTTGTGCATTTTTCGTTTGTTCTTGCAATGTCAATGACAAGTTTTGAGTGTTTGGCATAATGCTTTGATTGGTATTTGGGATGTTGTTTTGATTGATACTTGGTAAAGGGGGAAGCCCTAAGCCAAGGATTGGTGGGGATGATGATGGTAATGATGGAAGAGGTACAAATGTGAGGGGGGTGGGTCCTTGGGAAAATGTTGTGGTGCTAAAAATACCCCCAAGTCTGAACATGTCTCCTTCCTCTTGCGAATTTGTGAGGAGAGGTGTTTGAGGTGTTGCATAAAAAAATGATGATGTTGGATCATGATGGAAAGTGAGAGGAAAATTCTTGTGTAATGGATTTTGGGGTATTTTTTGTTCCAATATGGTGTTTGCATCCAAGTTTTGATAATTAACAAGGGGGTGTGTTTTGATAGCATTAGAAAATGTATTTCCCTTATTAACATTGGGTTGGGTTGGAGCAAAAGATGTTGTGATTTGAGGAATGTTTTGCATGATGCTTTGGGATGGGGGTGTAGATGAGATGGGAATGGTGGATGAGATTGGAGGAAAATATGTCTCCACTATGGTACTCACGTCAAAATCCAAAGGTAATTTGGCCCCTTTTTTTGCTAGTTCAAGCATGTACAATGAAGGGTTAAGCCTCATCATGATGTTGATGATTTTATGGTTTTCTGGATTTTGAAGCATTTCAGTCATTTCATCATGAGACATCCCAAAGGTTAGGTCTTCTTCCTAATTTCCTTCTTGTAGGTTTTGGGATGATGAGATGGTCAACGGATTGCTTGATTCAGCAGGATTCATTTCTACGTTTGTTTGGATTAGATCACTTGAAGCGGGTGTTTCTTTGTTGGCTTCCATGCTCTTCTTGTATTGAGATCTAGTTTGAACCATAAAACAAGGATCAATTTTCAAGAATATGGGAGATGGATCTCTTGATTTTTTGGATTGGTCTTTATTTTATGCCCAAAGTAAAAAGTTTTAGGATATCTTGAGGATCAAAAGGTGATATGATGATGATGCAAGGGATGGATGATGTGAATGTTTTAGTCTTTTGATAAATCTTGAAAGAAACGCTAGGATTTTGTGGCTTTCGGATATGTTTCAAATTTTTGATTTGATTTTTATTTTCTTTTTGGGATTGTCCTTGATTTTGATTGATTTTGTTTGTTTTTATTTTAAACAAAAGGACCCCAAGATGTTGGATGATTTATCTAAAGAGTAGATTTTCTCAAAGGATGATAATTTGAATGTGTGTAGGGAGAAGGATGCATCTACCCACACCTATTCAAACAAGATGATAGTTTAACCAGGCATAAGAAGAAGGATTCATCTACATATACTAAGCTAAACAAGATGATTTTGATAACTTTGACTAAGCATATGCAAAAGGATGCATCTACACATACCTAGCCAAAGGTGATTTTGATAAAGTTTTTCAAGGATGTTGTCCCAAGGATTTTGATGATTTTGATTTTTCCAAAAGGCCTAGCATTAAGGATGATTTCAAGATTTTCCAAAAGGTGATAGTGAGATGATGTTTGATGTTTGAAGGATGGGTGAAAAAATATTTTGATTTCCTTTGATCCTAAGATGAACCTAAAAAAGACACTTTGTTTGCCTAGACCTAGGTATTGAAGAGCATACAATGCTTCTATAGACCTTTGTAACCAAAGAATGATCCAATTTGAACATGCATTTTTTGGATTTTGAACCAAGGATTTTTGTTTTGGGATTTGAGCCTTTTGAGAATCGTGAGGCTTCAACACAAATGAAAGTTCATTTTTCTTAGCTTTGCTTAATGGCTTTATTTTACCACAAACACTTTCTTTGATTAGATTTTCCAAACTAAGTGTCCAATGTCTTGATTTCTTCGTATCCCACAAAGTATGTTATGTGGAATTTTGATGAACTCAAGGCAAGGGTTTACCTATTGTTTTACTTTAGTAGAAAAATTGATAAGTAATCTAATGTTTAGAAACCTCTAAGGATGTGAATCCCAAGGGAAAGCAATAAAATATGGATCGATTCAATTGTATTTGTCTTCAAAAGGGTTTGAAATTTTGGATGATGATGTTAAGTTTTTGTTTTCAAGGTGTTTTCATACAAGCAAAGTATTTTGAAACCAATTACAACCCTATGGATGTGTAAGACAATATTTTTTGGATTCCCACTTGGACAAGTCCAACTACGCTTATCTTTAGTGAATGGTTAGATGCTTGACCCCACTAGATCCCCTCCATGGCTCATTAACATCAATTGGGGCAGCCAAGCATCAACACCCATGAAAATACCATGGCATGCTTTCCATTTCTACTAAAAGACCGTAAAAGTGTGGGGTGGCTTTAGAATGACCATTCTTGCACCAACAAATAGATCAAAATATTTTGGCAATTTCTAGAACACGGGTTTTAATAAGGACTTTACGTTCATGGAAATTGACCCATATGACAAGAGTCCCCTTTCGGATCCATCTTGTTGGAATCAATCACGTGATATTGGCATTTAATCCAATATCCAAATTTATATCCTAGTTGGAAATAATCTTGGCTTTAGAGTGTTACTAGTTGAGTACTTCCCTTGGGTGAGTACTTTTTCCCCATGGAAGGCTCTCTAGGATAAACAAAAGTAAGTAGAAACAATATCTGTAACTCGATCAATCTTTGTTGGAAAAAAAGAGAGAGAATGTATGCAATAATGCCCCCACTCACACTCGCACAAGATGTTCAATTTTAAACCCAAATCAAAATGTGGAGGTGATTGCTTTATCTCAACCTAAAATCATGAAAAAGGCCTTTTGATTCTCAAGATCGCTATAAAGCGCGAGAAAAGCACATACATCCTTTTTCAATGAGGTTAGTTCAAGTAAGCCCTCACAAAAACAAAGTTGCACTTGTTCTTTTTAAATCCACAAAGAAAAATGTGAGTTCTTTTTAAGCACCAAAAGACAAGTGAGAGATACTTTGTTCAATTTTTAACCGAAGAAACAAAATCTAGTAATTTGCATTCCTAATGTTAATTTTAGACTTTGCAAGAAGAAATTTAAAAGATTCTTTTAAAACCCAAATGACATTAGTGTTCTAAGAAAGAAAAGATAACAATTTCTTGAAGAAGTGTTAAACAAACACTAAAGTGTTTAAAAACACTTTGATTTTGTAAGATATCCTTATCATGCTTCTCCCTCTTTCATTTTTGATTAATCCCACCTACAAGAGAGGAAAACCAATCAGATCCTACAAAATACAAAGATTAAAAAGCTGAAAACAGAAGACAAATTGAAAATTAATCAAAAAGCACATGCTAAAATTTAATTTCCACCTTTTACTCCCTCCCAGTGGTGCAACTCGTGACTGCTTCGTAGTTTGATTTCCAAGTGGTGCCCTTACAGCACCGCTTACCATTCAGTGTTGCTCTGTGTCAGGGCAGAGAGCTCAACTACGTCATAGTTTTTCCTAGCATCACAGTTTGGTTTTTTTGAAAATTTCGGCCAGCCAAACAATCAAGCGGTGGAGTTTAGAATTAAAATTTTTTAGGCTGGAAGAGTCCAGCATCACACTTTGAGTTTCTCGTGGTGCTATATAGATATTTTTCAATCAACCTATCAATCAGGACATTTGTCATAATTCAAATAGAAAATGAATAATAATTATTTATTAAATTCAAAGTAAAGAATAATTTATATTGGTGGAAAGTTGAGAATCTCCTTTAGAAACCCTTTTCGTTCATCAATTTAGGGTAAAAAAAAGTCGTCAACCACATACCCTACACATACCCATCATATCACCACTTTTTGGCCTATCATGATCCTGCACATACGCACAAGGTACCAAATTACCAAAATATTTTGATGTGAATCAATTGAAAGCACCTCCCAAAAATCCCGAAAATGATCCTAAACAAGTAGTTTCTTTAACTCACTAGTTGAAGAAACTTCAACAATAAATACTTGATATGTAAAGAGGGACTTCAAAATGATACTTGATCCAAGAAATTTTTCCTTATCCATTCAATCAAAGTATTCACATGATACCTTTTCCCAAACATTGTGAGTTCCCAAAGTACGAAAAATACAATGGAAAAACCAATCCAATTGATCATGTAAGGGAATTTAGAACCACGAGTCTCAAATTTTCCTATGAGGAAACTTATTTGATGAGATTATTCCCAAGAAGCTTACGTGGACATTGTCTTGAATGGTTCTCCAAACTCACCCCACCAATTAACACCTTTGAGGAATTAGTCAACAAGTTCATCACCCAATATTATTATAACATATCGAACATGATATTACTATGAAAGATCTTTGTAACTTGAAGAAAAAAAAGGGTGAATTGTTCCTTATATTCTTGTAAAAATGGAGAAGGTTATTTGCATGATACTCTCTTCCCATACCAGTAAAGGAAAAGATAGAAATCTTTATTGACAACCTTAATGACGAGATGAGTTATAGATTGGAATTACAATGTCCCCAGACCTTCAAAAAATTGGTTGAGAATGGGATCAAAATTGAGGATTCCTTAGTCAAGAGAGGAGTCATCAAGATATACAATGAAAACAACTCATCAAACTCTTCCAACAATTACAATAGTGGTTACAAACCCAAGTTTTGGCAATGAAACAAGATTGTTGGAAACAATGATCATGCAAAACCTGTATTCAACCTAACTATAGCTACCACCAAAACTAATTAGAATAACAATCCCCACAACAATCAAGGCAACAACCAAGGAAAAAACCAAGGAAAAAATAAAGGAAACAGCCAAAACGTCAACCAAAGCAAGAATCAAGGTAATACTGGATCTAGGACACCATCGTATTCAGTATCCTCAAAGTGAATGAGGTTCACACCTTTTGGGAAATCATTAGAATCAGCATTAAAAGAACTTCCTAAAGCTAAGGTCATAACTCTACCAGAAGCAAGAAATTGGGAACCACAAGTTAAACCCTCGAGGTGGAACGAGGCCCATTTCTATGAGTTTCACCGCAACAAGGGACATAAAACTAATGACTGTATGTAGTTGAAACACTTGATACAAGATCTACTTGACAACAAAATGATACTTGTAGAAGGACCTCAAATGAACAATGATCATGGGGTGTTCAAGAACCCTCAACCAAACTATGAGAAAGGAGAGTCCTTGTAATCAAATAACAAGGGAAAGAACATAAACTATGTCTATGATACCACCATTTTGCATATTGAGGTGATTGATGATCCAACCCATGACAAATCAGATCCTATTGTCAATGATAATCTAACAAACAATGACACCATTGGACATGAACAAAACATCATTGCAATTGAAAATCATCACCATAATGTTGACACTACCTCACATCAAATTAATGTAAAAAAAATTAGGGAACAAAAAGACAACACACCTGTCAATGCAATCACACAAGGACAAGCCAAGGTAGCATTGAAAAGAGCTACCCCTTCCACATCCAAATCAATTCTTATTCCTGCGACTCAGTATAACATAGTGGATCAATTGTAGAAGATACCAACACAAATATGCGTATTAGAACTCAAGATTTCACCTGCTCACAAGGAAATCCTAGAACAAGCTCTAGTCGCCACCACGACACCCAACAATATAAAGGTTTTCCAATTCCAAACTATGGTGGGACATTTGACTGCACCACATTACTTATCCTTTTTTGAAAAATGATGATGTATCTATCAATCATCCCCACAACACTACTCTACACATTGAGGTCCTAATCCACAAGCACTGCGTAGTTTGGTTCAAATTTCCCCTTCTTCTCTCGATCTTGTTGATTGTGGGGGCTCTCTTTCAAGACTAAATCGCCAACCTGAAATGTTCTAGGATTGACTCTATGGTTGTAGTTTCTAGACATCCTTTGTTGATATGCCTTCAACTGATCCACTGCATCCTGATGATGGTCATCTAAGAGTTCCAATTCTTGTAACCTAGACACTCTTTGATCCTCATCTAAAATGATCCCTTTTAGTGACACTCAGAGTGATGGCAGTTCAACCTCAATAGGTAGAATGGTTTCTGAGCCATAGACTAGAGAATAGGGTGTAGCTCCTGTCAAGGTATGAATACTGGTTTTGTAAGCCCACAGAGTAGGGTTCAATTGCACATGCCAGTCATGTCTAGCATCGTTGATGGTTTTCTTTAAAATTTTCAAGATAGTCTTGTTCTGCTTGGCCATTTTCTTGAGGATAATAGGGTGTAGAAAACCGATGCTAGATATGAAATTTCTTACAAAGTTCTTCAACGTCTTTATTTTTGAAAGGTCGTATGTTGTCAGTATTGATGGACTAAGGGATGCCATATCTACAGATGATGTAGTTTAGGATGAAAGTCAAGATTTTTTTTCCTGTGATGGTGGTTAGAGGCACAACTTCAATCCACTTTGTAAAATACTCAATGGTTGTGATAATGAACTTTTTCCCATTGGACGAAGATAAATAAATCTTTCCTACAAGGTCCAATCCCCACTGACAAAAGGGTCATGTTGATGCAAAAGGGTGAAGTTCTTGTGTTGGTGCATTGATGAGATTTCCATGAATCCGACACTTTTGGCATTTCTTGACAAACTAAAAAGAATCCTTCTCCATAGTTGGCCAATAATATCCCAGACGAAGGAGTTTCTTAGCTAGGGTTAAACCACTCAAATGAGTGCCACAAACACCTTCATGTACTTCCTATAAATCTATTTCAGAATCATCATGTTCTATACATCAAAGGATATTTTCTTCAAGACCTCATTGATAAAGGACATCTACAATAAGGGTGTGTTAGGCAGTTTGGTGAACGAAGTTTCATTTTTTATTACGAGATAGGTTAGGAAGGAGGTTGTTATCTTTTAGGTACATATAGATTTTTTTGTAGAGGGAAGTGTTAGCCTCAGCTAGATGGTAGATAACTTTAGATTCAAGGTTTTCATAAGATGGGTTGAATAGTTGTTCCACCATGAACTCATAATGAGCTCATTTTTTTGGAATCTGCAAGAGAGAAGCAATGGTTTCCATGGCAACAATGGATTTGTTGTCATTTTGAGGAATCTGCTCAAATCTTATTTCCATAAGTACTTTTTGAAGTCATCAACCATTCTTTTGTAGGGCATCAACTTGTCATCCTTTGTTTGATAGTCATCGTTTACTTGGTTAATGACTAGTTGTGAATCCCCATACACATGTAACTCTATGATCTTCCACTAAACTACTACTTTGATTCCAATGATCAAGGCTTCATATTCAGCTATGTTGTTGGTGCAAGGGAACATCAATCTATAATATTTGGGAATGGTGTGTCCTCATGGCGAGATAAACAAAATTCTAGCTCCTGATCCATGTTGTGTATATGAACCATCAAAGTAGAAGACCCATTGTTGTGTGGATATTGTCAAGACATCAACATCCGGAAATTCAATGTTCATGAGATGATTGTCTTTTAATGGTGCTTCAAATAACTGATCTGCAATTACTTTTCCTTTGATTTCCTTCCTATCAACATATTGGAAGTCAAATTCACTCAGCATCATGACCTACTTGGCTAGTCTTCCAGGTAGATTAGCTTTGCTTAGAAGGTATTACAATGGATCTATCTTGGGTATTAACTTGATGGTATGGTTGAGCATTTAGTGTCGTAATTGTTGGGTAGAAAACACTACTACCAGAAAATCCTTTTCAATGAAGGTGTAATTGATCTCATAGCCATTTAAGGTTCTGTTGATGTAATATATTTCCCTTTCTTTTCCTGTTGAATCCTCTTGTGCTAACAAGGCTCCCAATGATATTTCAGTTGTTCCTATGTACAATAAAAGTGGCTTTCCTTCTCCTAGGGGTATCAAGATAGGTGGACTCATTAGATACTATTTCAATTGATTGAACGATCCTTCAAATTTTTCATCCCATTGGAAAGATACATTCTTATGGAGCAGGGGTTTGAAAGGATGGGTCTTGTCTGCCAGTTGTGCAATACATCTCTTGATAGATTGAAATCTTCCTTGCAAGGATCTGAGTTGGCTAATATTTTTAGGAGGAGGAATTTCCATGATAGCTTTGACCTTTATAGGATCTAGTTGAATTCCTTTAGCCAACATAATGTACCCAAAAAGTTTAACCGATGTTACACCGAATACACATTTCTTGAGATTTAGTCTCACATTGAACTTCTCCAATCTCATGAAGATTTTATCTAAGATCTCTAGGTGTCCTTCTCTAGTGTAGGATTTTTCCAACAGATCATCTACATGTTCTTCCATAAAAGTGTGCATAATTTCATGAAATATGGTGGTCATTTCTCTCTGATATGTGGCTCAAAAAATTTTCAACTTGAATGACATAACATTCTAGCAGAAAGTTCCCCAAGGACATGTGAAGGTAGTTTTATCTTGATCTTTAGGAGAAATTTGTATTTGATTATACCTTGAAAATCCATCCATAAGCAACAACATTTCATGTCTAGCAGTCAAGTCCACAGTGATGTCAATATTAGGAAAGCGAAAAACATCTTTTGGGAAAGCTTTATTGAGATCTCTAAAATCTGCACAGATTCTGATGCTTTTGTCTAGTTTGGAAACAAGTACGATGTTAGAAATCTACTCTGCATAGTCGATAGGTCTGATAAATACTACATCTAACAACTTCTTCAGTTCAGCTTTGACAAAGAGGGTGATGTGGGGATGTATTTTCCTTAACTTTTGCTTGATCAGTTTTACTGCTGCTAGTAGTGACAAGTGGTGCATGATGAGTTCTGGATCAATCCCTGGCATATCAACATATGACCAAGCAAAATTGATTTACCTTTCTATGAATAATTTGATGAAGTTCGATTTTTCTTGATCTATCAAGGATTCTGCTCGATAGACATTCTTTACTATTTCTTCATTGCTGATATTGATAGGCTGGGTGGGTTCAACCAATACTTTAGATTTTTCCTAAAAATGCTCATGGAGTGTGTCAAACCTTCCATCCTTCAGCACCTTAGAGAGGTTTTCAGTGTTGGATACACTCTTTGTTTTAAACTTTTTCTAAATATGATACTACCATTGAATGGTTTTCATCGTCAAATCTATTCCCTATATTATTCATTTTGCAACTAGAAATTTTGACACTTTCCTAGTTGGAAGCTTTGTTATGATGTTCAATGGTTGAATCTATTTTTGGGTTAGAAAAACAAAGGATGTTGACAATGGCTTCACCATTTGAAAAGAGAGGGATATCAGATGGCTTAGTTTGATCCAAATCTATTAATCTAGGATGTACCAGGGGCAAGGACTGGATTGGCTAAAGTAAGATGCAGTAAGAGTCCCGATGGTAATGTCTTTGTATTTTCCAATAGAAAAGTCGATGTCTATAAGGTAACTCTCCTTTGAATTATCCGTTTCACTCTGAGTCTGATTGTCTTCACTAGAATCATCAATGCATAGTGATCCTATTTTAGGTGGTCAATGACCTGAACTTTGACCCTCCTCACCTATATGTATATACTTTTGGACCACATAAATTTCCTTATCATGACAAGACTCTTCAGATAATGAATCCCACTCATACTCATTTGAATCAGTCTCATGAGAATCACTAGCTTGTAGTTATAGGATTCTTTCAACAACTTGTTGTCCAGTTTGTTCTCTAGATTCTCCTATACACCCCAATCGTCTTTTATCTTTGGCTTGCATTGTGATAGGTTGTATTGGTTCTATGATGCCTTCTTTCCTTTTACCAATAGGACCTTTTCTCTCATATCCCATCTTTTCCATGATTGTCTTTCCTTTTCCATACTGCTCTATTTGTACACTCGAGGTGGATGATTGTGATGATTCCTCATCTTTGTACAACTAGTTTAAAACCTCCTTGTTGTTTGAATCATCGACTAATGTGCATACTCTTGCAAAGGTTCCATCAAATAGTGTGGTGGGTTGTTATGATTGTTGTCTTGATGTTGATGTTTATCCATATGACTTGGGAGAAGATGAAAGTTGTGACAAACATAAGGATTGCTGAAATGAGTATCCCCCCATGCCCTTGTCTTTCAATTAGACCTTGGAAACTTGTTTTGATAAGGATTCAAGTTGAATTTCTTGATTTTGTGGAGTAGGATTTGGTGTACTTTCTTTATTTGATGGATTGGCATCACTGATATGCTTATCCTTTGATTGGTCCTTTTTCTAAACCCATTTTGACAAGGCATTTAGTTTTTTCACATCAGTTGATAAACCCTGAGTTGGAGCTTCGTTGTTGTGTCATAAACAAGCATCTTGGGTTGTCTTAAGAGTGTTACAATATTAGGGGTTATTTGAGTGAGCTGCTATAGTGATTTACTACCCATTGAATGGGAACTTCAAACATTGGTGATATGTGGATGACACTACTTGCATGTCATGAATCCAAGGTCTTCCCAAATGTATGTTGTATGTTACTCTTTGTCTAACACTTGGCATACTATATCCCTAACAATTGGTCCCACTTGAATTGCTAGCACTATCATTCCTTATGAAGATCTCTCCTCATCATCATATGATTTTATTGTAATTTTCCTCCTAGGATCAATAGCATTTTCTGAATAGCCTATTGCATGAACAAGTTTCAAAGTACAAATATTCAGGCCAAATCCTCCATCTATTTGGACATGTTTAACGTAGTGCTTGTGGATTAGTACCTCAATGTGTAGATTAGTGTTGTGGGGATGATTGATAGATACATCATCATTCTTCAAAAAAGGATAAGCAATGTGGTGCAGTCAAATGTCCCACCATAGTTTGGAATTGGAAAACCTCTAGATTGTTGGGTACCATGGTGGCAACTAGAGCTTGTTCTAGGATTTCCTTGTGAGCAGGTGAAATCTTGAGAAGTTCTAATATGTATATTTGTGTTGGTATCTTCTACAATTGATCCACTATGTTATACTGAGTCTCAGGAATAAAAATTGATTTGGATGTGGAAGGGGTAGCTCCTTTCAATGCTACCTTGGCTTGTCCTCATGTGATTGCATTGACAGGTGTGTTGTCTTGTTGTTCCTTGATTTTGATAACATTAATTTGATGTGATGTAGTGTCAACATTATGGTGATGATTTTCAATTGCAATGATGTTTTGATCATGTCCAATGGTGTCATTGTTTGTTAGATTATCATTGACAATAGGATCTGATTTGTCATGGGTTGGATCATCAATCACCTCATTATGCAAAATGGCGGTATCATAGACTTAGTTTATGTTCTTTCCCTTGTTATTTGATGATAAGGACTCTCCTTTCTCATAGTTTGGTAGAGGGTTCTTGGACACCCCATGATCATTGTTCATTTGAGGTCCTTCTACAAGTATCATTTTGTTGTCAATTAGATATTGTATCAAGTGTTTCAACTACATACAGTCATTAGTTTTATGTCCCTTGTTGCGGTGAAACTCACAAAAATGGGCCTCATTCCACCACGATGGTTTAACTTGTGGTTCCCAATTTCTTGCTTCTAGTAGAGTTATGACCTTAGCTCTGAGAAGTTCTTTTAATGCTGATTCTAGTGATTTCCCAAAAGGTATGAACCTCCTTCGCTTTGAGGATGCTCAATACGATGGTGTCCTAGATCCAATATTACCTTGATTTTTTCTTTGGTTGACGTTTTGGTTGTTGGCTTTATTTTTTCCTTGGTTGTTTCCTTGGTTGTTGCCTTGATTGTTGGTGGGGTTGTTATTCTGATTAGTTTTGGTGGCAGGTAAAGTTAGGTTGAATACAGGTTTTGCATTTGGTATTTCAACTGCACCATCATTGTTTCCAACATTCTTGTTTCATTGCCAAAACTTGGGTTTCACCACTATTGTAATTTTTGGAAGAGTTTGATGAGTTTTTTTCATTGTATATCTTGATGAATCCTCTCTTGACTAAGGCGTCCTCAATTTTGATCCCATTCTCAATAAATTTTTTGAAGGTTGGGGGACATTGTAATTCCAATCTATAACTCATCTCTTCATTAAGGTTGTCAATAAATATTGCTATCTTATCCTTTTCTGGTATGGGAAGAGAGTATCGTGCAAATAACCTTCTCCATTTTTACAAGAATATAAGGAACAATTCACCCTTCTTTTGTTTCAGGTTACAAAGATCTTTCATGGTAATATCATTTTGGATGTTATAAGAATATTAGGTGATGAACTTGTTGACTAATTCCTCAAAGGTGTTAATTGGTGGGGTGAGTTTGGAGAACCATTCAAGACAATGTCCACCTAAGCTTCTTGGGAATAATCTCATCAAATAAGTTTCCTCATAGGAAAATTTGAGACTCGTGGTTCTAGATTCCCTTACATGATCAATTGGATTTGTTTTTCCATTGTATTTTTCATACTTTGGGAACTCAAAATGTTTGGGAAAGGGTATCATGTGAATACTTTGATCGAATGGATAAGGACAAATTTCTTGGATCAAGTATCATTTTGAAGTCCCTCTTTACATATCAAGGATTTGTTGTTGAAGTTTCTTCATCTGGCGAGTTAAAGAAACTACTTGTTTAGGATCATTTTCAAGCTTTTTGGGAGGTGCTTTCAATTGATTCACATCAAATTCTTTTGGTAATTTGGCACCTTGTGGGTATGTGTAGGATCATGATGGGCCAAAAAGTGGTGATATGATGGGTATGTGTAGGGTATGTGGCTGACGACTTTTTTTTTACCCTAAATTGATGAAACGAAAAGGGTTTTTAAAGGAGATTCTCAACTTTCCACCAATATAAATTATGCTTTACTTTGAATTTAATAAATAATTATTATTCATTGTCTATTTGAATTATGACAAATGTCCTGATTGATAGGTTGATTGAAAAACATCTATGGCTTTCAAACGGTATGATATTTTTTGAATCCAAAACATGGGTCAAATTCTATGCTTTGAATATTATAGGATTAAAAAGAAAAAAATGAATTTTATTAAGTTTTGACCAAGTTAAGGTGGTTAGACATACAAGTTTTTATATTTTTTAAAAGTTGTAATAAAAAATTCATAATTAATTATTTACTTGGAAAAAAATTACAAAAATATATGCATCACATTGGGACATGAGTCCTCTACTTATATCTTAAATCTCATAAAAAATATTATCATTTTATTGTGGTTAGGGTGGTCAGACAGACACCTACTTCTTATTTTTTCCCTAAAATTTTAGTACTGTATTGAAATTTCAAATTTTAACCAAATACATTTTTTTGAAAAAAAAAAAAAACCTAGTAGTTTAGAAACTACATTCAATTTTCTATAGATTCTATTCTTACATATTTTTGAAATAATATAGATAACTTATTCAAATTTTTACATCAAGTTGCCTAAATCTGATTTTTCTAATTTTTTTGCCACTTAAGGGCCTGTTTTTTCCATGATGATCCTTCACATACCCTTGTTTTGCTAGCATAAGGAGGTATTTTTCCCCATTTATTTTGAATATATTTTCTAAACACTTGTGGAAATTGGGGTCTTGTTCAACATGTTGAATATCTTCTTTGGTTACTTCTTCCCCATCAGTGTTGTTGAGTCCATGAAAAGGATTCTCTTCAGCCTCAGCTAGGGTGTTTTTTGTTTCACTATTTTGAGTTTCGGTGTTTTGAGTCTCAATGATCAAAGTTTCAATGGTTGGAGTTTCAATGTTTTGAGTTTCAATGGTTGGAGTTTCAATGGTTGGCTCTTCAATGTTTTGATTTTTGAGTAATTTTTCCTTGAGATTTTGTTTTTGTAACCTTGTTTGAATGGGCATGCAAATGTTATATTTTTGACTAAACTTTGATCTAGGTTTTGGAAAATTACCAAGGATTGCAACTAAGGCAAATATAATGAAAAATTCTAATGATACTAAGTTTGATTCGACTATATAGCTTTGTTTCGTGATGAGAGGATGAGAAATCCTGATGCTGAAACTAAGCCTAATCATGAAAGGTGTGATAAATTTGATGATGTTGATACTTTGTGATGTTAGATCTTGGTTTAGGTTGGAAAATTTCACTTGTAGAGGTCAATTTTAACAAGTTTATACTTCTAAGGTATCTAAGTAATGGTCTTGGACTTTGAGAAAGTTTCAAAATTTTAGTTCAAACTGTGAAATTGGCAGTAAATATTCTTCCTGAATGAGGTACTCAAATCTTTAGAAAAGTCTTGTATTTTGACAATAGTAAAACATGTATAATTTGGGATTGTTCTTGCAAGATCTTTTGTAGAAATTGAAGGTCAACCTCTCTCTAAATTTTATAGTGTTGATAACCATCTTTGATGTTCTTTTGGACTAAGAGGTTTGAACTTTGGTTTTTGAATTTTAATCTTTTGTGAAATCATTTGGTAACACACATGTTTAGACTCTGTTTTACCTAAGGATTGATTGAATACTATTGAGGATTCCCAAGATGAGATTGATTGTTATATAAGAGATGAACTTAGGTCACTATTTTTTGTTCTGCAAAAGGCACCAAAAAAGAGACAAAAGGCACCATAGAATGTGCAAAAGGTGCCAAAACAAAGACAAAAGGCACCAAAATAGGTTTAGACTTAGGTTTTTGAAAGTTTCTTTGAAATCTTGGTTGGTTTTCCTGATTTTTCAATGGGAGACTTGGTTGTTTCACTAAATGCAATCCTAAATCAAGGTTTTCACTTTTGATATGTGGCATTTTTTTTTTTAAGACAATTTGATAAAGACACATCAAGCAATGTACACTCCTAAGGTTGTGAAAGACTGTATCTTTTGGATTCCACGCAGGTTTTAACCCAACCACATTTTTTCTTAGCAAATTACTAGATGCTTGACCCCACTGGCTCCCCTCCACAACACTCACTTCTTGAGGCAGGCAAGCACCAATACCCATGAATCTCCCATGGCATATTTTTCATCTCCACTAAAAATTGTGAGAATGTGGATGCCTTCGCAACAACTGTTGCTGCACCAAAGAATAGATAAAGGATTTGGCAAAACTACAACAATGGTTTTAGTAAGGACTTTATGTTTGTGGGGGTTGATCCATGTGGAAAGAGACCATTGCTACCCTTCTCGTCAAAACCAACCTCATGATACTGGCCTTTGTTCTAGTATCCACACTTATATACCAGCTGGAAATGCACTTGGCTTTAGCGTGTTACCAGTTGGGTCGTTCCCTTGGGTGATTACTTTTTTCCACAAGTTAGACCCTCTAATATAAACAAAGGAAAGAAAGTATACCCATAGTTTGATCACTCTTTATTCTGCATGAATAAAGAGAGAACACATGCCATATACTCCACTCACACTCACACATGAAAAGTGAATGGGTCTATCTTTTTGGTCACAAGGGAGAGCATTTTCCTACCATCCATAAAGCATAAAAGACATGGGGTTCATTAACCCTTTAATTAAGCTATGTTCCTAACTTAACCAAAAGGAAACATGGTGTTCATTAACCTTTTAATTAATCTATGTTCCTATCTTAACCAAAAGGAAACAAATAAACCACTTCCAACCCCTGCAATATGTCAGTAGTTTGATAAGAGTGTCTTTGACAAGCGTTTTTGGGAAACTTGCAAAACAACACAAAGTATTATCCTTTGGAAACTACAAAAGGTGCCAAAACAGAGACAAAAGGTGCCAAAACAAAGATAGAGCAGCCCAAAATTGTGCAAAAGGTTCCAAAATAGGTGTAAGAGGCTCCAAGAGGCTCCACAAGGCTTCAAAATGGGTGCAAGAGGCTCCAAAAGGCTCACGTTTGAACCTATGAACATAAATTTTCAAGCATGCTAGTAATAAATGGGGCAAGGCCCCACGGTGGGTGCCATTTTGTGTGTGTGTGAAATGTGCAAAGTTATTATCAACACAAACCTTAATGAAATGATTTATATTCAAAGATTCAAAGCAAACAACTTATTCTATTTTGCAACAAACTAAATATTTCAAGAACGTCTCATTATCCTCTATTCTTAATGATTCTTTTAACCTTTTGGCCCTCATATTTCTATGTGCACAAAGGCTATTAGAATGACACTTAAGAAACGATATTAGTATTCAATACACAAGCTAATTTAATGCCTACATGAAACTGTATACGCATAAAAATGGTCATGTCTATAATCCTGGCAATTAATTAAATATTTATTATTTAATTAATTTATCTAAAAATCCTCTACATATGATTAAATTTAATTAATTTAATTATATTGTTCATTCATCTTATTCTTTTTTCGTAATTAAATAAATTTATTTAATTTAATTATCTTTATACGTCCACTTAATTATTTAAATAAATACATTTTATTTATTTAAATTAATTATCATTGTTTGAATTTAAATTAAATCTTTTGATTTAATTAAGTTTAAATATTTCCCTTTCTTCTATTTTAAATTCTTCTTCTAATTAATTAAATATTTCATTTAATTAATTTCATAAGAGTGATTTAATTAAATAAATCTTATTTAATTAAAGGATCTTATGCTTTCTTTCTAAAGCACAATTAGATATTTTATTTGATTGTAAAATATTCTCATATCATAATTAAATATTTTATTTAAATATGAGATCTTCTGCTTTTTTCAAAAATCATGATTAAAACTTTATTCTTATCACAAACTTTCTTCTAATTTTAAAAGCTTAATTAAATATTTCATTTAATTAAGAAAAGGCTGAATATTATCCACAAATAAATAATTGAATTTTTAATTCATTATTTATCAACTTTTAAATCTTTCTTTTATTCTTTTAAAGAAAGATGATTTCTTATCTTCTTATCTTCTCTTTCATAAAAATAGAAAAATCTTGTTTTTAGGTTTTCTTCTATTTTCTCTTCAGTTTCATCCTTCTTCAGCCATTTGATCTGCCAGGAATTATCACAACCATCAATCAAGACAGCCAATCAGAATCATTTGAAAAACTCTATAAATACCTGTGTGAATCCAAGCATTGGTAATAGGCAATTAATTAGAGTTCATGCCTTTAATTCATTTAGTATTCTAGCATCATGTTTACTTCAATCATTTTAGTCTTATTCCATATCATAGCTTAATCTTGCATCATGCATCATTTTTAAATCTCGTTCTTTAGGAAGACAGTTTGTTGAGCCTAGCACAGAAAATCTAAGAGCAAAAGCTGGAATCGACAAAAACACTAAAGATAGAGGACAATAGGACGACAATAGAAGTGGATATTGAGTTTGCATTTACTTACCTTTTATTTTCTGTTTTGATACAATGTCTTATTGGTGTGCTTGAATAGTATTTGTTTCAAATTCATTTACGCATATTATTTTTCGATCACACATTTCTGGCGCCCACCGTGGGGCCTATGCCCCCATTTTAGACTTCTTTCTTGCAGGTTTTCTTGCAGGTTTTCTGACATTAGACAGTGCATCTGGAGATCCAAAAAATTTCCATTTTGCAGGTACTTCGGCGCATATAAGGACTGTTTCGGCGCATCTGGGAGTTTCTGAAGAGCATTTGGGAAACAAAGTGGCACATATGGGAATTTTTGAAGAGCATTTAGGAGTTTAATTACCGCATATAGGACATTAGTGAATTAAATTTTATTTCAAAAAAAAAAATTGCATTTTAGTTTAGCGCATATAGTGTCTGTTATTGCGCATCCGGGTTCTGTTCCTGCGCATTCAGGTTCTATTTTTCTGCATTTGTGTTCTATTATTGCACATATGGGTTTTGTTTTCGCGCATTAGGGTTCTGTTATTGCTCATCTGGGTTCTGTTTTTGCGCATCTGGGTTATGTTTTTGTGCATCTGGGTAACAAAGTTGCACATCTGAGTTGTAACAGAGATTATGAGTCTGACGCCTTCCACAGACAAAATTTCTTTCCTTTTCTTACTGGTTTTAAAATGAGTCAATCTAGGGTAGCCACCACATCTTTATCATGCAGTTAAAATGAACCCCATGTCTGTTGTGAAGCAAAATCTTAACTTAGATTGAATCATTTTTTATTTTGGTGCACCTAAAATGAATCTGTAAACTCTTCTTGACTGTGTTTGAAAGTGGTAGGTGACTATGCTCTCACCCTATGCAAACTAGGTGATCAGAAAGCCAGACCCACTTTTCCCTGTGTAACCTTGACTTGATAATCGAAGTATCCTCTCCCCTTGTGCACTCGTGCGATCCTGGGTGTAAGAGAAACGGTTATTGACTCTAGAAATTGGGCCTGCCTGGGGATTTCATCACCTCAATGTGACTCAAACCGGCAACAGAGCTAAGGCCAAGCTACCCCCAACCGGTATATAAATGTAAACCTTAAGGGAAAACCTAAGGTTGCTTGTGCAGATGTGCCATACAAACGGAGTAGTACTCCCTCAAACCTTGTTGAGCTTAACCTCTTCAAGCTGGAGTGCCACCTTAATGGTGATTAATCTCTTGCCCCATGTATGGCCACTCGAACGGGGGTCCCGAACTAAATACCATTGTGTAGTAAGCCAAAATCCTTCTATTTTCTAGCGCAGCACCGGTCGGTGTGAAGGCATCCACACTTTCGCAGTTTGTAGTAGAGGTGATCAGCTCGCCATGGGAGTTTCATATGGGTTGGAAGCTTGGTTGGCCTGAGAAGAGAGTGCACTGTAAGGGGGAGCCCATGCAGCCAAGCTTCTGAATTCACATGCTACAGATATGTGGTTACGTGGAATCTAGCGGATATTGTCCTGGCCTAACCTAGGTTGTGCTTGTCTTATTCTGTGCTTGGTTATGATCAACTTAAATCAGACTGTTTGCTGTGTTTTCAAGAACATTAATTTAGATAAAGGATCATCCAAAATGAACATGAAAAACTTCAATTGAAAATTTTCAAAACTAGTCAAAAATTATCTTTGGAGAACTATTTTAGCACATCTAGGCAAAACTGTAGCGCATACATAACCTATTCTAGTGCATCCACTTCCTGGTTTGACGCATCTGAGTCATTTTCCAATGCATTTAGAGACTATTTTAGCACATACACTTCTTACTTTAGCGCATTTAAGATCTGTTTCTACGCATTTAAGTTATTCTGTAGTGCATTTGACTCTTTCTCCAGCGCATATACCTCTTTCTACAACGCATTTAGGGAACAAAATAGCGCTTTTAGGTTGTTGTCAAAATTTTACACAGGCCCGAATTTCTAACATTTCTCTCCCATGTTGAGGAAGTGGAAATCAACCAAGTTCATCAAGAAATCAGTCTTCAATAGGATCAAGAAGCCCAAAACAAACTTAAGTTACAAGGAAACTTTAGACTGCATAGAATTTTTGTATAAGAGTTGACACGTCTTGCTCCATTATCACAAATTTCTCCATAGATACCAAGACTACATTAGAGGATTCACTGACGATTACACTATAGAACCTTTAGCTACTCAAGCTTATTATCAAAGATTAGTGTTATCTCAACATCACAATCTTAATCAACCTCTTGAGTTTGAGAATATACCACAACCTTCGATTGAATATTCAACGCATCCTAGTCAAGTCCTTCAGTGACCTTTTGATCGTATCATAAGATTCCTTTCATATGCCTATTTTTACAAGATCTCAATACAACAAAATAGGAGAAGAGTCTCAACAAGAAAGTCCTACCCATAACATTCAAGAAGAAGGTGAACGTGGTAATCCTCTTTTTAGTGTGAATCACAATCCTCTTTTCAGTGACAACAATATGGCTGGTAGAGAGGAAAATCCATCTCATAAGTACAAAGACATGAACAAAACTCCCGTAGATAGTGACAATGAGCAAGAGGAAGAACTTCACATTAGAGAGGCTGAACAAGATCCCAAGTTTCTTAAAGCCATAGAAAATATCCTACAACGTGACAAAGAAAAGTATTTTCTCTTCCTAGCCAATCAAGGAGCTAAACTGCCTAAGGATTTTGATACTAAAAAATTAAAGAGCAAAGAAGAAGAAACATCCCCATCTAATCTTACTGCTCTTACTCAACAATTTAAGGCACTCCAAGGACAAATCAAAGAGTTACAAGGAGGGACCACAACAAAAAAATACACTCTTGATGACATATGTCCTTATCCTTTTGATAGAAGTCTCAATATGATTCCATTTCCTAAACATTGTGAAATTCCCAAATTTGATCGTTACAATGGGAAATCGGATCCAATTGATCACGTGAGAGACTTCCGAAACATGACTTTAGAGTTTGCACATGAAGACACTTATTTATTGCGATTGTTCCCTAGGAGCCTTGGAGTTAACTCTATGGAATGGTTATCTAAGATTACACCTCCTGTTCAAACATTTGAGGAATTGATCAATTTGTTCATAACACAATACGCCTACAACATCCAACACCCAATCACCATGATTTATCTTTGCAAAGTTGCACAAAAACCTGGTGAACCTTTCACTACCTTTCTCCAAAGATGGAGAAGGATGTTCGCTAGGTATCCACGTCATGTTCCTGAAAAGAAAAAAATGGTTACATTCATCAATAGCCTGAATTCAGAAATGAGCTATCATTTAAATCTACATTGTCCACCTTCCTTTGAAAAATTGATTGATGATGCCATCACCATTGAAGGTGCTTTGGTCAAAAGAGGGACAATAAAACTTGACAAGGACAATCCTAGCTCATCTAGCCATTACAACAATCAAGACAAGTCTAAATTTTGGACTCGCAACAAAAACATTGTAAACGATGGTGTTGTAGATGCAAACCATGTCTCGACTAAACCATTTGTTCTGAGTACTCCAAATACTCCTCGCAACAATAATTACAACAATGTCAATTCTGTCACAAATCAAGGAAACAATCCTCCCCCCAAGGAACAACATGAATCAAAATCCTACTCTCAATCAGGGGACTGGCAACAATCAGAATTACCGTGGAAACAACAACAACAATACCTTAGGGAATACCTCAAACACGAACTCACAACTCTTTTCATTCTTCTCTAGTAGAAGAACTTTCACTCCACTAGGACAATCCTTGGAATCTACTTTCAAAGAGGTTATGGAAAAAAATGTCCTTACTTTGCCACCTCAATGCAATTATGAACCTAGTGTAAAACCTCCATCTTGGAATGAAGCTTATTATTGTGACTATCATAGGTGCAGAGGTCATCGTACAAACAACTATCAAGCTTTGAAGCATGCTATTCAAGACCTAATTGACAATGGCATTATCACAGTAGAAGGACAACAAAAATCTAATGAAGATCACCAAGCATTTCGCAACCCTTTGCCAAATTATCAAAAGGGAGAATCCTCTGACAAAAATGTGAATCAAATCGATGACACTATAATCTGTCACCTCTATACAGACGATGAGCGGTTCAACGTTATAAAAATCAATGAGAAAATAGACAATGGACAAGTTAATGTCACAATGAGAGCACAAGCTAAAGTTGTCTTGAAGGGGGCCTCTTTGAAATCCACTGAGATCTTCCCTCAACATCAGTATGACCTAGTTAACCAACTTTGAAAAACTCCAGCCCAAATTTCCATTTTAGAACTTCTGAAGATTTCTCCTGCACATAAGGAAACTTTAGACAAGGCCCTTTTTGAAACAAAGGTATCCACGGATTTGGAGGTGAACCGATTTCAAGCCATGGTGGGACATTTTTCCTCACCCACATGTCTTTCATTCTCTGAAAAAGATGATGTTTCCATGACTCATCCCCATAATTCATCATTATACTTAGAGGTCATGATCCATAAGTTTCGTGTTAAACGTGTCCTAATAGATGGAGGGGCTAGTTTAAATATATGTACCTTGAAGGTGGTTCAAGCTTTAGGATTTGTAGAGGACTCCATTGATCCTAGAAGGAAGATTACCATAAAATCCTATGATGATGAGGAAAGAACATCTAAAGGTCTAATCATGCTACCAATCAAAGTGGGACCTATTATCAAAAATACCTTTTGTAAACTTTTAAACCGGGATCTTGCATACATCTTGTTGGGTTGTCCTTGGATTCATGAAATGCAAGCTGTTCCGTCCACTTACCATCAATGTCTTAAGTTTCCATATGACGGATAGGAAATCACTATATCAGCTGATAATTCAAACACCCAAACTTGTGCCAATGTCAAAGCTAATCAGGATACTTTGGTTCCAAACAATCGAGAAGCACTTGTTAATACTTCTCCTAAGAATGATACACAAATCAGTCAATTGGCCAAAAGCTTTAACAAGAAACTGCAGTTCAAGGAAAGTGGAGTTGGAGAATATTCTCTCTGTCTTGCTAATCTACCTACATCACCTCGATCACATGGACAACCTTCTATTACACAACAACAGATATCAGTGGCATCAACATCAGCACAAATACAAACAAAGCCAAATACCAAATTCAATGGAGAATTTATCAAAGAAAAATTCCCCATGGGAGATCCTGAGGACACATCAATTCTGAATTGGCTTTATAAGGATGAAGATGAAATAGTTCTAAATGTCACTTTACCAACTGACAGATATGGGAAAGGGTATTCCATCATGCAAAAGATGGGATATGACAATGGTCCTCTTGGAAAAAGAAAAGAAGGCGTAGTCAAGCCTATCCATCTTCCAGGGCTTGCTGCATATGATAAAACTGGACTAGGCTATGACGCTACCCCATCCAACAAATCACAGGATAATGTTTTTACACTACAGGAAGGTTCTGATAAAAATGATACATGTTTGGCAGCAACCTTGAGTTTCATAGAAAATAACTCTGACACAGACTCTGCTGAATATGAATGGGATACCATTTATGATGATAAATTTTGGAGAGACAAAGGGGTAGATGTGATACACAAGTATACACCCACTTTAATCAAGGGAGAAAGTTTAGGGTCCCAACCACAAGAATCTGAATTACAAAGCAACTATGAGTCTAGTGATACTGAATTGTATTTTAACGAACAAGACTATCATGAGAATAGTACCATCATTGATCTACCTCATACCTCGGATCCTACCGATAACTCTGTTTTGAATTTAACCATCGCTGATTTCACACAACCAAATGACTTATTACCTTTGATCCATCCTGATCTCATTGACTGGGATCTATCTGAACCTATTGATATACCCATTTTTCCAAATGATGAAGCTATCATAAACTTCCTTTCCGCAGATGATGTAAATGATTGTTCCACTAGCGATTTTCGGTATGAAGTCTTTAATCAGGAGAGTGTCAAGTCTCCTAGCTGCAAAAATTAAAATAAAGAAAAACGATCTAGTGGTGAAAACCAAAATCTGGCAGTACTAGATCAGAAAAAAGATAAAATAAAGAGCGTATCAGATGGTGAAAACCTTTTCAAGGCACTAGCTGATGGGAAACTTGACACTCTCCCGGAGCACTATCATGAGAGATCGCCCATTTTGATCGAGCCTACAAAGGAAATCAATATTGAAACTACAAATAATCCAAGGATTCTACAGGTAGCTAAATCAATGACATATAATGAAATCCCAATGTTCATAAAATTTCTCAAAGAAAATCAAGTCAATTTTGCTTGGTCGTATGCAGACATGCCAGGTCTTGATCCTGATCTCACAATGCATCATTTGTCTATCAAACCAAGAGCTAAACCAGTAAAACAAAAACTTAGAAAGATGCATCCTCATGTTGCACTACTGGTTAAGGAAGAACTCAAGAAACTCCTAGATGCATGATTTATAAGATCAATTACCTATGCAGAATGGATCTCCAATATTGTCCCAGTAGAAAAGTCAGATAAACGCATTAGAGTGTGTACTGATTTAAGAGATCTTAACAAATCCTATCCTAAGGATGACTTTTCACTTCCAAACATTGACACTATAGTTGATTTAACAGCTGGCCATGCCATGTATTCATTAATTGATGGTTTCTCTGGTTACAACCAAATCAAGATTGCACCAGAAGACCAAGAGAAAACAACTTTCACTTGTCTGTGGGGAACATACTGTTGGAATGTCATGCCTTCCGGTCTAAAGAATGCTAGAGCTACTTATCAAAGAGCTATGACTATGATCTTTCATGACATGATGCACACATTCATGGAAGATTATGTGGATGACATATTGGAAAAACCATACACCAAAGAAGGACACCTAGAAATACTGTCAAAAATATTTACCAGATTGGAAAAATTCAAAGTTTTCCTAAATCCTAAGAAATGTGTTTTTGGGGTGACATCTGGAAAACTTTTAGGATATATTGTTTCAGAAAAGGGAATTGAAGTAGATCCTGCTAAAGTTCAAGCAATCATGGATATGCCTCCTCCAAAGAACATTAGTCAATTGAGATCATTACAAGGGCGACTTTAGTCCATCAGAAGATTCATTGCGCAATTGGCTGACAAAAGTCTCCCATTCACACATCTCCTGCATAAGAATGTTCCTTTTAGATGGGATGACAAATGTGAAATTGCATTTCAACAAATCAAGCAGTACCTAATGAACCCACCAGTTCTAGTACCACCAGATCCAGACAAACCATTGATCCTATATATTGCTGCGACCAAGACATCCTTGGGGGCATTATTAGCACAAGAGAACTGTGAAGGAAAAGAACGTGCAATCTATTACATCAGCAAAACACTAACAAGTCATGAACTTAACTACACTTTCATTGAGAAGACTTGTTTAGCAGTAGTCTTCGCTTCACAAAAATTTTGACATTACATGCTAACTCATACAATCAATCTTATTTCAAAAATTGATCCGCTCAAGTATCTACCAAGTAAAGCATCACTAACAGGAAGGTTAGCAAAATGGGTCATGATTTTGAGTGAGTTTGACATCCACTATGTTGATCGCAAAGCAATCAAGGGACAAGTTATCGCGGATCAACTAGCAGACGCTCCCCTACAAGCAGAGCACCCTTTGCACATTGAATTTCCAGATGCTGATGTTTTCACTACAGAATTCAAGCAACTATGGTCTTTATACTTTGATGGTTATTTTATTCAACATGGATCGGGGGCAGGCATTCTCTTTGTCACACCTCAAGGACATACTATTCCTCGGTCATATAGGCTAATGTTTCCATGCACCAATAACATAGCCGAATATGAAGCACTAATCACTGGACTAAAGACAACATTGGAATGGAGGATTACTGAGCTACAGGTCTATGGTGACTCATAGTTAGTCATTAACCAAATCAATGATGATTATCAGACTAAAGATGACAAATTGTTGCCATACAAGAAGATGGTCGATGACTTCAAGAAGTACTTTGTAGACATTCAGTTCACACAAATTCCAAGACTTGATAACAAAGCAGCGGACACTATGGCTATGATCGCATGATTGGTACAACTCCCAAAAAAATAGACTCGCTATAAATTTTTGGTGGAACAATTATTTACACCTGCTTAGGACACACCCGAAAGCCAAGTTATCTGCCACTTGGTAGGATCCGATTCACCCTGGTATGGTAAGATTTATGCCTACCTAAAAGATGACATTTTACCACCTAACTTATCTCGTAACCAAAAACATAACTTTATCCGACAATCCTCTCGCTATACCCTTATCACTGATACCCTTTATCAGCATGGTCTTGATGGTACTTTACTTTGATGTCTTGAACGTGATGAATCTGACAAAGCTTTACAAGAAGTTCATGGGGGCATTTGTGGTACTCATTCGAGTGGACTAACTTTATCTAAGAAATTGATTAGAATGGGTTATTACTGGCCTACAATGGAGAGGGAATCATTTACTTTTGTTAAAACATGTTCAAAATGTTAGATTCATGGGAATCTTATTCATGCTCCTGGACAAGAACTTCATTCGTTCACACCAACCTGGCCATTTTATCAATGGGGGTTAGATCTAGTAGGAAAAATTCATCCTTCATCTTCAAATGGGCATAAGTTCATCATCACAGCAACGAAATATTTCACTAAGTGGATTGAGGCAGTACCTCTATCTAAAGTCACCGGAAAACAAATATCATCCTTCATACTCAACTACATTATTTGTCGGTATGGTATTCCTAATGCCATTATTATAGATAATGGTCAACCTTTCAAAAATTAGGATGTTGATGAACTTTGTGAAAGATTCCATATTCAGCACAGATATTCAACACCTTACTATCCACAAGGGAATGGCCAAGCAGAGGCCTCAAACAAGACTATACTAAAGATTTTGAAGAAGAAAGTAAATGATTCAGGGAAAGATTGGCATGTTCAACTCAATCCCGCCTTGTGGGATTACTGAACTAGTGTCCGAACGCCAACAGGAGCAACACCTTTTTCCCTGGTCTATGGAGCAGAAGCCATATTGCCGTTAGAGGTTGAAATACCTTCACTAAGAGTATCACTGAAAGGTCTCATAATAGATAATGAATATAGAATTTCCCGCCTACAAGAGTTAGAACTCCTTGATGAAAAGAGATAGAGAGCAGCTGACCATTTGAAAGCATACCAAAAAATGATGTCTCATAGCTATAATCACAAGGTAAAGCAACATACCTTTCAAGTGGGTGATCTAGTTCTGAAAGAGAACCCACGCAATCAACAAGACAGAGAAAAGAAAGGAAAGTTTGAACCAAATTGGCTAAGTCCTTACGTGGTTATTGTAGTCTACGGTTCAGGAGCCTACAAGTTATCAATGCCAGAAGGAGACCTGTTTGACGAACCCATCAACAGCATACATCTCAAGAAATATTATGTTTAAGTCAGCTATCATTATCTAGAAAAAGTCCTGAAGAAATACAAAAACAGCAGAAAAAGTCCTAAAGAAATACAAAAACAACAGAAAAAGTCTTGAAGAAATACAAAAATAGCAGAAAAAGTCTTGAAGAAATCCAAAAACAGCAGAAAGAGTCTTGAAAAAAAAAATCAAAATTTTTAAAAATAAAATAAAAAATGTCATAGGGTGAAAACCTAGCAAACAAGCAGTCTATTGACAGCAAAATACAAAAAAAATTAAAAAAATGTCATAGGGTGAAAACCTGGTAAACAGGTAGTCTATTGACAAAAAAATACAAAAAAATCAAAAAGAAATAAGAAAAATGCAATAAACGCGGATAGTGAAAATCTGGCAAACAGACGCTATCTGTACTGCTCCATGTATTAGTTCCTGTTTTGCACTTTAGCTTTTTAGCTTTTCTTTTTCGCATCTTTTTCCGCATCTTAGGGTTATAATTGCATCATCCTGTCATCATTTGCCTAGAGTGATTAAACATCTTACCATGGCTTGGTTGCAAGTTGTGTCAATAACTGGGGCAAAAACTTAACTGGGGGCACTTAACTTTCATAGCATACTAAGACAGCTAAAAAATGTCATAGGATCTGATCATACGAACAAACAACCACCTCACGTGAAACCTTATCCAATCATCGATCTATATCATGAATGAATTTCAGCAGATACTATATCATTGACTATTGGATGATCCAAAAATCTGAATAATGTTTGAAATAACAGTATTAAATTTTGAACAAAGGTTGTTTGATTTTCGATATCATTACTCTGGAGCACACTCGATGATGTACTGAACTAGAGTGGCAAGGAACGAGAATGATTTTTCTTTGTCTGCTGTCTTGAGGTTAACGGTCAATCTGATGCAAATATGTCATAGGACATGATGATCAAAGCAATATCATCGATGATAGTTCCACATTTACATCAGAAAGGTGGTTAATCTTTGTCTGTTTATGCAAAGAAATGCTCAGGTCATCTCGGTTCAATTATACCTTGATGCTTGTGTT
This sequence comes from Sequoia sempervirens, assembly GCA_007258455.2. Classification (NCBI taxonomy): domain Eukaryota; kingdom Viridiplantae; phylum Streptophyta; class Pinopsida; order Cupressales; family Cupressaceae; genus Sequoia; species Sequoia sempervirens. Next base: position 103,586,952 of record VDFB02105785.1, read on the forward strand.
CACTTGCTATATCAAAAATCATGAAAGTTGTACTCAGGTCATCATTGGCGCTAATTTCCCCTCTGATGCTTGTACATACTTCCAACATTTTAAATGCTCTATGATGATTCCAGAAGGCTTATAACAGGCTCAACAAATTGGTTAGTTTCATTTAGTTGCATATTTGTTAGATCCTTGTATATATCTGCATATTGGATTCACATTAGTATTCTGAAAGGCTGAATGAAAACATTGACGGTTGTCATATAGTTTTGAACTCTTTGTGGAGGACATTTGGACATCTCATTCATTCATTATCATTTTATTGTTATCATTATCATTCTCATTTCTCATTGAATCATTTTTATCATTATCATGTATCATTTATCATTATCATTATCATTATCATTCTCATATCTCATTCATTCATTTTTATCATTATCATTTATCATTTATCATTATCATTATCATTTATCATTATTATTTCTATCATTAGATTCTTATCTCATATCATTTCATTACCATTGTTTTCATAACATTAGCATTTCTTATTCATTCATCATTTCATATCATTGATCATTTCTCAAATTACTATTATCATTACTTTTTCTTTCATATCTTTATCATCCCATTATCATTTTATCATTTATCATTTGCTATTATTTATCATCATCATCTTATATCATTTCACTACCATTGTACTCATTCATCATTTCATTTTTCATCACATTCTCATTACATAAGCATTACCAAACATATCATTTATCTTTTCTTCATTATCTTTCATTTTCATATCACAATTTCATGATGCATTTCATACACACACTATTCCTTTATGCATTTGAAACAAAAATCAAAAATCAACAACTCATATTTACATTATCACAAATCATTGCATCTACATCCTAGATCATCCATTTGCATCATATCATTAAATCATCCTGCATCATAAGATTAGTCCGCAAAAACAATAAAAACATATCAAAATCCATCTCATATCATACATGCATAAAAGTAGCATCCATATCACATCAAAAATGCACAAACATATCATCATCAAAAACATCGCCGCTGCATATCATCACTCATCAAAATAATACAAATGTTCAAAGTCCAATGAAACTAAAAGGTTCAAAACATAATACATGAGATATGATCAAAACTCAATATATATGCCCTACATCTGTGCAAAATATATCAGTCCCAAACAACTAGCTGGTGGATGCCCCTGAAGGAGTTGGTCCAGAAAGAGTCGGCCTACCACTAGTCCTTGCATCAGGATCCCATCGGGGCCCTGTAACCTCTCTGCCATGTGTCGATGTCCGTGATCTGGTCCTCGTCCTGTTTTGTGATCGTGGGTAAGGCTCTTGACGCTCTGGAGGACACAACTCCTCATATCAGACTCTGTAGTACTCGGCCTCTCTGGCTGCCTCAAATCCCTCTACAGTGGCCTCCCCTAATGAGGTACTCTCTGCAGTACCCATGAGTCTCTGTGCCACACCCTCGGCCTCCAGTGCCCGTCATCTAAGAGAATCTCTCTCTACTACCAACTGTGTCACCTGGGGATCTGGGGCAGGTGCCTGAGCCTGAACCTGTGCCTCAGCCTGAACTTGTGCAAGTTGTGCCTGTAACTGCACTATCACACTCTGAGCCTAAGCTAGCTGGCTCTATAGCTATGCCTGCTGTCCCTGAAAGGTCTGAACCTAACCCTACAATGTAGCAATTTGTGTCTACTAAGAAGAGGATGACACCCTAATCACTGTCTATGGTCTACCACCGGATCTGGCTCGCCGAACAATCTGTGCTCTGCCTAGACTGTCCAACCTCTGCCGCCTCTCCTCTCCACCATCATCCCCCCTGTCATCCTCGTCATCTGAGCTATCCCCCTCCTCATCTCCGCTCTCCTCACCCTCCTCTCCCTCCTCCTCATCTCCCTCCTCATCTCCCTCCTCCTCCTCTCCTCCTCCCATCACCTACTCTCCACTGGCCACATCCCCCTGTATCCCTACCCCTGGCTATGGCGCTATCCCGATCGACCATGGCTCATCTAGCACTATAAAACGTGGAAATGGATGCGTATGAAAATACTGTGCATAATAATCTGTCATCCCTGCATCTTGCACCTCTGGCCTATCAGCCCATACCTCGGGCTGTAAGGTAGAATACTCTGTATATGATGCCTGGTATCCAATGCATGGTCCCCATCCTGGATCCCCCTTGTGCCGTCCATAATGAGCAATTCCCTGGGGCATCCCCTGTGTGAATCCAAACTGTCTTAGGACCCGTAATGCCATAAATCTCTCGATAATAAAAGGGGTCTGCCCTATCAGATATCACGGCCTACAAACAAATGGCATCTCCAAGTGATCAGTCGCCCATGCCTCGCAATCTGTGTATGGTCTCCATATCACTGCATCAATGTCATCCAATACTCATCGCCAATACTCTACCTTGCCCAGCTTTTGCTGGACAAGAGCACCAGAATATGCATACACATACGGTCTCCCTGCTGGCCTAGCTCTCGTGCAATGAGGTCTCATGATCGCAATATGCTCCCACACTCAGATTTGAAGAAGCGTCACCCCACTCGCCAAGCTAGTGGATCCTCTGTAGACAACCTGATGGAGATCATGATACATGTCAGCTAATACAAAGCTCCCCTAGGCAAACCTCCGTGGCTGTGTCACCAACCACTCCAGCATCCTCCCCCAACCAACTATGAATCCCTTAGACCGATGGTCCGGTCCAAGGAAGCCTCCAATAAATGCAGCCCACACAGCAACTAAGGCTAGATACCTACTGAAATCCTCCCAATCTATCCAGTAACCACAAATGCTAACATCGCCGCATATCCGTCGCAGCGCCTCATTCCCACCAATCTCCTTGTGGTCATAAACCACAAGGGCACCAACAACTGGGATCCTAAGAATCCTGTACACATCCTCGGGCGTCACACTCATCTCACCAGTCAGAAAGTGAAAAGTGTTATGCTCTGAGTGCCATCTCTCTGCCAAGGTGGTCAACAGTCCCCTATTGGCCCGAATGCCTCGTGACATCGCCAACAAAGGTCCCAATCCACAATCCGCTATCAAATATAGCTCGGTAGGGGTAAGCTCTCCTATCCGCTCCCAACATAGTGGGAACCGCTCTCTAATTTGGAGGCTTTTGAAAGCCTCCTATTTTGTTTGACCATCACAAAGGACACATTAATCAGACTCATATCATTTGATCTATCTATCAATGACCCATATCAAGTGCTACATCAATCTATCTGAATATCAAATCAATCTATTTTATCATCATCTACTATTTATTTTTCTTTTCAGGAAAGCAAATTTATCAACACACAAATCATTTCCGAATGCAAACTTTTACTATTTGGTTTCTATCACAGAAAGCAAATTTATCAAACATCTACTCTTTGTTTTTCAATCATGAGAAGCAAAGTTATCAACCATAAATCAATTAATCAATTAGATTACTCTTTGTTGTTCGTCACAAAGTTATCAGCTATCTACTCTTTGTTTTCTATTTTGAAGCAAAGTTATCAATTCTTTATCAGCTTTTCTATCATTTTTCCCATATCAGCATGATGGTACTACAATTCATCTATCTATTGACTAAGGAAGCAATTTAAATCATCATTTTTTTTCACACAAGCATTCTGTGGAAAATTTCCTATATGCGCTATTCTGTTTCCCATATGCGCTAAAACACAGATGCGCTACAGTTTTACTCTAATGCGCCAAAATTTTTCTCGGATGCGCTAAAACTTGATATGCGTTATTCTATCCTGCCTATGCGCCACTTTAACTCCCATATGTGCAGCTCTATCATTTTCAAACCCTGGCCCTATATGCGCAATTCTGTGCCCTAGATGCACTACAGGATCAAACTAGCTAATTTTGCCCTATATGCGTTACTCTATCTGACAGATGCACTAAAGGATCCATTTTTAACCTACACCTATATGCGCTATGGAATTTCCCATATGTGCTACGGGATTTGTCAAATGCGCTAAAACTTTTATCATATGTGCTAAAACATGCGAAAAAACTGACATCCGATCTAAAACATTTGCAAATTTGATCCAAAATGCAAAATTCGAAAGCATAAACGGTTGGAATCACTCACCGGTGGTCCATACGTAGCTGGTCTCTGGTATCAACGCACTCGCTCGAATCTATGCCTGTGCAATGGGATCTCCATCTCGCCAAGTCACTATCAGAGCTCACTTTTTACTATAGCAGCAGGGTGAAAATGACACTTCATTTTACCCCTTTTTACCTTATAAGGGTCTTTTAGGGTGGGAGTTAATAGCATTTTCCATTTCTTCCATATTATTTTTCACTGGGCCATCACAAACATCATTTATCAAGAGCTAAATCACTGTTCCCCTATCATTCTCGACATCATCTTCCGTGATTTACCTCCGAGGGGGCATCATCGACATCAAAAATCAGAAACATATCAGGGGAAAATTTTTTATTTTCTTTGAAGCAATGTGTTTCACACATCACTTCAAAGAGGGGCAAAATGTATACTCATAAAAATGGTCATGTCTATAATCCTGGCAATTAATTAAATATTTATTATTTAATTAATTTATCTAAAAGTCCTCTACATATGATTAAATTTAATTAATTTAATTATATTGTTCATTCATCTTATTCTTCTTTCGTAATTAAATAAATTTATTTTATTTAATTATCTTTATACGTCCACTTAATTATTTAAATAAATACATTTTATTTATTTAAATTAATTATCATTGTTTGAATTTAAATTAAATCTTTTGATTTAATTAAGTTTAAATATTGCCCTTTCTTCTATTTTAAATTCTTCTTCTAATTAATTAAATATTTCATTTAATTAATTTCATAAAAGTGATTTAATTAAAGGATCTTATGCTTTCTTTTCTAAAGCACAATTAGATATTTTATTTGATTGTAAAATCTTCTCATATCATAATTAAATATTTTATTTAAATATGAGATCTATTTTTTCAAAAATCTTGATTAAAGCTTTATTCTTATCACAAACTTTCTTCTGCTTTTAAAAGCTTAATTAAATATTTCATTTAATTAAGAAAAAGCTGAATATTATCCACAAATAAATAAGTGAATTTTTAATTCATTATTTATCAGCTTTTAAATCTTTCTTTTATTCTTTTAAACAAATATGATTTCTTATCTTCTTATCTTCTTCTCTTTCATAAAAATAGAAAAATCTTGTTTTTAGGTTTTCTTCTATTTTCTCTTTAGTTTCATCGTTCTTCAGCCATTTGATCTGCCAGGAATTATCACGACCGTCAATCAAGACAGCCAATCAGAATCATTTGAAAAACTCTATAAATACCTGTGTGAATCCAAGCATTGGTAATAGGCAATTAATTAGAGTTCATGCATTTAATTCATTTAGTATTCTAGCATCATGTTTACTTCAATCATTTTAGTCTTACTCCATATCATAGCTTAATCTTGCATCATGCATCATTTTTAAATCTCGTTCTTTAGGAAGACAGTTTGTTGAGCCTAGCATAGAAAATCTGAGAGCAAAAGCTGGAATCGACAAAAACACTAAAGATAGAGGACAATAGGATGACAATCGAAGCAGCTATTGAGTTTGCATTTACTTACCTTTTAGTTTTTGTTTTGATACAATGTCTTATTGGTGTGCTTGAATAGTATTTGTTTCAAATTCATTTACACATATTATTTTTTGATCACATAGAAACTATATGCAAACAATGATGATGAATGCCATGATGAGTGGAAGATGATGTTTAGGATAGATAAACAAATGGAGGTGGATGCTATGGTATTGAACTAGAATGATCTATATATGATACTCCATATGATCAAATGCAAATTAAATATGGATTAATCTAAAATGCAACTATGATGCAACATGAGACATAAAATGCAACTATGAAGCAATATTTAAAGCTAAGATGTAAATGCAAAGAAAAAAATGATGTAAAGACTAGTTATAAGACTCAAAAATTCTTCAAGCTCCAATGATAAAACCTACATTATAACTCTACTTCAAACGTGGATCTCAAATACAATGCCCAATGGTTGTATTTATAGCCTTTTCTAAGCATATAGTGAGGTGGCAATAATCAACGATTCAGATTTGAATAAGAAAAATGGATGGTGAAGATGGAGAGAATCAAAATGTTGTCCCCTTGACCAAAGACAACATGCCATTTGGATGGAAGATTCAAGTGTGAGAAGAGAAGACCATGTGCTTCCAAAATTGGTGGAAGTGTGGGAGGAAATGAACCATGTGCTTTTTAAAATGAGTTGAAGATAATTCCAATTAAAAAATAGAGTTATTTATTTTCATGCGACACTGGTGAGGTGGCACAATAAGTTGTAGAAATGTGCTCTAATTCCTAATTGGATTTAGTGAAGATTATTTAAATAAAGCAAGTTTATGGAACCTTGTTTATTTAATTAATTTAGAAGAATATGTTTTAGAATTGGAGAATTAGAGAAGGGTGAACAATATAAATAAATTGAGAATTTATTTATACGTAGTTAGAATATTAATCAAATAGCTAGTATTTAATTAATTAAAGGTGATGACCATTTTTAGGTGTATACATATCTATCTTTTTCTTTGTCCCTATCTCTATCTATCTATCTATATCTCTCTCTCTCTCTCCATCTCTCTCTCTCTTTGTCTCTATCTCTTTGTCTCTCTATCTATCTCTCTGTCTATGTCTCTATCTCTGTCTTTGTCTCTCTTTGTGTGTGTCTTTGTCTCTATCTCTATCTCTATCTCTGTCTCTCTTTGTCTCTCTCTATCTCCCTCTATCTCTCTTTGTCTCTCCATCTCTCTCTCTCTCTATCTCTCTCTTTGTGTGTGTGTGTCTCTCTCTCTATCTTTGTCTCTATCTCTCTCAAGTCTCTCCCTCCTACTCCCTCTCCCTCTCTCAGGTCTCATTCTCTCTCTCACTCCCTCTACCCCCCTCTCTCTATGCCTCCCACCTTACCTATATATGTCTCTCTCACTCTCAGGTCTCTCCCTAAGGAACCCTACCTACATAACTAGATAACTCTCTCTCTCTCTCCCTCTCTCTCAGGTCTCTCCCTCCCACCCATCTCCTACTCTTAGGTCTAATTATATCTCACTCCCTCTATCTCTTTCCAACTCCCACTCTTTGTCTCTATCTCTGTCTCTATCTTTTTCTCTATCTTTGTCTCTATCTTTGTGTTTGTCTCTGTCTCAATCTTTATCTCTTTGTCTCTTTCTCTGTCTTTGTCTTTGTCTTTGTCTCTATCTTTGTCTCTGTCTCTATTTCTTTCTCTATCTATTTACTCTATTTATATCTCTATCTCTGTCTCTATCTATCTATCTGTTTTTTGTATGTCTCTCACTTTGTTCTCTCTCTCTCTCTCTCTCTCTCTCTCTCTCTCTCTCTCCTCTCTCTCTCTCTCTCTCCTCTCTCTCTCTCTCTCTCTCCCTCCCTCTCCCTCTCTATCTCACCCCCTCCCTCTCCCACTCCCTCTCTCTCTCCCTCTATCTACCTATCTCTCAAGTCTCTCCCTCTCTCTCTCAGGCCTTTCCCTTTGGCACCCTAACTAGGTAACTCTCTCTCACTCCATCTCTCTCTTTGTATCTCTCACTCCCTCTCTCCCATCCTCTCTCTCTCTTAGGTCTCTCCCTCCCACCCCAACCCTCTCTCTCTCTCTAATCAACCCTACCATCCCTTTCTCCCAACCCTCACTCTCTCTCTCTCAAGTCTCTCCTTAAGGAACCCTACTACATAACTCTCTCTCTCTCTCCCTCTCTCTCTATCCCTCCAACCCTACCTAGCTAAGTCACTTTCACTACACCCCCTCTCTATTCTCTTTTAGTCTCTCTCTCCATCTCTCTCTCTCTCATCTCTCTCATCTCTCTCTCATCATCTATCTCTCTCTCCCTCTCTCTATATATCTATCTATATGTCTTTCTGTCTCTCTCTATCTCTCTCTATTTGTCTCTATCTATCTTTGTATCTCTCTTTGTATCTCTCTCCATACCCCTCTCTCTCTCCCTCTCTCCCAGGTCTCTATCTACCACCTCCTCTCCCTCTCTCAAGTCTCTCTCTCACATATCTCTATCTCCCACTCCCTCTCTCTCCCACTCCCTCTCTCTCTCTCAAGTCTCTCACTCCCACCCCCCCTTTCTCTCTCTCTCTTTATTAGGTCTCTCCCCAAGGCACCCAACCCACATAACCAAATGGCTCTCTCTCTCTCTCTCCCTCCCACCTAACCCAGATAAGTCCCTCTCACTTTCAAATATCTCCCTAAGGAACCCTACCTACATAACTAGATAACTCTTTCTCTCCCTCTCTCTTAGGTCTCTCCCTCCCACCCCTCTCCCTCTCTTAGGTCTCAATATTTTTGGAAAACGTGTCTCAATCTTACTAGCATGAAACTTTTGAAAGAGTAAAGTTGGTGAGACCCTCTGGAAGTCTTACTAACTAGCAATTGTGTTCTAATATTTTGAAATGCTCAAGTCACTGAGATGTTGTTTCTGTCTTGCCGACGAGAGTCATCGGCAAGAAATTTTGATTGCTATGAGTTTCCCATCTCTCTCTACCCAGGCAAACCTCTTACCGACAGTTTGGTTTCTACTGGTTATCGGGGAGAGTCGTGATGAGCAAAGCCTTTGAGGAGAGGCATGAACACTTGGAATAACTCATCCCAATAGTGTATGTCTTGCCGATGGTTATTCACAAGGATGTCATAGGGGAGAATCTTCCCTGAAAGGTTTGCACTCGGTATGATCTCTTGCCGATGGTTGTGATCTCGTTGATGGGTATATAACTTTGGTATGAACTCTTGACGATGGTGTTTCTCTCACCAACAGGCTAGTGCATTCGATATGACCTCTTGGTGATAGTGGTGGTCTCTCTAACTATTCTGTGTTTGGTATGATGTCTCACTGATAGCGATGGTCTTGCCAATATAGCTACATGAGTTGAACATCGATGTGAAGTCGTAGCGATAGAGATGGTCTAGCCGATGATTCTGTAGTGGATATCGATATGATGTCTTAGTGAGAGAGTGATTCTGGACAACAGTTTTGAACTCGATGACTCTTGCCAATGGTGGTGACTCTAGGTGATAACGACAGTTGGGATTTGTGGCATCGGGGAGACATAGCCTAGTGTCTCACCGACATGTGATACTGTTTAAATTCCTTGACCAAATGTCTATCCTCAGTGGTTTGCTTTTGACCAATCAGAGAAGCAGAATGTGAACCGCTATCAGTTGGACTATTGTGGCCATTCCTGTGAGGAAGATCAATAGACCATGAATGACATGGATATACTCAGTAATTGAAGATGATGATTAGTTTAGTGAACAGTTCAATGTGTGATTAGTATGTATGAATTCGATTCAGAGAGCATTGTAACTGGGATGTTCTATACAAGGTTGATCAAGGAAATTATGCTGCTATAAATTGACATCAAAAAGCGAAGTCTGTACTTTGTATGTAATTTTGTTTACTACAATACAAAGAGGCTTTTCTTGGTGTGGTGGGTTTTTCTCCTGTAAGGGTTTTCCCATGTAAATCTAGTGTCCAAATTATGAATGTACATTTCTCTGTTTCTTTTGTTTCTTTCATGAGTATCTTAATTAAACTGTAATTATAAAATTTAAAGTCACCTCTGTATTCTTCCCCGAGGTTTTGACATTAGGACAGTTTGTTCTGCACCTAAGCTTTTGTTACAAGTGGTATTATAGCTTGGTCAGTTGTGTTATCCTTGTGGGTACGTTGGGTTTTTTGTGTCAATTTTGTTTAGTGGGAGTCTTGTAGAAGTCTGGTATTTTAAATTACAAATTAAGATGGCAAGCACATCAGGAAAGATTGAAATTGATAAATTCAATGGCAATAATTTTGAGTTGTGGAAACTCAAAATGGAAGATCTGTTGGTTGATCATGATCTTTGGCTTGCTATGTCTAGAACAAAGCCTATAGGAATGAAGTAAGAGGATTGGGACCTTGCAGATAGAAAATCAAAGGGGCTGATAAGGCTTTGTTTAACAGACTTTGTTCTTTTGAATTTTCATGAAGAAAAGACTGCATCTTCTTTGTGGAAAAGACTGGGAGCTATTTATCAGGGCAAGTCCTTGGTGAATAAGTTGTTCTAGAGGAAGAAGTTGTACTCTTTGAAAATGCAGGAAGGAGCGTCTGTTGCTGATCACTTGAATGCTTTCACCATGCTAATTGCTCAGTTAGCATTTGTGGGTGTGAAGATTGATGAAGAAGATCGCTGTATGTTGTTATTATGTTCTTTACCAGATTCTTGAGATCACTTGGTGATGGCTATTGGGAGTACGACATCCACTTTTAAGATGGAAGATGTTGTTGCTTCTTTGTTATCAGAAGAGATGAGAAGAAAATCTTCTAAGATGGCAAAGGAGGCTCTTGCTATTAGAGGTAGATTTAAAGAAAAAGGCAAGAAGGACAAGAAGTCCAAATCAAAATCAAAGGGGAGATCAAAGTCTCCTAGCAAGAAGTCCAAGGTGAAGTGCTGGAATTTTGGGCAACCTGGTCATGTTCGAAAGGACTGCAAAGAGGAGAAAAAGAAGAAGAAGAAATATTCTTCCAACAATGATTCTTCTCAGAGTGATGTAGACACCTTCATTGCATCCTTGGCTACATAGGCACCAGATGATGTCTGGCTGATTGATTTTGGAGCATCTTTCCACATGACATCTCATAGAGACTGGTTCACTAAGTATGAAAAATACGATGGTGGAAGGGTGTATTTAGCAAGTGATTCATCTCTAGAAATAGTTGGCTGTGGAAGAGTTAGAATTCAATTTCTTGATGGAAGAGTGAAGGGAATTAAAGATGTAATGCATATACCAGATTTGGCTCGAAATTTACTTTTTGTTAGTAAGTTGAATGATATTGGAGTGCAAGTCACATTCTCTGGAAATGGCTGCAAAATGACGAGGCTCAATGGTGCTAGCTAGGGGTGCTCATATTGGTACCTTGTATAAGTTGGATGCACATGATGTGCAATGCAATAGTGTCTCTCCAAACTCACAGAAGGCTACTCATGGAAGAAAAGATGAAAAAGTTCCTGATAGTGCAAACTCTATGGAAGTTAAACTTCCAGCAGAAAATACTATGCTCTGGCATCATAGGATAGGCCACATTGGTGAAAAAGGTTTAGAGACCTTGAAGAATAAAAACCTGGTTGAAGGGCTTGATGATTGTAACCTTGAATTCAAATTTTGTGAACATTGTTTATATGGTAAACAACACCATGTTTCATTTTACTCCAATCCTTATAAATCTTTTGGTTTACTTGATTACATTCATTATGATGTTTTTGATCCAGTAAATGTTCCTTCTTTTTCTAAATCAAGATATTATGTATCGTTCATTGATGATTATTGAAGAAGGGAATTTTTTTATTTCTTAAAAAGTAAATCAGAAGTGTTCAGTCATTTTAAAGAATTTAAAAACTTTGTGGAAAATCAGACTGGAAGAAAAATAAAATGTTTAAGGACTAACAATGGCAGTGAGTTTTGTTCTGATGAGTTTGAGAGGTATTGTAAAGATCATGGGATTAAAAGACATAAAACTACACCTTACACTCTACAGCAAAATGGAGTTGCATAAAGGTTCAACAGGAAAATGATGGAAAGAGCATGAAGTATGTTGAGCAGTGCTAGCTTAGAGAAGTTTTAGGCTGAGGCAGTTGAAACAACATGTTACTTAATAAACCATTCTCCTAATTCCACTTTTGTTGAGGAAACACCTTTGGAAGCATGGTCTAGAAATAATCCCTCTCTGAGACACATTCGTGTCTTTGGCTATGAGGCATATGCATATGTGCCGAATGAGAAAAGATCTAAATTGGAAAATAAGGTTGTCAAATGTATTTTTATTGGTTATAGTGTTGGCATAAAAGGATACAAGCTTTGGAATTCTAATACAGAGAAGGTTCTATATAGAAGAAGTGTTATTTTTAATTAGCTAAAGCCTTCTACTTTGGATCTGTAGTCAGAGACAAAATCAGAAAATAAAAAGGATGTTGAAATTCCTTCGACACTAGATAAAGAGGAATTGAAAATTCAAAAAGTACCTAAAACTGAGGAGAGCTCAAGTAGTTCTGAGAGTTCTGAAGAAGAAGATAAACCTTAGCCTCAGCCTATGAGGAGGTCAACACATGAAAGAAAGCAACCTAATAGGTATGGGTTTTCTTTGTTAGATTTTTCTTGTCCCTATGCTTTAATTTCTAGCACTGATGAGCCTCGGACTGTGAAAGAGGCATTTAGAATGTCTAATTCAGACTCTTGGTTGGAAGCCATAAATGAAGAAATGACATCATTAGAAAAGAATGATACTTAGAGTTTGGTGCCCTTTCCTAAAGGTAGAGAAGTTGGCTGCAAATGGGTATTTAAAAAGAAAATAGGTCTGGATGATAGTGTGGAAAAGTATAAGGAAAGGTTGGTTGCGAAGGGATATTCCTAGGTAGAGGGAATTGATTATGGAGAAATATTTTCTCCTATAGCTAAGCTGACGTCTATCAGATTTCTCTTGTCACTTGCAGTAGCATATGACTTAGAGATTTAACAGATGGATGTGAAGACAACATTTCTTCATGGTGACCACGAAGAAGAAATTTATATGTCCTAGCCTAAGCACTTTGTGGAAAAAGGTAAATAGAAATTGGTTTGCAAGTTGAAAAAATCTCTGTATGATTTTAAACAATCTCCTAGAATGTGGTACCAAAAGTTTGACACTTTTGTTTTGTCATTGGGATTTGTAAGATCAAAATTTGATCATTGTGTGTACTACAAAGCTGAAAATGATTGTGTTCTTATTATTACTTTCTATGTTGATGATATGTTCTTCATAGGTAATAGTAAGTTAATTATTTTTGATCTTAAGTTTCAGTTGTCTGCAAAGTTCAAAATGAAAGATCTTGGTGCAACCAGGTATATTCTTGGAATGGAGATAACCAGGGACAGGAAAAGTAGAAAAATTTGGCTCAGTTAGAGTAAGTATATTAATACTATTCTGGAGAGATTTTGTATGAATGACTGCAAGCAGCTAGTTGTTCCTGTCTTGCAGGGAACGAAGCTATTTGTTGAAGACTATCCAAAATCTCCAACTGAGATAGAGGACATGACGAGAGTGCCTTATGCTACTGTAGTTGGTAGTTTAATGTATGCAATGGTCTGTACAAGGCCAGAAATAGCCCAAGCAGTTGGAGTACTTAGTCATTTTATGGGAAATCCTGGAAGGACACATTGGGATGCTATGAAAAGAGTGTTTAGATATTTGAAGGGCACTTTAGAATATGCTTTGTGTTACCATGGAAATTTCGTTGAATCACAGAGGACTCTCAGCATTCGAGACTATGTCGATTCTAATTGGGCAGGGGACATTAACAATAGAAGATGTACCAGTGAATATATTTTCATGATGAATGGTGATGCAGTTAGTTGGATGAGTAAGCGGTAGGCTGTAGTTGCTTTGTCCACTACATAAGCAGAATACATGGTAGCAACACACACTTGTAAAGAAGCAATCTGGTTAAAATGTTTGTGTTCTAACATTGGGTTTGATGCAGGAAAAATTACAATTTACTGTGACAGTCAGAGTGCTATTTGTTTGGCGAAAAATCCTACTTTCCATGCCAGGATGAAACATATTGATGTGCAGTATCATTTTGTATGAGATATGGTGGAGGATGGAAAGGTCTCTTTAGGAAAAGTGGATACTTTGGAAGTTGTTGTAGATGTATTAATGAAGCCAGTAAGCACAGACAAGTTTAGGTGGTGTGGCAGTTCGATGGGCCTTAGTGCCCATGAATTTTAGTAGTTTTGTTGTGCTCTAGAGGTGTTAGTAAGATCTTTGTCAAGTGGGATATTGTTGGAAAATGTGCCTCAATCTTACTGGCATGAAACTCCTGAAAGAGTAAAGTTGGTGAGACCCTCTAGAAGTCTTACCAACTAGCAACTATGTTCTAATCTTTTGAAATGCTCAGGTCATTGAGACGTTGTTTCTATCTTTTCGACGGGAGTCATCGGCAAGACATTTTGATTGTTGTGAGTTTCCCATCTTTCTCCGCTCGGGTAGACCTCTTACCAATAATTTGGTTTCTAATGGTTATCGGGGAGACTCATGGCGATAGAAATCTTCAAGGAGAGGCATGAACACTCAAAATAACTCATCCCGACAGTGTATGTCTCACCGACAGTTATTCACAAGGATGTCATTAGGGAGACTCTTCGCCAAAAGGTTTGCACTCAGTATGATCTCCTGCTAATGGTTGTCATCTCGCTGATGGGTATATAACTTTAGTATGAACTCTTGGCAATGGTGTTTCTCTCGCCGACATGTTGGTGCATTCGATATGACCTCTTGGCGATAGTGATGGTATCTCTGACTATTCTTTGTTTGGTATGATGTCTCACCGATAGCGATGGTCTTGCCGATAGAGCTACATGAGTTGAACATTGGTGTGAAGTCTTAGCGATAGTGATGGTCTAGCTGATGGTTCTGTAGTGGATATCGATATGATGTCTTAGTGATAGAGTGATTTTGGGGGACATTTTTGAACTCAATATGACTCTTGCCAATGGTGGTGACTCTAGGAGATAACGACAGTTGGGCTTTGTGGCATCAGGGAGACACATACTAGTTTCTCACCGACATGCGATACTATTTGAATGCCTTGACCGAATGTCTATGTTGGTGTAATTAATATTTAATTACACATTTGCATAAGTTTACTTAGGCATATTTAATTTCTAAGTTATAGGTTCTTATCTTTATCTTATTGAGCTATCTTGTTGCTCAAGATAATATTAGGTTTATACATCTTTTCTTTTATACAAAAAATTATCTCTTGTAATTATTGGTACTTCAAATATATCAATTTGCACATCTTTTGCAAATCTCTGCTTTTTCATTTTTCTCTTCTATGGAAGGTGATTTTTTTGGTTTGTAATCATATCTTGGTTTCTAACATGGTATCAGAGCCTTGATTCGCAGCCCCTTCTCAACTTTTTTGGAGGAATACATTGCAGAGCTCGTTCAAGGTCCCTCAAGCGTTTCATTCCTTGAGCATCTTTCTACAACATCTTGGATCAGATCAGGGTTTTTCGTTGGATTCAGAGCGCTGGAAAAAGTCAGAAATGGCTTTAACTTCATTCATTTTGGTCACTGTATGCCAGATCTATGAGGGTTTCAAGCTCGATGATGTTTCTGAAAAATCTAGGGGTCACCTGATTTTCAGAGCACTTTGGGCCCAAATGGACCTCACCGGTGGATTCGTAGCGCCGAAAAACCCCTATTTTCATATAAAATTTGTCTAGTTTGGGAAAAGTTGTTTGGAGAGGCAAAAAATTTTTTCCCAAGGGCCGTATGGCCCCCAGGCACGCTTCATGAGGCTCGATTATTGAAAAAAATTAGAAAAATCATTAAAAAATCAAAAAATTCTTTGAAATTTGGCGCTGCCCAATTTAATGGGATGCACCACCCGGTGGCCACTGGGTGTCCACCCAGCGGCCACTGGTGCACCACCGCCACTAATGGCTCCCCCATGCAGCTCTGTCGGATTGGTCTGTCAGCCCCCAAGGGCTTAAGTCACCAGCTCTAGGTCTTATGGGCAACTAGAGCCCAAGTGTTAGCCCCAGCCTTGGTCATGTGGGTGACCAGGGGCCACACCGAAGCTCTCTAGCTGCTAGCCCCCTGGTTCACCTAGGTAACTAGGGGCCGAACTTTTTCAACCCCTGAGGGCTTATTGGAGCCATCTTGGCCAATTTTGGACCAGTTTCACCAAATCGGGCATAACTTTCACATACAACGTCGTTTATTTGCAAACAAGATATCACCGGAAAGCTATTTCCAAGATCTACGCAATGGTGTAGATTTGTTTTTTTGGTTTTTCTTTTTTTATGTCTTTTTCAGCCTCGGAAGTCAGATGTTTCTGTTTTCACTTTGGGAAGCATATATTTTGACTCGCTTTTCTGTTTTTCATGATTTTCACAGCATTGGAAAGCTGGTTTCAGCCTCTATGTAGATATGAGGTCATTTATAGAATATGTGTACTTTATTTGATGCATGCATTCATTTTTTTGTTTCATGCACTAGGTTTACATTTTCGCTTATGTTTATGTAGTTTTGCATTCTCTCCTTCTACAATCATTGGGTGTTGTAATAATGAACTGATATAAAGTTCCATTAAGGGGGGTTCTTGCATCCATTCTTTGTATTGGTGACAACTTGCATGAGTTTTTCTGGTTTCTTGTTGTTTCCTTTAGCTTCTTTCTTGCTTAGCTAGACACATTGTTGGTTTGCTTTGGTTCACACTTCACATTGGGATTTTATGGTTCTTGATCCGCATTGGTTCAGATCTTTCTTAGTTTGAAGGCCATGTTTTTATGGTTAATGTTCCAGAATCTTGATGGTACTCATCTTATGGACAGTTTCAGTTTCAGTTTGGCATTGGCTTCAAGAGACACAGCTTCTAGATTTTGTCATCATTATGGGCTTCATTCATCCTTTCATCTATTGTTGCTTACAGATTCCAGGGTTGATCTAGTATGCGAGTTTCTAGTGTTCCTTAGAATCAGGTCTATTGTTGCATTTGTGATTCTGATATGGTATTTTGCAAACAGAAGTATCTTTCCTTGCTTGCCAGATCTGGGGTTCCAGTGTTGCTTCATCAGAGTTCTTCCATGATTCTTTGCAGTAGTTCATCTCATTGAGGGGGGGTTTTTCCATCTCTTTACATTTGTAAATGAGTACCTGATCAGGCCTTGTTTCCAAGACTCATATTTGCATGATAATTTGCTTCTCCCTAAGTTGCACTTATGGGGGGGTGTTGGTGTAATTAATATTTAATTACACATTTGCATAAGTTTACTTAGGAATATTTAATTCCTAAGTTATAGGTTCTTATCTTTATCTTATTGAGCTATCGTGTTGCTCAAGATAAGATTAGGTTTATGCATCTTTTATTTTATAAAGAAAATTATCTCTTATACTTATTGGTACTTCGAATATATCAATTTGCACATCTTTTACAAATCTCTACTTTTTCATTTTTCTCTTCTATGGAAGGTGATTTTTCTAGTTTGAAATTAGATCTTGGTTTGTAACAATCTATCCTACATGGTTTGTTTTCAACCAATTAGAGAAGCAGAATGTGAACTACTAGCAGTTGGATTGTTGCGGCCATTCCTTTGAGGAAGATCAATAGACCATGAATGACATGGATATACTCAGTAATTGAAGATGATGATTAGTTCGATGAATAGTTCAATGTGTGATTAGTGTGTATGAATTTGATTCAGAGAGCATTGTAACTGGGATGTTCTGTACAAGGTTGATTAAGGAAATTATGTTCCTATAAATTGACATCAAAAAGTGAAGTATGTACTTTGTATGTAATTTTGTTTACTATGATACAAAGAGGCTTTTCTTGGTGTGGTGGGTTTTTCTTCTATAAGGTTTTTCCCACATAAATCT
>VDFB02105785.1:103604538-103851715 GCA_007258455.2 Sequoia sempervirens
AACCACCACAATCCACACACAGTAGGAGTCATGAATGAGGAGGGAAGAACACACCATCTGTAAACCCCCAATCACCATCACCATCATCAAAGTCCACTTCACCATCTCCAATGACTTCATAATTCAAACAAGCACCCCCATGCCTATTCTTGTTCTCCATTTTTCCTGGTGTCTGAACATAAATTGGTGTTTGGGGAAATTTATGTTACATACCTGTAAATACAAGGTTATTTCACTATGTTTCACCTAAGATTTTCATGCTTCCAATTTGATCTAAGAAATTTTTATGAGAAAGTTTATGAGATCAAGAGCACTTTCAAGTGAAATTCAAAGTATTCAAGAGTAGATTTATTGAAGAAATATTGTAGCAATTAAGATCCAATTGTCATATCAAATTCTTCTTACATCATGAATGTTATTGGAGCTAATATGGTGATGTTGATTTCATGATCCATTCAAGCATTCGAAGTATTGTTTCAAATCAAGTTTCAAGGTTCAAGATAAAAATCCATTGAAGCCACTTCATGCAATTTATAGATATACATTCCAAGGTTCATTCAAGGGTTTGGTGAGTTGTGACATTGAGTTGTTCATTCATCATTCCTTTCATCCTATTTTATTTCATTTCAAGGTTTGATTACCAAAATAGGGTTTGACCAAGACAAAGCCCCATTCACCAAAAATAAAACATTTTTCCCTCTTGATTTGTGTTTGAAGATTTAGGTGGAAGAAATCTTAAAGATCTCTTGAAGAGAAAAATTGAAGTTGTCAAAGTTGCAAAAGTTATCATAAAAGTTTCCATCTCATAGAAACTCAATTACAAAATTTATTTTCAACTCTCCAAACCTAAAACCTAGGAAAAATGAGAGATTTAGATCTATAGCAGAGGCTCCCAAAAGTTGTAGACAAACCCTAACTTAGGAATCATTCGCCCCTAGGCGAATGAGTCCTAGACAAACTTTAACAGAGCACTTTTGGTGACTGGTAAACATCAATCTACCCTTCTTTGATCTATGATATGATTTTTGGTTCCATCAATTTTAAGCTTAATCTATTAGATCCAAGTTGTATATTGCATTTTGGGTTTGATTTTCTAGTTTTAGTCTTTCTCCCCAAAGTGTTGTTTAATCAAGACCCCATGCAAAAAAAGGAAATCAGTAGATTCACACTTTGACTTGATTAACCTAAGGTTTGTAAGTCATTCCATTGTGTGGATCTCATTTTCTAATGAAATAGAAGAGAAATAGGTCCCTAATTAGTTCAACCCCATCACCCAACCTATATTTTCTATGTTTTAGGTGGTAAGCTTGAAAACTCAAATTGAAGAAACCAAGAGAATAGAAGATGTAGTTAAGTTTGAACTATATTCTAAATCTAATGAGTGCATGAAGTTGGAAGAACAAATAGTGGCTCTGAGAAAATACCTCAAAAAAGCTAATGAACAAATTCTTAGAGGTTTGAAGTTGAAAGGTGGCTCAGAAGTACTTGATGAGTTAATTAACTCACAAAATCCATCAAAAGAGAAATCTAAAGCAAGACATGAGAATGTATGCAATGAAGATTCCAAGAAGCCTACAAAAAATAAAAAGGTGAATAATTCAGTCCTTGAATACTTGAAGAGGAAGCAAAACTCAAAGGGAGTTGATGTAGATGGTTTCACAAGGGTGGGAGATCTAAAATATCCAAAACCAATGATACCCCTTCATCCTGCACAAAGAAATTCTCTGACCATGTACTCCCTATTTTTCTATGGTTACTTATATACATGTAATCAATTTGGTCATAGGGATAGATAGTGTAGAGATGTACTTAAAAGGAGCAAAAATTTTTTGAATAGAAATTAATTTGCTCCTTCAATAGATGTGAATGTAATGTGTTATAATTGCAACAATTTTGGTCACATAGCCAAAAATTTTAGAGAAAACTTTGAAAGACCAAAAGAACAGAGTAAAACTAATAATATTTATCCTAGAGTGAACAAAGGTTCACATATCCTTGAAAAGAAGGCAGACAAGGAAGAAAAGAAACCCAAGAAGCTGTGGAAAGAGAAAGGTTAGAAGACAACACCCAAAGTGGATACTACTTCCTCACATCACTAATCCTTAGTGATAGAGCATGAGTCCAGGGAGAGCTTTACAAGAAGATTTATTTAGCCCTAGAGAAGAAAGAGAGAAGTCAAGTTAGGTATGATTTATTATTAAAAATTGTAATGACTTGATGGTTCTAGATATCATGGAAATACTCCTTTATTTTGATAAAGGGGGAGAAAATTTTGTTCAAAGGGGGAGAGAAAAAATTGGTTTCAATAGAAGTCTGGTGTCCTAAAGAGTCCTTTTTCCATTGATTTCAAAGGGGGAGAAAGTGAGAAAAAATCTCTATGTCTGTAAGATGTGGTGATATGTCAAAGGGGGAGTTGTGACTATAGAAAGTTGATTGCTAAGGGGGAGAAAGATTGTTGTACAAAATGGTCTATGCTAATGTATGTGCATTCATATTGGTACATTTGGTGCAAATAATTTTTTTCCATCAATGACAAAGGGGGATATCATTGGTAATATGATTTTCATTGATGTCAAAAGAAGATCTGAGTGATATCAAATGAGGAGTTGTTGGTTGATGTCAAAAAAAACATCATTGAAGAAAGCAACAAAGTGTTGTAAAAGTTTGGGCTTCGGGCCTCAGGCTTACCTTATATTGCTTGCTAAGTGAAGAAGGAGTTACTCATCTTCAGTTGAGTCCATTGGGATTTAGAATTTGAGTGTACAGATTACTCTATGTTGTAGATGGTGAGACATTGGGCTTCGGTCATACACTATATTATATGCCTCAAACAAATTTTGAAAATAATGTGCTAAGTCTAAAAGGTTTCATAGTTCAAGCTTCTGTCATACCTTATATCGAATCCATCAATGAAATGAATAAAATTTGTGTAAAGTCTAAAAGGAGTCAGACATCAACCATCAAAAATACCTTATACTAAATGCACATAGAAAAAGGAGTTAGAAATGTGTAAGTCTGAAAAGGCATCGAGTATCAGACTTCAGAGTTAAGTCTTATGCCTTAAAAGGAAGTGGAGAAAGGGGTATGAAGAAACCCCAAACCTCGACAACTGAAATGGCTTTGGTGTTCATGGTTTGGTGATAAGGATAATGCCTTTACAGTTTGTTAAGCATGAAGAAGGGAGAATGAGGAAAGCCTAAAGGCCAACACCCAAAAGGGTTAAGTCTTGTGAAGGATTTTCTCGGACATCACAGACCAGTAGGAAGGATTATGCCTTACCAAAATGCTAGTAAGAAGTGAGATGAAAGGGTGAACCCTAACATTTGACAACCTTAAGCATGTTTCAAAGTTTAGAGTTTTGCATGATGGTTTGTGATGGAATGGAGAAGGTAAATGGTAAAGGGTAAGGCAGATGGTCGAAACCCAACAAGTGTGGAAGAAGCATCAGACATGTATATTTGGGCTTGCTTGTTAAGCTTTGTAATGCACCTCAAGTATGAGGTAAGAGTGGTTAGTGGAAAGAAAGAATAAGATCATTGAAAATGAAGGATTAATTTCATGGGAAGCTTGTGTTAACTTGGGTTGACAAGTGTGGATATGCAGGAATGCGACACATGGTAAGAATGGATTGTTTGACCTAATTCACATTGTTGTTGTGAATCATTAAAGATCTATGACCCAGATTTAAAATAATCACATCAACAATCATGTTTTAAATGAAATGATGGTTGAGTGATGGTCAATGGATTATGGCACAATTTTAGAGATCAACGAGGAGATTGTGAATATTTTATTCTAACAACTATAGGATAAAAAAATGATGGAGCTCTAAGTTTGAAAAAATGGAATTGAGGCACAAAAAGTGAAGTAATTGCTCTAGCTACTTTGTTGTTGATAATTGGAATACCTAGATGTCTCCTTTCATGTAGTGAAAACTACAAATTTGGAAGAGGTTTACTAGGAAAGTATGTGGCATTAACTTTAGATCAAATCCTAAGATTGTGATATTCCTAATAGAGAAAATGCATTGAATGAAGTTAGTGGTATTTTGGCTCGAGGTATAGAAGAAAATTTTTGGTGAAGGAAAGTATATGAAGTTGAATGAAAGAGGTAAATGAATGAGAAAGAGAGCTCAAGAAGCATATGCGATGAGAAGAAGACCTAGACTATAACTCAAAAAATCATCTAGGATATGCATCAAGTGTGAAGCAATGCAAAGAGACTACTAAATAGAGAGATAGTTAGAACAGAGGATGTTCTAAAGTGCAGATTATAGAGAAGAGGTATGATTTGTTGAGTTAGCAGAAACATCAATAAAGAGTATGCTTACATGGAAGAAAAGCATAGATTGAGCATTTGTAGAATAAGTCTATAAGATAGAACTAGATTCATTTAAATCATTTGGAGTTGTAGCTCCAAAACTCTTACATTGTAAATTTTATTGGTTGGTGCCATCAGATAGATGATTTGGTGCATAGTGTAGGGAGTGGGTGCTTCCTTGGAGTTGGTGCCCCTAAATTAGGGGATTGGTGTCTCCTTAGGGTTGGTGCACTTAAAAATTGTAACTAGTGTTCTTCTGTTGTGAGGTTGGATTAGGAAAGTAGATTTTAGCAGCTATTCTCATTGTGGTTTTTCCCATATTGGGTTTTCCACATATATCTTGTGTTATACATATTTGTGTGTGATCTTTGCATGTTTGTTTAATCTTCATTAAAATGATTAAAATTTAAGGTTTTATTTGACCTGTTGATTCATCCCCCCTCAGTATATTATTGTGCTCCAACATGTGTCACATAAATTTTGATAGTCTAGTGAGGATCATCTCTACTCGAGTTGTGAGAGATCTTCCAAGAATTACAAAGCCTATTAATGTAGTTTACAAGGAATGTCAAGTTGGGAAGAAAACAAGTAATAGGTTAAATATCAAATAATATTCTACTACAAGACCTTTAGAGTTAGTGCATACATACCTATGTGGACCTACAAGAATAAGAAGCTTTCAAGGTGACATGGGTCAGTGCAGGATCATGGGGGTCCAAACTACGTCCTTAAGTGGCAATAAAAATTCAGAAGAACAGAGTTAGGTAACTTGACATAAAAATTTGAATAGGTTATTAACATAATTTGAAAAATATGTAAGAGCATAATTTGTAGAAAATCGAATGTAGTTTCTAAAATACTAGTCCTTTTTTGAAAAGTACATCTATTTGGTGAAAATTTGAAATTTCAATGTAGTAGTACTCAATTTTTAGGAAAAAGAAATAAGTGTATGTCTGACCAACCTAAGTATAAGCAATTTTTTTTTATGAAACTTTCAATATAAGTCAAGGAAACATGCTCAAATGTGCCACGCATTTTTTTGGTTTTTTTTTTGCAAGTAAATAATTAGTTATGATTTTTTATTAGAATTTTTTTAAAATATTAAAAATGTGTTTGTCTAACCACCATAACTTGGTCAAAAATTTATAAAATTCAATTATTATTTTTTTATCCTATAATATGGGAAGCATAGAATGTACTGCATCTTCTAGATTTTAAAAATGTGAAATCATCTGAAAATTATAGATGTTTTTCAATCAACCTATCAATCAGGAATTTTGTCATAATGCATGTATAAAATCAATAATAATTATCAATTAAATTGAAAATAAGGCATATCTTATATTGGTAGAAAGCTGAAAATTTTCTCAATAAACCATTTTTATTTCATCAAATTTGGATAAAAATTCCTTTTTTGTCATATTACCACTTTTTGGACCCCCATGATCCTGCACTCACCCACATGTATTTCATGTTGTTAATTGATGATTACTCTAGAATGACTTGGGTAACTTTTCTCAAAGAAAAATTAGAATCTCTAGACAAGTTTAAAGAATCTAATGTTATGGCTGAGAGAGAAATGTATATGAAAATAAAGTGCTTAAGGTATAACAAAGGTGGATAATTCACCTCTAATGAGCTTAATAATTTTTGTGAAGATCATGGAATAAAAAGCCATTTGTTATCCCATAGAGCTCCTCAATAGAATGTAGTTGTAGAAAGAAAGAATAGGATAGTTTAGGAAGCAACAAGGACAATGATGAAGGAAGAAAATCTACCAGATGCCTATTGCAGAGAAGCTATTCATATTGTAGTATACATACTCAATAGAGTACAAGCAAGAGTAAACAATTCAAAAACTCCTTGTGAACTATGGCATGGAAGAACACCTACTGTCAAATATTTCAAAGTGTTCAGAAGTAAATGTTATATTAGGAGAGATGAAGAAAACTCGAGAAAGTTTTATGCAAGGTCAGATGAAGGAATATTCCTTGGATATTCTACAAGAAGCAAGTCTTACCAGTGCTACAACAAGAGGCTGAAGAAGATAGTTGAAAGTACAAGTGTCAAAGTAGATGAAGAACCACGTAAAGGCTCAGTACTAATAGAAGGATATAAATTTGATGAGTCTTCTTGTAGAGAAGAATAAAAAGAAGAATAGAAGGAAAAGGAGATACAAGTTGAAGAGGAAGATGCTCCAGAAAGGATTCCTAAGATTCCTAAGTAAGTGCAGAAGAATCATTCTGAATATTAGATCATTAGTGATAAGAGAAGAGGTGTGTTGACAAGAAGAAAAGTTGATATGATAGAAGAATAGGTAAATTTGTGTCTACTTTCCAAAGTAGAACCTAATATAGTGATTGAGGCATGTAAGGATAAGAATTAGACCAAAGCCATGGAAAAAGGGTTGATGAAGATTGAGAAGAACCAAACTTTGGAATTAGTCCCAATACCAACAAACAAGAATCTAATATGAACTAAATGGGTATTCTAGAAAAAGATAAATGAGAATGGAATTTTTTTCAAAAATAAGGCTAGACTTGAGTGCAAGGGCTACTTACAAGTGGAAGGAATAGATTTTGAGGAGAAATTTTCTCTGTTGGAAAGAATGGAGGTCATTAGGATTTTTTTGGCCTTTGTTGCACATAAGGATTTCTAGTTTTATCATATGGATGTGAAGTATGCATTCTTGAATGGTGGGTTGGAAGAAGAGGTATACATTGAACCAAAAGGCTTTCAATTATCAGATAATCTTAATATGGTTTTTAGATTGAAGAAGGAATTGTATGGACTCAAGCAAGATCCCATAGCTTGGTATACAATATTTCATAGGTACTTGTTGCATTCGGGATTCAATAAAGGTATTGTAGATAGCAATCTTTATTTTAAAGTTGAGAAGGATCAAATCTTGATTGTGGTTGTGTATGTTGATGATATAATATTTGGAGGAAATGAGGCAATGTGCAAGAATTTTGTAGAATAGATGAAAAATTAATTTGAGATTTCAATGTTTGGGGAGATGAATTTCTTCCTTGGGCTACAAATCAGTCAGAAAAAAAAAGGAAAATTCATTTTACAATCAAAGTATGTCAAGGAGATGTTGAAGAAGTTTGGAATGGAAGATTGTAAACCAATATGTATTCCTATGGTTACTAGTTGCAAGTTGAGAAAGAACGATGAATCTCCTAAGACTGGTCAAAGCAAGTACAAATCAATGATTGGTGGACTATTATATCTAACTACTACTAGAAGGAATATCATGCATGAGTTTGTCGTGTGGCCAAGTTTCAAGAAGATCCTAGAGAATCGCATGTGACAATAGAAAGAGGATATTTAGATATTTGTAAGGCACTTTAGACTATGTTCTATGGTATCCAAAGGATACTGATTTCTCTTTAAATGCTTATATAGATGCAGATTGGGAAGGTTGTGTGGATGACAAAAGAAGTACAAGTAGAGGGGCTTTCTTTCTTGGAAGCAGGTTGGTTTCTTGGCTAAGAAAAAAGTAGGATTCAATATCTTTATCTACTATAGAAGAAGAGTATATTGTTGCAACATCTTGCTAAAAATAGGTATTTTGGATGAAGAAAAAATTGAAGGATACCATAATATCATATAATGAACCTATTTCTATCTTATGCGATAATATGAGTGCTATCAATATATCAAAGAATCTAGTGATGCATTCAAGGAAAAAGAATATCTCAATCCAGTATCACTTTCTAAGAGAGAAGGTTTCATAAAATGAGGTGAAGCAGGAGTATGTGCCTACAAAGGATCAAGTTACAAATATTTTCACAAAGGATCTTTGTAAAGATACTTTTGAGTATCTTTAGAAAAGTTAGGCGTTATTTCCCCTCCTTTTTCTCAACTAGATGCATAAGATTGTGCATCATTCTAGTGGAGCAATTAAAGATTTATTCTTTTTGTTTCAAAATGATGAAGGCTACCTCTCAAGGGGAGCAAGTAGTAGTATTGATGACTGGTGAAGTCAGATGAATCATATGATGTGCCCCTCAAGGGAGTGTGCAGAAAAGTGATTGCAGTGTAGTTGCTTGTTGGTGTTGCAAGTGGTGTATGAAGATGTCAGAAGGGAAAATAGTAAAAAAAAATCTTATTAAAATGATGTGTGAAAGGAGCAGGTGTTTCTCTTTTAATGTTGTTAAAGGGGGAGAGCAAGAGAGATATTTGGATGAGTCTATGGCCCTTTTCCATTAATGTCAAAGGGGGAGAGAGTTTGATGAAAAACCATAGTTCAAAAGAGTATTGCAGGAGAGAGCTAGAGTTGCTTGGGAGAGAGTTGTTTGAATATCATAGAAGAGAATATGGTATGAAGACCATAGTTGGAGAGAGTGCTTAGGATCAAGAGAATGAGAATATGAAGAGAGAGATATGCCTCATTTAGGGGGAATTCTACTTGTTGTTGCATGTTATAGAGTTATTGTTGGTTTCTTTTTTTGTTGATGGTTTCTCAAAAACAATGTTGCCATCAATGATAAAGGGGGAGATTGTTGCAAGTATGTTGATGGTGTTTTCATTGATGTCAACAGTTTTTGGTGTTGTCCATTAATGCCAACTATATGGAGATTGTGTGTTGAAGTTGGAAGGATGCTAGTGTTTGTCATAGTTGTGTAGATTTATTCTAGCCTGCTTGTGTTGATGAGATGGTTGGTAGTATGGATGTGTTGTGAGAAGTGTTTTAGATGCTATAGTTGCATTGAAGAGGTGTTATTAGTGTTGTAGTTTTATTTAGATCACTTGGTTTCTAAGTGATTTTGAGAAAATTTGAATAAAAGAGACTATAGTGTGG
The DNA here is from genome assembly GCA_007258455.2 of Sequoia sempervirens. Taxonomy (NCBI): domain Eukaryota; kingdom Viridiplantae; phylum Streptophyta; class Pinopsida; order Cupressales; family Cupressaceae; genus Sequoia; species Sequoia sempervirens. The sequence goes on from VDFB02105785.1 coordinate 103,613,669, forward strand.
TAGAGTGTTGCTCAATGATGTGCTCCACATTTCTTAATTATTGAAGATAGGCTTGTGTGGTTTCGATATGTTGATCTTGGATATGTTCATAGGTGTTATTTCTAGAGTTTCAGGATTTGGATCATTCTTGAGTGAAAGTTGTGTTCACTAGTGTGTGTGTCTATGAAGAAGGTTGTCTTGGAGAAATGAGATTGCTCGACAATTCTCTGCATTTATGTTTCTTGTCTTAAAAATTTGGGGACATGCTTATAATGTATGTATTTACTTTACCTTAAGATTTCAGGTGTTGAGGTATTCTATGAAGTTTGTTAGTGAGTTAGATGTTTGTGTCAATGTGTATGGTTGCATAGAATGATGGTGTTCTTAGTTTCAAGTGGTTGTGGCAGAGTTGCGGAATATTCTGATGATGATAGAATATTTTGAGATGTTGTATAGATATTTTGGAGTATTTTTTATGTGGTCTATGAAGTTATCTTTAGACTTGGTTAAGCATGAACTTAGTTGTTAAGGGTGTTAATACAAGTTTTTCCAACCTAGCGTGCTAGCACTAATTATGGAAGTGGTGTGTTTTCTTTGGAATCTTTACAAACTATGTCAATTTAGATTTGGGTCCTAGTTAACCCTTGGTGTGGTCATCATTCACTTCTTTCCATCGTAGAAGTGTTTGGTGCCAACCTATTTTGTAATTGCATGTTTGAGGTGCATAGCTGACCTTGGAGAATGTTTTTAAGGTTGATGATGACATATAAGCAAGGTAAATCATTGGAGATGAGTTTGGATCTATAAAGTATGTAAAAAAGATGCAAATTTGATTAAGTGTGATGATCTAAGTGTGAGATAAAATCCTATAACTCCGAAGTAGTGATTAGAAGGGTCTACATTTGTAGTGTACCTAAAGTTATTGAAGGAAATGAGCTAAAGGTTGTGGATGGTTCAGAGTTTTTGTGATGAATCTTCTTATTGCTCTGAGATGGATATCTCTTTGTAACAATTCATTTATTTCTTCTTTCTAATTTGATAGTGAGCCATTGGTAGTGATCCCTTCTTTCTTTTGGGAAATGATCCCTCCACAGTTAGCCTACTGTATTTGGTTTTTCTATTACTTTATATAGTGAGAAAATCCTCACCGTGGTTTTTCCTTTCTTTGGTTTTCCACGTAAATCAGGTGTTCTATTGTGCATGGTGTTTTTGATGTGTTGTTGTTTCACTTTTTAACTTTCATTCTAAATATGATTAAGGGTTTAAGGGCTAATAAATATCTGAATGTTAATGAGGGTTTTGATGTTTTAATGTACAACTAATTTACCCCCTCTTAGTTGTCTTTTGTATCTAACATTAACTTTACAAAAAACATATGTGATTTGCTTAGTTTTGGGTTTGGAGGATGGATTTACCTCTAGAAACCATGTACATTATTTTAACTTATAATAACGTGTATTTTTTTAATTAGTTTTGGTTTAGTATGATGAATTTTCCTTTACAAAACATGTACTTGCTTTTAACTTAAAAAAACATGTACGTGTTTTGCTTAGTTTTGGTATTATCATGGATTTAACTTACCAAAACCCTATGCACTTAACCCTAACACTTGTACACTTAACCATAAAATCTATACCCATAACCCTAAACCCTAGACACCCTATACAATTAACCCTAAACCATAAGGAGAGAGATGTTAGATACAGAGAGGTAGTTCTAGGAAACTAAATCTTATACCCTATACCCTATACCATCAACCCTAAACCTTATCCCTCAACCTTATAAACTAAAGCCAATAGGTTAAAACCTTAACCATATACTCAACCCTATACCCTAAACCATAAACCCTATAGCCTAAGGAATCATCCTTAAACCCATAAACCATAGGCTCTACATCCTAAATAATGAATAATTTAGAGGTAGTAAAGGGAGAGAGGACAAATTTACATGGGAGAGAGATAGAGAGAGGTGAGATATAGAGAAGAGAGGTAGAGAAACAGAGATATTTGAGATAGAGAGAAGATAGATCTAAATAGGGAGGGAGGGAGAGGTAGATAAGGAGGGATAATGGGGGAGCTATGAAGGGGAGATAGATAGAAAGATAAGATAGAGAAACCTAGGTAGATAATAGAGAGAGAGGTTAGATAGAGAGAGGTAGATCTAGATGAGAGAGAGAGAAGTGAGATAGAGACCAATAGAGATGGGGAGGATAGTAGAGAGGGGGAGATGTGAGAACCCTAAACTATATACCCATAACCTCAAACCCTATACCCTATACTGTCAATTCCCTAAACCTTATCCTCAACCATAGGAACTAAATCCAATAGATTAAACCCTTAGCCATATACTCAACCCTATACCCTCAACCCTAGGAACTAGATCTTATAGGTTAAACCCTCAACCCTCAACCCTATACCATATACCCTCTTGAACTTAAACCCTATCCCTCAACCTTGGGCCATAAGGCCTATATAATAAACCCTGAACCATATACACTCAACCCTAGACCCTATATCATGTACCCTCAACCCTCAACCCTTGTGTCGGTCTTATGCATGCGATACATAGTCACCTTGGTTCCTCATATCCTACTGTATAGTATCACATGCATTATCAAATTAAGTGCTCTCTACATTGTAGTTCAATTATTGAATTTTAAATACACCTAATCTGATCCCATCTCTTTTTTCTTGTCACCATCATTTTTATCTTTCCTAATCATGGATTGTATGTGCACACTCATTCTTTATTTCTTCCATATGTACCTACACTCAATGTATTAATATGGTTTCCTAGTATTCATCTCCATCAAATTCATCTCATCATTGCATTTTCATCTTAAGTCTTAAGATTTATTATTCTAACCATCTTCTCATCATTGAATTTTTATCTTAAGTGTTCATCTTTCTTATCCTAATCATCTTATCATTATTCCATTTTTGTTTGAAGTGTTTATATTTATTGTTTGAAGCATCTTATCATCATTGTATTTTTATTTGAAGTGTTTATATTTGTTATTCCAAAAATCTTATCATTATTTCATTTTCATGTTAAGTTTTTAGATTTTTTATTTTAAGAGATATCTTATCATCATTTCCTTTTCATCTTAAGTTTTTTATATTTGTTATTCTAATCATCTTATCATCTTATGTGTTTATTACATTTCATATCCATAACATACATATACATTCTATTGAACACACCAGAATACTAAGAGGGGGGTGAATCAATATGCTTCAAAATTCAATCACAATTAACCAATGTTGAAGCAAATTATACTATTTAATCATTCAAATACTAGAAAAAATAGGAAATAAGAAAATTGCATACCCAAGATCACAATAGAAAAAATATTTACATGGAAAACCACATAGGGGAAAACCAAGGTGAGGAATGCTATTAGGAGCTACTAGCCTAATCCGGCCTCAGAAGTAAATAAGAGTTTACAACTTTATTTTACGGCTACAACCAAAGGAAGAAACTACTCCCTTATTGTATTTTAGGGGCTAAAACCCAAGGAAGGTACTACTCCCTAACTAAAAAAGGAACAACTAAATTATGACTGATTTATGGCTTCAACAATTGATATTCATCAATTCTACACTTTAGGTCTATAGCAAATATTGTCATGCTCTACATTTACTCATACATCTTTGCACACTTCCATAATACCTCTTCACATATTTTATCTTCTATATATATCATTTTCATGCTTGAAAAATACAAATTCAGTTAGTCATAAACAAGAAATTATGAAACTTGTAGTATGTCAAGCTACATCTTCATTGGCAGTATACAAAAATGATAAGACATTATTTAAATTTATCCTAGATGAGTCAACATGATTCATACAAAATCTACAAAAACTTCTTAGACTCAAATCAATATTGAACTTATGGTGCACATCACCAACATACCCTAGTCAGCCTCAACATCAACACAACTTCACAAACTAACTTGAAAACTTTGTGTGGTACTAGAAACAAGAAAGATATTCATGTGATTCATACCTTCAATAATATTCATACCTTCAACACTATGAGACATTTGAAGTGTCCAAAAAAACTCATTCAACCTAAAGTTACATTATTCTACTAGCGTAAGTATCCAAACATATGTTCTATAGAAAATTAGGCATCTAGAACCAACCTTAACACTCAACTACTTGAAATTTGAACTTGTGGAGCACCAAACCACTTGAAATTGCAATATAACATGCAATGTGCATCATTGAGTATGTTCCAAAGTATGCTTGGTCAAACCTTTACATCCAGAGGAATGTGGAGCATTCCAACTATATACACTTAAATAGTCCTGATTGATGGTACTCATCTCAATCTGATTATTAACATCATTTCATCCTAAATCACCTCTGACTAACTATTTAATTAAATAATCTATATTGTTTAATTAAATTCATCATTTTCTTCTATTAATAAAATAATTAATTTTATTGGACTAATTAACCCCCTTTCTTACTAATTCTCATCCCATTTAATTAAATAATGCAAATCATTTAATTAAAACCCCAATGTCTTCTCATTTGATTAAATAAATCTAATTACTTAATTAAATGTCATATTCTTCTAAAACCCCTAACCCACCTAAGATTAATTAATTGTAGATTAATTAACCTTAAATGACCTGCTAATATTCATTAGCCAATCCTCTAGCTTTCAACTCCATCTTGGTTAAATAAACATATGGTTTATTAACCCCACTTGCACAAGTAATTAAATTTTACAAATTAATTAAAAGGATATTTTCCTCACAAAAGGATATTCTCATGAAATATTCCTTACCTCTTTGAGTTTCCCTCCAAAACTTTAAAAACTTTTACAAAGGCTTTTGATTCCTCTTATAAAGGCATTCAATAAGCTCTTACAAGCCATCTTGTCTCTTACAAGTGAATTTACTTATCTTACATACCCTTACATTCTCACCCATATTCCATAAATTCTTCCAACCATATTCCTTAACTCCCTCTTACATCTCTTTTCCCAAGATGTGCACACACTTGTGTGAGAAACATATCCCTATTGCTTCTCTTAGCCTTGTGACACTTGTCACATGGCTAATGATCATCCATTTACTCCCACATTGCTTAGTTTTCACCCTTCTTCTAACCATAGCTTCTTATAAATAGAAGTCCCTTCTATTGGAAATGGATCCATCTTTTCATGCAAACTTACTATACACAATTTCACCCACATCTACATGTATTTTCATATTTTGATCTTGAATCCACTATCTTATTGCATCAAATCCATCACTTTGCATCAAAATCTTGAAGCTTATCCAACAAAGGATTGGGAAAGGGCCATATTCCACATCAATTTGGCACCAATCCCCCTATAGGATTGAGGTTTGACTTGTTTAGATAGGATTCCATTATGCATTGTTTCTTGTTTCATGCTTTGTTTTGATCAGTTCCATGCTTTGTGTCTTCAAGAATTTTATAGGGAGTTTGATTTATCTTAGTTAATCTTTCTAATTCTCTTTTTTTTTTCATGTTGGCTATAGGTTTAGATCATGCTCACACCAACAAGCCCTCATAACCACTTTTCTCTACCATATCATAGATTGGAACTCTGTCACTTCTAAATTTCACTATAGAAGGTATAATGAAATGAAACCTTAGATATAACACCTTCACATCTCTATCAATTTATCTTCTAAACTGCAAGACTAAATATTTCTCTATAGAAGGAATCAAACCAAAACAACATGACTCTTTCTGAGAATATACACGAATTCCTTGGACATAACTTCTACAAATTTCAACTAAATGTGATACACCAAACTAGAAATATATTATTATAGGAATACTGAGAAACACATTAGGACATGTGTACCCACCTCCACATTATACTTAGACATCAGGAAGATTACTAATCTTCAACATCACTGCAATGAGCTTAATTTCACCATGATATATTTTTGCATATTGACCATTTCTGGAGCATATACAAACTTAAGCACACTTTTGACATCAATGATAACCAATCTTATCAAGATGCAATAATCTCACCCTTTGTCATTGATGGAAAAACTAATTTATGTGCACAAACACTCCCCCTTAGATGCACATTTCTCTCCCCCCTTTGACATCAAAAGAAAAGGGCAACGAAACATTCTCTATACAAGAAAAACTTAGAAGCTCCCCCTTAATCTATATAATTTTTACTCCCTTTGGGATGTCATCAAAAGTATCTTCATATATATTCCACATATATACACAACAACAAAAAGAAAGAAATCTTATCAAAAATAAAACACAACTCACTTGTATGGTAGAATGTTCTTGTAAATAGACTTGATTTGAACCAAGTTGCAATCCCATTGCTTCTTTGTAGTGGTCGAGGTCTGGACATGACATGCTAGTTGTACATATTTACCTTTTGCATCTTCCAAAGAAGATGCTGCCTTGTATTTTTGAATTACATGATTGGCTTATGTCAGGAGTCTACTGAGTGAAGCCAACATTAGACTCACTACTTCTCTCAATTATTTTACTCGACCTTTGATCTACTCCCTTTGATATTATAGTTGTTGTATCTAGGAGTGCAAGCTTTCCACTTGTGCCCATATGGAACCATCACTATATTGTACTAGATTATAAGTTGTATCCACATTAGTGATCTACATTTTAATTGCGTGAATTTGATCCTTTATACTCTTTGTTGTAGCTGGCCACTCAAAATAGAAAACATATAAAACTTTGGCTTCCTCCAAGTATTTATTATTATCTTTAATACAAGATTGCAATTTTACGAATGTGTTGTCACATTTCCCAAAGGAATTATTCAATATCTCTTTTCATTGGTCTTTAGTTATTCCTACTTCTCTAGATGAGATGAGTAAGTCTCAAAAGACTCCATTAATTGCTTCATTTGTTGTGTAGAGGGAAATGATAAGTCTCTTTTAGCTTTTGACATCTTCTCTTCCAACACTTCAATTACTTCTACCAACACATCAACACTATCCACTTCTTGTTGTAGCAACTCATGCCTTGCTATGGAGTGAAGTATATCTCCAAGTTTCATCTTATGCAAGGCAGACATAACAAAAAAATTAACCTATCCATCAAAAGTAGGAACATGCAACAATTAAGGAGACACCACTGGTTATATCTATATTTCCTATGCCAAAAACTCTTTGATAGAGTCCACCAGAGAGGAATATTTTTTCTCTTGTTAGAGTTGTCTATGGATATTGCTACCCAAGATCTAGAGGCCAAATGGAAAACACAAAGAGATCAACATTCAATGCTCAAGATTGCAATGGAATTGAATATCCAAGAAATTATTCAATATAAAAATGAGAACCCCTTAGTTATATAGCCAAGGTGAGACATAATATTTCATAAGATTATTACAAGTGTCATAATATTATGATATGCAACAACTTATCATAACTACCCAAGAAAAGATAAAATCTAGATATGACAACTAAGTCTTCTAGAAAGAATCTTAGGATCTAAGTAAAATTAACATGTGAATAAGTCCCCTAGTAAGAATTAACTAGGTATAAGACTTTTATTCACACAAACATCTCTGAGCTTCCTTCTTCAACATCCTTATCCTTCTCCTTATCTTCTTCTTTATCCTTTTATTTCTCCATTTCTTTCTCCGTTTATTTCTCCTCCTTATTTTCCTCCTTTTCCATTTTCATATTTTTCTCCTTATCAAAGACATCCTACTCCTTTTGCAAACCAGAGACACCTTGTTCTTCATGCTGGCTAGAAACAACTTGTTCTTCGTGTTGGTTAGAGATAAATTCCTCATTTAAATCTTCTAGAGGGGGAAAATTACCAGTTTCATGCTCTGTTGGAGGCTCCTATACACTCATTCAACATTAGTTTTCATTTCATCAATAACATTCTTTGTAACTTCTTCAATTTCTAATTAAATCTTCTTTCTCACATCATCATCCATACTCATTAGAAGATCTATTCATTTCTTTGTGTGGAGCTCTTTTTCTTGATTTTAGATAATCTTTCTCTTTTCTTCCTAGGTGATCGAGGACCCAACCTTGTTTATTTCCTACTATCTCATTTCTTCATCTACCTTGATAGCACTTTATATTCTCTATCTCAAAGCCTCAACTAGGCTTTCCAAAGCCTTCAATAATGCCACTGAAGGACATGTTATGTTTGAGAATGCATATAATGATATCCATTTCAATAGCCTTATGATCTTATTTATCTTAACTTTAGTTCTACACTCTACATCCTTATGGCCAAAATTGTTCCAAGAATAACAATATACATGAAAATAAATAGCATTATATCTTTGAGGTACAAATAGTCTTCTACTCATGTATTCATTTATTATTTCTCTATATCTACAATCAACAACCGTATGCCCAAATTTATTGTAATTATAACAATAACCTTGAAAATATTGAGTGAACCTGGTAGGGGAATGTTTTCTAGTAGGTGGAGGACCTTTGAATCTTCTTTGTTTGTGGTCTAGAAAAAATCGACCTTTTTTCTTCTTTCTATCTTGACCTGATTTTACATTTTTAGAGGGTGTCTTATTAGGTTCTTCAATGCAAGATTTCTCCTCTTTTATTTTAGTCTTACCTTCTAACTTAAAATCCCCATATAGTTCTATAGATGGACTAGTTATTTGACTTTTACTTTTTTTCAAAACCAAGACCATATTTTTCTTTTGATGGCCTTTGAGAGATGATTAATTCATCAAGAATGTTAAAACCTCCTTTCAAATTTAGACCCTTGTCAATTTGTTATTTTTATTCATCCAATTCTTTCCCCAAGGAGACAATCTCTTCTTCAAGCTTGGAGAATTCAACATATTTATCAATGAGCTTGATATTCATAAACTCTTCAATTAGTTTACCTTCTTCGAATTGAACTTTCAACTTGCCAATTTTCTTCTCTAATTTTTCAATTTTGAATTGGAGCTCTTCATTCTTTTCTCTTTCTTCATCTAAATCATTAATAGCATAAATGAGCTCTCCTTCATAATCCATTGAAAAATCTTCTTCATTAAATTCAAATTCAAATTCATTATCCTCCTGATAATGTATGCAATCTCCTTTTAGAGAGCTCTTCTTCTTGGACACTACGTAATTCCCCATGTGTTCCAAATACATGATCTACCTCAGTTGTTAGGAAATATCAAGGAACCTTTCTCTAACACCAATTATTGAACACACCAGAATACTGAGAGGGGGTGAATTAGTATGCTTCAAAATTCAATCCCAATTTAATCAATTTTGAAGAAATTTATACTACTTAAGTATTAAACTAATTAAAAAAATAGGAAAGAAGATAAGAACACACACAAGAGCACAATAGACACTAGATTTACATGGAAAAATCCACAAGGGAAAAACATGGTGAGAAATGCTACTAGGAGCTACTACCCTAATCCAGACCCACATGTAGAAAGGAGTTTAAAATTCTATTTTAGGGATACAACCCAAGGAAGAAACTACTCTTTGACTATATTTTAGGGGCTAAAACCCAAGGAAGCTACTACTCCCTAACTAAAAAAGGAACAACTAAAGTATGACTAATTAATGCCTTCAACCATTGATAGTCATCAATTCTACACATTACATTTGTAGAGGATCTTGTCACACTCTACTCATGCACTCATACATCTTCACACACTTCCATAATACTCTTTACATCTTTGATATTCTATATATATCATTCAAATGCTTGTAAAATACAATAGTTGGCCATAAACAAGAAATTATGAAACTTGTAGCATGTTGGCCTACATCTTCATTGGTGGTACATACAAAAATGATAATACCTTATTTGCATTTCTCTCAGATGAGTTGACACAACTCATACAACATCTACAAACACTTCTTAGACTTCACTAAATCTTGAACTTGTGGTGCACATCACTAGCATACCCTAGTCTACATCAACAACATCACAACTTCACAAACTAACTTGAAAATTTTGGGTGGTACTAGAAACACGAAATATTTGCATGTGCTTCATAAATTCAACACTATGAGATGTGGATTGTCTACAAAAAATCATACAACTAAACTTTACATTCTTTTGATGGTGCAAGTATCCAAACATATGTTCTATAGAAGATTAGGCATCTAGAACCAACTATAACACTCTGTCACTTGAAATCTAAACTTGTCGAGTACCAAACCAATTGAAACTGCAATATAACATGCAATGGACATCACTAAACAAATTTCAACTAAGTTCAGTATGACAAACTAGCAAGATATTATTATAGGCATAGTGAAAACAAATTAGGACATGTGTATCCACCTCCACATTATACTTAGACATCAAGAAAATTACTAATCTTTGACATCATTGCAATACTAACTTGCACCATTAGATATTTTTATATACTGACCATCTCCAAAGCACATACAAACTTAAGCACACTTTTGAAATCAATGGCAACCAATCTTATCAAGATGCAACACATTATTCATTAGATACATTCTAGATTCATTTTAAACCATATAGATATCTAAATGAACATTCACTTGCATATGTCATAAATCATATACACCTTACAAACATTATTAGTAGTACCATGATATTATAATCATCATTAACATAAGCCATACCTGATAATCATATAGCCGATCTCCTCAGCCTCCTTGATCTAGCTGATCTAGGTGTACTAGCCCTTAGGTGATCTATATAGTTTTACAAAACATGTACATTCTTTTAACTTAACAAAACGCATACATGTTTTGCTTAGTTTTGGCATTACAATGGATTTATCTTACCAAAACCCTATGCACTTAACTCTAACACCTATACACTTAACCTTAAACTCTATACCCATAACCCTAAGCCCTAGATACCATATACCATCAACCCTAAAGCCTATCCCTTAACTCTAAACCCTACACTTAGCCCTAGGCTATGAAGCCTATATACTCTACCCTAGACCTTATACCTTCAACCCTAAACTCTATACCCATAACCTGAAACCCTATAACCTATAACATCAGCTCCCTAAACCTTATCCCTCAACCCTAGGAACTAAAGCTGATAGATTAAACCCTTAACCATATAATCAACCCTAAACCCTATACCCTATACCCTAAACCTTATACTTTATAACATCAACCCTAAACCCTAGGCCTTAAATCCTACAAGATAAACCCTCAATCCTCAACCGTATACCACATACCCTCTTGACCCTAAACCCTATCCCTCAACATTGGACCCTAAGGCCTATATAATAAACCCTCAACCATATGCACTCAACCCTAAACCCTATATCATATACCCTTAACCCTAAACCATATCCCTCAACCCTAGGCCCTAGAGCCTAGGGGATGAACCCTCAACCCTATACACTCAATCCTAAATGATATACTGTCAACCCTATACACTATATCATATACCCTCAACTCTAAACCCTACACTCAACCTTAGGTTGTAAAACTCATAGACTCTACCCTAAACCTTATACCTTCAAACCTCAAGGTTCCTATACCCCTTACATCTCAATCTTATATTCTCAATACTAAACCATATATCCTATATCATCAACTATAAACCCTACACCCTATGACCTAAACCCTAATACATAAACCTTATACCCTATATGTTAAACCCTAAAACCCAACATTAATAATTTAAATCTAAAACCTACATAATTAAATTTAATCCCTTGACCTTCAACTCTCAACTCTCCATCATAAACCATCAAGAAGATGATGCTTAGAGAGATGTAGAGAGAGTTAGAGACTGAGGTGGAGGGAGAGAGAGTTGGATAGTTAGATTCAAGAACATGATTCTTTAAGTGCAGGCCAAAACATGCCTACCTTTGGTGTAATGCCAATATATTATACAACTCTATAAGGCTAACTATAAAATATAGTGAGTAGATAAAAATCTAGATATATAGTACTTATCAATTTATTATAAAAAAATTATCTATGGATTTTTACCAAAGGTCATCCTTATGGTTTACTAAAGGGAAACCACTTAATAGAACTAATTTAATCCAAATGATCTTACTATGAAAGGGGTGTGATTATTATTTTTACAAAAGTGGAAAACTTAATACTATAATTGAACTAACAATATTAAAATCCTCTTATTGCAAAAATGAAAGCTAATTGAACACACACTTATAATGCTTATATTAACTGATTACTATCTTGTTTGATTTATGATTTAATGTTGGCATATATATTATCAAAGTGAGAAAGTAACAATAGGTTTTAGATATCAATAGTTGTACTTAAACATGAAATTTAGATTGTGTCAATCTACCTTTGCATACATAAATACATAGTTTCCCAATTTTAAATTCAAACTATACATATTATAATACCCACTATACTCGATTAATGGAAATATTCCTTAAAAAGAAAGGATAAATAAGTAAATAGATTTTTTATTGAAGCTACATTAAGAATTGAAATTCATACTAATTTCATTTAGAATAAGATACTCGATGATTTTAGTTTTATCCCGTCTTTATTAATTTCATTTTCTTTGCATGATTCATGAACCAACAGTTTATTGATTTTCATTATTTGTTTACCTATAATTTTACAAAACATGTACGTGCTTTGTCTTTTGCAAAACACATACATGTTTTTCCTTTTACAAAACATGTACATGTTTTGTCTTTTACAAAAAACGTACATGTTCTATCTTTTACAAAACATGTATGTGTTTTGGCTTGCACAAAAAACGTATGCATTTTGGCTTTTACTTAGGCTTGGATGGTTCATTTGCATCTTTTTCATGTGTTTTTTCCTCTATTCTCATTTTTGAACTTTCTCATCATCAGGTTTACACATTATAAATCAAATCGTAGTAAAATTACCATCATAATTTCACACATCTTTTAAGATTTGCAACCATATATTTTTTTAGATTTGAATTACATTAACACATTTATTTTTAATTTCTTTCACTAATGTTTCCATAGTTATTAGAGACACATATATTGACTTTTTTAATAACTTTTGACCTACTTGTCCATATTTGAAAAAAAATTATAATATTGTTCTACACTTCACTCTTTAGACATTTCATTTTTTTTGCATTTTTTATTATTTTGGTGCAAGTTATGTGATGTACGCGCTCGGTGATGTGATTTTAAAGATGCATCCACTTTGAAATATCAGAAAAAAAAATAATCAATAACAAATTATAAAGAATATACAATTACTAGTACTCACTCTTAACTATATTTCTACCAATGGGTTTTTGAAAATACTAAATGCAACTAAAAAAATTTAGGGGCACACACCAGACACTATGTTATGTTTTACTAAAGAAATAGCAACACTTGTGTGTGCACAAAGAATTTGATTCTCTTAATCTTGTCTATTTTTGGAAACCTTTAGTAGTTTATAAACTAGATTCAAAGTACTACAATTATTGTTCATTTGGTATCTTCAAATTTTGAGTGCCTGAATCTCAAATTACTCCTCCAAGTTCAGGTTTAGCTAATTTTAGAATAAAAGTAGCCACTTTTGACCCCCTTTTTGTACAATCTTGATACACCTACCCTAAGATAAGGACACATGATTCTCAAAGTAACTACAATCATTTTGTAGAATACTTTTGGCTCCATTTTATTGAAAGAAATTACAAATACTCATATGCCTAGATTTCCTATATCTTGTAGAGATTACATTCAACTAGGAAAAGAAATACAATTGGATGATTGGTACTTAATGGAATAATACATTGTGCTAAGATTTTATGGATCAAGAGTAGAGCCATACAAACTTCCAATACATGTAACAAAAAGGGTTTTTGTATTGGAATATGTATGACAGATGGAGAGTACTGATCAAGTATACTTTTTTAGTCAGCAAAAGAAGAGCATATTTCCTTCTTTACCTTTTTCATGTGGAAGGTTCACATTCAGGAGAAAAGAATTTAGTGTGGTACATGAAATTTTAATATTTTTTAAATTTGATGTTGTCCATCATTGACAGTATGATCCATGTGACACCGTTAAATCAAGGATTGTGGCCAATAAGAATGTTGCAAGTAGAATTCAACATAAAAATAAACCTTTGCTTCAAAACTTGAAAAAAAAGGATTCTTGGGTTGAGGTCAAAATAGTAATGGAGAAAATTGTTGTTGAGAAAGGTATTTATTTTGAGCATGTTTGAACTGTAAAAATCTGTTGTTTTTACATATGTTTTCACTCATAAATTTCATGATTTGGTCCTACCATATGCACATTTCACCCATATTTTTCCATCTCATCCCCATTCAATCCATCGGGTTGTGCATTTCCATCTTGCTGAACCTATCGGCATAGGTCCTTTATTGTCTCCCCAACCCATGTTGCTTGTGCGTTAACATTTGTTTGTTGCAGGTCTATCGGTAAGACATTTCTATTGTTACAGTGACCGGATTTTTCCTGTGGGTGGCTATCGGCATGACATTCGTGCTATTTCGGCGACCAAGGATGAGCATATCAACATGAGTTGGGCCGTCGGGTTGAGGTCTTAGCGATTTCTAATTGTCTTGGTGATTGGCAACCAAAGGATGCATATCAGGGGGAAGTCATAACTATTGTTGTAAGGTCATGGCGAGTGACCTTCGGTCTCGCTGACCTTATACATAGATTTTCTTTAATAGATCTTTCAGTGATACTAAGGTGCCCTCGGTATAAGTCTTAGAGAGTACATATGGGTCACTCTAATGGAATGTAATGAGTGCCTTTGTTGGTGTAAGTTTCACTTTCTCTTGGCGATCTATGATGTGCATCGGTTGTTTCGGTGTAACAAAATGCTCTACAAGACATCTTGTCGAGGGTTGGAAGTTATAGTGACATAGGACGGATGGTGTATCGGTGAGAAAAATCTAATGTCACCGTGACTGTGAACAAAACAAAAAGAATGTTGCTCAGTGAGAATTTCCATGTGGTCACGATGAAGGCGAATAGCACGATGAACAGAGGAACATGGGCAGGAGCGATTGACGATATTTTACCTTTGGCATGCTTACAAGATGTCTCGCCAACTGTTCCAGTAGATGAATAAAAAAAAAACATTGTGGGCTGACATATGAAGATTTCCAAATGTCGTTGGAGGCCGACACGACTGAGCCTGATTTCTATAGTGGCCGACATGATTTTGATGCAATTTTTTTTTTCTCATGCTGGTGTATAAATATGCCTTCCCGAAATGTAATATCATAATCAAATTTTAGATCACATATAGTAGATTAGGGATGGCTACAATAGAATAATTCTCTCTTATCAGAGACTATGTGCATGTTTTAAATGGCGAATTCAATGGAAATCAGCTGGTGTGGTAGGTTATTTTTGGTATCAATTGTCTGTTGAGTTTATTGAAAAGTATTGTTGAAGCTATCTCCAATTTGATTTTTTCTGGTTGTTTAAATTGGCATAACAAGTTTATGTTCAAATTTTTCAATGCACATTTGTTGTATTTGTGTGATTAATTAATTGGTTCTCTCAAGTAGAGATTAAATCATTTTCATTGATCATAGTAATCAGGAAGATTCATCTGGATTACTAATGAAGAGCTCAGCAGTCATAATCTTGCATTGTTTATACAAGTTATGAACAAATCATATGCCTGCAATTTGATTTTTTGCTAGAATAAGTTCCCAACTTCTATTTCATTTGACTCCGCATACCCAACAAGGCATTGGTCTCTGCAATTTCATTATTTGAATTTGTTTAGCTTCTTTACATCTATTTATTGATCATTTTAGGAGTTAGATTAGAAAACTGCTTTTACTTTTGCTATCAAGTTTGGTTTCATTTGTTCACTGTCATCTACCATTGTGGACAAAGTACTTTAGAAGGATAATCATAAGATAAGTCTGCTCAATTCAAAAGGTACACCCGCTCGGGTTTAGCAACACCTAAAGAGTAGAAGGTTGAGTTCTCTTGGCCTTGTCTATTACCCTAAAGCGTATCAAGAGATTGGCAGCCTCTTGAGGCATTCAACCTGCATTTTTGAGAGCTAACAAATTAGCAACTCTGTTGGGGACAAACATCAGAAAATTCAATTGAAAACCATCATAGAGAGTCAGTGAAGAAAATATTTACAATTGGAAAAGTTTCAGAAAGGAGTGATTCCACTAGGGAATACATCAGAAATAATCATTTGCCTACTTTTGGAAAAGTAGGTGGCGACTCTGAAAAAAGGAAGAATGGAATTTGTATATGGAACGAACGATTACTCAAATGCAGGAAGTTATTAGGCCCCTCAAGTGCTTGATAATACAATTGGAAATTTCTACAATGGATACAATGCATATCATGCACAATAGAATATGTACCCACCTATCCCTCCCCATTTGTACAGGACAATGATCAAGCAATTCGACCTGACAGGGTTTCAATGGTAGCCTTACCCTGTGGATATGAATTGGAGAAGCCTTGTCCCTAAGTTTATAGGGAGTAACAAAATCACTGCTGAGGATCATTTGAGGAGCTTCAATGATTTCATCAAGGGTTTGGATATGCCATATGAGGATTTACATATGAGGTTGTTTATGATATCACTTATTGAAGATGCTAGGGATTGGTTCAATAGCCTACCGGTAGCTTCTATTAAACCTCTCCAAGGATTTCAGGATCAATTTTTGGATGAATATGGAGATCTGTCTACACCAAATTGGGCTTCCCATGGGTTATTGGAGATTCAAGAAAATCATAACTTGCAGAGGCATGTATACCAAAATCAACAATTTGAAGCAGAAGAAGATGTGTATACTCAGGACTCCATCACAAAATTAGAGTGCAGATTTTCCCCCTTGGATACATTTCTTGACATAAGGATGTATGAAGGAGAAGATTTGATGTCTCTGTACAATAGAATGACATATTTTTGTATGCAGATACCTCCTCATTGTAGGCCTACAAGGGCCCTATTTGTTGAACAGTTTGTAAGGGCTTGGAAACCTGAATTAGCCTATTGGTTTGAATCATCAATACAGCTTGCATGAGATCATGTGAATGAATTTATTGATGCCATGGAGACGATAAGGTATGTGAACACTATCAATGTTGATTCCAATGATTGTATTTCTGATGAATATAAAGAAATGATCAAACGATGCATCGAATAGATGATGAGATATGTGCAAGTCAGTATGATTCTTGTGATAGCTTGCATAATGAAGATAAAGGTACAAGATATCTCTCTTGCATAACAGATTGTGACAGGGATGGCAGTGTGTGTTATGAGGGATCTAGTGAGTATTCAGATTGTGAAGATGCACCTATGGATTTTGATCTGCAATCAAGGGATTCCAGCAGCCCTTTTGGAAATTAGGATGAAACATGCTCAAATGAGGAGGATACATCAACAAATGAAGAGAATAGCTATAATTGTCATGTTGATGAATTGGAAGGGAATTGTATATCATGTCTTAGTGATGATGAGCTTGAGGAACTTGTGGATTCTGATTTACAGCAAGGTAATTCTTGCAGTTCTTGTGGTGATCAAGAGGAAGAAGCAATGGACAATGTGTGTCCATTTGGCAATGAACAAATAGTACCTCTGATTGTAGTTGAAAGCTACAAAGAAACATATGATGAAAAAGAGGTTTGTACATTTGATAGTGTTTTTGAAAAAAAAATTAAGCCCATTGTATGATTCAGAGTTAAAAGGGGATCAAATAATATTTTGCAAAGGTTTTCCCTAGAATGAATTTCAGGTATTTTCAGATCTACTTGATGTTGAGCAAAAGGTATTTTTAGATAAACAAAGGGATGTGTCAAGTTATGGAACAAGTGACTGTGCTGGTAATTTTTCATTTTCTGATGATCCCGGGCCTCTTTTTGATGATGACAAAAGTGACGAGTATGACTGTAATAATGAAAATGTGGAAACTTGTTTACTTAGCTGTGAGCAAATTTCAGATTTGTTAACTCTTGATTATCAGATATATATACATAAGGGTGATCTTGGAGCTCTGTGTCTAGTTGATGGTGAAACTTTTGAAGTTGACCAAATGCATGTGTCTTTTCAAGAAGAGGTATGCGATTCTAAAATTTCTAACTCATGTGGAGAAGACTCTTATCTGCATACCAAGGATGATAGTGTTCTAGATCTAATTGGTTCATATATGCTTAATATTGATGATGTGATTTATGATTCAGTGTTGTATTCAAATGGGGATACCAAAGAGGTACAAAAGGTTTTTGACTTGTTTTCCTCAAATAGCAATGATATGACAGAGTTTTCTGTTTTTCAAGAGAAGCACTTTGATGGTAAATTTTCAATACAGTTGGGAGAATGTTTCATAATACATAACAGTGAGAAAGATAATAAGGAATGTTGTATTTCATACGCATGCATTTTGAATGTTGAAAATAATAGGGGTATGTCCCAAGATGTTGAAGAATTTCAACTATAGGATGGTGTAGGGATTTTGGGCCAAACCGAGCATGATGATACTCTAAGAACTTACAATAACAGTGACAGGAAATATTGCATGAGTATCTTCAAGAAGAATTTGATGAACTCGACACAAAACCAGGTGTTTGACAGGGGAAAGCTTGGTTTGAGTTTCAGATTGTAACAGCTCGAAACAGGTGAAGCTGACACACAAAGGATTTAGGGTTTCTAGTGCATGGACAACTCTTACTTATCCTCTCTAAATTTCTTTTCCATGCACAGTAGTTTAGGGTTTTCATTCACTTCCATCTTGCATTCTTTTTGCATTCGTTTCTTCTACTTCATTTTCATTTCCATTTCTGCTCACTGGTTCATCATTTTGTGTTTGGTCTGCTCACCCAAAGATTATGGATCCTTGTAATGATCTGACTATAATTCATCCCGAGATGGAGCCACTATTAGAACTGTAAAAATCTATTGTTTTTACATATGTTTTCACTCATAAATTTCCTGATTTGGTCCTACCGTATGCACATTTCACCCATATTTTTCCATCTTGTCCCCATTGAATCCATCGGGTTGTACATTTTCCATCTTGCTGAACCTATCAGCATAGGTCCTTTACTATTTCCTCAATGCATGTTGCTTGTGCGTTAACATTTGTTTGTTGCAGGTCTATCGGCAAGACATTTCTTTTGTTATAGCGACTGGCTTTTTCCTGTGGGTGGCTATTGGCATGACATTCGTGCTGTTTCGGTGACCAAGGATGAGCATATCAGCATGAGTTCGGCCGTCGGGCTGAGCTCTTAGCAATTTCTAATTGTCTTGGTGACCAGCAACCGAAGGATGCATATTAGGGGGAAGTCATAACTATTGTTGTAAAGTCATGGCGAGTGACCTTCGGTCTCGCCGACCTTATACATGGATTTTCTTTAATAGATCTTTCGGTGAGACTAAGGTGCTTTCGGTATAAGTCTTAGCAAGTACATATGGGTCTCTCCAATGGAACATAATGAGTGCCTTTGTCGGTGTAAGTTTCACTTTCTCTTGGCGATCTATGATGTGCACCAATTGTTTCGGTGTAACAAAATGCTCTACAAGACGTCTTGCCGAGGGTTGGAGGTTACAGTGACATAGGACGGATGGTGTATTAGTGAGAAAAATCTAATGTCACCGCGATTGTGAACAAAACAAAAAGAATGTTGCTCGGTGAGAATTTTCATGTGGTCACGGTGAAGGTGAATAGCACGATGAATAGAGGAACACGGGCAGGAGCGATTGACGATATTTTTCCTTTGCAATGCTTACAAGATGTCTTGCCAACTGTTCTAGCAGATGAATTAAAAAAAACACTATGGGCTGACATATGAAGATTTCTAAATTTCGTTGGAGGCCGACATTATTTTGATGCAATTTGTTTTTCTCATGCTGGTGTATAAATATGCCTTCCCGAAATGTAATATCATCATCAGATTTTAGATCACATATAGTAGATTAGGGATGGCTACAGTAGAATAATTTTCTCTTATCAAAGACTATGTGCATGTTTTAAATGGCGAATTCAATGGGAATCAACTGGTGTGGCAAGTTATTTTTGGTATCAATTATCTGTTGAGTTTATTGAAAAGTATTGTTGAAGGTATCTCCAATTTGATTTTTTATAGTTGTTTAAATTGGCATAACAAGTTTCTGTACAGTTTCTTAATGCACATTTGTTGTATTTGTGTGATTAATTAATTGGTTCTCTCAAGTAGAGATTAAATCCTTTTCATTGATCATAGTAATCAGGAAGATTCATATGGATTACTAAAGAAGAGCTTAGTAGACATAATCTTGCATTGTTTATACAGGTTATGAACAGATCATATGCCTGCAATTTGAATTTCTGGCAGAATAAGTTGCCCACTTCTATTTCATTTGACTCCGCATACACAACACGGCACTGGTCTCTGCAATTTCATTATTTGAATTCGTTCAGCTTCTTTACATCTATTTATTGATCATTTTAGGAGTTAGATTAGAAAACTGCTTTTACTATTGCTATCAAGTTTGGTTTCATTTGTTCACTGTCATCTGCCATTGTGGACAAAGTACTTTAAAAGGATAAACATAAGATAAGTCTACTTAATTCAAAAGGTACACCCGCTTGGGTTTAGCAACACCTAAAGAGTAGAAGGTTGAGTTCTCTTGGCCTTGTCAGTTATCCTAAAGCGTATCAAGAGATTGGAAGCCTCTTGAGGCATTCAACCTGCATTTTTGAGAGCTAACAAATTGGTGACTCCGCTGGGGACAAACATCAGAAAAATAAGTTAAAGACCATCATAGAGAGTCAGTGAAGAAAATATTTACAATTGGAAAAGTTTTAGAAAGGAGTGATTCCGCAGGGGAATACATCAAAAATAATCATTTTCCTACTTTTGGAAAAGTAGGTGGCGACTCTGAAAAAAGGAAGAATGGAATTTGTATATGGAATGAACGATTACATAAATGCAGGATGTTATTGGGCCCCTCAAGTGCCTGATAATACAATTGGAAATTTCTACAATGGATACAGCGCATATCATGCATAGCAGAATATGTACCCACCTATCCCTCCCCCTCTGTACAGGACAATGATCAAGCAATTCGACTTGACAGGGTTTCAATGGTACCCTTACCCTGTGGATATGAATTGGAGAAGCCTTGTCCCTAATTTTATAGGGAGTAACACAATCACTGCTGAGGATCATTTGAGGAGCTTCAATGATTTCATCAAGGGTTTGGATATGCCATATGAGGATTTACATATGAGGTTGTTTATGATATCACTTATTGAAGATGCTAGGGATTGGTTCAATAGCCTACCGGTAGCTTCTATTAAATCTCTCCAAGGATTTCAGGATCAATTTCTGTAGGAATATGGAGATCTATCTACACCAAATTGGGCTTCCCATGGGTTATTGGAGATTCAAGAAAATTAGAACTTATAGAGGCATGTATACCAGAATCAACAATTTGAAGCAGAAGAATATGTTTATACTCAGGACTCCATCACAGAATCAGAGTGCAGATTTTCCCCCTTGGATGCATTTCTTGACATAAGGATGTATGAAGGAGAAGATTTGATGTCTCTATACAATAGAATGACAAATTTTTGTATGCAGATACCTCCTCATTGCAGGCCAACAAGGGCCCTCTTTGTTGAATAGTTTGTAAGTGCTTGGAAACCTGAATTAGCCTATTGGTTTGAATCATCAATACAGCTTGCCCGAGATCATGTGAATGAATTTATTGATGCCATGGAGAAGATAAGGTATGTGAACACTATCAATGTTGATTCCAATGATTCTATTTCTGATGAATATAAAGAAATTGATCAAATGATGCATCAAATAGATGATGAGATATGTGCAAGTCAGTATGATTCCTGTGATAGCTTGCATAATGAAGATGAAGGTACAAGATATCTCTCTTGCATAACAGATTGTGACAGGGATGGCAATGTGTGTTATGAGGGATCTAGTGAGTATTCATATTGTGAAGATGCACCTATGGATTTTGATCTGCAATCAAGGGATTCTAGCAACCCTTTTGGAAATTAGGATGAAACATTCTCAAATGAGGAGGATACATCAACATATGAAGAGAATATCTATAATTGTCATGTTAATGAATTGGAAGGGGATTGTATATCATGTCACAGTGATGATGAGCTTGAGGAACTTGTGGATTCTGATTTATAGCAAGGTAATTGTTGTAGTTCTTATTGTGATCAAGAAGAAGAAGCAATGGACAATGTGTGTCCATTTTGCAATGAACAAATAGTACCTCCGACTATAGTTGAAAGCTACGAAGAAACATTCGATGAAAAAGTGGTTTGGACATTTGAAAGTGTTTTTCAAAATTTTTTAAGGCCATTGTATGATGCAGAGTTAAAAGGGGAGCAAATAATATTTTGCAAAGGTTTTCCCCAGAATGAATTTCAGGTATTTTCAAATCTACTTGATGTTGACCAAAAGGTATTTTTAGATAAACAAAGGGATGTGTCAAGTTATGGAATAAGTGACTATGCTGGTAATTTTTCATTTGCTGATGATCCTGGGCCTCTTTTTGATGATGACAAAAGTGATGAGTATGACTGTAATAATGAAAATGTGGAAACTTGTTTACTCAGCTGTGAGCAAATTTCAGATTTGTTAACTCTTGATTATCAGAGATATATACATAAGGGTGATCTTGGAGCTCTGTGTCTAGTTGATGGTGAAACTTTCGAAGTTGACCAAATGCATGTGTCTTTTCAAGAAGAGGTATGTGATTATGAAATTTCTAACTCATGTGGAGAAGACTCTTATCTACATACCAAGGATGATAGTGTTCTAGATCTGATTGGTTCATAAATGCTTAATATTGATGATGTGAGTCATGATCCAGTGTTGTATTCAAATGGGGATACCAAAGAGGTACAAAAGGTTTTTGAATTGTTTTCCTCAAACAACAATGATATGACATAGTTTTTTGTTTTTCAAGAGAAGCACTTTGATGGTAAATTTTCAATACAGTTGGGAGAATGTTTCATAATACATAATAGTGAAAAAGATAATAAGGAATGTTGTATTTCATACACATGCATTTTGAATGTTGAAAATAACAGGGGTTTGTCCCAAGATGTTGAAGAATTTGGACTACAGGATGGTGTAGGGATTTTGGGCCAAACTGAGCATGATGATACTCTAAGAACTTGGAATAATAGTGACAAGAAATATTGCATGAGTATCTTCAAGAAGAATTTAATGAAATCAACGCAAAACCAGGTGTTTGATAGGGGAAATCTTAGTTTGAGTTTCAGATTGTAATAGCTCGAGACAGGTTAAGTTGACACACAAAGGATTTAGGGTTTCCAGTGCATGGACAACTCATACTTACCCTCTCTAAATTTCTTTTCCATGCATAGTAGTTTAGGTTTTTTGTTCACTTCCATCTTGTATTCTTTTTGCATTCGTTTCTTCTAATTCATTTTCATTTCCATTTCTGCTCACTGGTTCATCATTTTGTGTCTTGTCTGCTCACCCAAAGATTATGGATCCTTGCAATGATCTGACTATCATTCATCCCCAGACAGAGCCACTATTAGAACTGTAAAAATATATTATTTTTACATATGTTTTCACTCATAAATTTCCTGATTTGGTCCTACCATATGCACATTTCACCCATATTTTTCCATCTTGTCCCCATTCAATCCATCGGGTTGTGCATTTTCCATCTTGCTGAACCTATCGGCATAGGTCCTTTACTGTCTCCTCGACCCACGTTGTTTGTGCGTTAATATTTGTTTGTTGCAGGTCTATCGGCAAGACATTTTTGTTGTTATAGCGACTAGCTTTTTCCCATGGGTGGCTATCAGCATGACATTCATGCTATTTCGGTGACTAGGGATTAGCATATCGGCATGAGTTTGGCCCTCGGGCTGAGGTCTTAGCAATTTCTAATTGTCTTGGTGACCGGCAACCGAAGGATGCATATCAGGGGGAAGTAATAACTATTGTTCTAAGGTCATGGCGAGTGACCTTCGGTCTCGCCGACCTTATACATAGATTTTCTTTAATAGATCTTTCGGCGAGACTAAGGTGCCTTCGATATAAGTCTTAGCGAGTACATATGGGTCTCTCCAATGGAACATAATGAGTGCCTTTGTCGGTGTAAGTTTCACTTTCTCTTGGTGATCTATGATGTGCATCGATTGTTTAGGTGTAACAAAATGTTCTACAAGACGTCTTGCCAAGGGTTTGAGGTTATAGTGACATAGGACAGATGCTGTATCGGTGAGAAAAATCCAATGTCACCGCAACTGTGAACAAAACAAAAAGAATGTTGCTCGGTGAGAATTTCCATGTGGTCATGGTGAAGGCGAATAGCACGATGAACAGAGGAACACGGGCAGGAGCGATTGACGATATTTTTCCTTCAAAATGCTTATAAGATGTCTTGCCGACTGTTCCAGCAGATGAATAAAAAAAAACACTGTGGGCTGACATATGAAGATTTCTAAATGTCATTGGAGGCCGGCCTGACTAAGCCTGATTTCTACGGTGGCTGACATGATTTTGATGCAATTTTTTTTCTCATGCTGGTGTATAAATATTCCTTCCCGAAATGTAATATCATCATCAGATTTTAGATCACATATAGTAGATTAGGGATGGCTATAGTAGAATAATTTTCTCTTATCAGAGACTATGTGCATGTTTTAAATGGCGAATTCAATGGGAATCAACTGGTGTGGCAAGTTATTTTTGGTATTAATTGTCTGTTGAGTTTATTGAAAAGTATTGTTGAAGCGATCTCCAATTTGATTTTTTCTGGATGTTTAAATTGGCATAACAAGTTCATGTTCAGTTTGTCAATGCACATTTGTTGTATTTGTGTGATTAATTAATTGGTTCTCTCAAGTAGAGATTAAATCCTTTTCATTGATCATAGTAATAAGGAAGATTCATCTGGATTACTAAAGAAGAGTTGAGTAGTCATAATCTTGCATTGTCTATACAAGTTATGAACAGATCATATGCCTGCAATTTGATTTTCTGCCAGAATAAGTTGCCCACTTCTATTTCATTTGACTCTGCATACCCAAAAAGGCACTGGTCTCTATAATTTCATTATTTGAATTTGTTCAACTTCTTTACATCTATTTATTGATCATTTTAGGAGTTAGATTAGAAAACTGCTTTTACTATTGCTATCAAGTTTGGCTTCATTTGTTCATTGTCACCTGCCATTGTGGACAAAGTACTTTAGAAGGATAATCATAAGATAAGTCTACTTAATTCAAAAGGTACACCCATTTGGGTTTAGCAGCACCTAAAGAATAGAAGGTTGAGTTCTCTTGGCCTTGTCTATTACCGTAAAGCGTATCAAGAGACTGGCAGCCTCTTGAGGCATTCAACCTGCATTTTTGAGAGCTAACAAATTGGCGACTCTGTTGGGGACAAACATCAAAAAATTCTGTTGAAGACCATCATAGAGAGTCAGTGAAGAAAATATTTAAAATTGGAAAAGTTTTAGAAAGGAGTGATTCTGTTGAGGAATACATCAGAAATAATCATTTTCCTACTTTTGGAAAAGTATGTGGCGACTTTGAAAAAAGGAAGAATGGAATTTGTATATGGAACGAACGATTACACAAATGCAGGAAGTTATTGGGCCCCTCAAGCGCCTGATACTACAATTGGAAATTTCTACAATGGATACAATGCATATCATGCACAATAGAATATGTACCCACCTATCCATCCCCATCTGTACAGGACAATGATCAAACAATTCAACCTAATAGGGTTTCAATGGTACCCTTATCCTGTGGATATGAATTAGAGAAGCCTTGGCCCTAAGTTTATAGAGAGTAACACAATCACTGCTGAGGATCATTTGAGGAGCTTCAATGATTTCATCAAGGGTTTGGATATGCCATATGAGGATTTACATATGAGGCTATTTATGATATCACTTATTGAAGATGCTAGGGATTGGTTCAATAGCCTACCGGTAGCTTCTATTAAATCTCTCCAAGGATTTCAAGATCAATTTCTGGAGGAATATGGAGATCTTTTTGTACCAAATTGGGCTTCCCATGGGTTATTGGAGATTCAAGAAAATCAGAACTTGCAGAGGCATGTATACTAGAATCAACAATTTGAAGCAGAAGAAGATGTGTATACTCATGACTCCATCACAAAATCAGATGCAGATTTTCCCGCTTGGATGCATTTCTTGACATAAGGATGTATGAAGGAGAAGATTTGATGTCTCTATACAATAGAATGACAGAGTTTTTTATGCAGATACCTCCTCATTGTAGGCCTACAAGGGCCCTATTTGTTGAATAGTTTGTAAGGGCTTTGAAACCTGAATTAGCCTATTGGTTTGAATCATCAATACAGCTTGCTCGAGATCATGTGAATGAATTTATTGATGCCATGGAGAAGATAATGTATGTGAACACTATCAATGTTGATTCCAATGATTGTATTTCTTATAAATATAAAGAAACTCATCAAACAATGCATCCAATAGATGATTAGATATGTGCAAGTTAGTATGATTCCTGTGATAGCTTGCATAATGAAGGTGAAGGTACAAGATATCTCTCTTGCATAACAGATTGTGACAGGGATGGCAGTGTGTGTTATGAGGGATCTAGTGAGTATTCAGATTATGAAGATGCACCTATGGATTTTGATCTGCAATCAAGGGATTCTAGTAGCCCTTTTGGAAATTAGGATGAAACATGCTCAAATGAGGAGGATACATCAACATATGAAGAGAATAGCTATAATTGTCATGTTGATGAATTGGAAGGGGATTGTATATCATGTCATAGTGATGATGAGCTTGAGGAACTTGTGGATTCTGATTTACAACAAGGTAATTCTTGCAGTTCTTGTGGTGATCAAGAGGAAGAAGCAATCGACAATGTGTGTCCATTTGGCAATGAACAAATAGTACCTCCGACTGTAGTTGAAAGCTATGAAGAAACATTTGATGAAAAAGAGGTTTGTACATTTGAAAGTGTTTTCAAATTTTTTTAAGCCCATTGTATGATGCAGAGTTAAAAGGGGATCAAATAATGTTTTGCAAAGGTTTGCCCCAAAATGAATTTCAAGTATTTTCAGATCTACTTGATGTTGACCAAAAGGTATTTTTAGATAAACAAGGGGATGTGTCAAGTTATGGAACAAGTGACTGTGCTGGTAATTTTTCATTTTCTGATGATCGCGGGCCTCTTTTTGATGATGAAAAAAGTGATGAGTATGACTATAATAATGAAAATGTGGAAACTTGTTTACTCAGCTATGAGGAAATTTCAGATTTGTTAACTCTTGATTATCAGAGATATATACATAAGGGTGATCTTGAATGTCTGTGTCTAGTTGATGGTGAAACTTTTGAAGTTGACCAAATGCATGTGTCTTTTCAAGAAGAGGTATGTGATTCTAAAATTTCTAACTCATGTGGAGAAGACTCTTATCTACATACCAAGGATGATAGTGTTCTAGATCTGATTGGTTCATAAATGCTTAATATTGATGATGTGAGTCATGATCCAGTGTTGTGTTCAAATGGGGATACCAAAGAGGTACAAAAGGTTTTTGACTTGTTTTCCTCAAACAACAATGATATGATAGAGTTTTTTGTTTTTCAAGAGAAGCACTTTGATGGTAAATTTTCAATACAGTTGGGAGAATGTTTCATAATACATAACAGTGAGAAAGATAATAAGGAATGTTGTATTTCATACGCATGCATTTTGAATGTTGAAAATACAGGGGTTTGTCCCAAGATGTTGAAGAATTTGAATTACAGGATGGTGTAGGGATTTTGAGCCAAACTGAGCATGATGATACTCTAAGAACTTGGAATAATAGTGAAAGGAAATATTGCATCAGTATCTTCAAGAAGAATTTGATGAACTTGACACAAAACTAGGTGTTTGACAGGGGAAGGCTTGGTTTGAGTTTTAGATTGTAACAGCTCGAGACAGGTGAAGTTGACACACAAAGGATTTAGGGTTTCCAGTGCATGGACAAATCTTACTTATCCTCTCGAAATTTCTTTTCCATGCACAGTAGTTTAGGGTTTTCGTTCACTTCCATCTTGCATTCTTTTTGCATTCGTTTCTTCTACTTCATTTTCATTTAAATTTCTGCTCACTGGTTCATCATTTTGTGTCTGGTCTACTCACCCAAAGATTTTGGATCCTTGCAATGATCTGACTATCATTCATCCCCAAACGGAGCCACTATTAGAACTGTAAATATCTATTGTTTTTACATATGTTTTGACTCATAAATTTCCTGATATGGTCCTACCATATGCACATTTCACCCATATTTTTCCATCTTGTCACCATTGAATCCATCAGATTGTGCATTTTCCATCTTGTTGAACCTATCGACATAGGTCCTTTACTGTCTCCCCGACCCACATTGCTTGTGCGTTAACATTTTTTTGTTGCAAGTCTATCAGCAAGACATTTCTTTTGGTATAGCGACTGGCTTTTTCCTAGGGGTGGCTATCGGCATGACATTCGTTCTATTTCGGCGACCAAGGATGAGCATATCGGCATGAGTTTGGCCATCGGGCTGAGGTCTTAGCGATTTCTATTTGTCTTGGTGACTGGCAACCGAAGGATGCATATCAGGGGGAAGTCATAACTATTGTTGTAAGGTCATGGTGAGTGACCTTTGGTCTCGCCGACCTTATACATAGATTTTCTTTAATAGATCTGTTGGTGAGACTAAGGTGCCTTCGGTATAAGTCTTAGCGAGTACATATGGGTCTCTCTAATGGAATGCAATGAGTGCCTTTGTCAGTGTAACTTTCACTTTCTCTTGCCAATCTATGATGTGCATCGGTTGTTTTGGTGTAACAAAATCCTCTACAAGACGTCTTGCCAAGGGTTGGAGGTTACAGTGACATAGGACAAATGGTGTATCAGTGAGAAAAATCTAATGTCACTGCGACTATGAACAAAACAAAAAGAATGTTGCTCAGTGAAAATTTCCATGTGGTCACGGCGAAGGCAAATAGAATGATAAACAGAGGAACATAGGCATGAGCGATTGACGATATTTTTCCTTCGCAATGCTTACAAGATGTCTCGCCAACTGTTCCAGTAGATGAATAAAAAAACCACTGTGGGTTGACATATGAAGATTTCTAAATGTCGTTGGAGGCCGACATGACTGAGCCTAATTTCTATGGTGGCTGACATGATTTTGATGCAATTTGTTTTTCTCATGCTAGTGTATAAATATGCCTTCCCGAAATGTAATATCATCATCAGATTTTAGATCACATATAGTAGATTAGGGATGGCTATAGTAGAATAATTTTCTCTTATCAGAGACTATGTGCATGTTTTAAATGGTGAATTCAATGGGAATCAGCTGGTGTGGTAGGTTATTTTTGGTATCAATTGTCTGTTGAGTTTATTGAAAAGTATTGTTGAAGCTATCTCCAATTTGATTTTTTCTGGTTGTTTAAATTGGCATAACAAGTTTATGTTCAGTTTGTCAATGCACATTTTTTGTATTTGTGTGATTAATTAATTGGTTCTCTCAAGTAGAGATTAAATCCTTTGCATTGATCATAGTAATTAGGAAGATTCATCTGGATTACTAAAGAAGAGCTTAGTAGTCATAATCTTGCATTGTTTATACAAGTTATGAACAAATCATATGCCTGCAATTTGATTTTTTGCCAGAATAAGTTTCCAACTTCTATTTCATTTGACTCCGCATACCCAACAAGGCATTGGTCTCTGCAATTTCATTATTTGAATTTGTTTAGCTTCTTTACATCTATTTATTGATCATTTTAGGAGTTAGATTAGAAAACTGCTTTTACTTTTGCTATCAAGTTTGGTTTCATTTGTTCACTGTCATCTACCATTGTGGACAAAGTACTTTAGAAGGATAGTCATAAGATAAGTCTACTTAATTCAAAAGGTACACCCGCTTGGGTTTAGCAACACCTAAAGAGTAGAAGGTTGAGTTCTCTTGGCCTTTACTGTTACCCTAAAGCGTATCAAGAGATTGGAAGCCTCTTGAGGCATTCAACCTGCATTTTTGAGAGCTAACAAATTGGTGACTCCGATGGGGACAAACATCAGAAAATTTGGTTGAAGACCATCATAGAGAGTCAGTGAAGAAAATATTTACTATTGGAAAAATTTTAGAAAGGAGTGATTCCGCTGGGGAATACATCAGAAATAATCATTTTCCTACTTTTGGAAAAGTAGGTGGTGACTCTGAAAAAAGGAAGAATCGAATTTGTATATGGAACAAACGATTACACAAATGTAGGAAGTTATTGAGCCCCTCAAGCACCTGATAATACAATTGGAAATTTCTACAATGGATACAACACATATCATGCACAATAGAATATGTACCCACCTATCCCTCCCCATCTGTAAAGGACAATGATCAAGCAATTCGACCTGACAGGGTTTCAATGGTACCCTTACCCTGTGGATATGAATTAGAGAAGCCTTTTCCCTAAGTTTATAGGGAGTAACACAATCACTGCAGAGGATCATTTGAGGAGCTTCAATGATTTCATTAAGGGTTTGGATATGCCATATGAGGATTTACATATGAGGTTGTTTATGATATCACTTATTGAAGACGCTAGGGATTTGTTCAATAGCCTACCGGTAGCTTCTATTAAATCTCTCCAAGGATTTCAGGATCAATTTCTAGAGGAATATGGAGATCTGTCTGCACCAAATTGGGCTTCCAATGGATTATTGGAGATTCAAGAAAATTAGAACTTGTAGAGGCATGTATACAAGAATCAAAAATTTGAAGTAGAAGAATATGTGTATATTCAAGACTCCATCACAGAATTATAGTACGTATTTTCTCCCTTGGATGCATTTCTTGACATAAGGATGTATGAAGGAGAAGATTTGATGTCTCTATACAATAGAATGACAGATTTTTGTATGCAGATACCTCCTGATTGTAGGGCTACAAGGGCCTTGTTTGTTGAATAGTTTGTAAGGGCTTGGAAATTTGAATTAGCCTATTGGTTTGAATCATCAATACAGCTTGCCCGAGATCATGTGAATGAATTTATTGATGCCATGGAGACAATAAGGTATGTGAACACTATCAATGTTGATTCCAATGATTGTATTTCTGATGAATATAAAGAAATTGATCAAACGATGCATCCAATAGATGATGAGATATGTGCAAGTCAGTATGATTCCTATGATAGCTTTTATAATGAAGATGAAGTTAAAAGATATCTCTCTTGCATAACAGATTGTGACAGGGATGGCAGTGTGTGTTATGCAGGATCTAGTGAGTATTCAGATTGTGAAGATGCACCTATGGATTTTGACCTGCAATCAAGGGATTCTAGTAGCCCTTTTGGAAATTAGGATTAAACATGCTCAAATGAGGAGGATACATCAACAGATGAAGAGAGTAGCTATAATTGTCATGTTGATGAATTGGAAAGGGATTGTATATCATGTCACATTGATGATGAGCTTGAGGAACTTGTGGATTCTGATTTACAACAAGGTAATTCTTGCAGTTCTTGTGGTGATCAAGAGCAAGAAGCAATGGACAATGTGTGTCCATTTGGCAATGAACAAATAGTACCTCTGACTGTAGTTGAAAGCTACAAAGAACCATTCGATGAAAAAGAGGTTTGTACATTTGAAACTGTTTTTCAAAATTTTTTAAGCCCATTGTATGATGTAGAGTTAAAAGTGGATCAAATAATGTTTTGCAAAGGTTTGCCCCAGAATGAATTTCAGATATTTTCAGATCTACTTGATGTTGAGCAAAAGGTATTTTTAGATAAACAAGGGGATGTGTCAAGTTATGGAACAAGTGACTGTGCTGGTAATTTTTCATTTTTTGATGATCCCGGGCCTCTTTTTGATGATGACAAAAGTCATGAGTATGACTGTAATAATGAAAATGTGGAAACTTGTTTACTCAGCTATGAGCAAATTTCAGATTTGTTAACTCTTGATTATCAGAGATATATACATAAGGGTGATCTTGAAGCTCTGTGTCTAGTTGATGGTGAAACTTTCAAAGTTGACCAAATGCATGTGTCTTTTCAAGAAGAGGTATGTGATTCTAAAATTTCTAACTCATGTGGAGAAGACTCTTATCTACATACCAAGGATGATAGTGTTCCAGATCTGATTGGTTCATATATGCTTAATATTGATGATGTGAGTCATGATCTAGTGTTGTATTCAAATGGGGATACCAAAGAGGTACAAAAGGTTTTTGACTTGTTTTCCTCAAACAACAATGATATGACAGAGTTTTTTGTTTTTCAAGAGAAGCACTTTGATGGTAAATTTTCAATACAGTTGGGAGTATGTTTCATTATACATAACAGTGAGAAAGATAATAAGGAATGTTGTATTTCATACGCATGCATTTTGAATGTTGAAAATAACAGGGGTTTGTCCCAAGATGTTGAAGAATTTGAACTACAGGATGGTGTAGGGATTTTGGGCCAAACCGAGCATGATGATACTCTAAGAACCTGCAATAACAGTGACAGGAAATATTGCATGAGTATCTTCAAGAAGAATTTGATGAACTCGACACAAATCCAGGTGTTTGACAGGGGAAAGCTTGGTTTGAGTTTCAGATTGTAACAGCTCGAGATAGGTGAAGTTGACACAAAAAGGATTTAGGGTTTCTAGTGCATGGACAACTCTTACTTATCCTCTCTAAATTTCTTTTCCATGCACAGTACTTTAGGGTTTTCATTCACTTCCATCTTGCATTATTTTTGCATTTGTTTCTTCTACTTCATTTTCATTTCCATTTCTGCTCACTGGTTCATCATTTTGTGTCTGGTCTGCTCACCCAAAGATTCTGGATCCTTACAATGATCTGACTATCATTCATTCCCAGATGGAGCCACTATTAGAACTGTAAAAATCTATTGTTTTTACATATGTTTTCACTCATAAATTTCCTCATTTGGTCCTACCATATGCAGATTTCACCCATATTTTTCCATCTTGTCCCCATTCAATCCATTGGGTTGTGCATTTTCCATCTTGCTGAACCTATCGGCATAGGTCCTCTACTGTCTCCCCGACCCACGTTGCTTGTGTGTTAACATTTGTTTGTTGCAGGTCTATCGACAAGACATTTCTTTTGTTACAGCAACTGGCTTTTTCCTGTGGGTGGCTATCAGTATGACATTCGTGCTATTTCGATGACCAAGGATGAGCATATCGGCATGATTTTGGCCGTCAGGCTGAGGTCTTAGCAACTTCTAATTGTCTTGGTGATCGACAACTGAATGATGCATATTAGGGGGAAGTCATAACTATTGTTGTAAGGTCATGGCGAGTGACCTTCGGTCTTGCCGACCTTATACAGAGATTTTCTTTAATAGATCTTTCAGTGAGACTAAGGTGCCTTCGGTATAAGTCTTAGCAAGTACATATGGGTCTCTACAATGGAACGTAATGAGTTCCTTTGTAGGTGTAAGTTTCTCTTTTTCTTGGCGATCTATGATGTGCTTCAGTTGTTTCAGTGTAACAAAATGCTCTACAGGAAGTCTTGCCGAGGGTTGGAGGTTACAGTGACATAGAACGGATGGTGTATCGGTGAGAAAAATCTAATGTCACTGCGACTATCAACAAAACAAAAAGAATGTTGCTCGGTGAGAATTTCCATGTGGTCACGGCGAAGGCGGATAGCACGATGAACAGAGGAACATGGGCAGGAGCGATTGACAATATTTTTCCTTCGGCATTCTTACAATATGTCTCGTCAACTGTTCCAGGAGATGAATAAAAAAAAACACTGTGGGCCGACATATGAAGATTTCTAAATGTCGTTGGAGGCCGACATGACTGAGCCTGATTTCTACGGTGGCCGACATGATTTTGATGCAGTTTGTTTTTCTCATGCTGGTGTATAAATATGCCTTCCTGAAATGTAATATCATCATCAGATTTTAGATCACATATAGTAGATTAGGGATGGCTACAGTAGAATAATTTTCTCTTATCAGAGACTATGTGCATGTTTTAAATGGAAAATTCAATGGGAATCAGCTTGTGTGGCAGGTTATTTTTGGTATCAATTGTCTGTTGAGTTTATTGAAAAGTATTGTTGAAGCTGTCTCCAATTTGATTTTTTCTGGTTGTTTAAATTGGCATAACAAGTTTATGTTTAGTTTTTCAATGCACATTTGCTGTATTTGTGTGATTAATTAATTGGTTCTCTCAAGTAGAGATTAAATCCTTTTCATTGAACACAGTAATTAGGAAAATTCATCTAGATTACTAAAGAAGAGATCAGTAGTCATAATCTTGCATTGTTTATACAAGTTATGAACAGATCATATGCCTGCAATTTGATTTTCTACCAAAATAAGTTTCCCACTTCTATTTCATTTGACTCCGCATACCCAACAAGGCACTGGTCTCTACAATTTCATTATTTGAATTCGTTCAGCTTCTTTACATCTATTTATTGATCATTTTAGGAGTTAGATTAGAAAACTACTTTTACTATTGCTATCAAGTTTGGTTTCAGTTGTTCACTGTCATCTACCATTGTGGAAAAAGCACTTCGGAAGGATAATCATAAGATAAGTCTACTCAATTCAAAAGGTACACCCACTTGGGTTTAGCAGCACCTAAAGAGTAGAAGGTTGAGTTCTCTTGGCCTTGTCTATTACCCTAAAGCATATCAAGAGATTGGCAGCCTCTTGAGGCATTCGACCTACATTTTTGAGAGCTAACAGAACAATTGTCAAAAAAAATATGGTATTGCACCAATAGGGAGAAGTGGATAAGAAAATTAGGAGGAATGACTTTTTTTATGAAAAAGTGATCAACCATCTACTAAAGTAAAAATACCAGATTCTCTAAGAAGATATTGTTGATAAAAAAATTGGACACAATAAAAATTATTGCCTTTTGGTCTATGAGGAAGGATCTAGGTGAACCAAAAACTAGTGCAACATTTGAAGAGATCTAAGAAGATTATGATTTTAGTAATTTATGGAATAAACATAATCCATTTGAATTTCAAGAAACTGATGATGATATGGAATAAAAAAGTGTAAAATATGTAAGAAAATTCAATTTTGGTTTAAATGAGACCAAAAAATAAACATATACTTCAGGAGTAGCCATATCTAAAATAATGGTTTATGAAGGTGGTGGTTTGACGTCTAAAGGACAAGGAATTTGGGCACCAATAGAGGTAGGCCATAAAAAACCTAGTGATTCAAAAGGAATTCAAGCTAATAGAAAATCCCAAGGGCATACAAGGACAAGTGAAACAATTCTTTTTGTTAAAGCTTCAATTCCTAATCCTCATGTTCATATATAATCACAACTAGGATGTACCCATGGTGGATAATCCAGTGCAACTAGCACTACACCATTGGTGGTGATGGTATGTGTAGTAGTACTAGTAGTGGTAAAAATGTTCTACAACAACAAATTACACACAATAGGCCAACAATACAAGATACTACACAAAGACCCAATCATCAAGGCATTCTATTGAAGCAAAGGATTCTAACAGGTCCAAATCCAACTACTAGTACCACTAGCTTAATTTCCACCCAAAGGAGTTATTTCCAAGCACTCCTCCAGTTAGTGTGACCATAACAACAATGGTTAATCCTCAGCCTCAAGCTCGGTCTCTAATAATTGGATATGTTCCCATCACTACAAGTACTTCTTCACCATTCAAGCATTCCATTATGTTTGTGGCCCCAAATTTTGATTGCAGTGATGATTTTAAAAAGAAATAAAAAATGTATAAAAAATTAAGTAAGAAA
The DNA here is from genome assembly GCA_007258455.2 of Sequoia sempervirens. Lineage (NCBI taxonomy): Eukaryota > Viridiplantae > Streptophyta > Pinopsida > Cupressales > Cupressaceae > Sequoia > Sequoia sempervirens. Next base: position 103,649,345 of record VDFB02105785.1, read on the forward strand.
CTAATAGAGAGTACATATACTATAACTTCAGAGCTTGCAACAACCAAGGTATTACCCATATTTAACCCAAATATAGAAATCATTGAGTACATGTTTTTTTTTCCCATGGTTTAAAATAAACCAAAGAATCAAATGGATCACTCTGAATTTTAGGTGAGCAGTTTCCAATTGCATTTTTCTAGATACAAATTTTTTGACAAAATTAAAGTATCAAAAAAATAGCAATGAATTGGTGTACACATCATTACTAAATAAAGAGAGAGAGAAAAGGTTGTAGATTCAAATAGAAAAGTTATAGGAAGACCTACAAAATGAGAAAGAAAAGAGGAAAGCAATAGATAACAAGAGCAATGGATTAGAAAAAATAATTTTAGAAATTTCCTCAGAGGTAGAATTGAATGAATTGAAGCAAAGGTTATATGAGAGAAAAAAATATATGATGATGAAAAATTCACTTCAGAAAAATTAAAACAAAACCTATTGAAAGTAAAACATTGGGAACAAAAATTGGACGAAGAGAGAAAAACTTGTAAAAGATTGGTGGCAGATTTAAGGGAAGTAAAAAATGAAATAAATTCTTTTCAGAATAAGTTAACTGCATTTTGTAGAGAAACAATGAGGCAAATGAAACAAAAGACTTGGGAGGAAATAATGTAGAGGATTTATCATTTGTGTGAATTGTTTCAATTTATTGATGATCTAATAGTACATAATAGGAAGCTCAAGAAATACGTAGTGGACAACAAAACTATGATTTAAAGAGAGAAAATTGCAAATCAAAATTTGAAAATAGTTTACACAGCTAGTGACAATGAATTGAAATCAAAAGGAATTAATGACCGGATTGATGCCTCAATGAAGGTGTCATCTATCATTCAAAAGTGTTTGAGAATATGCAAAATAGATGAATTTTTGGTTCAAGATGCAAAAAATATGAAGAAGCTAGATAGAAAGGTAAGGAACATGAAAGGCTTGGTTTGCAAGAGGCTTTTGACACAACAAAGTGATTCATTGGAAAGGATGATTTTAGAAATAAGATGGAGGATACAAGAAAGATTGATTTGGACCAATTTCCTTAGAAAGGTAAGGAACTTGACAAGGCTTGGTTTTCTAGAGGCTTTTGACACAACAGAGTGATTCATTAGAAAGGATTATTTTAGAAATAAGATGGGGGATACAAGGAAGATTGATTTGGAGCAGTTTCCTTAGAACCAAGATGAGGCAAACTATTTGGATTTCATCAAACCATTGATAACCTTGAATACAACTTTGATTGAAACATTCAAGTCAAGTTCCAATTTCAATCATGAATTTTTTACAATTTTTCAAGTTAGACACTATCAGTTACAACAAATGGCACTTCCATCAAATGAACAGTGGAGCATGCTACAAAATCTAATAGAATGATTTGATAATATGAGTTTCCAACTCAGATTTGTGCACAGTTGTCTTTGAACAAGATTTTCATTGCCTCTATGTATTCCTTCAAAACTCAAATGCGTTAATGTGTTTAATTATTTGTATTATTTATTTTCTCAATTCAATAAAAACTCTAGTTTTTGCTACTAGATACACATTAAATGATTACTAAAGTTGTATATGCTACTTTTGTTAATATGCTAATTAAGAATTGAGTTGAATGGTGAATCTTTGATTACATGTAAAACTTATCAATATGACACAATTAAAATATGAAATTAATAATAATATGTTAATTAATAAATGGAAATTGAAATTGTGTTTAATAACTAATTAATCAATTTAAAAATAATGTTTAAAATTTAGATTCTACATTGGAAAAGTGGAAAATAGCACTACATCAATTTATTCAATCTGATTCATAATTTCATGGAATACAATTTAAAATATCAGCAACTACGAGTTTTGGAATATGAATCTATGATTCATAGAATGCAATATAAAATTTAAATACCTGGAAGTTTTTTTTTTTGATGAAAGTCTAGAAGCTAATATATATTAGTATATAATAAAGGGTTACAAAATAAGATTTTTCGTGGTTCTTAACAACCAAAATTGATATCATGTTTGCTTTCTATAGATAAATTTGACAACAAAACCCCATATATGATCTATACTACCACTTTCTATAAATATCTACAATATTCCCATATGAGACCACTGATTGTAAACATTTACAATATCCCCATACATACCCTATATTGAGATCAACTGTTTGTAAAAACTTCCCCAAAATTACACTATATACACTATATATTTATGCATAAACTATATGTGTATCACCCATTTACAAAACAAAACCATCTTATTCTTCCATTTCTTCAATTTCATTCTCCTTGATTCTCTTGATAGTCATCTCCCAAATCATTCATTTGTAGAGGAATATTAAGATTAGGAACCACCCGTTGTCACAAAGGAGATGAACAACTTGCATGATTTGAAGTAGTCGCCAAGGGAGCTTCCTGTAGAAATTGTGTATGAGGGACTAGAGGAACGAAGACATGAAAATCAAGCTAAGAAGTAGAGACAATAATTGGTTCATCATGAACATGGAGCAAAGTCAACAATGCATTGGTTCATCTCCTAACAACATTCACCAATCTTCACCAACTACCACCCTGTGTCTATCCAAATACAACCGTAGATAATGAAAGCTCCTCATTTCCAAAGTATTCTTAATTCCATCTAAAATAGAGATATAAAAACTATTGTTGAATAGAAAATGTTGAGGGAAAAGCCCACCCATTCTTCCTTGGCCTTTCCAAAAATCATACATTTGCACACCCTTATACAATTTGTTATCTTGTAGAAAAACTTCTTTTACCACTTTAGCAACAATTAATTGAAGACTAGGAAAGGATTGGAGCAAATCATAAGCATTTGATAGGAAGATTGAGACTAATTGTGATGGAAAAATGGGCTGACGAGCCTGAGGATAGAGAATTTTCTCACCAATAATTCTTATGATACTCTTCCTATACTGATAACAATGAATCTTAAATACCTATGCAAGTTGTGTCCCCAATTTTATTAGAAAAAGGTAATTCCTAGTCAGAAATTAGAACCCATACTCAATGATTGTGAGGTAAGCACTCCATTCTTCTTTTGCTACAAAGTCTATAAATCTTAATCTCCCCTTTGTCTTCTGAAGAATACTAATGTTGCATTCCCCACACCTTGAAACTCATCTGCTAATGTGCTTAGAAGAATAATGGAATGAAAATAAAAACTAAGACAAATATAAGGACCTTCACACACTTGAAGAATAATGACATCATCCAACAAATATCATCATGAACTTGAGTGACACATAACACTACACCTAGAAAGTAAACAATTGTTGCCAAGCAATAGTACAAATTCACCATTATAATTAGTGTTGAGTACTAACAAGCACCTACAAAAATCCATGAAAGGTTAGCAATTAAATGAAATATCCTACGCTTGCTTGAAAGAGTCTTGAAGTTACTAAATCCCTAGACAAATTTAAAATCTAGAATTTACATTGGAAATTTGGAATAGTGGAAAATAGTAGTACATTAATTTATTCAATCTGATTCATAATTTCATTGAATACAATATAAAATATCGTCATCGAAAGTTTAGAATATGATTCATGAAATGCAGTATAAATACCTAAGAACTACTAAATCCCTTACATTTTTCAATTCACCTCCTATTCCTCACTTTGATGATGAGATTGAGAGTTGTCTTGACTCTAATTCTGGTCTTCATTTTCTTCGCTCTGCATACGTCCGCTAACTGCATCTCAAGTTCAACATTCATTGCATCACTATTATTTGTGCCACTTCCACTAATGTTTGAAGTGTTCCACAACCCTCTTCTCTCACATATGGACTTCCAAATTGTGAGTGCCCTTTCAAAAGGAAAAAAATGGATATCGTACCTAGTTATATACATCCTCAAGCAATTTTCCAAATTTTTGTTTTTTTTTCTTATCTTTCATTTTAATAACCCCAATACACTGAAAAATCTCTTATACTCCACCAACCTCAATATCATTGTTTGACATAAATCAGAAAGTTTGAAATATTTTGATAATGAATCGTGTAGAATATTCCACTCTGACCAAAGGTTTCCCAAATACTTGTTATTGATTTCACTTGCACGGGATTTTCCGGCATGGAGTCAAATTGGTCAATCATACTTGTTGCAAAATAGAAAGCTTCTTCTCTAAGCTTACTTTCATTTATAATTCCTTCTATTTTTTATCCATTGTAGTTTGAAATTTTCAAAAAAAAATCGACCAAGGTAATTACTTTTCAAAGAAAAAAAATTAGTGTACTTTGGTCTAAGACCCAAAATTGAAGATACACAATAGACGTGGCTTTAAGTATATCATCTCAAGGGAATCATTCAATAATATTTGAGGAAACATATTCTGTAATAGACTTTAAAATACCACTTAAATTTTTTATAATGTTGTTAAAATCTTCCTTTGTAACATGTGCTTCTCTAGTAGAGCTCCTGATTGTTGTGAAATAGTGTATTGGTATCTCAAATCCATGTACAAAGAAATGTAACTCCCTGCTTGCATTAAACTATAATTTTTTAAAGATTTTTCAAATCTATAATTAACTACCAACTTATAAATTTTGAACTTCCAAATGGATAATTTGATAGATATAGATTATCAAGGGTCATGCATGTCATTCTTAGTAGTTTAGTAAATTCATTAATATACATAGTTTTGTCTTGGTATTTTTTCACAAGATTTTTCATTTCATCCAGCATGTGAGAATACTAGATAAAGTTAAGAGTGTCTCTATATTGCTTAACCTATGTAATAGGTCAAGAGCTTTTTCTACTTTATGACAATGTTCGTACATTACTCTAATCAAGGATTGATATTTTGAAGAAACTCATTGTGTTGGTTCATGCAACAAGATCCATCTGTTATCAACATCCTTATGAATCTTGTTTCCTAGTGTTATTCCCTCAACAAAATTTTAAAATTTTCTAAGATGTTTGGGACTTCAAGAGAAGTATGAGTAGAGCTTACGGACTAGATTTTCAACTTTTGATATGGAAAAAAACTTACAATTTTAAATTCTAAATGCATTTTATGGGCCATGCAGTGAATGGAAATCATGTATGATGAAGAATTAGTTTCTAACTTTATGCAAATACCATTCTTATGACCTTGCATTACTAAATCTCCATCAACTCCTACACACACCAGCTTTTTGGCAACTATGAAGTCATTCAAACCTACAATTTCATTCAAATATTTCTTAACTAGTTCAAGTAGATTTTGCAATGTCAAACTCTCCTTAATTTTATGAACACAGAGTAGGTGAGGTTGGTAGACATGTTGGTGTATAGTATACACATTCCTACATACCCAATAAGTATTATCTACTATAGTAACTTCATCTAAAGATAATGAAATGAAGCTTGAATCTTTTATTTTATCCTATAAATATTACTTTTCCACCTCAGCAAGGCAACTTCTCCATTCCCATCTAGTATTTTTAACCAATGTGTGTTAGGAAAGTTAGGAACAACCAAAAAAGAATAAATTATTATATTTTGGGTAGTTTTTCATAGGATTCCCTCTAGACAAAATATGAAAAATAACACTCATCTGAATAGTTTTTGCTAGTTGTGCTCTTTCCATTATCTTTCCAAATTGAGCTTGAATTGAACCTTCACATTCAACAAGCTTTGTCATTATTTGCATATGTTGATCATATTCTAGGGCATAATTAACATGAAGAAATTCTTCCTTTGATTTCCATCTTACTATTTATTGTTCCTTTTTGTCTATGGTTTTTTGTAGACTTTACCGATATGCTTTTCTATAGTGTCAAGATTTAGGTAAAACTTCTTGTATCTTTTATATTTCCACTACAAATCTTAGACTTGCATTCTCCACTGGTTCAATGAATGGGTACTTTGACACCTGATTAATCTGAAAATTACTTGTCATATCCCACTCATGCCCCATTTTTTATTTCACTTTTCTTTTCCTCTTTCTTGTAGAATCATCATCTATGGAACCAAAATATTTGTCTAGGTCAATTAACTCATTCTAGCTACCCTAGGTATCCCTTGGAACATATTTTACAACATTTCCATCCTCATCTAACTCATTTAATTCATTCCAATCTTCCTGTGAGGTATTGCCAATGCCTTCTTCATTAATATTTGGTGCAAGAGTTGATGATGTAGTTCCAACTTGATTTGATGGATCAAAAACATTACCAAAGTAAGAACTTATGGTAACTTTTCTTTTTGGAAATTTTGATGGCCTCCCTTCACCAACCTAAGGAGTCTTATTCTTGTTGCATTTGCTACTCGATATCTTGATCCCTCACGAAATATAAGCTATTAAAAATTGTCTTCTTAGATTAAGGAAATAGAATATAGATCCCATTCACTAGTGAGAATCATCTTTAAGATTGAAGCAAGAATGGAAAAGAGAAAAAATCTTATAACACTATGAAGAAATGATCACTTACCTTTAGCTTTTCAACTGATTCACTATTCATTACTGCAATAATATATGTAGTTATAAGTTTGTAACTTACCTATGATCATGGTTCCAACTTCTAAATTGAGAGCTCGCAAGTTCATAACTGAACAAAATGTGTGAAAATAAATAATAGTTTTGATTATATTTATATCAATCCATATTTAGAATTTTTTTTGAGATTTTTAAATAGTATAGTAAAAATTTGGTGAATTTCACGTGATTATACTATGATACATTTAAATGTTGGGTGAATCAAACCTCAACGAAACACACAGTGTAATTTTTAAGGTGATTATGGCCCTACAATTGGCATTGAGTTATCATACCTGTATTGGTGAAATGGGTCCTTGCATGCAATGAACATTTAATGTTGGTGTAACATGTTATTGTATAAGAGCGAATTTGCACCCCATATGAAAACCCCTTTTTTCCTTTATCCACCTTAGAAAACCAAGTTTAGAGCTTAATTCCACCTAAGCTTGTTGCTTGCATCACACTTGGCACCTATTTTGAGTGTCAGTGGAGGCGTTTCTATCAGAGACGCGCGTACAGCGCACAGATGTCCACATGGTGCACTTACTTCCCTAATAGATTCTCATGTCTAGAGCCTAGAAAGTCATTACACTTCCCATTGGTGGTCAATTTTTAATGGTCTCCTCGGCTGACCGACCCGAATATGGTCCTTTCTCTTCATCTCTTCTTCATATTCACTCCTTGAACAAGCATTCCATCTTCTTCCATCTTCTACACATCTCTTCACCACTTCTAGACCTCATTCAAAAACTTCACAATCCTCTTCCAAGCATTGAGCTCACTCTTGATAGCTCTAAGAATTGTAGCCAAACACTTTACACTTCACAACAACAACATCAACACTCCACCACTTCAATAGAGCAAGTGTGGAACAAAATACCATTGCAGCAGAGGCTTGAGTTCCTCTCATTTTCTCCTCCATGCAGCATTGAGCACTCTTGGTGGAGGTGGTAATCTTTCACTCCTATCCTCTATTACTCGGTTGAGTAGCATAACACTATTTTGTAGTGCTTTAATGCTCTTTATTTCATTTCTACTTTTCACTATCTATCTAGTTGTCCGTTGAGGTGGGAACACCAAAACGAGGTATGACTGAGGCAAGCCCCTATATAGCCACCCAACCATTCTCTCTCCCTCTTGTGTGCAAGTATTGAAGACACTCACGAGCTAGAAGCTTCATCACTCACACGGTCATAAGTATTTCCTTTCTCCTCCTTATCTTCTCTAACTTACTTTATTTCATTTCTATCACTTTATCACATTTTATCATTTTCCTATGCTCTATCAGTTCTTAGAATTTTTTTTGCTAGTCATCACTTAGCCATTTTCTAAGACATTCTCATTCTCTGGTCCATATGAGATGCAAGTGAACCTTTGAGATGCAAGCGCGCCTCTGAGACACCAATGCGATGTGTTGTAGTCTAATTTCTGCATTGACGTCCTTTAACTAAGAACTTGTCAATTTGTCTAGAAAGTCTTTGTGACCTACTCTTTCAGATTTTCAAACTTTTGCATTGTTCCATTGAGGTAGTATGCCCCGGGAGGCTCTCTGAGTGGAGAGAACTCATGAGTAGAAAATCCCCCTTGTATTACATTTTGGTGAACCCGACATGAACAACATTGTTCTTCAAAAAAAATTTAATGGATTTAATACCTTCTTTTATTAGTTTTGTATCTAATATTATCCAAAATATTAATGACATTCCATTTAATGCATGTGATGGTGACTTGGCTTTGCCCATGTCACTAGGTATCTTTGATCCTTCTCATGAAGTTCCTCTTTCTTCAGAGGATATTTTGTCACAAGAATATGAAATGATTGATACCTTTCTTCTTGATACTCTACCTTCTATTCATTCCAATGCACTCCCCCTAGATATGATGCATTATTGAATGATGAACTTCCTTCCACATCAAGAGTTTTCCTTCAAATAACTATTCCACATTTGATCCTATTTGGGTTGATGTTGAGAATATGTATTCAAGTAGTTGTTCTACTAGTTGTGATGATTCTATAAATGAAGTCTATGTCTTTGCTACCCCTCAAAGGCCTAAGAGACCGGTCATTTGCAAGACTCCAGCTAGCCCTTCTCCTAAGAGGGTTTATTCTATTGATGGTGTTTTGTTTGATGGTGATTCTCTTGATCTTTCTAAGGCTCCCTATTATAGAGTAGTAGCCTATGATTATGGAAATAGAATGAAAAAACAACCAAGCCTTCCTCAAGCTCCTAAACCTATGACTAAAGAAACTAGTGATTACAATCTTGTTGAGAAACCTTGGGTTACTCTGGATAAGATCTCATTGTGGGACTTGATTTAGTCTGATTTAGTTTATCAAGGTATGCTTTAGGAAGTTTTGGAAAAGATCATCTTGCCTCCTTCTGCTAGGCTGATAGATGTTGATGCGTTGATGGCGTATATTCATGCGAATTCATCGAATATAATGCACTATACGTGAGATCTCCCACCTCTAGAAGTATAAAGGCAAGTGGATCCTCTACTGATTATAGTTAATATTGATAAGATTGGCATTAGACATACTCTCATTGATGTCGATTCAATGCTTAATGTGTGTAGTATTGATCTATTGCCTAATATTAATATTGACTCATCTTCTCTTAATACTTCTTTTATCATCCTATGTGGGTTCAATAATGTCGGTCAACAATCCCTAGGCATGATAGTCTTTCCTTTGAGGTTGGGACTCGTTACCATACCTACCCTTATACACGTTGTGGCAAAAATCTTACCGTGTAACCTTCTTCTTAGTAGACCATGGATTCATGCTATGGGTGTAGTTTTGTGTACCTTGCATAAATGTATTAAGTTCATTGCTAACAATCAAATAGTCATAGTCAAGGTTGACCCTGATGCTATGTGCTTATGCAATATGGTAGCCATCGGTTAGGCTTCGGTTGTACCTACTCTTGTTCCTTCAGTATCTTCCAATACGTCGATGTTTACTCTAGTAGTACCTACTACAGAGGATACTCTTCAGATAAATGTCCTTGAAAAAGATCCTTATGAAGCAAGGATTCCTAAGTGTGCTCTTTACACCTCTTCCAAAAAATGCATTTCTTGGTGATGATCAACGTTCCTTAGACTTTACAATTTCCTTTATTCAAGATTTTAAAGTCAACCCGATCCACTTAGACCTTCTGATAAGATCATCTACATTCGGTATTGAAGATGGTCATTCTTTTGCATCGCGGGCAATGTAGATGCATATTGTAATGTTCTTAGTGTTGATCCTCCTCCTGAGGAGGATGATTATGCTTCTTCTAAAGAGGACAGTGTTGGTAGTCCTATTAGTAAGGATGATTCCAATCCCATAAAGGAGTGTGATCCCCATTGTTGGTACAATGCTCTTTATGAGGACCCTCCTTCTCTTCAAGATCTGTAAACACGTTATGGCCTTAACTTTAAGCTCATTTTTTAATGTGGCTACGAGCGTAAAGGTTGTAGGTGTAAGGAACAAGGAATCCAAGTCCATATAGAATTCACTCCTCGTAAGCATAATGTAGGGCTTGGTTGGTTGATGGAACAATATAAACATAAACCATGGTTGAATGGCAATGTGAATTCTTCTCAACCTTGTTCTTGCAGATTGATTTTTTCTCCTCTATCTACTAAATTTATGCCTTCTTCTTGTGAGAAGTCGGACCTTTCTCCACAAGGGAAAGGGTTGCTTCTTGCTCCTCATCCTTTATCTGAACAAGAGCATATTTTTTTGTGGCTTCTAAAAACTCACTTAATCACTCTTCCCTCTCTGACTCACAAGAAAATTCATAAACATGATAAAAAAAAACATTCTTTCTGTGCATACCATGAAGTGCTTGATCATTCCACTAGTGAATGTAAAGCCTTGAAGGATAAAATACAACAACTTTGTGATTCAGGTGCCATCAAACCCCCGTTCAACTGATGCACCTGCTTTTACTTTGCATGAAAAGTGATATCAAGGTTTACCTCTATTCTATTATGAGAATCTTGCATGGTTCTCCTCCCCTATATGTTGGGAGTAGTGATAACTTGTTTCAGAGATGTGTGTCCTTCTTAAGGACCCCTCTCTTCACTTTCTCTTTCAATTGAAGTGTCCCTTGAGTGGAACCCTCTATCTTTTGAAGGGTTCTCAAGGGACCTCTTTGAAATATTTTCCTCTCGAATGAATTCATCAATGTCTAGGATGGGGGCAACCCAACTAGACCTATTTCACAACTTTTGCATCTAGCTTGGGGGCAGCCTGATTAGATCACTTTTCAAATAGCGCATCCCTTGAGTGGAACCCACTTTTTTCTCGTTTGGTTCTTGAGGGATCCCTTTGAAATCCTTTCAACTTGATGATGGTCTATGTGACTATCTACTTACTTGCTCTGCTGGATCGAGAACCTGTAGAGCTCCTACTTACTAGGTGATACGAATTCTCCTCCTTGAGCAGGGTTTGCTTTTAACACCTCCTTTGTTATGTGGGTTCTACTTTGAAGTGGGTTTTTCTCTCACCATGCACTTTTTGGTGATACGGGTTCTCCTCCTCAAGTGGGGTTTTCTTTTATCACCTCCTTCGTAGTGCAGGTTCTACTCTAAAGTCGATTTTTCTTTCACCACATGCTTTTTGGTGATACAGGTTCTCCTCCTTGAGCTAAGTTTTCTTTTATCACCTCTTTTGTGGTGTAGGTTCTACTTTGAAGTGGGTTTTTCTTTCACCACACGCTTTATTCATCTTTCTCTTCTCTCTTGTGTATATGCTCTTTCTTTAGCTTCATAGTTTTGTAGAACTATGAAGTCATCTTTTGATCTTGCACTCTCGAGTTCTCTAGATCATGGTCTACTTCCTTGATGGTTCAGGTATACATTTCTAACCCTGCTCTTTCTTGATCTACTTTACCGAGCACTCATCAGTATTCATGTTTTCTAAAGTGGGGGAAAAATAAATAAGAGTGAATTTGCACCCCATATGCAAATCCCCCTTTTGCGTTTATCCACCATAGAAAACCAAGTTTGAAGGCTTAATTCCACCTAAGACTGTTTCTTGCATCACACTTGGTGCCTATTTTGAGCGTCGATGGAGGTATTTCTGTCAAAGATGCCCACACGGTGCACAGAAGTCCACGTGGCATACTTACATCCCTTACAAATTCTTGTGTCTAGACCTTGTAGAGGTGTTACACTTCCCATTGGGGGTTGATTTGTAATGGCCTCCTTGGCCAACGAGCCCAAATATGGTCATTTCTCTACATCTCTTCATCATATTCACTCCTTGAACAAGAATTCCATATTCTTCCATAGTCTACACATCTCTTCATCACTTTTGGACCTCATTCACAAGCTTCACAATCCTCTTCCAAGCATTGAGCTCACTCTTGATAACTCTAAGCATTGTAGCTAAACACTTTACACTTCACATCACCAACATCAACACTCCACGACTTCAGTAGAGCAAGTGTGGAACAAAACACCATCGTAGTAGAGGCTTGAGTTCCTCTCATTTTCTCCCCCATGTAGCCTTGAGCGATCTTGGTGGAGGTGGTAAGCTTTCAATCCTCTCCTCTATTACTTGGTTGAGTAGCACAACACTATTTTTTAGTGCTTTAGTGCTCTTTATTTCATTTCTACTTTTTGATATCTATTTGGCTGTCTGTGGACGTGGGAACACCAAAATAGGGTCTAAGGTAGGCCCCCATATAGCCACCCAACCATTTCTCTCTCTCTCTCTCTCTCTCTCTTGTGTGCAGGTATTGAAGACACTCATGAGCTAGAAGCTTCATCACTCGCATGGTCATAAGTATTTCCTTTCTCCTCCTTATCTTCTCTACCTTACTTTATTTCATTTCTATCACTTTATCACATTCTGTCATTTTCTTATGCTCTATCAATTCTTAGAAATCTATTTTCTAGTCATCACTTAGCCATTTTCTAAGAAATTCTCGTTCTCTGGTCCATACAAGAAACAAGCATGCCTTTGAGATGCCAGCGTGCCACACTCTCATCTAATTTGTGCACTAACATCCTTCGGCTAAGAAAGTGTCAATTTGTCCAAAAAGTCTCTATGACCCCCTCTTTTAGATTCTCAAAATTTCATGTTGTTCCATTGAGGTAGTATAGGGAAGTTCACCTCGTGTGGCTCTCTGAGTGGAGAGAAATTGTGAGTAGCGAATCCCGCTATATTACGTTTTTGTAAATCTAACGTGAACAACATTGTTATTCAAAAATCTAATATTATCCAAAATATTAATAACATTCCATTTAATGCATGTGATGTTGACTTGGATTTTCCCATGTCACTAGGTATCTTTGATCCTTCTCATGAAGTTCCTCGTTCTTCAGTGGATATTTTGTCGCAAGAAGATGAAATAATTGATACATTTCTTCATGATACTCTACCTTCTGTTCATTCCAATGCACTCTCCCCTAGATATGATGCATTAGTGAATGATGAACTTCCTTCCATATCTGATTCTCCTTGGATTGGTGTCGAGAGTGTTCCTTCAAATAACTATTCCACATTTGATCTTGTTTGGGTTGATGTTGAGAATATGTATTCAAGTAGTTGTTCTACTAGATGTGATGATTCTATAAATTAAGTCTATGTCTTTGTTGCCCCTCAAAGGCCTAAGAGACTGGTCATTTGTGAGACTCTAGCTAGTTCTTCTCCTAAGAGGGTTTATTCTATTGATGGTGTTCCATTTGATGGTGGTTCTCCTGATCTTTCTAAGGCTCCCTCTTATAGAGTGGTAGCCTATGATTATGGAAATAGAATGAAAAAATAACCAAGCCTTCCTCAAGCTCCTAAACCTATGACTAAAGCACCTAGTGATTACAATCTTTTCAAGCAAGCTCGGGTTACTCTGGATAAGATCTCACTATGGGACTTGATTCAATTTGATTCAGTTTATCAAGGTATGCTTCAGGAAGTTTTGCAAAAGATCATCTCACTTTCTTCTGCTAGGCCGATAGATGTTGATGCATTGATGCCATATATTCATGTGGATTCACCAAATATAGCATTCTATATGTGAGAGCTCCAGTATTTGGAATTATAGAGGAAAGTGGATCCTCTACTGATTATAGTTAATATTAATAAAATTGGCATTAGATGTACTCTCATTGATGTCAGTTCAGTGCTTAATGTGTGTAGTGTTGATCTATTGCCTAAGATTAATATTGACTCATCTTCTCTTAATAATTCTTTTGTCATCCTGTGTGGGTTCGATAATGTTGGTTGAAAATCCCAAGGCATGATAGTCTTGCCTTTGAGGTTGGGACCTCTTACCATACCTACCCTTATACATGTGGTAGAAAACTTACCTTGTAACCTTCTTAGTAGACCATGGATTCATGTTATGGGTGCAGTTCCATCTACCTTGCATAAATGTATTAAGTTCATTGCTAACAATCAAGTAGTCACAGTCAAGGCTGACCCTGATGCTATGCACTTATGCGAGATGGAAACCATCGATCAGGCTTCAGTTGTACCTACTCTTGTTCCTTCAGTATTTTCCAATATGTCGATGTTTACTCCAGTAGTACCTACTATAGAGGATATTCTTGAGATAAATGTCCCTGAAAAAGATCCTTCTGAAGCAAGGATTCCTAAGTGTGCTCCTTCCACCTCTTCCCAAAAGAATGCATTTCTTGGTGATGATCGAGGTTCCTTAGACTTTACAAATTACTTTATTCAGGAATATAAAGTCAATCCAATCCACTTAGACCTTCTGATAACATTGTCTACATCCGCTATCGAAGATGGTCATTCTTTTGTATCGCGGGGAAATGTAGATGTGGATTGTAATGTTCTTAGTGTTGATCCTCCTCTTGAGGAGGATGATTACTCTTCTACTAAAGAGGATAGTGTTGGCAGTCCTATTAGTAAGGATGACGGTGATCCCATAAAGGAGTGTGATCCTCATTGTTGGGATAATGCTCTTTATGAGGACCCTCCTTCTCTTTAAGATTTAAAAACACGTTATGGCCACAACTATAAGCTCATTTCTAAATGTGGCTATGATCGCAAAGGTTGTGGGTGTAACGAACAAGGCATCCAAGTCCCTATAGAATTCATGCCTCGTAAGCATAATCTAGGGCTTGGTTGGTCGAAGAAGCAATCTAAACAAAAACCATAGTTGAATGGCGATGTGAATTCCTCTCAACCTTGTTCTCGAGGATTGATTTGTCCTCCTTTATCTGCTACCTTTGTGCCTTCTTCTTCTTGTGAGAAGTTAGACCTTTCTCCATAAGGGAAAAGGTTGCTTCCCTCTCCTCATCCTTTATCTGAACAAGAGCAGATTTTGTTGTAGCTTCTAAAAGCCCACTTAATCACTCTTTCCTCTCTAACTCATAAGAAAATTCATAAATGTGATAAAGAAAAACATTCTCTCTATGGATACCATTGAGTTCTTGATCATTCCACTAGTGAATGTAAAGCCTTGAAGGATAAAATACAACAACTTTGTGATTCAAGTGCCATCCAACCCTTGTTTGACTAATGCACCTGCTTTTACTTTGCATGACAAGTGATATCAAGGTTTACCTCTATTCTATTATGAGAATCTTGCATTGTTCTCCTCCCCTATATGTTGGGAGCAATGATAACTTGTTTAGAAGATGTGTGTCCTTCTTAGGAACCCCTCTCTTCACTCTCTCTTTCAATTGAAGCGTCCCTTGAGTGGACCCCTTTATCTTTTGAAGGGTTCCTGAGGGACCTTTTTGAAAGCTTTTCCTCTTGAATGAATTCATCGATGTCTAGCTTAGGGGCAGCCTGACTAGACCTATTTCACAAATTTTGCATCTAGCCTAGGGGCAGCATGACTAGACCTCACTTTTCAAATAACACATCCCTTTAGTGGAACCCTCTTTTTTCATGTTCGGTTCCTGAGGGAGCCCTTTGAAATCCTTTCAACTTGAAGATGGTATGCGTCACTATTTATTTTCTCTACAAGACTGAGAACCTATAGAGCTCCTACTTACTAGGTGATATGGGTTCTCCTCCTCGAGCGGGGTTTTCTTTTATCACCTCTTTTGTGGTGCGGATTCTACTCCGAAGTAGGTTTTTCTTTCACCATGCGCTTTTGGTGATACAAGTTCTCCTCCTCAAGTGGGGTTTTCTTTTATCACCTCCTTCATGGTGTGGGTTCTACTCTGAAGTGGGTTTTTCTTTCACCACACGCTTTTTGGTGATACAGGTTCTCCTCCTCAAGCGAGGTTTGCTTTTATCACCTCTTTTGTGGTACGGGTTCTACTCTGAAGTGGGTTTTTCTTTCACCACACACTTTATTCCTCTTTCTCTTCTCTCTTGTGTATATGCTCTTTATTTAGCTTCATAGTTTTGCAAAACTATGAAGTCATCTTTTGATCCTGTACTCTAGAGTTCACTAGATTGTAGTTTGCTTCCTCGATGGTTCAGGTATACATTTCTAACCCTATTCTTTCTTGATCTACTTTACCAAGCACTCATCAATATTCATGTTGGCTAAAGTGGGGGAAAAATGTATAAGAGTGAATTCACACCCCATATGCAAATCCCCTTTTTTCCTTTATCCACCATAGAAAACCAAGTTCAGAGGCTTAATTCCACCTAAGCCCACTGCTTACATCACACTTGGCACCTGTTTTGAGTGTTGGTGGAGGCATTTCTATCAGAGACGCTAGCGCTTGGTGGAGGCATTTCTATCAGAGACGCTAGCGCGACGCGTAGATGTCCATGTGGTGTGCTTACATCCCTGACAGATTCTCATGTTTGGAGCCTACAGAGGTGTTACACTCCCCATTGGGGGTCGATTTGTAACAGTCTCCTCAGTCGACCGACCTAAATATGGTTGTTTCTCTTCATATCTTCTTTATATTCACTCCTTGAACAAGCATTCCATCTTCTTCCATCTTCTACATATTTCTTCACCGCTTTTGGACATTATTCACAAGCTTACAATCCTCTTCCAAGCATTGAGCTCACTCTTGACAACTCTAAGCATTATAGCCAAACACTTTACACTTCATAGCAACAACATCAACACTCCACCACTTCAATAGAGCAAGTGTGGAACAAAACACCATTGCAATAGAGGCTTGAGTTCCTCTCATTTTCTCCCCCATGCAACCTTGAGCACTCTTGGTGGAGGTGGTAAGCTTTCACTCCTCTCCTCTATTACTTGGATGAGTAGCATAGCACTATTTTGTAGTGCTTTAGTGCTCTTTATTTCATTTCTACTTTTCACTATCTATCTAGTTGTCCATGGAGGTGGGAACACCAAAACATGGTTTGACTAAGGCAGGCCCCTATACAACCACTCAACCATTTCTCTCTCCCTCTTGTGTGTAGGTATTGAAGACACTCATTAGCTAGAAGCTTCATCACTCGCACGGTCGTAAGTATTTCCTTTCTCCTCCTTATCTTCTCTACCTTACTTTATTTCATTTCTATCACTTTATTGCATTTTGTCATTTTCCTACACTCTATCAGTTCTTAAAAATATGTTTTCTAGTCGTCACTTAGTCATTTTCTGAGACATTCTTGTTCTATGGTACATACAAGACACAAACGCACCTCTGAGACGCCAACATGCTGATGTCCTTTGGCCGAGAACTTATCAGTTTGTCCAGAAAGTCTCTGTGACCTGCTCTTTTAGATTCTCAAACTTTTGCATTGTTCCATTGAGGTAGTATAGGGCAGTTCACCTCATGAGGCTCTTTGACTAGAGAGAACTCTTGAGTAGGAAATCCCCCTATATTACAGTTACAATACACAATGTTGTTTTAATAGTATTGGTGAATATGTGGGTGATTTAATACATGCTTCTGAGATTTCAAGTGAAATATTAATTAGACCATTGGAAACACATAGTTTTTTATGAAAAAAATTATTAATTACATATGCCTCATAAAATAAATTAGTGGCGAAATTAAATGCATTGAACCAATAATTTGTAAATTTTGAGTGATTTGGCCACCTCATTGGTTGCAATATATTTTCCAATTTTAAATTGGTCGAATAGAACTATTCGCTAATTGGAAAAGATTTTCCACTAAAAAAATGCATGAATGGAACCCTTCTAAACATGTTGGGGAGTTTACTTTTTAGTTTTGATACCCCCAAGTAAATTTAAAAGCAATCTCGGGGAAAAATTAAAAATAAAAATATGGATATCCGTTAATAATGGATATCTAATAAGAGTGAATATCTATTTTTTTAAGTTAAGGAAGTAAATATCCATTTATTAGAGATAAGAAATGTATATCTTATTTTTATTGACTATAGATTAAGATTTAATTTATGTGATAATATTAATATTAATAAATTAATATATTTAAGTGTTAATATGATATTTAATATATACTAGCATATAATAATATTAAATAGTATACATTATATAATACATATATTATATTATATTATATTATATAAGTATAATCTTATATATATAATAATATAGTATATTAGTAAAAACTATTTGATGGATTACTAAAAGAGACTATTAAATATCATATTTATTATAATAAAAGTATAAATGAAACTACAAGGAGCTAGGAGGAATATATACATCTCTCTCTCTCTCTATCTCTCCCTCCCTCACCTTCCTTCTCCACTTCACTCTATCTCCACTCACCCTCTCCCTCTCTACCTACCTTTCCCTCAATCCCTCCTAACCTATCTCTCTTTATACCTACATCTCCCTCCCTCCCACCTTCCCCCCTCTCTACCTTCTCCCCTTCCCTCTAGATACTTCTCTCTATCTCACTTCACTCTCTCTACCTACCTCTCCATCTATTCCTTCCACCTTACCTCTACCTACCTCTCCCTACCTCCCTCATTCCCTCTCTTTCTCTCTCCTTCCCTTTGTATCTCCCACCCCACCTCTCTAAGGATAAAGGATGTTGCAACTATATATACTAAGGATAAATGAACAAAATTTGGTGAAGTTCCCAAGGAAACCAAATTTAACACTAGTGTAGATGTTAATGTTAATGTATGGGAAATAGAATTTAAGTTTCCCATTCGATTTTACCTTATAGATGTTAGCCTCTTAAATTCCTCTAAGGGGACCTCTACACACAAGATATAGAAGAGGAAAAGTAATTTTTACCAAAGTAAAATTTTAGCCAATAAAATGTATCTTAAAAAATGGTTATAATCTCTATAAATGAAATATTGTAATTTAGAGAAAAACATTTAAATGCTTTTAATTTTATTTTTCTTGTCAACTTGTTTCTTTAGATGTTAAGATGAAATAAGATGATAAATGTGTCTTTTTTCATTATTATTTACCTAAATATTTAAACAAAATGATTATTTCTATTAGAGGTGGTGGCATAAAGATCAAGATGGATTACCAATTGTAAATGACTGATGATAATTTATGAGTGAAAATGATAATTAATTCTTAAACTATTAAAGTGAAATATTGCAAGAAATCAATATATAAGATGTTATTGTTCATAGATCAACCATTATAAAGTGATTATACATACAAATTTTAAGTTTAAAAGTAGGAAAATGTGCACACAAGGAACAAATTGCATTGAATATCGAATTTTATATATAAAAGTGTAGAGTAATTGTGTATGTACATATATAAATTTGGCATATATGCCAACTCAAAACATTTTTTACAAAATGTATCATATGCCATCTCAAGGTCTATATACAATGTACATCCTAAATAGCTATGCCATCTCAAGAAAATCCTAAACTCATTGTGGATCATCAAAATGTAGCCTCTTCACACCACTTGATGGATTTGAAGTTGACTACACAATAATAATTCAAACCAAAAAATAAATTAATTAGCTCAATGGTAAATAAGTTAGACTACTAAATAGAAACTTATCTACTATTTTTTTATCACTTTCAAAGTACCATTTAATCACTATACTAAAGTATAAATTCTCTAAAATATCAATTAAAGTAAAATTCAATTCTTGATTACCTCATGTATTTATTTTTTCTTGACAAGAATTTTGCAAATGAGGGTCCCTTAGGATAACCATGAGTCCTACCATATCATAATAGTAGAGGATCCACATCAATTAATGGTGGAATACACTATAATGGGTAAATACAATTGATACAATTGATACAATTAATATATAATTATTGAAAAAGAAACATAAAATAAACATATATCTACTTATATCTAAACTTATATCTATTATATATACAAAAGCATGTACCACCAGTGATGCTTCTTCCATTGTTTGACAAGGACTCATCATGGATGCACCAACTGCATCTTCATGTACAAAATATGACAAGAATGTAAGACTATAAATGTATGTACATATAATCATAATGTATTTGAAATTAACATTTAAATCACAATAATAAGTTATATAAGTTCCAAAGAAACTATAATTCAATTAAAATTAAGGTTAATTACCTCAACTCTTTCTAATTTCCGTAAGAGTTGTTTTTCCAATGAGAGTCCCTTAGAATGACCAAGTGTTTTGGCATAAGACAATGGAAAAGGTGCCACAACATGCACATCTGGAGTAGACTACAAAAGTAGAATAAGATCAAGATATAAATTAATGTATTTTATTAATCTTAATTTAAATGATATGAATACAATAAAAAAGTTAAGTGTTTACAAAAAATATACCATGTTTAGGGCAAATTCAATGGCCAAAATAGTACCATGATAAACTTCTCTAAGTTCATCCTTTTTCATCAATTGTACAATCCCACTTAAATATACATTAGTACTACTATTTATTATATTAATTTTAAATGAAATACACTATGAAGTAACTTTAAGTTTTACCTATACATAAGATTTCCCTTGCTCCTCTTCTCTATATCTCAATGGCTCTCCTTGTGTTCAATGTTTTTTTTTAGTGGCTAATATTTGTCAATTGGCTAATAGTTGAAATTGGGGATTCAAAATTTTTCTAATAGTACAAGTTACAAGGCGACCCGAATCACCACATTTTTACAAAATTTAATTTTAGTCTTGGTTAAATTGCTAGAAGATTTATTTTATTAAAATTTTAAAATCAAATATTAGCCACAATATTTGATACCTATTAGATAAGATTCACCTAAATTTAATAAGTTATATAGTAGAAAATTAAATTAACTCATCAATACTATTATATAATTATTGATTATTTTAGGGCCATATCGTAAATTTTTAATCACCAACATTGATTTTATTTAAAATCTAATGGTTGTGGTTGTATTCCATGGGTTAAAATGTCCCCATAAAGCTTCAATTCCCATCAAGCCTGAAATTGTATTTGTGCCATTGAAGATTTATAATCTAATAGCTAGGGATAAATTTTGTGTGCCAAAATATAATTGTAGAGATCTAATGCCCATGGGACATAAAATAAAACCTAAGCCTTTATATTATAAATAAAATAAAAAATGGTGAAAATGATTTAAATCTAATTTTAAATATTTAATTTTTTAATTTAAATATTTAATTTTTTATTTAAAATATTAATGAATTATAGACATGAGCACTATGTTGAATGTACAATAGAAATGAGAGGGGATTGGATTAGTTGTAAATTAAAACATCAAAAAACCTCATTAACATTCAGATCTGCATTATTCCTTAAACCCTTAACAACCATCAAACCCTTATCATGCATAGTAGAGTGTAAACATGAGAAATAGTAGTGCAAACACATCCAAACACATGAGAACACTAGATTTACATGGAAAACCCAAGAAGGGAAAAACCACGGTGCGGATTAGCTCACAATATAAAGTAATTGTAAAACTAAATACAATAGGCTCACTACCAAAGGGCTCACTAACCAAAAGAAAAGAAGGGATCACTACTAGATTAGAAAGAAGAAGCAAGAAGATTGTTACAGTGAGAAATACATCTCAAAGAAACAAAAAGATCCACCACTACTTCACCAGAACATTTACACTCTCTCTATAAAATGTAGACACCTCCTCATTGCTTCCAATAGTCTTAGGAATTAAAGCTCGCACTAGATTTCACACTTTCACACTTCACATATCAAAAAGTCACATTTCCCAATTCACACATCAAATCATCACACATATATACCATCTTCAACCTTGACAACAATTCACAAGGTTGGCTATGCACCACAAATGTGCAAATTCAAATTATGTCAGCACCAAAATATTCCCATGGTTGAAATAAATGAAGTCATACCACAACAGACTTTAAATCATACCCAAATTCACTCAGAAACACCACACCATGCTTCCACAAAAACCAAAGGATATCCAAAATCAACATAAACACCCAAGGTCAAATAGACCTGTGTTAACACTATTAAAAAATTAAGTACACACTTCCTTTGATCCACATACAACTTTCAAACAACACACAACACTTAAACACCATCTACAATATTCCATCAACACTCTAAAATCCAACAACTCCTTTGAAACATCATACACCAAAAGAACATGTTCATCCTGCACAACCAATTAACCTTCCACACACTGCAACACCTGAATCCAACCTTGCATAGCACCAAAGCACAAAAAAATTAGGCTAAAGATAGATGTGAGAAATATAAGCACCGCAAGACCAGAAACCAAACTATGGAGAAAAGAAGAGCAAAACCATTTCTCCTGGACAACACTACTTTCATAGTTCACACACTAGTGAACACAACTTTGTTGCACAACGATCCAAAAACTGAAACTTTGGATATAACACCTCTAAACACCTCTAATCAACATATCTGAACCACACATACAAATCTTCAACCATGAAGAAATGAAAAGAAAAACACAGAACACCAATTTGTCACACTAAACACTCTTCACCACACTGTTTCCTCTTTTATTCAAGTTTTCTCAAAAGCACTTGGAAACCAAGCAGCACAAACTCAAACTCATCACCTAGAACACTTCTACAATATCTCAACCATACAAGAGGTTGAACATCACCAAAAAAATATCATCAAAGAAACACTAGAGGTTGACATCAATGATACTACTAATGAAAACACAATGCAACCAATCATACCACCTCTATAGACTTCCAAAAATCTCTATTGAAATCAATGAAAACATAAACTTCCAACAATATCCTCCTTTTTCATTAATGTCAACACATGGAAAAACCATCAACAAAAAAAAAAACTTTGATCACCAACTCATATACTGTACCATAGTACACACTACTCCCTCTTACATAAGCATCGACTCTTTCCAACACTTTCTCTTTCTCATGAATTTTCTCCTCCTTACTTCATAAGGTTTTTTAGTTAACTATCTCTCCCCCTTTGACGTCAATGGAAAATGGAAAAAAACTTGTATCTCTCCCCATTTGATATTGAACATACATACTTTCTCTTTCTCAATGGAAAAAAATATAAGGGGTTCAACAACTACTTTGTAACCTCCTTTTCTTTTACTACACTCTATTTTCTTCACACCTTTTTGCACACTACACAACATACTTCACCAACTGGCAACAACTACACATATCCTTTGACACAGCTAGCAAAGTAAAACACCTATATACCACACAATGACAACACTTACTCTCCCTAACTAAAACAACCAACAATGCTACTAACTACTCCCCTTGAGAGGTAGCCACCAATAGTAGCCCCAAAAAAGGAATGAGTCTTGAGATCCACTAGACTGATTCATATCCTCATGCATCTGGTTGAAAGGAGGGGAAATAAACCCTAACTTCTCCTAGAGATACTAAAAATTATCCTTAGGAAGATCATTCATGAAGATATCTACAACGTGATCCTTAGTAGGCACATACTCCAACCTCACCTCATTCTCTACAACCTTCTCTCCCAAAAAGTGATACTGGATTAAAATATTCTTTTTCCTTTAATGCATTACCAAATTCTTTGAAATATTAATAGCACTTGTATTATCATATAAGATAGGAATAGGATCATATACCACTTTGATATCCTTTAAATTTTTCTTCATCCATAACACCTATGTGTAGCATGATGTTGTAGAAATGTAATCTACCCCTGCAGTAGATAATGACACTGAATCCTACTTCTTGCTTATCCAAGACACTAACCTACTTTCAAGAAAGAAAGCACCACCACGTGTACTTTTTTGTCATCCACACAACCTTCCCAATCTACATCTGTATAAGCACTTAAAGAAAAATCAATATCCTTTGGATACCACAAACCATGTTCTGGAGTGCCTTACAAATATTTAAGTATCCTCTTCATTGTTTCCACATGTGACTCTTTGGAATCTTCTTGAAATCTAGCCACAAGAAAAACTCCATACATGATATCTAGTCTAGTAGTAGTTAGATATAATAGTCCTTCAATCATTGATATGTACTTTCTCTAATCATCCTTAGGAGATTCATCATTCTTACCTAGTTTTCAACCAGTAATCATAGGAGTACATATTGATTTAAAGTCTTCCATCCCAAACTTCAACATTTCCTTGACATACTTAGATTGTGAAATAAGTATCACTTTCTTTTTCTAATTGATTTGAAGTCCAAGGAAGAAATTCATCTCCCCAAACATAGACATATCAAAACCTTTATGCATCTCTTTTGCAAATCTCTTGCACATTGCTTTATTACCTCTAAAGATTATGTCATCAATATACACAACCACAATCAAGATTTGATCTTTTTCAACTTTAAAATAAAGATTACTATCAGTGGTACCTTATTGAATCTTTGTTGCAATAAGTGCCTCTCCAATCTTGCATACCAAGCTCTAGGAGCTTTCTTGAGTCCATATAATGCCTTCTTCAATCTACAAACCATATCAGGATTATCTGATAGCTAAAATACTTCTAATTGTTCAGTATAAACCTCTTCTTCCAACTCACCAATCAACAATGCATATTTCACATCCATCTGATAGAATTTGAAATCCTTATGTGCTAGAAAATCCAAAAACATCCTAATAGCTTCCATTCTTGGCACTAGAGTAAATTTCTCCTCAAAATACATTCCTTCTACTTGTGAGTAGTATTTACACACAATTCTTGCCTTGTATCTTACCACTTCTCTGCTCTCATTCAGTTTGTTTTAGAATACCAACTTAGTTCTAATCATATTCTTGTTTGTTGGTCTTGGGACAAGTTCCGAAGTCTGATTCTTCTCAATATGTATCAATTCTTTCTCCATAGCCTTGATCCAATATTCATCTTTGCATGCTTTAATCATTGTTTTAGGTTCAACTTTAGAAAGTAAACATAGGTTTACTTTTTATTCTATCATAGCATCATTTCTTCCTATCAGCAGGCATTTTCTTTTGTCACCAATGATCTGATCTTTTGAATAATTCTTTTGCACATACTTAGGGGTTTTAGGGATCTTTTCCAGAGCTTCTTCCTCTTCAACCTGCACTTCTTTTTTCTTACCTTCATATTTCTCCTCTTCTCTACAAGAGGACTCATTTAATTCATATCCATCTATCATCACTGAATTTTTTTTAAGTCTTCATCTACTTTGACACTTTCCCTTTACATTTTCTTTTAAACCTCTTTTTGTAACACCGATAAGCCTTGCTTCTTGTAGAATATCCAAGGAATATTCCTTCATCAAATCTTTCATAAAACTTTCCTAATATTTTTCATCTCTTTTGATATAACATTTGCTTCCAAACACTCTAAAATATTTCATAGTAGGGGTTCTTCCATATGACAACTCATAGGGAGTCTTTGAACTACTTTTCCTTGCTTGTGCTTTGTTAAGTATGTAGACTGTAGTATGAATTTATTCTCTCTAGTAGACATCCAGTATATTTTCTTCCTCCATCATTGTCCTTGCTGCTTCCTAAATAGTCTTATTCTTTCTTTCCACAACTTCATTCTGTTGAGGAGTCCTAGGAGATGAAAAATTCCTCTTTATTCCATAATTTTCATAAAAAGTGTTAAACTCATTGGAGGTGAACTCCCCACCTATGTCAGATCTCATAAATTTGATCTTCTTATCCATTACATTATCAACCATATCTTTGAATTCTTTAAACTTATCTAAAGCTTCTAATTTTTTTTTGAGAAAAGTAACCCAAGCCATTCTAGAATAATCATCAATTAATAGTATGAAATTCTTGTCACCTTGGAAAATTTTGATTCTTGTAGGTACACAAAGCTTTGTATGCACCAACTCTAATGGATTGGTAGTATATTGTTCTTTGAATTTGAAATGGTTTCTAGCTTGCTTCCCAATCTAAGATTCCTTATAGATAACATTAATAGGCTTTGTAATCTTTGGAAGATCTCTCACAACTTGATTTGAACTAATCCTCACTAGGCTATCAAAATTGATGTGACACATTCTTCTATACCATATCCAAATTTCATTAATTTGAGTCATAAAGCATTGACCATTTGCACCCTTAAGTTGATAAGCATTTCCATCTATCCTTCTTCCTATTGCAACCATAGTTTTGGAGCCTTTTTCTGATCTCACAACCATTGTCCTAAAACACAAGATTATATCCTTTGCTACACATTTTTCCTACACTCAAAGGATTATGTTGCAAATCCTTAACATAAATAACATCATATGTATTATGCTTTCCATCAAAATTGATTGAACCTTTTCCACATATCTTAGTAGATGTATCATCACCAAACTTAACTAAACCACCTTCAAACTTCTCAAGCTCAAAAAACTACTCTTATGACCTATCATGTGATTTGAGAATCCACTATCAATGATCCAAGTATTCTTCTCTTCTCTAACATGAAAATAAGTTACCATTTATTCTTCAATGTTATGACCTACTTTTGAAGAACTTTCCTTCATACATCTCTCAGAGTTAGCAT
The DNA here is from genome assembly GCA_007258455.2 of Sequoia sempervirens. Lineage (NCBI taxonomy): Eukaryota > Viridiplantae > Streptophyta > Pinopsida > Cupressales > Cupressaceae > Sequoia > Sequoia sempervirens. The sequence goes on from VDFB02105785.1 coordinate 103,675,579, forward strand.
AATTAGTTCTAGCATTTAGAACCATGAACAAGCATTTATCATATTCATCATTAGGGTAATCAAATTCATCATTAGATATATTGGCATCTTCTCTAACATAATAACTTTTCCTAATTGATTTAACTTTATTCTCCTTCGGTCTTTCTCTTGAAGCTTTGACAGGGCATCTTGAAGCATAATGACCAATCTTTCCATAATTAAAGCATTTGAAAGGTAACTTACCTCTATATTTTTTAGTGCCCTTTTTCAATTTCCTCACAAAGTTTTCTCCCAACTCACCAAATTCATTTGGATCAGATTCCTCATTCTTCTCTACTTTTCCAACTGTAAATGCACCCTCCCTTTTTACATCACTTGGACCAACTCTCTCAATTCAAAAGCAATTAAAGCACCAAAAAACTAATCTCTAGAATAATGATCTAAAGTCTGAAATTCTTTAATAGAAAAAACTTTATGACTATAGAACTTAGGTAGAGTTCTCATTACCTTCTTTACCACTTCATCTTCTTCAAGTTTTCCTCTAAGGCCTCTGATGGAATCGATAACTTCATCCACTCTATGCATGTAGCCTGTAATATCTTCATGTTTTGTCATCCTTAAGGTCTCAAATTTAATCTTCAAATTATGCGTCTTTGATTGCTTGAATTTATCATCTTCATCATAGATACTTTCAAACTTTTTCCAAATTTCACCAATAGTTTTAATACTCATAACTTTCACAAGTTCTAAATGAGAAAGAAAACTTAAAAGAGCATACCTTTCTTTGCCATTGTTTTCATATGGCTTGATCTCATCATCAATACTCAGTCCATTTGTAGGTATTGTATATATAGTTTCAACAAACTTTCAAACTCCAAACCCTAGATAAGTAAGAAAACCTTTCATCCTAATCTTCTAGAATGCATAATCAGATCCATCAAATAGAGGAGCCTCCTTCTTGTGCATCATACCAGATCTACCTCGAAAGGTTAATATTTCTTCTAAGGAACCTTTATCTAATACCAATTTTTGAATGCACAAGAGAACTAAGAGGGGGTTGAATTAGTTGTAAATTTAAACATCAAAAAACCTAATTAACATTTAGATTTGTATTAGTCCTTAAACCCTTAAAACCATCAAACCCATATTATGCGTTAGAAAAATGTAAACATGAGAAACAGTAATGCAAACACATCCAAAAACATGAGAACACTACATTTACATGGAAAACCCAAGAAGGAAAAAACCACAGTGAGCATTAGCTCACAATATAAAGTAATTGCAACACCGAATACAATAGGATTGCTATCAGAGGGCTCACTGCCCAAAACAAAAGAAGGGCTCACTACCAAATTAGAAAGAAGAAAGAATATTGTTACTGTATACATCCAAAATTAGTCTAGAGAATATTAATTAAATATTAATTATTTAATTAATAAAAATCTTTATTTCCTCTACTATATAAATAAATTGCAAATTTTATTTATATAGTTCGTATTTCTTAATTCCTCTTATCTAATCCACTTTCTTCATGATTTAATTAAATGGACAAATTTAACTAAATTTTTTTATTTGATTAATTCCCTTCTCATTAAATTTGAATTTTTAAATTTGAATTTTGTCACATTTCTCCATATTCTCCTAACCTTCTTCACCCTCATCTTCCAACCCACCATGTGTCACATGAAAATAATTATTCCTAATTTCTAAAATGGATATTTACTCTCAAAAAATTTAACCAACTAAAGGACACATGGCTTCTTCTTTCCATTGATTCATTTCTACACTTGGCAAGGTTGTTCTACTAAAGGGGACAATTTCCTTAATTCTCTCTAACTTCCTCATTTCTCACCATCGATCTTTCCAAACTTAATCCCGATCATCCATTGCTGCAAACTAACCTAATACCTTGGTGAAATCTATAAATAGAGGCTCATTTACAACTTTTTGATAGAAGAGAAGATTGCATAACATTACTCTACAGAATTCATCTTAGCATTTGAGAGTTTAGTTTGCATTTTAATTCAACATTTGGAATAGTTTAGCAATTAGATTAGAATCATGGCTCCTTTAGATGTTTCTTAGTTTTTTTAAATTCAACATTTAGAATCATTTTCATATCAACTCCATTAGTTTAATTCTGCTTTGCATCATTTCCATATCATTTTGTATATAGCAGCTCATTCATCATGTCATTTAATCATATCATTCAACTGAATCATTAAATCATGTAGGTGTAGACATAGTTTCTAAATTTTAGCTTAGAGGCTACTCATTTCTTAGGTGGAATCCCAGTAATTTAGTGCACAATTAAGATCTGAGAGCACAATTACCAGGACATTTAAGAATAGAGGAAGATGGAATGTTTTTAAGGAGTCACTTTATCGAATTTTGTTTTATTAATATAGATTTCCTTAATGTAATACATTGCATATGTGTGTGGTATTGATTAGTATTAATTCACATATTTTCTTACACACATAAATTGGAACTCACAGTGGGGCCTAGCCCTTGTTATTTTAATAGTTTTCTTGAAAGTATGCTTTACATGTTTGGAGGTGAATTTCTCTGAAGCAACCACTAATTTCTTTGTCACATACAAAAGATTCTCTAGCACATTCACCGACTGTTCTGGTGCAATGAAAGATTTCTCGAGCGCATCTACGCAATTCTATGACACATAAGGGAGTTTCTATAGCGCATTTACCACTTTCTTTAGCACATTTCATGTTTTCTATGGTGCATTGATTTATTTTTGTAGCGCATTTACATTTCGACACATCAACTTACTGTAATGGCATTTTTTTTTCTCTGCAAGTTTCTTCTAAGTCTAAAAACTAATGAATGTTTTTTTTTTGTGTAGGTTTTATAAATGCTGTCAGAGACTTTGTTGAAACTCAAGAATGCTTCCAAAGAAACATTTATTGCAAACTAATGATAAATTTGATGCAGGGTTTCGAGTGATTTATTTCCTTTATGCTTAATTTAGGAACATAGACTAATTAAAAAGGAATGAACACCATGTCTAATGTGTGTTATGAGTGGTAGGCATATGCTCTTCCCTTAACTAGGTGACCAAAGAGCCAAACCCATTTATTTTCATTGTTTTCTATGTGTTTTGAGTGATAGGGATATGCTCTCCCCTTTATTGGGTGAACAAAAAGCCAGACCCATTCTTGTTTATCTGTGAGTGTGAGTGGAGTATACAACATGTGTTCTCTCTTTATTCATGTGAAATAAAGAGTGGTCAAACTATGGGTATACTTACTTTCTTTTGTTTATCTTAAAGGGCCTACCTTGTGGGAAAAATTAATCACCCAAGGGAATAACCCAACTGGTAACACGCTAAACCGAAGCACATTTCTAATCAGCATATAAGTGTGGGTACTGGAACAAAGGCTAGTATCATGAGGTTGGTTCTGACGAGAAAGGTAACAATTGTCTCTTGACACATGGATCAACCCCCACAAATGGAAATTCCTTACTAAAACCCTTGTTGTAGTTTGGGAAAAACCTTTATCTATTCTTCGGTGTAGCAATGGTCATTGCAAAGGCATCCACATTCTTATAGTTTTTAGTAGAGATGATCAACTTGCCATGGGAGTTTTATGGGGGCTGGAATCTTGTTTGACCTGAGAAGTGAGTGAACTGTAAGGGGGTACTCATGTGGCCAAGCTTTTGAATTCATCTACTAAAGATAAGTGTGGTTGTGGTAAAACCCGCATGGAATCCAAAAGAATATAGTCTTTCACAGCCCTAGGGAATGCACATTGTGCTTCATTGTGTTTGTCAAAGTATTTTCAAAACAAACTTCAAAAAAAACCTTACACACTAGAAAAGTGAAAAACTATGATTTAAAACACATCACTTGAAACAAACCATTCTTTGTCCAAAAACTAGAAAAATCAAGTAAAATGGCAACAAACTATTACATTCCCTAGTTCAACACATTCACTGCTTTTGCCAGCACATTCACTTTCTGTTATAACGCATTTGCCACTTTTACCAGGGCACCTCCTGATTTCTGTGGCACATTTACCGAATTCTCCAACACATACACTTGAAACTTTAGCACATCTAAATATTTCCCTAGTGCATCCAAGCCATACTATAGCACATCTACCTTTTAGTGCATTCACTAACTGTAATGGCGCATCCACCAAAATCCAAAAATAGAAAGCTGAATTTTATTCCCATCTATCATTTTAAAACTAGAATTCAAAATCCTTTCCAATCCATAATCATTCTTCAGCTTTAACAGAGTCTAAACATGATCTTTATCCAATGATTTCATGAAAGATTAAAATCAAAAAACCAAATTCCATAGCTCTTAGTCCAAAAGCTCATCAGAAACGTCTCTCAACGCTTTACGAATTTAGAGATAGATTGCTCTTCAATTTTTATAGAAAAGATTCAAAGAATAACCCCAACTTGTATTTGTTTTACTATTGCCAAAATCCAAGACTTTTTCAAAGGTTTGAACATCTCATTTAGGAAGAAATTTTTTTCTCCATTTCCCAATTGGAACCAAAAATTGTAGAATCTTCTCAAGTTTGGAATTACTCTTTAGGTTCCTTAGAATATAAACTTGTTAAAATTGACTTCTCCAAGTGAAATATTTTATCTAAACTTTGATCACACATCTAAAATTTCCCAATCACCATCACCAAAACCCAAATTTGATCATCAAGTTGAGTTTCCCTATCAAGATTTATCATCCTTCATCTCGAAACAATACACTTTACATCAAATTTTATCACCTTGGTTACATCAATAAGATTCATTATTCTATTCGACCTAGGTATTCCTTGGCACTCTCAAAATAATGATCAAAATTTAGCAAACCTTCGTCACTTGCATGCCCATTTTAATAGGATCCCAAAAGAAAAAACTTAAGGGAAAAGAACTTGAATCTCAAAATACCATGGGTGAACCAAAAGACAAAATTCCTCATAATGAAGTAGAATAAATAACAAAGGAGGAAACAAAACAAGCAAATCAAGATCCTAAATTTCATAAATTCCTAGAAAAAGTCTTTGAAAAGGATGGGGGAAAATACCTTTTGATGTTAGCAAACCAAGGGGTTAAGTTACCAAATGACTTTGATGTCAACAAATTGAAGGGAACCCCAAAGAAAACTAAAATTGAAATGCCAAATACGGATCAAATGGTTACCCTAACAAATCAAATGAAAAACCTTAAATAGTTGCAAGATATGTAGGGGGGGCTACCAAAAGATACTTGTTACAAGATATTTTCCCTTACCCCTTTGATAGAAAGTTAAACATGATACCATTTCCCCCAAACTATGGCTTACCAAAATATGATAAATATAATGGGAAATATGATGCCATAGATCATGTGAGAGAGTTTTGAACCATAAGTCTTGAGTTCACTCATGAGGACACATACTTAACGAGCCTTTTTCCTCATAGCTTAGAAGGACATTGTATGGAATGGTTCTCAAAGTTGCAACCATGCATAAAATCCTTCAAAGAACTAGTCAACAAATTCATTACACAATATTCCTATAACATTGCACATGAGATAACCATGAAGGATCTTTGTAATACCAAACAAAAACAAGGAGAATATTTTATCATATTCTTACAAAGTTGGAGAAGGTTATTCGCTCATTACACTCATCCCATACCCAAACACGAAAATATGGATATTTTCATCAATAACCTTAATAATGAAATGAGCTATAGACTACAATTACAATGTATCCCTAGCTTTGAGAAGATGGTAGAAAACAGAATAAAAATCAAAGAAGCCTTAGTGAAAAGAGGGGTATTGAAAATTCACAATGAAGGATCAAACAATGATAGCTCTTCCAACCATCACAACAATGAGAAACCCAAATTTTGGACAAGGAACAAGAATGCCAATGACGGTGCCACTGAAACACACAATGTGACTGGTTTTTAATCTATCAGGAACCACAACCAAGACTGATCAAAACATCAATCAAGGAACTAATCAAAATGTCAACCCATCCAATAATTAGAATAGCCACAACCAAATTAACACCATGTCCAAACCTCCACCATGTCAAACATAATCAAATTGAAGAAAATTTATGCCTTTGGGTCAATCACATGAATCTGCATTGAGGTAACTTCTTGAAAATAACCTCATAACACTACTTGACACTCAAGGCTTTGAACCAAAAGTAAAATCATCATGGTGGAATGATGCCTATTATTGTGAATTTCATTGGTGAAAAGGCCATCAAACAAATAGCTACATGCAATTGAAACATAAGATACAAGATTTGATAGATAACAAGGTCATACTAATAGAGGGACTCCAAACAAATGCTAATCATGGAACATTTACAAATCCTTTACTGAATTATGAAAAAGGGGAGTCCTACAACTAACAGCAAGGGAAAGAACATAAACTATGCCCATGATACTGTCATAAATTATATCTTAGTAGAAGAGGATCAAATGAATACCATTGAAACCAATGACCATCAAGACATTATCGTAGCCAATGATCGAATCTATGACACTCCAATTGAACAAGAACAAGACATCATTATCCTTGAAAATAAAATCAATGACATCAAACCAGACTACAAATGATACTCAAATCAATGTCATTAAAATCAATGAGAAACAAGACAACGTACCAATAAATGCAACCATCAGAACATAGGCCAAATATGTCTTAAAAGGAAATTCATCTAAAACACCCGCTGCCTCATCCAACCAATACAACATAGTGGACCAATTACAAAAGATCCCTACACAAATATCGATATTAGAATTGCTCAAGATTTCACTTGCCCACAAAGAGATTTTGGAAAAGGCCCTAGTGGACACAATAGTACCAACAAATCTAGAAGTTTGTAAATTTGAAGCCATGGTGGGACATTTGACTACGCCACATTGCTTATCATTCTCAGAAAATGATGACACATCTATCTCCCATCCCCACAATGTCGCTCTTCATATTGAAGTCCTAATTCATAAACATCATGTCGAACGCATTCTAATAGATGGAGGAGTTGGCCTAGATATATGTACTTTAAAGCTTGTCCATTCCTTAGGATTTTCTGAGAATGCAATTGATTCAAAGAAAAAGATTACAATAAAATCATATGATGATGAGGAAAGATCTTCACAGGGATTGATTTTCTTACCTACTCAATTAGAACCAATTCAGAAATATGTGATCTGCCAAGTCTTAGACAAGGATCTGACCTGTAATATATTGTTGGGTTAACCATGGATCCATGAAATGCAAGCGGTCCCTTCAACATACCGCCAATGTCTGAAATTCCCTTGTGGTGGCCAAGAAATTACCATTTCGACTGATTCAAATAGTCCTCGGTATTGCAATACCCCGAAATCTACCCAAGATGTTTTTGTGCCTCATAACAGAGAAGCTTCCACTCCCACCCCTTCCAATGATCAGAGTCAGTCAAGTTTTTCATCCAAACCCTTGGTCATTTCCTTAAATCATGAAGGTCAATCTAGTTCCATGTCTAAACAGTCTGAGAACAAAGAAGAAGTTGCTCCTTCCACATCCTCAAATCATGAAGCCCAATTGAATGCCTTATCAAAACAATTTGATGAAAAATTCTAGGTCAAAGATAAAGGTGTTGGTGAATATTTCATTGAACGATCACTGTGTCTTTCACAATTCTCTTCTCCAAAATCATATGGGAAACCTTCAACATCAACATAATAGACATCACAAATAGTTACCAAACTTGATGGTCAGTTTATAAAAGAAAGCACTAGGTTTGATGAAGCATAAGACAAGGATATTATAAACTTGCTCTATAAGGATGAAGAAGAATCTCAAGCAGCAACTGTAACTATACAAACAACATAATATGGAAAAGGCTTCACCATCTTGGAAAAAATGGGATATGAGGGAAAAGTAAAGAATGAATTATAGAACCAATTCAACCACTGTTAATCAATCCAAAAGACAAAATTGGGTTGGGTTACAAAGAGAAGACAAAAGAAAGATGACTCATAAGGTGGTTGAAAGAATCTTGTAGCTACAAGCTATTGATGATCATGATATTCATTCTAATGAATATGAGTAGGATTCCCTATTAGAAGATTCTTTTTGTGACAAGGAAATTGATGTGGTACACAAATATGCACCCCTACTTGAGGAGGGACAAGGTTTAGGTTCCAGGCTACTTGAAGTAGGATCACAACATCTTGATGATTCTAGTGTAGATGATTCGACTCAAAGTGAGACAAATAATTCAAAGGAAAGTTTCCTTATAGACCTCAATTTTGCTATTGGAAAAATTGAAGACACCACCATCAAGACACTTACCATCTCCGACCTTAACTAGTTCAGTGACTCCTTACCCCTAGTACATCCCAAGCTCATAGAATGGGACCAAACTAAGCCAATTGACATCCCTACATTTTCAAATGATGATGCCATCGTTAGATTCCTTTGTGCCAACAATCTCGAAATAGATTCCACCATTGAACATCGTAACAAAGCTTTTGAATAAGGGAGTGTCAAATCTTCCAGCTGCACAATGAATAATATAGGAAATAGATCTGATGGTGAAAACCATTCAATGGTAGTATCAGATCAAGAAAAAAGTAAAAACAAAGAGCGCATCTAGCAGTGAAAAGCTCTTTGAGGCATCAAAGGATGGAAGGTTTGATACTCTCCCAGAGCACTTTTAGGAAAGATCAAAGGTGTTGATTGAACCCACCTAGTCTATCAATATCAGAAGTGAAGAGATAGTGAAGAATATACATCTAGTGGCATCTTTGACAGACCAAGAAAAACCAAGCTTTCTCAAAATTTTCATAGAAAAACAAGTTAACTTTTCTTGGTCTTATGCCAACATGCCAAGGATCAATCTAGAACTCATCATGCATCATCTTTCCTTACCACCAAGAGTAAAACCAATCAAATAGAAGCTGAGGAAAATTCATCCACATATTGCCTTATTGGTAAAAGCAGAGTTGAAGTTGTTAGAGGCAGGATTCATCAAACCCATTGACTATTCTGAGTGGATCTCCAATATTGTACTAGTATCAAAGCCTAACAACAACATTCAAATTTGCATGGTTTTTGAGATCTCAATAAGGCTTGTCCAAAGATGATTTTCCTCTTCCTAACATAGACATCATTGTGGATTTAACGATAGGACATGGCATGTTGTCACTTATGGATGGTTTTTCTAGTTACAATCAAATCAAGATAGCTCCAAAGGATCAAGATAAGACAACCTTTACATGACCATGGGGAACATTTTGTTGGAAGGTCATGCCATTCAGATTAAATAATGTAGGAGCTACTTATCGGTGCTCCATGACAACAATTTTTCATGATATGATTCATACTTTCATGGAAGACTATGTGGATGATTTATTAGCTAAGTCATTTACCAGAGAGGGACACTTAGAGATCTTAGACAAAATTTTCACTAGACTAGAGAAATTCAATGTATGACTAAATCCAAAGAAATGTGTGTTTGGGATGACTTCAACCAAACTACCGGGATACATAGTTTCAGAAAAGGCTATCGAGGTTGATCCAGAAAAAGTTAAGGCTATCATGGAAATGCCACCACCCAAAAACATTAGTCAACTAGTCAACTACAATCTTTGCAAGGAAGGTTCCAATCAATCTGAAGGTTTATTTCACAACTAACAGACAAGACCCATCCTTTCACTCACCTGCTACACAAAAATTTCTCTTTTCGATGGGATGAGAAATTTGAGGGAGCCTTCAACCAATTGAAACAATATCTAATGAGTCCACCTATCTTAGTACCACCAGCAAAAGGAAAACCACTCTTGTTATACATTGCAACAACAAGGGTATCATTGGGAGCCCTGTTAGCACAAGAGGATTTAGCAAGAAAAGAGAGGGAAATTTGCTACAATAGTAGGACACTAAATGACTATGAGATCAATTATACATCCATTGAAAAGGCTTGCTTGGTAGTAGTGTTCGCCACCCAACAAATTTGACACTAAATGCTAACTTACACCATCAAGTCAATAGCCAAAATAGATCCATTCAAATACCTCCTCAACAAGGCTAACCTAAATGGAAGATTGGCCAAGTGGGTTATGATACTCAATGAATTTGACATCCAATATGTGGATAGGAAGGAAATAAAATGACATGAAATCGCTGACCAGCTAGCTGAAGCACCTCTACCAGATGATCATCCTTTGCACATTGAATTTCTAGATGTTGATGTCCTTACCTTGGCTACAAAATAATGGACACTATACTTTGATGGATCACACACCCAATATGGATCATGGGCTAGTATCCTATTTGTCACTCCACAAGGACATACCATACCAAAATTATATAGATTGATGCTCCCTTGTACAAACAAAATGACAGAGTATGAAGCATTAATCATCGACATTAAAACAACTATAGAATGGAAAATTCCAAATTTTCAAGTATATGGAGATTCTTAGTTGGTCATTAACTAAGTCAATGATGATTATCAAACAAAGGATGAAAAACTAATGCCCTAAAAAAGAATGATTGATGAATTTAAGAAATACTTCATGGATATCAAATTTGAACGAATTTCAAGAGTGGACAATAAAGCTGATGATGCCATGGCCACTATTGCTTGTTACAAATTCCTGAGAAGAGAAGCCATTATGAGTTCTTGGTGGAACAACTGTTTTCCCCTACTTATGACGATATCGAGTCCCATGTCATTTTTCACCTAGTTGATACCAATGCTTCAATCTATGGTGAAATTTATACCTACCTAAAAGATAACACTCTTCCACTTGACCTATCTAGAAATAAAAAATGAACTTTCATTCACTGAGCCGCCTGACATACTCTTATCGCGGATCTATTATAAAAATGAGGTCTTGATGGAACTCTCCTCTGATGTTTGGAACAAGATGAGTTTGAAATGGCTTTATGGGAAGTTCATGAGGGTGTTTACAACACTCATTCAAGTGGTTTAACTTTAGCCAAAAAACTCCTTTGTTTAGGATTTTAATGGACAAACATGGAGGAGTCTTTCTAGTTCGTCAAGAAATATCAAAAGTGTCAAATTCATTGTAACCTTTTCCATGGACCAACACAAGAACTTCAGCCTTTTGCATCAACATAGCCCTTTTTTCAGTGGGGACTGGATCTTATTGGTAAAATCCATCCATCTTCATCGAATGGACACAAGTTTATCATCACAGCTACAAAGTACTTCACAAAGTGGATTGAAGTCATTCCTCTAATCACCATCACTAGAAAGAAGATTTCATCATTCATCCTCAATTACATCATTTTTCAGTATGACATCCATCAATCCATTGTCACTAACATTGGAAGACCATTCAAAAACCAAGACATGCAAGAATTATGTGAGAAGTTCAACATTTAGCATTGGTTTTCTGCACCGTACTATCCTTAAGGAAACAGTCAAGCGGAGGCTTCTAACAAAACCATTCTAATAATATTGAAGAAAATGGTCAATGACGCTGGATCCAATTGGCACATCCAATTGAACCCTGCTCTGTGGGCATATCACACCAGTATTTTCACACCAATAGGAGCCACACCATATGCTCTAGTATATGGATCTGAGGCCATTATACCCATTGAAGTTGAATTACCATCCCTCAGGATTTCATTGAAGGATATCATCTCTGATGAGGAATATCGGGTATCTAGATTACATGAATTGGAACTATTAGATGAACAATGCCAACATGCATTGAACCACTTGAAATCCTACCAACAATAAATGTCTAGAAGTTACGATCATAAAGTCAAACCTAGAACATTTCAAATTGGTGACCTGATATTGAAGGAGAACCCTCACAACCAGTAGGATAGAGAGAAGAAAGGAAATTTTGAACCAAATTGGTTGGGACCCTTTGTCATTGTGTCAGTCTATGGATCAGGAGCATACTAGCTATCCATGCTAGAAGGAGACCTATTCAAAGAGCCCATGAATAGTCTCCATCTCAAGAAATTCTACACATAGCTCATCTGCAACATCAGAAAAAGTCTTGAAAAAATCCAAAAACATCAAAAAATGGTTTCCTTGGAGAAAACTTGGCAAACAGGCATCTTGGTGACAACATACAAAAAAATCAAAAGAGAAAAAATACAAAAAAATCAAAAAAGAGAAAAAATACAAAAAAAAGAGAAAAAGAGAAAAATACAAAAAAATCAGAAAAGAAAAAAAAACAAAAAAGAGAAAATGCAAAAAAATCATAAAATCTGAAAAAGTGCAATAAAAGCAAGTAGTGAAAACTTGGCAACAAGCACTATTTGTGATAGGTTGGCTTCTTCCTCTATTGGAATGGGTTTCAACTACATTGGTTCTTTGATATCACTATCTACATCCTTCGTTTGAGCCTCATGTACATATTCTACTGTGTCGGTTGTGTCTCACTTTGGCTTCTTGATCATTGCACATATTCATAATAAAATTGGTTTGTTTGCATTGGGGGAAAAATCCTAAACTCACTGGGGGCAATCCATTTTTGAGCTTACAAAGTGGCATACGGACAATAGTATGACAACTTGGTGAAAACACAACAATCAAGCGGGATACAAATTTGAACATCAATCAGACTCACCAAAAACAATCATCTAAACCAACAACAACAACAGAAAGAGAAATCAATTGAAAACATGTTTCATTTGGTAACGATGCCCCGAATCACAGTTTTATCACTTTTACACAAATGTTCAAACTACTTGCATTGAGATTGTTGTTATCATTTCTCAGGAGAAACTCGAGGATGTTAAGAACTAGAGAAGCTATGATCAAGAATGATATTTTTCTTTGTCTATTGTTTATGAGTTGATCATTAATACTATGTGAATCGTCATGGGAGGTGCTCTACAAAGTATCACTAATGACATTCTGGATTCGGATAGCAAAAATGATTGACTCTTGTTTGTTTATGCAAGGAATGCTCAAGTCATCTCGGTCCAATTATACCTAGATGCTTGTGTTAAATTGCACTATCAAACATCATGGATGTAGTACTCAGGTCATCATGGTTTAATTATACCATTTATGTTTGTACTTATTTTCAACATTTTAAATGCTCAATGATGATACCAAGCATGATAAAAGTAATTTGTGGGATGACATCATTGCATTATTAGGTTGCATGCTTAGGTTGCATTCATACTAGATGTTGTAGTGGTATTTATAGATTTCTCCAAGGCTGGTACAAAATTACGAGTGATGTTATTTACTTTCATTAATATATTGAGTACATTTGACATTACCAAAAAGATCATCCACATTTAGTTGCATGAGCATTATCATATCATTTAGTCATTAGTTCATATACTTGCATCATGAAAATCCAAAAAACAAATGCATTGATCATATCAGTTCCATCCATATACATTTAGTCATACATCACATTAGCATGCATCACAAAACACGAACATATGTGAATTTCCACTCATACAGGCATTCATATATTTGCATAAAAAATACAAAAAACCATGAATTACCATGCATATCATACATCCATAAGAACATGTAGAATTATCCATCATTAGAATCATCCACTTTCACATTAACATCCATACATCCATTTCATATTTTGAATCATACATAGTTGCATAAAAAAGGTACAAAAACATAGCATTTAGCACAATTCCATTCACATAATTAGATTCATCATATAGGTCATATAGTCATCATTCATAAAACATCATAGGATCATAACACATGTTGCATCCATGACATATCATATCACCATCAAATAAAACATCACATAACATACATGATAGGAAATTAAATGCATCCATCGGGATCAATGCATAAACACATAGGTCAACCATCATCATCGCTACATATATATCTCAAAAATATGTCAAATGTACAAGGATATCTGAATATGAATAAATACATCATCAAAAGGGTAGTAAATAATCGAGTATCAGTGTACACATGTCTACATCACAATAAAAGCATCACATATCATAGTTAAGTGGTAGTCCCCCTAGATGGTGCTTGCATCCCAAGACCTATACCCCCTATTGTACCTAATGGACCTCCATCCGGATCCCTCCGATCTCCAGGCAATGGTTGTGTAACACCCACACTAATTGTCCAAGATTGCAACCTACCAGATTGGGACTGTACAAAGCTCACTCATTGCTCGAGAGGAACCAACTCATGATATTTATCTCTATAAAATTGGGCCTCCTTTGTAGTATGATGGATCTCCCTAAAATAGTTTGCAGATCTGACAGCTATCGTAGCCTGCTCCAATCTCTCAATGACATCCTCTTCTTGCTCTTCCCGTCAACTTAGTACATCTCTCTCTGTAGTCAATGCAACAACCTGGCCCTGTACCTGTACCTGTACCTATCCCTAGCCTTGCACCTAAGCTAGTTGTTGTCTAACAACATCCCTCTCACCCATTAGAGTTTGTATATGTCCCTAGGCCTGTAAGAGTTGTGCCTGAACCTGTGCCAACAACTGTTTCTACATCTGTAGTTGTCCTTGCACCTATTTCAACTAACCTTGAAAGGTCTAAACCTAGGTATGCAATGTTGTAATCTAATACTACTATTGCCACGAGGGAAACCATATTTGCACCCGCTATTGTGTTGCTGCAACTAAAGATCACCTCCTATGAGGCACTTAGACATCCAATACTAGATGGGCATCACATCCTCCATCTCCACCACTGTCATCCCCACCATCATCATCATCTCCACCATCATCACCACCTCCACATTTCTCCTCACCTCCACCACCTCTACCCCTTCTCTATCTAGGTGGTCTATCCTGATCATCCTCCAAGGATGGCACTAGCTTATCAGGTCTCAAGATCCTCAGAAATGGATGCTCAACAAAATACTATGAGTACTCCTTAGTCATATATCTCTCAACAATCCCCAGAAGGTAGTCTCAGATCATTGGTTGTAAATGATGATACTCATCACATGCGACATTGTAAGATAAAGTGGGCCCCCACTTAGTCACATCTTGTTACCTTCACACATACATAGCCAATCCCTGAGGTGTCCCTTGAACTCTATCATACTGTCTAAGTACCCTCTGCAAAAAGAATCTCTCAATAATAAATTGTGTCCATCCAATAAGGTACTTGGTAGTCATAAAATAAGGTGCCTCTAAATGATCCTCAACCCAATACTTGCAATCTACATATAGTCACCAAGTAACTGAATCCAAGTCATCCAGTACCTGTCTCCAATACTTCGATTTTCCCAACTTATTCTAGATAACTCGGCTTGTGCGACCATAGACATAGGGTCTCCCAAATGGTCAAAATCTATTTATCTCTGGCCATGTCACTACAATATGCTCCCAAGCCCACATCTATAAGAGGATCACACCTGCAGATAGACTAGCTCCTCTGAAGTACACTACCTAGTGCAAATCATGGTATAACTATGCAAGCATACATGAGCCCCAAGTGAAACGGTTCCCAAATCAAATCATCTGCTCCAATGTCTGACCCCAACCAATGGACAATCCCTTTTCCTTCTTGTTGGGACATAAGAAGCCACTGAAAAATCCTGCAAGCACAAAAGGAAAATGGGCATACATCTCAAACATCTCCTACCAAGTCATCTCATACCCAACAATACGGTCATCATGGAATATTCGGTGCAAGGCATCTATATTTCCCTACTTAGTGTGATCATAGGTCATGATATCACCTACCACAAAAATCCGAAATATCCTGTAGAAATCCTCTAGTGTAATAGTAACTCTTCGATGGCTAGATGAAAAGTGTTGTGGTCACTATGCCACCTCTCTACTAGTGCGGTCAACAATCCCTGATTAATCCTAATCTGGGGCATATCAATCAATGAGGATAATCTGCATCACTCAATAATATCTCTATCAACCTGTGACAAATGTGGGATCATCTCCCAAGTCTATGGGAACCTCTCTCAGGATTGAATATTATCTAAATCCATCTCCTATCATTATAAAACATCGGAATCAACACATCAATCAATCAATCAAATCAACAAAACAATCAAACAACAATCAATCATACTATCAGTTCTAGTGAGATTTTTGTCAAATATCGTGAACATATATTTTTGATCCTCACCTATCATGAGGTCAAAACAAAATCATCATTATTGCATCTTTCCTATCATGAGATCAATAAATCACCTAATCTATCATTAAAAAAAATCATTGGCCGACGCGAATAAACATCAACAAAATCAAGGAGAAAGCAAAAAAAAATCTTCAATTCTATTTTAGATGTGCCATAACAAAGCTTCCATGCACTAAAAGGGAAGATGCATCATCAAAAGTGTTGAATGTTCCATTACAGGACGTGGATGTGCCATTTTATCAATGTGCTAGAAGATTCCTCCTATGCGCCTGAGAATCTCTTGTACGTGCTATTCTATCAAATGTGCTGGAGAATCTCTCTGATGCACCAAAACCCTAATCTAACTCTCCATTTTCTAAATAACACACTACTGACTATTTGGATGTGCCATTACAGGATGCAGATGCACCATAGTGTTAATGCACCCTTATAGAAAACTGATGCACCAAAAAACCAAGCCTATGCACTAAAATTTTAATGGCATGCGCCATTAAAACTAATCTATGTGCCTGGGAATTATTCGTATGTGCCAAAATATTTTAAAATTTAAAATTCTAAAAGTTATGGGTGGAAAAAATTGATTTCAAATTCACAAGAAAAGTTTCAAAATTCATACCTAAGGTCCATATCCCGCTGGTCAATTATGTCATCGCACCCACTAGAATCGACGAGTCTCGTAGGGGATCGCCATTTTCACTCAAATGCTCAAGATTTCTCTCACTCTCCAATTTTCACAATCACAACATGCACAAATGGATCCTTTTTCACTTTTTACCTTTTAATAAAGGGTAATTAAAAGTGTGATTTTGGTGGCATATTTTAATTTCTTTTCAAGGATCAATTAATTGGAGCAGTTCAATTCTTTCATATCAGGAGATAAATCTCTAGAATATCAGGAAAGGTGAATTTTATCATCATCATCACAAATAATTTGAAATTTTTAAATATCATCAAAAAATATTTTCATCATAAAAAAATCCTCAATTTATCCCCCGAGGGGGCATACATTTGTCATCTTTTGCAATTGCTATCTGGGGCATCGTCAAAATTTTAGCAGCACTGGTAAATTTTTCTTTGAAGCAATGCATAAACACATCACTTCAAAAAGGGGAAAATGGTATACATCCAAAATTGGTCTAGAGAATATTAATTAAATATTGATTATTTAATTAATAAAAATCTTTATTTCCTCTATTATATAAATAAATTGCAAAGTTTATTTATATAGTTCATATTTCTTAATTCCTCTTATCTAAACCGCTTTCTTCATGATTTAATTAAATGAAAAAATTTAACTAATTTGTTTTATTTGATTAATTCCCTTCTCATTAAATTTGAATTTTGTCACATTTCTCTATATTCTCCTAACCTCCTTCCACCTCATCTTCCAACTCACCATGTGTCACATGAAAGTAATTATTCCTAATTTCTAAAATGGATATTTACTCTCAAAAAATTTAACCAACTCAAGGACACATGGCGTCTTCTTTCCATTGATTCTTTTCTACACTTGGAAAGGTTGTTCTACTAAAGGGGACAGTTTCCTTAATTCTCTCTAACTTCCTCATTTCTCACCGTTGATCTTTCTAGACTTAATCCTGATCATCCATTACTGCCAACTCACCTAATGCCTTGGTGAAACCTATAAATAGAGGCTCATTTACAGCTTTTTGATAGAAGAGAAGATTGCATAACATTACTCTGCAAAATTCATCTTAGCAATTGAGAGTTTAGTTTGCATTTTAATTTATCATTTGGAATAGTTTAGCAATTAGATTAGAATCATGGCTCCTTTATATGTTTCTTAGTTTGTTTAAATTCAACATTTAGAGTCACTTCCATATCATCTCCATTAGTTTAATTCTTTTTTGCATCATTTCCATATCATTCTATATACAATAGCTCATTCATCATGTCATTTAATCATATCATTCAGTTGAATCATTAAATCATGTAGGTGTAGACATAGTTTATGCATTTTAGCTTAGAGGCTACTCATTTCTTAGGTGGCATTCCAGTAATTTAGTGCTCAATTAAGATCTGAGAGCAAAATTACTAGGACATTTAAGAATAGAGGAAAATGGAATGTTTTTAAGGAGTCACTTTATCGAATTGTGTTTTGTTAATTTAGATTTCCTTAATGTAATACATTGCATTTGGGTGTGGTATTGATTAGTATTAATTCACATATTTTTTTACACATAGTTACAATGAGAAATCCATCTAAGAGAAATAGAAAGATCCACCACTACTTTACTACAACATTCACACTCTTTGTAGAATTTTGACACCTTTTTATCACTGCTTCCAGTAGTCGTAGGCATTAAAATTCACACTAAATTTCACACTTTTGTACTTCACATATCAACACTTTGCATTTCCACTTCACACATATATACTATATTCAACATTGAAAATAATTCACAAGGTTAGCTATGTACCTCAAACATACAAATTCAAATTAAGTCAACACCAAAATATTCCCGTGATGGAAAGAAATGAAGGAAAAACAAAAAACACTTTAACATGGACCCAAATCAACTCATACACACCATTCCATGCTTACACAAACATTGAAGCATATCCAAAATTAGCGTAAACACCCAAGGTCGATTGAACTTGTGTTAACACTATTAAACAATTAAGTAGATGATTCCTTTGATCCAAAGATGACTCATGGAAAACACACAAAACTTAAATAGCATTTAGAATATTCCATCAACACCTTAAAATCCAACAAATCCTTTGCAACATCATACACAAGAAGAACATATTCATCCTGCACAACCAATTAACCTTCCACACACTACAACACATGAATCCAACCTTGTGGTGCACCAAAATAGAAACAATTCAAGCTGAAGATAGCTATGAGAAATATAAGCACACCCTCAAATATGCAAGACCAAAAACAAAACTACAAAGAAATACAGAGAAAAATCATTTCTCCTAGACAACATTGCTTTCATAGTTCACACACTAGTGAACACAAATTTCTCTACACAATGATGCAAAACCTAAAACTTTGGATATAACACCTTTGAACACCTTTGATCAACATATCCAAACCATACAGATAGATCTTCAACCATGAAGCAATGTGGAGAAAAACACTGAACACTAGTCAATCACATTGAACACTCTTCACCACACTGTTTCCTCTTTTAGTCAAATTTTCTCAAAATCACTTGGAAATCAAGCACCAAAAACTCAAACTCATCACCTAGAACACTTCTACTACATATCAACGACACAAGAGGTTGAAAATCACCAACACATGCTCATCAAAGCAACATTAGAGGTTGACATCAGTGACACTACTAATGACAACATAATGTAACCAATCAAAGAACCTCTATAGACTTCCAACAATCTTTATTGACATCAATACAACAAAAAAGATCAACTGACATTAATGACAACACAAACTTCCAATATACTACACCTTAAACTAGTCACTCACTTCCACCATAAGGCCCTTAATTTTATATAGGAATTTTATTTTTTTTAAAGGAAGGATTCACCATGGTATTTAATGCATTTTCTTATTTTCATTGAGATTCACCCATATTTTCTACAAGTTTGTAGTGATTTAAAAAATTGATAATAAAATTAATATTTTTTTCAAAAAGAGGAAAGATTCACCATTAGAAATTAATATTTTTTTGAAAGGAAAAATAAATTGAGCAAAGGAAAGAACTAATCAATGAGCATTGTTTGAAGGAAAAATATTACCAAAGAGAGAGTAGCCTAACCAAGCACCACCAAATGCAAAGGAGACACAAGTATTTGATAAGGGGAATAAACAAGAAAAAAACCCAATATTATGAATGGAGGAAAAATTCCTAAGAATGATACAAAGAGAGAGAGAGAGCACTTAAGCCTTAAACTTGCTTGCTTGAATGAAGAATGAGAGGAGAGGCACCTCAATATATAGAGGTGAAGAGGAGTTGGAATTAGAAAGTAACTCCCAACTCAATGAATGCCACCGTTCATCTATGTGTGCAAGTTGTAAAAAACCTCTTAAGGAGGAGCTACGAATAAATAATTACAATTAAATAATAACCTTTACCAAGTAAAGATTAATATTCTAACATTTCCTCTAACAAATGAAAAATTCACCAAGATTTTATATCTATTTTAGGGAGTGTTTCTTAAAGTTATCACTACTTGTGTTATTTCCTTAGGTTGACCACATATGTTTTCACCTTTGATGTCTCTATATATGTACTACACATTTCTAGCTCGTATCCTATAGGTGTCATATGATGGACCTCACACAAATGTTTTTAGGGGAGGATCACTAGTCTCTTTGATAGGACCTAAACACACATGATTGTACATAGGTTAATGATGAGTCACACAAATGTGTGTAGATGATGAGGGTCCACCAATATCAATTGATCCACTAGGAGTATCACTATTAGGTAGCTGGGAAAATTGAGAAGACTATGTAATTAGGTGGATGGTCAAAGAGTGTATGGCCATTAGGCTCTATATTGTTTCATCTACAACAATGTCTTAGAGTGCTATTGGAGGCATGGGATCAATAGGAGGAGGGGGAATATATGGACCTCGTAGTTTTCACATTTCCCTAGGACTATCTTGTGGCATTCATCTACCTACTCCTTGAAATTATCTAAAGTCAAAATAATTCACATGCTTTCCTAAAACAAATTTTGCATATAATTTATGTAGAAAATAAATAGGGACATCAATATTGTTGTTAGGTGGTTTATCAAAAATCATCCACCAACAATCCCAAAAATTTCTTGTAAATACCCTCATGTGTGCACCATTTGATTGAAAATTTGGGCTTACATACATTGATAGGTTTTCTATTTTTGGGATTCACAAAATATTCATGTCAAATTAGGCTTTGGATATTTCTTATTCTTTGACTTGATCATAAGACAAGCCATCAACATATTGTAGCATATTGGATTCTCACCACTCCCAAAATGAACTATGTTGCCTTATGAGGGCTTTCACATGAAAAAATATTCCGTTTAAGTTGGGTGTCATCAAATACAATCTAGGGCACCGATGGTATATTTAAACCATGTTCTTCAATTTGATAACATTTCTATCATTTAATTTTTGAATTGAAGGAGAGTTTGGTAGAGGAGGGTTTGGTGTAGGGTTTTGATTGTCAATTTCTTTTGCCATTCTAAAACATGTTTGGAAGTAAGAAAAAACATAGTTAACAAATTTTTTAACTAATTATTAAAATTTATAAACAAACGCCTAAATTATACAAACGAAATTCAACAAAACCATGATAAAACAAAAAATGATAAATATAAAAAATTGACAAACTTGAAAATTATGATCCCAAATATCAATCAACAAAAATAAATATTTGTTTTCCTAATTGGATATCTGTTATCACCTATTGAAACTTAGCCTTATCTACCCATGTGAACATAAATTAGCTTTATATATAGCTTTCAAAAATGGATATCCATTTTTGAGAGCTTGATTTTCTTAATATTTAATATATTATTATATTACATGTTACTTTATATATAATATTGTAGTGTAGGAAATTGTATACCCTTTATAATTTCACACTTTTTTTTGGTCCCTTAATTAATTTGACTTAATTAAGCTTTGATAATTACCTAAATTATGCATTCCAAAGCCTTATTTATCCTATTTTTTGAAAGGTGAACCTATATTTAATTGATCAATTAATGATTAAATCACATTGGAGAATGAGTGTCTTGGACTTATGGGCCAAGACCCATTCATCCATGGGTGAATGGGCCCTCATTAAGTGCCACGACCCATTTTAAATATGTTTTTGGTGGTATTTTAGTTATTCAAATTTCATATGCAACTGTTGGCTTTTGGAATCTAATTTTTGGGAAACTAGATAAACACCTATAAATACATAGTCATTTGATTATGTGAAATATAAGAACTAGCAATAAGCAACATTATCAACAAGAAAGAGATCAAATTTATCATCAAATATCATTTTCAAGAGCACTCAAGAGAAGATGTATCAATCATTTGTTGCAGCAAATCAAGATCCTAATCATCATGTCAAATTTCATGTGCATTCATGTCATCTTGTGAAGGATATTATGCATTGTTGATCCTAAAGCATCCAAACATTTTCAAGTGTCAAATGAATCAAGCAAATCAAGATCAATCCTTGGAGTGATGTGTGTGAATTCAATCGTCTAAGGACAACCATTAAAGGTTTGGTGAGTTGTAGCAAGCATTGTTTCATTCATCATTCATTTCATTTGTCAATTGGCATTATCTTTATACCAAGGTTTAATTACCAAACTTGAGGTTTGACCAAGACAAATCCCCAAATAAACAAAACAAATTCTTCCTCTTTATGCATGTGAAAATTATAGGTTGAAGAAGGATTGAAGATCTTGAAGAGAAATTCTACATTATTGCATTTGTTGCATTCATTATTGTCAAATCATGAAAACTCAAGTGTAAAATTTATTTTTGATAGTGAAACATGTAAAAAACATCTCAAATCTTACTTTAGAGGACTACAAAAAGTATTTTTGGAAGCCCTAACTAGGACCCATTTTCCCTTGGGTAAACGTATTCTTCAATAGTGCTCAAAATCAACTTTTTATGTCAAGTACATGTGTCCAGATCCTTTTCAGACCTGCTTGCAAATTGTCAAATTGATTTTTGTATCTTCAAAATCTTGTATTTTATCATCTAAGTCTTATTGTGCATTTAGTTTGAACATTATAAGTCATATATATTATAATATTATAAGTAATATATTAATTTATAATATTAAATATTATAATATAATATTAGATTTTATTGTATGAATAATTTATAAATGATGTATAATAATAATAAATTAATAATATTATATTATATAGATAATAATATACGTCCAATTAATTTTTTAATAAATAATATATTAAAATATTACATATTATTTATTTATAAAATTCTGATATATAATTTACATAATTATTATATTATAATAATATTATATATAATAGTAATATATAAAAAAATATATGACATAATGTATGATAATATAGAATATGTTATATGTGATAGATAGTGATATATTATTATATAATATATAAGAATGCATATATTATTATATATCACATATAAATTATATATAATAAATAATGTATAATAATTTATATGGGTATGTGCAGGATCATCATGGAAAAATAGGCCCTTAACATAGAATCTATAGCAAATTGAATGTAGTTTCTAAACTAGTAGGTTTATTTTTTAAGAAAATTATTTGGTGAAAATTTAAAATTTCAATGCAGTAGTACTTAAATTTTAGGGAAAAAATAAGTAGGTGTCTGTTTGACAACCCTAACCACAATAAAATTATAATAATTTTTATAATATTTAATATATAAGTAGAGGACTCATGTCCCAATGTGATGCATATTTTTTTGTAATTGTTTTCCAAGTAAATAATTAATTATGATTTTTTTATTACAACTTTTAAAAAATATAAAAACTCATATGTCTGACCACAAAAACTTGGTCAAAACTTCATGAAAATCTTTTTTTTTAATCCTATAGTATGAAAAGTATAGAATGTGATGCATGTTTCAGATTCAAAAAATGTGATACTATTTAAAAGGTATATATGTTTTTCAATCATCCTATCAATCAGGACTTTAGTCGTAATTCAAATAGAAAATGAATAATAATTATTTATTAAATTCAAAGTAAAGAATAATTTATATTGGTGGAAATTTGAGAATCTTTTTTAAAAACCCTTTTTGTTTCATCAATTTTGGGTAAAAAAAAGTCGTCAGCCACATACCCATCATATCACCACTTTTTGGCCCATCATGATCTTGCACATACCCATATTATATAATAATATATATTATTAATATATAATAGATATAATATATATAATTATATATAATAAATAAATATGAGAACAAAACATATATCTTATTTTCGATTTTAAAAACATATATCCATTTTTCTTTGGTTTTTACCATAGAAAATATATTGTTTACCCAACCCAGATAAAAATTCAAAGACATATTTCACAATTTTGGCTAACTAAAAGAACATTTTTTTCTATCATCACTATTTGGCCCATCATGATCTTGCACTCACCTTTGTTAAGGTTTCACTATTTCTTGAATAATGAATTTGATATGTTTTTGATATATATATATATATATATATATATAATGAATAGAGGAACTAAGATCCCAATCCCTTTACATTAAAATATTTAGTAAAAATATAACAATCAAGTTGCTAAGACCAAAAAAAATAAAATTAAATAACATCCATATGAAAACTGAGTCCTTTTTTATTTAGGATAATATTAATTAGGCCTTGTTTAAATTACTTAAGAGTTCTTTACAAAGATCCTATAAATAGACTCTATAATATTCTTCCTTGATGATTCTAGATATCTTTGAAGAATTCAGCTAGAAGACCATCCATGCTTGGGATATTTTCACTAGCCATGTAGAAAAGAGATTTTCCAAGTTCTTCATTTATGCTAATATGATTAGGATTTTGTATAATGTTTTCATCTATTTTATTGGGGATTTGATTTCCTATTGGTACCTAAAATTCTTTGTCTCATTAGAAGTATTATTTGGGAATAATTTTATGGTTAACCAAGTTTGTTTCTATGATATTATCGTGCCTTCAATGAAGGATAATACCTTTTATATTCTTACATTTGTATTTGATGTGTTAGGATAAAAATATGTCACTCTTTTCTCTTTTTTCTTTAATCTAGCTAAGTGAAGAACATATTTGGGCTCCCTTGGGGCTATAGGCTTTATATTACTAGATTCCTTTTTTTATTAGATTCCTTAGAGAATTCTCTTTCATCTTAGTTTTTCATGCTTCTCAATTTCTATAGCATTTAAGGAATTTAGGAGGTACATATATTGATGGCTCTTTCCATCGATATATTCAATTTTTTTTTTTATTAATTTTAAATTTAGAATTCCAATTAGATCTAAGAGGAACAATACATTCCTTATGGTAAAGGTGAGTGATATTGAGATTTAAAGGTAGATTGAAGGGGTTATCATCATAATTGAGGTAGAGCTCAATGTTGATGGATATATAATTGAAGAGGGTGGCAATGTGATGGCCTAACCTACAATCCATCAATTAATATAGTTTAACTAGTGATTATATGACCATTTTTTAATCACATAATGATGGTCCATCATTAATAAAAAAAATATCACACAATGCACCTTACATTAAATTATTCATGACAATTCATACTCGTTCCAATATACTTTTAATATATGCTTAGGATAAGTAAAGTATGAGAAAGTGGGAACTATGTCCACAAGTACAATTTACTCACTTTCAAATTGTATTAAATGAGTTATAACATTCATTTTAGTATTTTTCGTAATAAATATTTCACTTTCAGAGAGTTTTAAATTTAATAAACTTAAAAATTGCTCCTTTATAAAGTTTTTTTGTTGGTTATGATTGTGTGTACAAATTAGATGCAAATTAATGTTTTCTAAGGCTATTTACAACTTTTGTAACACTAATTAACAATCACTATATTTGAAGTTGTTGTATGAGTTTTTTGTCTTTGATTCATATCCCTTCAAATGCTAGGGAGGATTTTGTTATTTGGCGGTTCACTTCTAATGGGAAGTTCTCGGTGTCCTCTACTTTTTCATTCTAGACTTGACTGGTGGGGCCTCTACCTTTCTAGGGTCATGTTTGGAATGGGAATTTGTTTCCTAAGATTGATATCTTCTTTTGGCTTATGTGTCAAGATAAGATTCTTACCTTGAACAATCTAGTTGAAAGAGGTATGACTTTTCCAAATAGATATATTTTATGTAAGGAGAATGTCGAGGATTGTCTCCATTTACTGACTAGTTGTAGTTATACTCGGGATGTTTGGACCCATATTTTTAATATGTGGGAGATTTCATGGGTGTTTCCTATGTCCTTTGCGGAGTTATGTTCTCAATGGATGTCTCCTTCTCTTAATCTGGCCCTTTCAATGTTGTGGTCTCTTATTTTGTTGCATGGTGCTTGGGGTGTTTGGAAGGAACATAACAAAAGGGTGTTTCATCAACATGAACTGTCACCTTCTAGGTTGGCCTATAAAATTTGTGATGCTATCAAGGAAAATTTCTCTTCTGAATTCTTTAAGACCTCTTCCTTTAATTTGAAAGTGCGGGTATCTCCTTATGATATAATTGTGGGTAAGATATGGAACCTTTCTTGTGATCTTTCCAATCCGATGAACAAGTTGAAAGTGTATCTATGGGTTATTTCTAGAGGTTAGATTATCAAATATTAAAGCATGAAAAACATAAAGAAGTAATCAAGTGCAAAGGAAAATAAATGAAAACACAAAATGGAACAAGCTCACCAAATGTCTTCAATCTCCATGGCTGATCTCCATTACACCTTCTAACTTGTTGAATTGTGTATTGCCCTCGGATTGAACGTATGAGCAATTCTTCAACTATGCCTATGTCCTACACAAGCTTTGAAGGATTTAAATAAAACTATGCCTATGCCTATGACAATATAACTCTAAAATGCCAAGTAAACTCTAATATGAATGTGCCAGAATAATAAAATCTAAGTGTGTCTAATCTCAAAAATTTGAGCAAAATAGCATTTTATAGAAAATACAATTTTGATTGGACGGACAAGATTGACTTTTGAGAAAAGCCTAAAATCAGAGGACGAGATTAAATTTGACAATCCCTAATCAGGGCTAGGGTAAAACCCTTAAGTGAGCGGTCGAGATGCCATTTGAGAGAATCGAATCGGCGGTGGAGAATAAATGAGATAATTAATTTGAAAATAAAGATTTTCAAAAATCAAGAAGATAAGAGTTGAACTGAAGATTAGATTTGAAAAATCAATAATCTACCCGATTACTTGATTTTTGGAGGAAAGTTGCCAATTTGAATTAAATTAATTCCAAATATGGATTTTCTGAAATAATAAATAATCAATTTTAAGATTATTTACCAAAATGGACTATCAGTTAAGAATGTGATGACATTTTAAATAATTTTATTTATTTAAAATGAGAGGAATATTAATTTTGACAATTAAATAATTAAAGATAATTATTTAATTTAGCAGATAAGATTAATTAATTAAATAAATTAATCAATTCATTTAATTATCACAATTAATAACATATCAAATAAATAAATAAAACTTATTTATTTAATAATCAGGAAGAAATGACCGAAGAAGGGTGATTAAATAAATTAATAAATTTATTTAATTAAGAGAAGACTTAGGCAATTAATGACGTATTTAATAAATAAATAAAATTTATTTATTTAATAATCATGAAGAATAAAAGGACATGAATTAATTAAATAATTATGAATTATTTAATCAATAATCGAATGTGGACCAAAGACATAATTAAATGGCATAATTATGCTAGGATGAAAGTGGTAAAATAGAGCTTGTAGGCCTAGGTCATTTTTAAGTGTCTACAGAAAGAACACAGGGATGGGGTTTAGTGGAAGGTTCTAGTGATTAGTTGGTGTAAAGTTAATTTTGATGGAGTGTCTAAGGGAAATCTAGGGCCTGCTAGTTGTGGGGGAGTATTATGTGATGAGAATGGTAGGTTTATGATCTGTAAACTCTTTACTATGAATCACTTAACAATTTGTTAAATTCACCAAGATATGGATTTAATTTAATATCGAAACTGACGATGCTTGTAAATTGAGAAAATAAACATAAAATGCAAGAAAGTAAAGAAACTGATAGAATCATGCACCAAGAAAAGAGAGACAAAGAGATTTGATTACGGAGTTCACCAGATTCTGGCTACGTCTCCGGATCCGCAAATAAGCGTGATCAATGCCATTACTATGATGCAACTGCTTTTACATCACCATGGTCTTTCAATGAGTTACAATCCACTTCCCGCTGAAACACTGTCTTGACAAGAACTTTCTAGCATCCACACTGCCTAATCCTTATGTCACCTTTACAATGCCTCCAAACACTAAAGCTGCAACTCTCTCTCTCTAAACAAGAGTACATAGGCGTCAAGCCTTTACAAATGACTCAAAAGTCATACAAGTCTCTCAAAGGACTCACTAAGTTGTTATCTCCTCCCTAGAGACCACTTAGCTCATTACAAGAAAATTCTCACTTCCCCCATAAACCCTTTACTAAGAGCAACAAAAACTCTCCAAGAGTTAAAAATGAGAACACACAAGAATTTCCCCAATTCTCCCAAGAGAAAATTCTCACAAGACTCCTCGAGTCTCTAAATCCCTGAAAGTTTTGAGTCTTCGAATTTCTTGAATGAATGAAACACTCACACCACCTCCCTTTTTATACATAAAAATTGGCTAATAAGGCCAAAGCCACCTTATTTAATGCAATAACAAAATAATTAACTCCCTAACAATTTCCCCATCGAACATAACCTCTTTTAGTTTACTAAGTTTTGGCTATATTCAAAATGGGAATTATTTTTTAACTAAAGGAAGTTGTTTGTTAACAACTCGGCCTCAACCTCTCAACAAAACCAACTAACACCACTAATACACTGAATTGTAACGGTGGTCTACCGGCAACCACCTATTTTGCCACGCCGGTGGTTACGGGTTCCAAACCCGTCGGTGCTTTGTTTTAAAACAAACTCTGGAAGTTTTAAACAACAAAAGGAATCGCTCACCATTAGTTATTAGTGGTATGCAGTGTGGTGCAATGGCTGGCCGGTGTGCTCATATCCCACAAGTCTCGGGGTCCAACCCCACTAACGAATCTTTTGTTAGAACAAACATAACCAATTTGAAACCGCCGGAAGGGAGGGAGAGTGAGAGACGTCGCCACGTGTCACCTGGTAATTCGCATTTGGGCCTGATGTGTTCGCCGACCGACATCCACGTGTCGCTCCTCCATTCGCCGTCGAAGCTGACTCAACTGATGACGTAGACTGCCACGGAGGAGTACGGATTGCCACATCACTTTCCACGTCACGTTGTACGGAATGCTGACATCATCGTACAGATGACATGTGTCAACACCTGATTGGTCCACTTTGGATTTCGTACCATGTGCTGACGTCAGCTGTACGGATGATGATGTCATCACTTGCACCCTTTGTCCACAAGTCAACCTGAAACTTTGACTGGCCATATCTTGTGCATACGAGCTCCGTTTTCGATGAAACGAACGCCGTCGGAATTGTCTCGACGAGCACTTCGATTTGACGCTGATTTCAAAAAAATTTGAGATGATAAATTTTTCCACCTCTCTGATGGCTCAGGTACTCAGTTTGACCAAAGGTTTGACCAAGCATAACTCGCACGTACGACCTCCTTTTGACACGATTCAAGTTGCATCAGAATCCTGTCGCTGTGCTCTATCCATTGATGCCAATTTTAGGAGATTCTAAAGCTGTTGGATTTTTGAGGCCTCCAAGATCCACCTGGATCAGTTTGTCTCTGTGGTGTTGCTCCCTTTGGGAAACCAGACAAACCATTTTGTGGAGGTAGCTGCAGCCTATCATGGCCTCATTCTGGATAAAAATCACGGAGTTTCTAAAATTTAGTTTGAGGGGGACTCGCTTAATGTTATAAACTGCCTCTTGAAAAAATGTCCTCCTTCATGGTCTATTGATCATTTTATTAATGATTCTATTGCTATTTTAAATTCTTTTGATGAAATTAAAGTTTTTCATGTTTTCCATGAAGCTAATAGGTTGGTTGACGGTGTTGCCAACATGGGTGTGGTGGAAAGAGCTGATTGGGGTTAGTTTGAATCACTTCCTCTCAATATCAAATGTATATCTAATGATGACCAACTGGCTTGTTACTAAGATTGATTTTTTTGGGAAAAGGTTCTTCATCATGATTCATATTTGAGACTTGCACGTTGAACCTTTGGCTTGTTTGATTCATTATTATTACCTTGGTTTCCATAGTATGAAGGCTTGACAACTTTGGTAGGGATGTACCTTGATTGATAAGTCCACATGTATTATGGATGTTCTTTGTGTTTTTATGTTGAGAGTTTGGTTATTTTTGCATTCCCTCAACTCTCATGTGTCATTGGGTTCTACAACTTTGCATGATGCCATGGGAGGTGATCACTATAGAATCAAACCTAGCTCTTGTGAGGAATTTCAGAAAAATCATGTTGTGTGGGAACATTTGGAGTAGGGCGGGATCTCTCAATTCATGCAAAGAATTGAAGGTTTGGACCTTGATGCCACTAATTTTTTTGTGAAAGGTTGGTTTGGTAGGATGTTGTGTTATAAGGGCATGGAATTTAAAATTGGTGAGGAATTTATAGCGGAGGCCACTGGTCTAGCGGTCTTTGGGAGGAAATTTTGTAGGGATAGGGGAGTTGCTAAGAAGGATTTTACAAAAAAATTCAAATATGATGAAAGGAAGAAGCTTCAGGAAATTGGGAGTGGCAACAATGTTCGTAGGTATTTAAAGCCACTGTGGAGGGACCTCATGTTGGCCTTAATGCACTACATTACTATTGAAGGTAGATTATCAGTTGTTTATAGCTACCATTTTATGATTTTGAACCATTTTAGACACAAGTTGTTGGTCTCTTTCCCTTACTACCTGATAATGTCTATGGAAAAGAGTATTGAAGACCATAGAAAAAACCCTAAGAAGGTGGTTTTACATTAGGTTCTTATGAATCTCTTGTTTTCCCACATTAAGCTTAAGTTAATTGTGGTTTCTCCAAAAATCCCTGGTAAGAAGGATTTTAAAAACTCTAGCTATGAAATTGGGGACTCTACTACGGAATGGGTAGGGAGTTATGAGGAGGAAGAATCAAAGTTTGAGGAAATGTTTGTGGATGATGCTGGCTTTGAGGATGAGGAAGATGGCTTGAATGAATGGATCAAGGGCTATGAAATGGATGTGGAGTTGCAAGAAATGACGACAAGACTTTGAAGGGAAAGTCTAAAGGCTCTAAGAAAGAAAATCACTTAGCAAAGAGGAAGATGGAAGTGGTGCCTGGTTCTTCTAAGAAACCCTCATTGTCTTGTGATGAAGGTGGTGTGAAGGATATCCCTCTTGGGAAAGGTAGTGAAATTTGTTCTGATAATGTTGTTAAGAATGTCTCTGCAGGCGACCCTTTTCCTGGGAAGGAGGATATTTATTCTATGATGGATCTCAAGGCTCCTAATGTTGAGGGTCTGGGTTTGATCACTCCTGGTGCTAATGTTAATACAAGTTCTTTTAAGAATGGACCCAAGCCTTTGGAGATGCAGGGGATAGACACGATCAAGTTTTCTCAAGGGTTTTCTCCAGTTGATAGGGATGTCAAAATGGAACGGTTGGAAGTGTTAGCGGATTTAGCTAACTTTCCTAATAAGGAGTGGATTAAAGTGGATGTGGTTGAGGTTGAAGACTCCCTTGTCGAAGTGGATGATGGGAAGAATTTGAACCGATCTAATGCTCTTGTTAACACTGAGCTGAATGTTCAACCTCCCATTCATTGGGATGATGTGAATATGAATATGTTTTCTAAGATGGATGAGGATGGGATGCAAAAAAAAAATTCCTTGGTGAAATGGTTGTTTTCTAAGGTTAAGGAGCTTAATATTCAGATGAAAAACTAGCAGGAGGTATGTATTGCTATGCTCCATGGTAATCAGAAGGAGTGGGTGATCAAAGGAAAATTCAAAACCATGAATGTCATGTTGGATAAGCTGGTTATTGATGCGGATCATCTGGGGGTGTCTCACGAAGAGAGGATTTCCTCTCTAGAAATGCTGGTGAATAAAAATTCAGAGGATTGTATTGCTAGTCTTGAGGAGAGAGTTGGGAAAATGTTGAATGACTTAAAAAATGTGGTGAACATCAACACTAATTCTCTGAAGACTACTTCTAGGGGGATCTTTGTTTTAAATGAGAAATCCCTTAATTGGATGGGTAAACCTCTTGACTTGGGTGAGTTAGAGAAAGTGATGGAGGAGATCAACTGCTCCAACTAGGTGGAGAAGGCTGAGAATTATTCTCCAGTAATGGAGAAAGATGTGATGGTTGGGCTGTGTCTTAGGACAAGAAGCAAGACAAAAAAGAGATTTGTTGTTCCTATGGATGAGATTAAAGAGGTTATGGAAATGCAGGAGGAGGTCATCAAGGAGAATATGGCCTCAGTAAAGTCTTGGATAATTTGTTGTAGTTGGCACTTTCCTTTTTGTTGGATCAGCAAGGTTGATATTTTTGTTGTTTGTTCTACTGACAGGTTCCTTTTGTTTTATCTTTTGTTAGCATTTTGGTGTTTTGGGCTACTGGTTGTTTTTTATTAGGTTATTTTGGCATCGATAAGAAACAAGTATGATGGATAAATAAAAAACATGAAACACATAAACATCGATTGGGCTAAGCAAAATTGAAAAAGGGATAAGAGAAATTTTTCCTAGAAAGGCAAGGATCCATTATATTCAAGCTAGGAACTTCATAGGGAGGTTGTAGATAAAAATTCATTAGATTCAGAGCTCAAGTATTCATTGAAATCTCTACAAGTTGAATTTTCAAAGGAAAATTCCTTGAGTTTATAGGATCACCAAAATTATAAAACAATAAATCAAAAGAGATATACCTAGACTCAATATTGGGGATCCATAAATCAGAAAAGATATACCTTTTTTTTTGCAATAGTGACATTGAGACACTAAAGTGAGGTGTGAAAATAAATTACTACCTTATGCTTAAGCTAGATGAGAAGTCAATCCTATATCCAAGTTGTGGCATAACTTGGAGGCTAAGTCCTTAAGCTTTAAATGGATTAATTTCCTCAATCCAATAGATTCAAAATTTTGTCACCTAAAGGTGGTGGTTCCCAATTGTGAAGAGATTTAGAAAGAAATTTTAGGAGCTCAAAGTTAGTTTTTCTATAAGGTTGGAATATTTTTGTGATCAGGTGAAATAATCATTTCAGAAATGAGTAGAAAACAAAGGAGTGCAAGAAACAAATATTAACACCTTACACCTAAAGATAGGGAAAAACATTTAACTTAACAAAATAAATGGAAATTTTTACCTTGTCAAGCTGTCCTTTGGTTGGCCCTTGATTTGTGATGTTGTGTGTCCTCCTTCGATGGAAAATGAAACTAAGGATGCAAGATGGTTGCAAAAATGGATGACAATGGATGCAAGTGCAAGATATGAAAATATGGCTAAGTGTGGCTTCAAATGATAAAATTGCAAGATTTTGGTTATGGCATGCAAAAGTCCCTAAATGAGAGAAAAGAGAGTATTTATATATGTTTTTGAATTCTCTAGAAAATTCAATGGTTGAAATTAAACCAACAAGGCCAAGATGAAGGTCTATGGTGAGTTGAGGACTCACAAGCCCTCACATCTTGACATGTGGAATGTAAAGTGGCTTAGAAATGGTGATATGTAAATGAGGTGGAAGAAGGACAAGTACTTTACAAATACCTTGGGGGATGAGAAGATTGTTTCAAAAGGAAAGTTCTTGTTCCCAAATGGTTGGAAAGTGACATGAGAGGAATTTTAGTATTCCTCAAAAATCCTTATGGGGAAGAGAAAGGTAGTTGGAAAAATAAATGTGAATTAAAAATTCACATGCTTGCAAGAATATCATGGATAAGACAAGGTTCAAAAAAGAGCACTTGTCCACATGTGACTTAATGTGACAAGTCTAATATTCTAGAAGATGCATGGGAAAAGGGGATTCTAGGAGGAATAAAATGTGAATTTTAAATTCACATGGGAAAGAGGGTCAATGCCAAGAAAGACAAATAAAAAGGTTGACTAAAAAGGCATGTTAAATATGGCTAACGACTTTGATTAAGGTTGTGCAAACACATGAT
Organism: Sequoia sempervirens; assembly: GCA_007258455.2. Classification (NCBI taxonomy): domain Eukaryota; kingdom Viridiplantae; phylum Streptophyta; class Pinopsida; order Cupressales; family Cupressaceae; genus Sequoia; species Sequoia sempervirens. The sequence goes on from VDFB02105785.1 coordinate 103,709,458, forward strand.
TATAAGGATTGATGAGAGATTAGAGGCCAGTGGAAAATGTTGGAGGATGTGACATTAATCTTAATTAAGGTGTGCACATCCTAATCCAAGATTAATTACATTAATCTGGATTAGAAGAGGATTATGGAGGATGTGACAATGAGAGAGAAAAAGAGGAATTAAAAATTGGCTTAAATTAAGGAAAGTCACATGAATAAATTAAATAAAGTGATGTATTTATTTAATTTAGAGAGGAAAGAAGTAAAAAGGTAAAAATATTTAATTATTAAATTAAACACTTTAGAGAACCTTAGGCGGGACATGAAATATTAATTAAATTAATGATTTAATTAATACCGGCAAGAAGGATGCGGTAAACGAGTAAAGGGAAGAATAAGGAGATGAATTTGACCATATGGAAGTGGTCAAATTTGGATGTCTAAAATTTTCCCCTCTTCGAAACATTGTTAGAATAATAGGGTTTTGAAGAAAATAAAATGCAGATGACTCTATAGAGAAAGTGACTAGAAAAGAGATGCCCCAACATAGAGGAAGCTATGTGAGCTACCCAAACGGAGGGAAATGAAAGGGGATGCCCCAGCCCTGCGAGGGAAGGTCCATGGCAGAGGAATGGAAGAGAAATGGTAGGGTATGCCCCCTCGAGGAGGCAGATGAGGAAGGAAAAAGGGGTCCCAGGTGACTTCTTGAAAGTATAAAGTGGTATATGTCATTGGAAAGAGCATGAAAAAATTAAAAGATTGGCTTTTCAACGGAGGTAAATAGATGCACATTTTGCAAATGACGGCCCCAAGAAGATAGAGGATGGAAGGAATTAGTTGGAGGAAGAATTTTTTAAATAAAGGGTAAAAAACACCCTTCATTTAAAAAGGTAAAAAAGGGGGGAAAAGTTATATAAGGTAATTTTATGAATTACCTTTCCTCATTTGAATAGCTATTAGTTGAGGAAGAGAGGGAGAAGAAGAGAGGAGGAGAACTAAAGGACACAATGTCGGACGACTTTGACACCAATATTATCCACCATGCAGATGAGGTGTGGAAGTTCTATAGCCACTGCGTCATGCCTTGCCAGGTTATTCCCGAATCCAACTTTGTGATTTTTAGCAGTTTGGTTGAGTTTACTAAAATTTGAAAACATGGGTTCTGGGGAGGGGGGAAGGTAGAAAAATAGGTAGTTAGAAAATATGTGATATCACCAATAGGTGAGTAAGTGGGAGGGGATGGGCATGCCCTAGCCAGGGGTGACGGTATTGGGGAAAATGGGTAGTCATCCAAACAGTTGGTCCGCCCACACACAAGGGTGAGATGGCTCAGAGCTCAAGCGGGTCCACCCATGCCCAGGGGTGGGTCTACCCCGGCTCAGAGGTGGGTTAGCCTAAGGTCAGGCGGGTCCACCCCAACTCGGGTCGGTTCACCTAGGCTATGGGCGGGTCCGCCCGCATATAGGATGGGATCACCCAAGGTTCTGAGGCGGGTCCGCCCATAGTGACTGGGGCAGGTCTTCCTACAGTGACTGAGGTGGCTCCACCCATGCCTAGGCTAGTCCGCCCATAGGTGGGGGAAGACCAAGTAAGGAAGAAAGAGAAAAAGGGAAAGGAAATGAGGGGATAGGCTAGGTAACCTAGGACCAGGAAAAGGGGAAAAAAGAGGAAAGGAAAGAGGATGACTGATGCAAGTGGTGGAATATGAATGCAATATTTTGACAGTTTGAGGACGCGGGAGTGGCAATCTGAGGTGTTGAAGGTTTTTATAGTGGCCATGAATGATGTGGATCATGAGGCGCTAGCATAGGCAAGGTTGCTACACATGTTATCCTACCTGACGATTAAGGCCCACAGGGCCATGTTGACAGCACTGATAGAGTGCTAGGATTTGGCCACATCGATATTTCACCTGCTAACAAGGGAGATGACAATGACATTATAGGACGTCTGGAGGATTTTGAGGGTCCCTATAGTGGGGCTTTTGGTTAGCAAGTGTAGGTCAGAGAGGGATGCACTAGATGAGTCTATGCAGATAGTGTTTGGCGATGATGATCTATCAATTCAGCGACAACAGTTGGATGTGGATAGATGCCTAACATGTAGGGTACCAACATTGTCATTGTATCTAGCATGAATGATTAGTGGGATCCTGATTCTAGATCGAAGCGGCTGGTTCCTACACCTCAGGTTCGTGGAGGTGATTCAACATATCATCAAGGACTAAGAGGGGAAGTTTGCATGGGGGACCTACCTACTAGCACAACTATATAGAGATATGCACGTAATATGCTATCGGGAGATGTTGACCATTACTCATGTCACATTGCTATAGTTATGGACCTGGGAGCACATCAGGGTTGCCCGGTCGATTGTTGTGAGAGAAGGATAGGAGGATGACAGGTCTCCAGTAGCCTAGAGGTGGGGGACGAAGGGAGGTGTGATATTATGCTATGAGGTATACAAAGATATTTATGCATGGAGGAGGTTATTTGACGAGTTGTCGACGGTGATGATAGTGTGGTGACCATACATGCTACGATAGTTTAGTGGATGGAGTGAGGATGAAGCTAGACATAGAGATTACTTCTACACTTGGTGTCATCATCAGGAAAGAGCCATGGATCATTGAGTTACACAGGCCAGACTGAGTGTTGAGGCAGTATGGGGTGAGGCAAGATATCCCACAAGCTCAAGAGTAATTTCAGCGAATGACATGAGAGCGGCCATGGGGAGATGAGATTGATCTTGAGTGGGTGAGGGAGGCATGGGAGACACTACATTTAGTACTGTATCTAGGGAGGAGAGGTGGACCAAGAGATGCAGGGACAACAAATCGATATGACTAGTGGTTTCATCAACATCTGCGTGAGCGGATTACCCCAATGGTGCCCATTGAGGAGGCACTAGGTTTTGGGTTAGAGGATGAGAGACAACAGGTAGACAAGAGGGGGAGACTGTGTCCCTAGGGATAGTGAAGATGGGGACAAGGAGGAGGACAGGGGGTCGCTGGAGCAATAGAGGAGCCAGTGAGGGTGGGCCAGAGGAGACAATGATGGAGAGTCTAAGGAGGAGATGGAGCAGAGGGAGGAGAGGAGGAGGCTAGAGCCACAAATCAACAAGATAGGAGACCAGAGGTACTACAGAAGAGTGGAAAGGAGGCCCACATAGCCATAGTAGGTTAGCAAAGATAAAGACAAGAGGCGAGTGTAGCCTCAAGAGGCTAGTGGCGACAGAGATAGGAGACAACTGAGGTTACCAGAGAGCGGGAAAGGATTCCAAGGAGGAGGAGGAGGAGAGCCCAGGTGGTGATTGATGTAGATGAGATGAAGGTGGAGGGAGAGGATGAGTGGGTGGAGCCAGAGGTGATGGATGAGCGGGTGGAGCCAGAGGCGATGGATGTGGACATGGAGGTTCATGATATCCCCCCAGTATCCATGGTACCACCTAGAGGGGAGGATCCAATAGTGCTACTAGGAGGAGCCTTGGAGAGGTTATGGCTCAGTGAGAAGCAGTTGCAATAGTCAGAGGTAGAGTAGAGGAGATTAGAGGCACATATGAGGGAGCTATAGGCACATATTGTCAGGAGCGAGAGGGATTACTCAGAGCTTGCCACGATGGTGATGAAGATGGAGAGGAGTCTAGTGAGAGAGAGAGAGATGAGGCACGAGATGAGGTGATTGATCTACATGCAAAGATAAGTAGGTTGCAAGAAGAGGTTGCAAGAGAGCATGAGGAGGGAGATGCTGCAAGATTGGAGAGGGATCATCTAGTAGTAGAGGAGGCGGTGCGATAGGCTAGGGGACAGGGAGATGCAAGAGCAAGGGCATAATAGGGACCTATAGAGATTGGGGTGGAGATAGTGGGAGATGTAGAGGATTTTTTGAGATAGGTAGAGTGGTTATGGAGAGAGAGGGAAGATCTGTAGTGGAAGTGAGATGAGCTCGGGGATAGAGTGTACTATTTAGAGCAGACAGTTGGAGATATGGGGTTTATGCAGAGGAGAGAGGAGGAGATGAGGGCTCAGGTATGTGTGATGCAGGAAAAGAGAGATGTAGCACCAACATAGGTGCAGTTTATGGAGGCAGAGAGGGAAATAACTATAGCATGAGATCAGGTGTTACAGAGTGAGAGGGCGGTGGCAGAGACATAGTTATAGTATCTTCAGAGAGAGAGAGAGAGATGAGGTAGTGTCACAGGTACCAGCTCTTCAGAGAGACCGAGATGCAGCAAAGTTGAGATCATAGGTGCTACAAAGGGATAGGGATGTCGTGGTGGCTTAGGCAGAAACTGCACAGAGGGAGAGCGATGTCATAGAGGTACGGATGTAGATGATGTAAGGAGAGAGCGATGCAATAGTGGCGCAGGTGTAGGCAGTACAGGTTGGGGGTGGTGAGATAGGAGCATACATACAGGGTTTGTAGACATAGTTGTAGGCTGAGAGGGACAGGGCCATAGAGTAGGCACAATAGCTAAGGTTGTCATATGAGGTATGGGAGTAGGAGTGGAGAGCCATTAACGGGGATTGAGATAGATACAAGCATGAGAGGAATGCCACAATATATTAGGTTGGGCAAAGAGATGACTATATGCAGAAGGAAACCTACTAGACGTGTGCTTATGAGTAGGTAGTTCTAGATCCGGTGCAGTTCACAACATGCTATGTCAAGTAGGTACCTCAGATGTTGGCACCATCCCAGTCATTAGGGACATGTACCAGAGGGTATAGTGACTTTCAGCTCACTCCTCCTTGCTATGGTGGTTACCGGGGGACTCCTAGTCTTGATTGTCAAAGGACTCCTACACATAGAGGGCTAGTGCCCAATTTTCCTCAGAGATTAGACATGGGAAGCTCATAGTAGAGTGGGCAGAGAGCAAGTGATAGGATACATGTTTTTTTTTTACAGGTGTAGGATGGAGACCTAATATATATCAGCAGGGAGCAAATGTGATCTACATCCTTGGATGTGTACTTTATTTGATGATATATATATGATGGATATGTATGTGATTATGTATTAGACATTATGATGAGATGTACATTGTATGATTTTGATTATGATATGTGATAGTCCTTATTGACACTATGTTTTATGTCTATGTGATGGATGATTTATGTTCTGTAGATGAATATGTTTTTATTCTTCTTAGGATGGATCATGCAATGTATGTACATGTGATGATTTATGCTTATGTGGATGATTTTATTATGCATGATATTGGTGATGATTTATTTATGTTGATGTCATTGTATATACGATGTATGAGTGATGTCTAATCTTTATGATGCAGGATGGTATGTTTATGTTATGTAATTATTATGGACCTAATGATTTTTTTTGTAGGTGACAATGTATGTAATGTGTAAATGCTAATGTGGAAATGTATGGATTAAAATGAACCTAAAATGCTTAATCTAATTAGCCTATTATGCATATGTGATAAAATATGATGGACCTATGATGTAATATGCAATGTGAACATAAGCGTCAATAAGGATTTGCATGGGAATGTGGGTAGATGATAGGCGAAGTGTGGGTGTGATACTATGCCTGTCAAGAAGCATTAGTATCCTAAGGAGAGGAAGGGGAAAATAATCAAAGTTTGCACAACCGAAATCATAAGTCATGGGTTAGGAATATGCAATGAAATGAAATGAAATCATAAATGTGATTTTCCATCTTTGGAGCATTGATTTTTTCTATAGCATAAGACACCAGCTACCAAGGTATATGAAACCAAGGCAAGTTAGCATCTAATGCAAAAAACAAACACAACAAACAAGGTTATCTCAACACCCCAAAGTGACAAATACTTTGGTCGAGCCAGGTATTGGGATAACTAGAAGCACAAAGGCATGTCCCAACATAACACAAGACCTTAGAGATCATGGGTACTATGTGGGACAACCCAACATACAACAACAATAAAAGATCAAGAGATGCCCCTATGTTAACCCATCAAAACACACCATAATAGTATGGATTATGGTGATCTTGACTAGTTGTAATAGGGAGCTGAAACAATAAACAAAAGCCATAAGAATTAAAAGATCATAATTAAATTCAAACGTCCTTTGCCATAGGATCACAAGGATGGATGGGGTTGATGAGGTCTATTAGGAAGGATGCATCCTATTGAGACCGATGATGGATACTAAACTAAGATGACCCAAGTGATGCATGATTTTTTTCACTAACTAGATCTTCTGACACTAGAGGATCTTGTTTATGAAGAACTAGCTAGATAAGGGAACTCTTGACAACACGACACAAGAGACCAGACAAAGACTGACACAAGACTGACACACCCTAAAGACCTAGGGGCTCGAGGGCTGATCAAAGATTAGCCTTGCTTACGTGAAAGTGTAGAACCTTTGTAGTTTAGGAAAAGACCATAGATAAAAGTAGAAAGAGGACCAATGGAGACCGATGAGATGATGAACAAACAAAGCCCCGAGGGTGGATCAAAAGATCAACCTTGCCTACGTGGAAGTGCAAGGGAAATGTAGTTCAAAAAAGACAAATGACAACCAACCTTGGATAAAATCAAAAAAGGGACGATGAAGACAGATGATGGATGACCATCACAGGATGGTCAAAATGCCCAGGGGATAGATAAAATGATCAACCTTGCCTATGTGAAAGTGTAGGGGCAATGTAGTTCAACCAAAGGACAGATGATAAGAGCGAAAAAGGGACTCATGGAAAAAAATGCCCCAGGGACATATCTAAAGATCAACCTTGCCTATGTGAAAGCACAGGGGAAACTTAGTTTGACTAAGGACAAATGATAAGAGTGAAAATGGGACTAATGGACAAAAATACCCTAGAGATCAACCTTTCCTATGTGAAAGCGTAGGGGCAATGTAGTTCAACAAAGGATGGAAAAACCGACGTGACAGAATGAGGCCTAGATGGATACTGACAGAATGGATGACCCTAGATGATGACACAAACTGACTAACATGCAGAAAAATGACACAAGCTCTGATTGGGATAAAAAGCTCAGAATGATAGATAGCTAATAATTGTCCAATGCTCAATCAATATACCAAGCGACCAAGGATGGGATACTATTGGAGTGATAGGATAGGATGGGTGAAGTCATAAAGTAATGAGGATGTGAGGTAGATAATGATTAAGCCCATTACACGTGGCGCATGTGACTAGGTTTTCACCACCTGTACTTATCCAAGGCACCACCAAGGGTGGTTTTCACCATAGGATGAATTTATTTCTCTTTAATTTTTTTTGGATTTTTTCTAATTTTTTAATTTTTAATTTTTGCCAATTTTTTACTTTTTTTTTTCGATTTTTCTTTTGTGCAAGTAGGGCCACCAAGGAATATTAAGTATAAAACCTTTTTAGATGCATAATGTTGATATGCTCTTCTAGGGGCTCTCCTTCAAGAGTGGTGAGTTTGTATGCCCTAGATCCATACTTTTCGGTGATGATATAAGGGCCCAACTAGTTTGCTTTGAACTTTCCTTTCTTATCCCAGTCTTGATGAGTACATTGGTTTGCTTTAAGGACAAGATCAACCACATTGCACTGATGAGGGTGCACCTTCTTATTGTAGCTATGCTTAAGACAATTTTGATAATCTTGAAGATGATCATAGGCTTTGATCTGTCTTTCATCAAGTAATTCTAGCTATGCAAGTCATGCAACGTGAGCATCTTCCTCACTGATAAGGTTTTTCAGAGAGATTCTTAGTGATGGGATCTCAACTTCGATCGACAAGATGGCCTTGACACCATATATGAGGGAATATGCCATGGAACCGGTAGGGGTATGGATGGAAGTATGATACGCCCAAAGGGCGGGATGAATTTGGAGGTGCCAATCTTGACTGGTGTTATTGACAACCTTTTTGAGGATTCTGGTCAGAGTCTTGTTGGTAGCTTCTTCCTGACCATTACCTTGGGGGTAATAAGGTGTTGACCAACAATGTTGAATATGAAAGGTGTCACAAAGGTGTTTCATGGCCTGGTTTTTGAAAGACATTCCATTATCTGAGAGGATGGTGGATGGGATACCATATCTACATATAATATGGTAGAGGATGAATTTTGAAATTTGAGTACTAGTGATTTGTGAGAGTAGCATTGATTCCACCCACTTGGTGAAGTACTCAGTGGTCGTAATAATGAAGGTGTGGCCATCCGAGGATGGTGGGTATATCTTGCCAATCAAGTCAAAACCCCACTGAGAGAAGGGCCATGGTGTGAGAAGAGGTTGAAGATCCTATGCTGAAGAGTGAATCAGATTTGCATGTTTCTGACATGGAAGGAATTTCTTCACAAACTCATAGGCATCATATTCTAGCATAGTCCAATAGTATCCAACTCAGAGAATCCTTTTAGCCAAGGCCATACCATTTGAATGGGCCCCACAAACACCACTGTGTACTTTTGTTAGTGCAGTATGGGCTTCGGTCTCGTCTAGACACCTGAGGAGGGTTCCATCATACCCATGATGATAAAGTGTATCACCAATGATGACATATCGGGATGAACATTGGATAAAGTACTTGCATTGGTTTTGTGTAAGATCTGGGGGTAGAATTTTATCATGCAGGTAAGCATAGATTTCTTGGTACCAAGGGGAAGCGTGACCTATGATGCCACACACCATTTTGGTCTTAGTAATGTCATATGCTGGGATTAAGAGTTGTTCAATGAGGAACTCACATTTTGTTCAACCCTTAGGCATGTTGATCAAGGAACCAATAGTAGCCATGGGATCAACAACTCTGTTTTGTACCCTAGGGATTTGATCAAATTGTGTGGAGGTGAAATACTTCTTGAAGTTGTCCACCATGCATTTTTAGGGTAGCAACTTGTCGTCTTTTGTTAGGAAATCATCATTAACTTGCTTAGTGACCAACAAGGAATCACTAAAGACCCTTAGGTGAGTTATGTGCCACTGCTTTGCAATTATGAGGCCTATGAGAAGGGATTCATACTCAGCTATATTATTGGTGCACAAGAATGTCAATCTGAATGACTTCAGGATGTAATTTCCTTGAGGGGTAACAAATAGAATTCCTACCCCCAATCCATTATGAGTGTAATATCCATTGAAGTACAAGATCCAGGTGGACACTTCTACAACTGTAAAGAATTCTTCATCTAGAAATTCAGTGACCAAAGGATAAGCATCTACTAGGGGTGCATCAACCAACTGATCAGCTATAACTTGTCCCTTTATGGATTTTTGATCCACATATTCTATGTCGAATTCACTCAGGAGAATGACCCATTTAGCCATGCGACCAATTAAGGTGGTTCTGAATAATAGGTATTTTAGTGGATGAATTTTTGCTATTAGTTTGATAGGATGACTGAGCATGTAATGTTTGAGTTTATGTGTACTAAAAACCACTATGATACAAGCTTTCTCTATTGGTGAATAATTCAATTCATAACCAACAAATGTATGACTAATGTAATAGATTGCTCGTTCTTTTGTAGACTCATCATGCTGTTCCAATAATGCCCCTAGTGCAATTGAAGTGGCAGAGATATATAACAGGAGGGGTTTTCCTAGAATAGGTGGCATCAGGATTGGAAAATGGGCCAATTACTCTTTGATCTTATCAAAACCCAACTGACATTGTTGACACCATTTGAAGGTGGTGTCTTTATTCAGAAGGTGGGCGGATGACTGACACTTATTTGCAAGTTGGTCTATAAACCAATGGATAGATTGTAGCTTTCCTTGCACGCTTCTTAACTATTTCAGGTTTCAAGGTGGAGGCATATCCATGATAGCTTTTACTTTGGCAGGATCAACCTTGATGCCCCTTCGAGAGACTATGAAGCCCAACAATTTTCCAGACGTGACACCAAACACACACTTTTTTAGATTCAGTCTTAGCTTGTACTATTCCAACCTCTCAAAGATCTTTTTTAGAATGGTAGGATGCTTTTCTCTAGTTTTGGACTTTCCCAAAAAATCATCAACATAGTCCTCCATGATAATGTGGATGAGGTCATGGAAGATAATAGTCATTGCTCGCCGATATGTTGCCCCCACATTCTTGAGACCAAAGGGCATACTGTTGTAGCAAAAGGTACCCCAAGGTGTTGTAAAAGTGGTCTTATGTTGGTCTTTGAGTGTAATTCAAATCTGATTGTAGCCAAAGAAGTCATCCACAAGGGACAACATCTCATTTCCTGTAGTGAGGTTGACCAACATATTTATATTAGGCAATGGAAAATCATCTTTTGGACAGGATTTGTTGAGATCTCAGAAGTCTATTCAAACTCTAATGTCTTTGTTGGGTTTAGTGATAGGAACTATGTTAGAGATCCAGTCAGAATAGTTGATTGGTCTAATAAATCCAGCCTCTAGTAATTTCTCCAATTCTTTCTTCACTAATAGTGCTACCTGTGGATGCATTTTTCTGAGTTTCTACTTGACAGGCTTGGCGTCTAGGCGAACATCCAAGGTGAACTACTAAAACAAGGTCTAAACTTGGCATGTCTGAGTACGACCAAGCAAAGTTAATGATTCCATCTTTGAGAAACTAAACAATGACAGGATATTCTTGTTCTGATAATGATTTGGCTATGTAGGTTATCTTTGGGTTTTCTACAGTACCGAGATTGACTTCTTGAGTTTCTTCGATTAGGATAGATGATCATGTAAATAATTGAGTTCCCACAAGGGTAAGATGAACCTTTCCATCCTCTAGTGCCTCATCTAGGTTTTCACTATCGGATGTGTCCTTTATTTTTAATTTTTCTAGGTCAAGAAGGACCTTGGGGGGGTTTTCACTAGATGACTATTTCTGATTTTTCTTGTTTTTACTTTTGTGACTAGAGAGGTAATCTTCCTCCAATCCCATAAGGTTGACATATGTGTCCAAGGGGACACTGATAGGTGCACTATCATATAAGTCCTAATCAATAAGTTCGGGATGGTGTAGGGAAAGGCTAATGGTAAAGACGAATAGGCAATAGAACATGGATGAAAGGTCTGTGTGATCCACATCATCGTATGCATGTATGATGGACTCTTCCTTAGGTATTTATTCTAAGGGACCATTGTCCACACTAACACTCTTGGAAGTATTGGATGATGTTCCAGGGCCTTTCTTCTTTTTGTCATATCCTAGGCCTAAATTCTGTGAAAACTTCAGTACATCAATAGGTTTCAACCACCCTTGTTCTTCTTTACTGATACCCCCACCTTGATAGTTATGATTCTTTGTGAACTTAGTAGACCAAGGGTATGCTTCTTGAAAATATTCCTTAAGGGGAGGATTTGTTTGGGGCTCTTCATGATATATCCACTGACTAATATCATCTTCTAGTGCATCTATCTTTAAACCAGGGGACTGAATAGTGGTAGTGGGAATGTTTTTGGCACTAAAGGTAATGGTCTTGTCTTCTTCCTTCGGTATAGATTGCAAAGGATGACCATATGTGTGTGGTGACGGTGGCATGGTTTCCACATTTAGAGTTGTATGCATTTCATATTCACCACAACCCTTGTTGATGATCTAGACTTTAGTGATGGTGGATGGAGTGGTTGATGTGGTGGATGATCGATTGGAGGATGATGACTAAGATGTCCCCATTTTGATCCTAGGACAATAATGCAAATGGAGAAATGATGCTTCTAAAGCGCTACAGTATTCAAATGGTTGTGGGTCAGTATAAATGGTGACCTATCCATTAACTGGGAATTTTAGGCATTGATGATATGTGGAGGGGATGACTTGCATGGCATGGAGCCATGGGCAGTCAAGGAGGATATTATATGGTAAGTCTAGATCAAGGACATGACATGTAGCATACTGAACCACAGGTCCAACCTGGATAGGAAGACTGATGATTCCTTCAGAGTCTCTTTCCACATTATCATAAGCCTTGATTGTAATGATTTGATTACTCAGATCTGCTTGAGTATACCCTATCTACTTTATGAACTTTAGAGTAGATAGATTAAGAGCAAAGCCATTATCTACCAGGACCCTTTTTACTTTATGATGGGCAACTAGGATCTCAATGTGTAGGGGACAATTACGATTGGCATCAATGTTAGGCATGTCATTTTGGCTAAAGTGTAACTGGTAAGATAGAGCCAAATGTCCTACCAAAGCTTGGAATTGTGTGGGATCAATGTTGTTGGAACTCGAGTTTCCTATAAAGCTCGATTTAGGATTTCTTGATGCACGAGAGAAGATTTAAGTAGATCCAAAATTGAGATGTGGGCTGATGTCTTTCCTAAGTGATCAGGAATGTTATATTGAGAGTTCACAGGATTTGGCTGGGTGGATGTGGAGGCTGTAGAGACAGTAATGTGGGATCTTCAGATAGCAACAACTTTTTAGGGAAGGGAATAAATGAGATGGAGGGGTCGAATGGATAGGGACACATATCTTCAAATTTGAATGATTGTTTACTAGTCCCAACTTGAAGATCTTTCAAAGTAGCTTTTATTTCTAACAGATCTGCATTGACCGGTGGTACTGGAGTTAAAGATGGGTTGGATGGATATGGGTGGTAGGATGATAGAGGATCCTATTGAGATATCATTTGAACATTGATATATGGATTTTGATAGTGAGATAATGGGGTCCTCTGTTGGTGTCTCGAGGATATTTGTTGGTACGTAGGCTATTGTTGCAAGGTATAACATGGATTGATCTGATCAGAGTATGCAACATAATGCTAGGGAGCATGAATGGAGTGTTGCGGATTGGTCAATTGATGTTGTTGGTATTGTTGTGATTGTTAGGAGGCCACATAGGGTGGTTGTTGGAATTTCTACTAGTTATGATAGAAATAGTGTTGGGGAGGTGGATGATGTGATGTGAGCTATTGCATGGGATGAGATGGGATGTTGTGTTACAATTGAGTTTGTAGATGAAAAATAGATGCAAGTAGTGGGAATATGGTCAGAACGGGAGGTCAAGACAAATTGCCTTGCGATTGGTGTGGTGGTTGTTGTGATTGAATCAAAGGATTTTACAGGGGTTGTTGCTACTAAGTTGGCTGGGATGATGTAGAGGCATTCTAAAAAGGAGGTTGTTGGGTACCAATGGTGATATTTGGTTTGGATGTGCCTTGAGTAGGTAATTGGAAGGATATGTTAGATTGAGGAGGTTGTGGAAGTGGTGGAAAATTTGTGGCCCCAAGAGGTGGAGCTAAGGTGGTGAAAGGGTTGCCACTAATATTTACTTGAGGTTGATTTGAAAGGGGTGGTGTAGTCAGCATTAATGGTGGACATTGTGAAACTATTTGTGGCATACCATAGGTGAAAGGATTATTGGGATCAGATACTTGAGGAACCCCCATAATTGAGATTGCAACATGTGGGGGGTTGTTGATGTGATAAAGGATGTTGTTGTCGAACTCATATTGATACCAACCCTCTACTAGAGGTATATTGGGGATGTTTGAATCGCCTGGTGTGTTTTCTGAAGCTTGGGGTATGTTGGATGTGGAACTACTATACTTGGATAGGTCAATGCCTATTGGGGGTTTGACTCCTTTTTCAATTAGGTGAGCCAAGATTACTTCCCCATGTTTTTTGAATAGGTGATCTATTATTTGCGCATTGGTGGGATTAAAAAAGTGTTCCTCTAGTGTAAGTTCAGGTTGGTTGACCATACTCTCTTCAGCATGTGGTGAGTTGTTTTGATCTATGATGTTGGATTGTGATGACCCCCCATTTATAGGAGGATTTTCTTGCAGTGTGTTTTGCATGTTAGGTTGGGATCCAAGATTTTGTTGCTCGACCATCTTCTTTGCCTGTGAACAGGTCTAAACAGGCATGCCAGATGGTGGATCAAACTAGGATGCTAGGATGATCGAGATGATGATTGAAGGATTGACCTGATTAGATGATGGATTAGTTGACAAGGATGTGTCTTGATAAGATTGGTTTGGATGACTGACAAAGGATCTAATTTTCTTGATTCAGCCAAAGTGGATTGTTTGATGAGATCATATTGGATTGATCGATAAAATGATTAATCAAATTGGATTAGATTAAATAGATTGGGAAGACGATTGTTGATATAGGGATTGGATTGGATTGATGACCTATTGATAGGATTGGATGATAAGATGAATGATGATGACCAAAATTTTGAACCAAGTTCAAGAGTAACCCTTGGTAATGCAAGGTGTTAATTAATTGACTTAAAGGATGGATGTACGATAATGGTGTTGAATCCAACTTGAGATAGAAGTGGATTGATTAGTCCAATGAGGATGACCGACTTAGGATGGATGGCAATCCTACGTCAATTAAATGGGTGAACAAGGGTTCAAAATGGATGAATGATAACTTAGAATGGGTAAATGGGTGTTTGATTGGGGAGATTGACCTTCAGAATGAGGAGAGGAATGTTCAAAATGAATGAATATTGGTTACCCATAATAGGAAAACAACAATTCAGATTGAAGGAATGACTCCTGCAATGACTGGATGAAGGCCAAAAAAGCTTTTTGAAGGTTGGGTCTTCCCCTAGAAAGGTCAGGTCCACCCTTGCAAGTTCAGGTCTTCTCCTACAAGGTTAGGTCTGCCCTTACAAGGTCAGGTCCACCCCTTCAGAGAAATCAAGCAAAAAAAATAGCTTTTCAAAACAAGTAAAAGGGTATGTGAAATGGGGAAATAGATGTTTAGATAGAAAGGATGAATGTTTGGGATGGTAAATGGTTACTCAGAATGTATGCATGAACATTTTGAATGGGGAAATGAGTGATTGAAATATGGAAACGAGCATTCAAAATAATGAAATGAGTGTTGGAAGTGATGAAACAAGTATGAAAAAGGACTGCTGAAAGGTCAGGTACGCCCCTACAAGAGGTGAGGTCCACCCATAGAAGAGGTTAGGTCCACCCTTTGGAGTCAGGTCTTCCCCTACAAGAGGTTAGGTCCACCCTTAGAGGTCAAGTCTTCCCCTAGACATGTCTAACTTGGCTTTTTGCAAAAAAAAAAAAGACTAAGAAAAAGGACCAAACACACAACAAACAACAATCAGAGGATAAATTTGACTTGACTAGATAGAAAATTACTGGTTTTACACAAAGAAAATAGTTCAAGCAACACAATCCTAAGACTATTAGAATGGGTTATGGCCAACAAAGTCTCCTATTCAAGGATGAACATGGTTGCTAAGGAGTCCTCGATATGCACCTGATATGTGAGGCCCAAACTGTGAACACCAACCCATCACAAGCATGAGTCTGGAACCTTAGCAAGATACTAAAGGCTCATACCAACTCTTCATGTCATCCCCATGCTTCCCTGATTATGACATGGTTGGATTGGGGTACAACTTTGGGTCTCCCCCTTTTATATACCTCACCAGTGCACATGGTTGGGATCGTCCCTTGGGGTAATGAAATCCCAAAGTAGGTTCCCTAATAAAAAGAAAAATGGGTGACACAAAGACTTGGTAAACTATCATTTCTCATCACCCAGGATCACCAAATGGCTCAAGGGGATTAGATACACCAAATATCTTATCAACAAGCACAACACACAAGGTAAATTGACACCCCTAGTTAAGCTATGTTCCTAAGTTATCAAGAAACAACAAGCAACAATTGATGGATAAATAGCCCTGCAAGGAAACTTGTTAGTGATTTTTTTTCTTGTTCCTTGTCAAATGTTGATTCGATGCTTGTACAGACACAAACAAGACACACAAGGGGATCATAAACACTCAAAATAGTAAAAAAAGAAGCTTAAAACTCAATTTTTACCTTCTGGAAAAAGTTGTTTTGGTCGAGTCCACCCCTAGAAAAGGTCAAGTCAGCCCCTATAGGTCGGGTTTGCCCCTTTGTTAGGTTGGGTCCACCCCTCTATGGAAAAACTAAAAAAGAATCCTATTTCTGGACTCTAGAGGGCAAGTCTGCCCCTGGGTTTGGTCGGGTCTGCCTCTGGTGGGCAGGTCTACCCCTCTGCTAGGTTAGGTCCACCTCTCTACTAGGGATGGTCCATCTTTCTACAACCTACACCTGGAAAAAGTGAAAAAATAGAGAACATAAGAGATACAACCCTATTTGTGGGTCCCACCAGGCATGCTAGAAATGTGATTAGGTGAAAATATCATTTCATAAATTAGTAGCAAACAAAGGAGTGCAAGAAACAAAGATTAACACCTTACACCTCAAGATAGGGAAAAATGTTCAACTTAACAAAATAAATGGAAAGTTTTACCTTGTCAAGTTGTCCTTTGGTTGGTCCTTGATTCGTGATGTTGTGTATGCTCCTTCTATGGCAAATGAGACTAAGGATGCAAGATGGTTGCAAAAATGGATGACAATGGATGCAAGTGCAAGATATGAAAATATGGCTAAGTGTGGCTTCAAATGATAAAATTGCAAGAGTTTGGCTATGGCATGCAAAAGTCCCTAAATGAGAGAAAAGAGGAGGTATTTATAGATGTTTTTGAATTCTCTAGAGAATTCAAAGGTTGAGATTAAACCAACAACGCCAAGATGAAGGGCTATGGTGAGTTGAGGACTCACAAGCCCTCACATCTTGACATGTGGAATGTAAAGTGGCTTAGAAATGGTGATGTGTAAATGAGGTGGAAGGAAAGTACATGAGGTGTAAGAAGAACAAGTACTTTACAAGTGCCTTGGGGGATGAGAAGATTGCTTTAAAAGAAAAGTTCTTGTTCCAAAATGGTTGGAAAGTGACATGAGAAGAATTTTAGTATTCCTCAAAAATTATCATGGGGAAGAGAAAAGTAGTTAGAAAAATAAATGTGAATTAAAAATTCACATGCTTGGAAGAATCTCATGGATAAGACAAGGTTACAAAAAGGGAAGCACTTGTCCACATGTGACTTGATGTGACAAGTCTAAGATTCTAGAAGATGCACGAGAAAAGGGGATTCTATGAGGAATAAAATGTGAATTTTAATTCACATGGGAAAGAGGGTCAATGCCAAGAAAGACAAATGAAAAGGTTGACTAAAATGACATCTTAAATATGGCTAATGACTTTGATTAAGGTTGTGAAAACACATGATTAGAAGGATTGATGAGATATTAGAGGAAAGTGTAAAATGTTGTAGGATGTGATATTAATCTTGATTAAGGTGTGCACATCCTAATCCAAGATTAATTAGATTAATCTGGATTAGAAGAGGGTTATGGAGGATGTGACAATGAGAGAGAAGAAGAGGAATTAAAAATTGGCTTAAATTAAAGAAAGTCACATGACTAAGTTAAATAAAGTGATGCATTTATTTAATTTAGAGAGGAAAGAAGTAAAAAGGTAAAAGTATTTAATTATTAAATTAAACACTTTAGAAAACCTTAGGCAAGACATGAAATATTAATTAAATTAATGATTTAATTAATACTGGCAAGGAGGATGCGGTAGACGAGTAAAGGGAAGAATAAGGAGATAACTTTGACCATATGGAGGTGGTAAAATTTGGATTTCTACAATATTATCACCAAATAATTCAATTAAAGGAATAATAATGTAGCAAGGTGAAGGAGATGAGGAGGTCAATATATAGGACCACAAGATAAAGATTAAAAATAATAAATCACAAAATCAAACACATAAAATGCATCAAGGGGGAATGAAAAACTAGAACATTACTAGGTATGATGAAAAGGAAGGTCAAAAAAGGGCTCAAAACACACATGAAACAATCTACAACTAAAATGAATACAAAATATGACAAAAGAAGTTAAAAAAGTGTTGGAGAATTCCAAGATCTAAAAGCATGAAACAACCTTCCACTACTAAAAAAATAATGAGAATAATAGTATTTCTATAAATATAATATGAAGAATGTAAATATACAATTATAATACTTTCTTATATAGGCAATTATGAGGAGGTGAGAAGGTACAAGTGAAACTCTAAATACCCCTCCATAGGCACAACACCTCTTAGCTCACTTGAAAAGTGTGTGAGGAAGTGATAAGTATGCACTCAATAAGTGTTTCAAGTGACGGGGGACATATGTTTCAATGCTATAGAGTGAGAAAAAAGTATGAAATAGCCTAAGTAAACTTAAGCTAAGTGTGAATAGGTAAATCCTAGAATGTCAAATATATAGCCTTATTGAATTTTTTTTGTTGATCAATGTCAAATGTGATATATAATATGGATGTTTCATTCTCTTGGCCATGTGCATCCTGAGCATACTTGGATCCATAATCATAGATAGATTCACAGTTGCAACAAAATTGTGTTGATTGTTGAGACCTGGGAGCCTTAATCTCATCACACTATACAAAAATCTTATTATGTTGTAACAAAGTTTGTGTGAGGGATTTTATGGATTGTAAAGTTTCCACCTCAACACTTTCCTTCAAAATAAAAGGAATCATGATATGCTATATGTTAGGCCTAGATAGGGGTCATTGTGCCTAGTCTTGCATATGATATGCCCCCTCTCTATCATGTTTAGAGCCTTTTCCTCTATCTTGGCTATCATGCATATCAAAATAATTTAGAATTTGAGGAAAAACTCACAATATATTTTTCTCAAAAACTATTGTGGGACCTCATTATTGTTGCATAGAGGATGGTCAAAAACTATCCACCATGTTTCCCAAAAATCATCCCTTATTCCTTGGTGTTGAAACCAATGAATAAATTTTTTTATGCATCTTATGTGCATGCTTGTATTGATTCTTGGATCAAATAATAATGAACATAAACCATATTTCAAAATTTTCTTCTTTCATGTAAGAAAGCTAAGGTAGAAAATTAACTTCCTACACTAATTTTGAGAGGATGGGTATACAAAAAAATAAAATTTATAATAGTTACAAAAACTAAATCAAAATAAACATAAATACCATTCATATGACAATATAGTGATTTACATGGGGAAAATTTTTTTGGGAGCAAACCCCCACACTCCAAAAGCCACCCAATATATTATTCATAAATCAACAAGGTTACAATATATGTATAGAGAAAAAAATTCACAAAACTAGAGATTCAGAGGAAACTCAACAACTATAAGACTCACACGCAACCTCCATCTCAATTACCTATAATACATGAAACTATCAAATGATATTTACAAAAGTAATGAGATAAAACAACCCAAAAAAGTGGCTCCCTTGACTTATCTCCAATAAAATATGCCCTATTATGTGTTAAAACACACACCAACACATTTAAATCCATGTTATATATCTTGTATACATCCAACATGTTTTCACATTTCCCAATTCGAGAGACACAACTTTTGGAGGCCATAAATTTTGATCTAGGAGTTTGATTGGAAAACAATTTGAACCATTGGACATATAATGAAGCTATCTATAAAGGTATAACTAGCTTCACTAGTAATAACCACTTTCAAGACCAAAAATGGCCTATAAGTTCCTAAATTAGACATTGAAACTTTTGAAAATAGAAAGTTTAATATCTTCAAATCTAGACATGATCTTGGTTCAGAACTTTATTGGCATGTTCATTTGAGCTTTTGGATCCATCAATGGTCAAATGTAAACTTACTATAAATAGTAACATTTTATAGTTGCAAGGTTGAGACATTTTTTTCCTAACACTTTCCCACTTGTTGAGCACCTTGCAAGAGAAAAGGGAGTATCAACACCATGAATTAATTGTTAGTGGTCAAGAGACCCATAGACTTTGAAAACCATATGAAATTATCTATGCTTACAAGATTAGTTAAAGAATCAACAAAATTCATCAAAGTCTCTATGTTAACTAGCTTCACTCTACCATCCTCGACTATATCTATGGAAAAATGATAGTGTACATCAATTTTCTCGGTCTTGGCATGAAATGTCAAGTTCTTGGCTAGGAAATTCACACTCTAACTATCACAATAAACTATCACTACACCTTATTTTATTCTAATATATGCACACTATCTCTTAAGTCAAATGGATTTTTTACAAGCATGAGTTGCTTCCATATACTTAGCATCAATAATGGAAAAATCAACCACATCCTATCAATTACTCATTCAAATTATTGCACCACCAAATAAAGTAAACATGTAAAGACTTGTAGATCATCTATCAACATCACCTGCCTAGTTTGAATCCTCATAACCATGAATATCAATGGAGTGTGTATCCCATACAATTACCATAATAGCACAATGAATACTTTTAGGTACCCCAAAAATATTTTAATACTCTTTTAGTTGCACCCCAATGAAATATACTAGGATTAGACATATATCTAGAAAGAACTCACATTTTTAGGGAAATGTCTGGTCCAGTGTAGATCATCATGCACCAAATTTCCAACTACACTCTAATAAGACACTCTTCTCATGCCTTCCATGTATGATGGGAATGTTAGGTAGATAACTTTGTTCAAACTATAAGAGGAACATACAATTGTTTACAATAATGCATGTTAAATCTCTATAAAGTTGAATTGACATACTTACTTTGGATAAGCCATAGTTTTCTTTACACTATATCTCTTCTAATTTTTATCCCAAGACTATTTTTATCTACACCAAGATCTTTCATTTCAAATTTAGCTACAATTCGAGACTTTAATTATGAAATAATACCTTTCTCTTTACCAATAAATAACATATCATCAATAAAATGTAATAAATAGGAAACAATTACCATTAGCTTTATAATAAACATAATGAACTAGTTTAGAATGCTTAAATCTAAAACTCAACACATATATATCAATTTTTTGTTACCACATTATAGGAATATGTTTGAGGCCATACAAAAATTTCTTTAATTTGCAATCCAAAATACTTTTACCTTTCACCACATAGTGCTTTGGTTATGTCATATAAATATTCTCTTACAAATCATTATGAAGGAAATTCATGTTTACATCCATTTTCTCAACCTCTAGACCATAAGAAATAACTATAGAAAGAAAGAATCTAATGGATTTCATTTTTGTAATAGGAGAAAATATCTCACCATAATCAAAACCTCAAATTGATAGTAACTTTTTGAAACTAAGTGCATTTTTTAATTCTCAATACCTCTATCTAAACCAATCTTTTTCTTGAATACCCATTTGGAGTCAATAGATTTTCATCTGATACCAGTTTGTTGAAGCTGTTGCAGCCTACCATGGCATTAAGATGGCTAGAGACAAGGGGATCTAAAAGTTATAGATTGAAGGAGACTCCCTCAATATTGTTAATTTCCTTAGGAAGGGTTATCCCCCTTCATGGACTATTAAAAATTTCATTTTGGATGCCTTTGCTTTTTTGCGAGATTTTAATGAAGTTTATATATCACACACCTTTCATGAGGTGATTCAGGTGGCTAACTAGATGATAAATCATGGGGTGACTTCAGCAAGGAATTGGGAGGCTAATGATGTCCTACCCTTGGGTTTAATTAATTTTCTCAATAATGACAAATCTTAGCATGATGGTGATTGTTGTATTCTTGGCTAAAGGCTTGTGTGGATATCATAGATATATCTAGCTGATTAGACACTCTGCACTAGTGAAGATCATTAGAGTCTTTGGGAATTCAAATCAAAGAAGCATGACCCTCCTTACCATTATTGTCCTTGGTACTACATGTTGTCACCTACAAATGCACCCTATGCAAAGTTTACAAAACTGAGCTTTGTAGAGCAACATGGGATCATTTCAAGGCTGTGGGTCACCTATAGTTGAAATGAACCTCTGAAGAAGGTCGGCTTCCTTTGGTGTATCACCTAAAACTACTAATTTTTTGAAGGAAAAGGGAGAGAGATAATGCATAAAAATGAAAATTAAACTCTAAGGTAATGCACCAAAATGACAGGAACAATGAGATACTCGAGCTACACTTGAATACTGGTGACAGCCATGAGACTGCACAACAAGATCCTATAGATCACACATTCAAACAGGTTTGACATGCACATGCCTCCAAGAAAGAAAGGTAGATTTTCACAAACTAGAAGCTCATGTGTAGGATTAAGTAAACATAGTTCATAACCTATGTGATACTACTTTTGCAAAGAAAGGCACGACATGAAAAAAAAGCTATAAGGAAAGAGAAAATTTCACTAAGTAGCTCAATGAATAAAAAAAGAATGCACAATACTTCACAAGAATCAGAAGGCAAAAAGGTGGGCCATCAATGGTAACCAAGGCAGATTTTTGTATATTATGTTCCAAATTGGGTTATAGAAATGTGCTAGTCTGAGAGAGGACTACAAAAGGGTCACAGACTTCAGAAGAGCATACATCCCCCAACTTACAAAGAGGCAAAAAATGCCTTATATATAGAGGATGTCAGCCCCTTAGGGCTTACAAAATATCAGGCTCAGAAAAATCTAGCCTCAGATCTTTTGATCAAAGTTAATGCAGGACCCTTGCATGTCCTGGTTGTGAAGAGTCATCCTTGAGAAGCCTTCTGATATTTTTGCAACCACCGCATTCATTCCTCTATCCTTGTGTCTTCGTAAAACTCCTCAAATGCCTTGAATGCTACTGAGTTCACCATTGATTTGCGTTGCATTCATCCTATGTTGGCATTCTACACTCTGACTAGGCTGCCACGTTAACCACTCTTGGGTCACTGAGTCATAATGCATCTCCCACCGATGAGTCTACCTGTTCCAAGTATGTCGCTGTAGCTTCCATCTATCAGGGAGACCTTACATAGACTGCATTTGCTACACCAAAAGATTAATGCATTCTGAGTCACCGTGACAAGGCGATTGTTATGCCAACAAGGATCCCTCATTATTTTCCATTGGTGAGACCGAAGGTCACTCACCGAAACCTTACAGAAATTGCCCCAACCTATACCGATGAGCACATCCTTCCGCCACTGATCGATGAGACAAGAGCGAACTCATGCCGAAAGAAAACCATTTTGCACACTGTCAGTAAGACTAAGAGAACTCGCTATGACATCCCCACAAAAGCATAACTCATGTTGATAGAAGCCTTCACGGTTGCCGAAACAATAGAAACATCATGCCGAGACCCCTGCTTGTTAGTGATACATCTTGTCGATACTGTTGTCTCCTCCTTTCGCTGTGACTCCACCTCCTCGGCTAGACTCTCTGCCGAAGTCATAACCCTACACCAAGAGCTCTTCATTCTTCGGTAGAACCTCATGCCCTCCGAGACAACATGGTGAAACCTCCCTCATCTTGGTGAGCTCGAACCACTTCAGCAAGACTCTTTTTCATTTTGGAGGCCACTCTATTCAGTGAGACTCTTGTCGATCTTACATTGTATGTCGCCAGGACTTCCCGTTGTCAGCAGGACCTCCGAGCAACATCGTCAACTATTGGTGAGCCCTTTCATTTGGTGAGGCCTCCTTTCAATCAGCAAGAATGTCTCTATTCTCTAAGACTCTACATCGAGCCCTTCTATCTTGCTGAGACTCTTTTTGTGTCCATGAGACTTCCCAGGTCGCTGAGACTTCTTGATAAAGCACTGTCGGCAAGACCCCACCTTATTGCCGGGACATTTTGGTGAACACTTTGTTATGCCGAAGGATCTTTAAATCGGGGGGACATTCTCTTATCGCCAGGATGTCTCTCCAAATGTTGTTTGTTATGCCGAAAGACTTGTTTTATGGCAAGCTCTCTTTCCTATCGGTGAGACACTGGCCATTCGCTGGGACCCTTTACCAAGCACCGGAAGTTACCCCGAAGCCCTTGGTTGCCATGAGTCTCCCCAAGTTCACAATTGAATGGCTTATCGGCTAGAGAAATCCATGTGATAGGAGGTCACGTCGAGGCCTCAATGTTATAGCGATAGGCTCTGCAGCTCTGTTCGACACGACAGAAACTGGGTCACAGCGACCTGTTCAAATCAGACAGTATCAAGTAGCCAGTCGGCTAGACAATGAAGATGTCATGCCGACCTGGCTCTAATGGAGGCTGAGGGTAGAATATTGAGGCATGCTTTCAATAGAGTAGGCCTCTGACTGAAATCCCTATGAAATGTCATCAGATGCATGAAGTAACCCTTAATGGAAACATCCATCTGGCCCTTATGAACATCTACAAAATAGATGGCTTGCCCGATTCAGCCTGTGGGTGAAAAATTAGGTAACATTTTTGGCGACCTTTGCTAGATGTTTGCCTGCTAAACATGAAGACCAGTAGCATAGGCCTATCCATTGGGCATGGAGTCATTGGGACAACTCAGAAAAGATCAAGAGTAGCCCTGTACATGGCTGTAACTCATCTTGAGACTTACTAGAGCACTAGGAAACTTATTGAAAATAGGAAAAGCTGAAATAAACCATTTACATGTGTTGAAACAACACTTAGGGAAAGAAAAAGAAACTAAACCTATCCTATACTAACCAAGAAGAAATTGGTCAGACAAACCCATTGATAGGTTGAGTAAAATAACTGCCCTTGTACTCAATATGCCATGGATCTCAAGCTTAATGGTAGTTGAATAGGGATGGTATACTAAAAAAATTTCAACAAGATGATGCATTGTTCCTTGAAAGAGGTGAATGAATTCACTTACTTCACTAGATAGACCATACACATTGTCACCCAAAGGAGGACAAGTGAGCTGAACATAATCTTGTTTGGCTGTCAGTGCACATTGGATATCTTCTTTTGGTGTACTTTCATATATGGGTGCCTCATTGGACTCCCTTTGGGGTAAGTATCTGATTGGACAACCTCTGATAAGGGAAAAGTTTGAACCTTCCTTGTTGGCCTCTTGCTGATCTTTAAAAAACTCATCCTTTCTTTGGAAAGATGTTGACTGGTGGTAACATGCAGGTTGTTCATTGGCTACTACATTTTGGTCTTCTCAATCAATTGTTCTTTCTTTTAGCTCTGCAATAAAAAAGGAGTCTTGCTTCTTTGCATCATATAACAGTCTCTAAAAAGAAACCATTAACATTTTTGATGGTTGGATCTTCTTGACTAAGAAACTGATATCCTTGTTGGATAACTAAAAACAAATCTTCAAACTGTGGCTCCCTATGCTCTTTGTTGATGGCAGAATACACCTCCTCCTCAACAAAGTGGGGGAGCTCATCTAATAAGTTCACATGCTGCAAGGCATTATCTTCAACAACCTCTTCAATAGTCTCATCAACTTGAATGGTTTGATCACATGCTTCCCTTTCATATGGTACTAGCTCATCATATATGTTGGAGCAAAAAGCCTCTATGATATCATCTAATTCATAATTTTGCATTAAATCTAGATGAATATTATCACTTAGTTGCTCCATACCAAGCATAGATGCTATCATGCATGTGAGATCTTGATCTTCATTGAAAAATTGAGGAAGCTCATTGAACAAGTCAGCAATATTCTCTGGGTGTTCCAAATCAACTGGTAAAATAGGAGCCTACATGCTCTCTTCTGTTTGCTCAATATAACCAGGTAGTTGATCAAGTAAAGAAGTCAATTTCTCTTCTTTATGTGGCTCCTCTTCCCATGAAGCTTCGGTATCCTCTGCTTGCAAGTGAAGATCTTCAACTATCTGTTGTCCTAGCTCTTGCCTCTCCTCTTGCTTGAGGAGTAAGTCATCCAGATTTATGGGCTGCTCTTAAGGGATGATGGACTGATCCTATTCAGGTACTACATTCTCTTGCATCGAATTGAATCCCTTAAAGCTTGGAATTTCAAACTGAGAAGACTTACTAGGGGAGTCAAGAGGCTGACTTTGCCTAAACCTGGCAATCTTATACTTGGGAACCTCCCGTCCAAAAAATTTTAACCTCATTTCTGCCTCTTTTACAGCTAGTTGTTGGGAAAGGTTCTCTTCAAATTGCTTCCTTTGTAGCCCCTCCATTATTTTGTGCTGATAATCAGAGTAAGCTTGAGTATTTTGCACCTTAGTAGAGAGTAACTTCATTTGTTCTCCCTTAGCAGCTATTTCCTACTCAAGGCCTTCCTCAAACTGGACTCTTTTTGCCATTCTTTCTTGATCATGAAAGTAGAATTGCTCAGCCATTTCTTACTGTTGTATAATGGTACCCTGCTGCATCTTGATATCAACCAACATCTCAAATAGACATGCAAGCACCTTACTAATATCGTTAATCTTCATATTGTGAATACCTTGACTGAGATCCCACAATGTATGGCCAATTTGTTGGAGCAAGTCCAATACACTCTAATATGGATGTGTAGGAGCAACATACTCATGATAGGGAGGGAAAAAGTAAGCATCTTCATGAATATTTGACATCTTTTTAATCAAAGAGCTGGAAACTCAGAATTAACAGATTATTTTGAGACATACCAACACTTGTGCCTATGAAACCAAAAGATTTAAGCTCGGAGTCGCTAGGTGTTGTTCAAACTGCCTCCAAAGGCTGAATGATACTGAGGTAGACACCAAATTCCTCAGTATGCTGAATTTCTCAATGATGCACTGGTACGCGGAGTTGCCATGATATGTTGATATTAACCTCAGAAAGATCTGAATCCTACTGGTTGCATATCAAAAACACAAAATAGATATCTAATTCTTAAACTACCTGCTCGATAGTCCCACTAGGCATGCCAGAAACTGTTGTCACCTAGAAATGCACCCTATGCAAAGTTTACAAAACTAAGCTTTCTAGAGCAACATGGGATCATTTCAAGGCTATGGGTCACCTATAGTTGAAATGAACCTCTGGAGAAGGCCATCTTCCTTTGGTGTATCACCTAAAACTACTGATTTTTTGAAGGAACAGGGAGAGAGATAATGCATAAAAATGAAAATTAAACTCTAAGGTGATGCACCGAAATGACAGGAACAATGAGATACTCGAGCTACACTTGAATACTGGTGACAGCCATGAGACTACACAACAAGATCCTGTAGATCACACATTCAAACAAGTTTGACATGCACATGCCTCTAAGAAGGAAAGGTAGATTTTCACAAACTAGAAGCTCATGTGCAAGATTAAGTAAACACAGTTCGTAACCTACGTGATACTACTTCTGCAAAGAAAGGCACGACATGAAAAAAAAGCTATAAGGAAAGAGAAAATTTCACTAAGTAGCTCAATGAATAAAAAAAGAATGCACAATACTTCACAAGAATCAGAAGGAAAAAAGGTGGGCCATCAATGGTAACCAAGGTAGATTTTTGTATATTATGTTCAAAATTGGGTTACAAAAATGTGCTAGTCTGAGAGAGGAATGCAAAAGGGTCACAGACTTCAGAAGAGCATACATCCCCCCACTTACAAACATGCAAAAAATTCCTTATATATAGACTGTGTCGGCCCCTTAGGGCTTACAAAATATCGGGCTCAGAAAAATCTAGCCTCAGATCTTTTGATCAAAGTTAATGCAGCACCCCTGCGTGTCCTGGTTGTGAAGAGTCATCCCTAAGAATCCTTCTGATCTTTCTACAACCACCGCATTCATTCCTCTGTACTCGTGTCTTCGCGAAACTCCTCGGTCGAATGCCTTGAATGCTACTGAGTTCACCATTGATTCACGTTGCATTAATCCTGTGTTGGCATTCTACGCTCTGACCAGGCTACCACATTAACCACTCTCGGGTCGCTGAGACATAATGCATCTCCCACCAATGAGTCTACCTATTCCAAGTATGTCGTTGTAGCTTCCATCCATCGGGGAGACCTCACATAGACTGCATTTGCTACATCGAAAGCTTAATGCATTCTGAGTCACCGTGACAAGGCGATTGTTATGCCGATAAGGATCCCTCATTATTTTATGTTGGCGAGACTGAAGGTCACTTGCCAAGACCTTACGGCGATCGCCCCAACCTATACCGATGAGAACATCCTTCTGCCACCGATCGACGAGACAAGAGCGAACTCATGCCAAAAGAAAACCATTTTGCACATTGTGGGTAGACCAAGAGAACTCGCTATGACATCCCCACAAAGGCATAACTCATGTCGATAAAAGCCTTCACGGTCACCGAAACAATAGAAACATCTTGCTGAGACCCCTACTTGTCAGTGATACATCTTATCAATACTATTGTCTCCTCCTTTCGCTATGACTCCACCTCCTCAGCCAGACTCTCTGCCGAAGTCATAACCCTACACCGAGAGCTCTTCATTCTTCGGTAGAACCTCACGCCCTCGCCGAGACAACGTGGCGAAACCTCCCTCATCTTGGCGAGCTCGAACCACTTCAGCAAGACTCTTTTTCATTTTGGAGGCCCCTCTATTCAGTGAGACTCTTGCCGATCTTACCTTGTATGTTGCTAGGACTTCCTATTGTCGGCAGGACCTCTGAGCGACATCGTCAACTGTTGGCGAGCCCTTTCGTTCGGTGAGGCCTCCTTTTGATTGGCAAGACCATCTCTGTTTTCCAAGACTCTACATCGAGCCCTTCTATCTTGCTAAGACTCTTTTTGTGTCGCTGAGACTTCCCGGGTCACCGAGACTTCTTGATAAAGCACTGTCGGTGAGACCTCACCTTATCTCCAGGACATTTTGGTGAACACTTTTTACGCCAAAGGATCTTTAAGTCGGGGGGACATTCTCTTATCACCGGGATGTCTCTCCAAATGTTGTTTGTTATGCTGAAAGACTTGTTTTACGACAAGATCTCTTTCCTGTCGGTGAGACACCGGCTATTCGCTAGGACCCTTTACCGAGCTCCAGAAGTTACCCCGAAGCCCTTGGTTGCCATGAGTCTCCCCAAGTTCACGATTGAATGGCCTATCGGCCAGATAAATCCATGTGATAGGAGGTCACGCCGAGGCCTCAATGTTATAGCGATAGGCTCTACAGCTTCATTCGGTAGGACAAAAACTGGGTCATAGCGACCTGTTCAAATCAGACAGTATCAAGCAACCAGTCGGACAAACAATGAAGATGTCATGCCAACCTGGCTCTAATGGAGGCTGAGGGTAGAATATTGAGGCATGCTTTCAGTAGAGCAGACCTTTGACTAAAATCCCTATGAAATGTCATCAGATGCATGAAGTAACCCTCAATGGAAACATGCATCTGGCCCTTATGAACATCTGCAAAATAGATGTCTTTCCTGATTGAGCCTGCGGGTGAAAAATTAGGTAACACTACACTTGGAAGAAAGGCATGCATTTTGGGTATTTTTTTTCCTTTTTCCTTACTCCATATTCACAATTGTTTGTGGTTTTTCTCTATGTCTATGAATTTTTCGATGATGGATGGGGAAAGGTGCAAAATTGAATTACTTTCTTGTGATGAGTTCGAGGTCAATGCCGATGTATGGGCTATCCTGCAGAAGGGAAGGGTTACCCCTTTTATGGAAAGGTTGCATGGCTTTAAAAATAGTGTCTCCAAAGACTTCATTGATTCCTAACATGGTTGCATTTTGAGTATGCTTGGTTAGGATACCACTATTAATGAAGATTTCATATAAGAGGTAACTAGGATGTTGATTGAAGGAAGGAAGTTCTATAGAGATAAGAATTTTTTGGGTTCTACTAGGAAGAATTTTCTTCAGGACAGAGAGAGAACTAAAATGGTGAGGTTGGATTGTGGAAAATATGATAGGTCCAAGATTAAACCTATCTGGCAAGACGTGGCTATGGTGGTAATGCAATATTTCACCCTGGATGACAGATACACGACCCTGTATGGTCACCACTTTATAATACTGAATCATTTTTTGCACAATAAGCTCATTTCCTTCCCCTTCTACTTGTTGCTTTCTCTAGAAGAGGGAATTGTGAGTTTTAGAAAAAATCCTAGAAACCCTTTTTTGCATGACTTTGATGCTACTTATTGTTGATTTCATTTAAGGCTAACTGTATTGGTGAAGCTCCTCATCCCCTTGATTCAAAAAAGAAGAGGAAGGGGAGTGGGAAATTTTGGGTTGAGGAGGTTATGGAGAATGAGGGGATAGAAATTGAGACAGAGTCAGAGGCATGGTTTGATGGGTACAACACTGACCTAGACTATACGCCCTTGATTGGTGGGAAGAAACCCTCTACTAGCAAGGCTAAACCCTCCCTCCCATGAGTAAAGCACAAAATTAAGGAGGTCTTTGATGAAGATGTTGAGGAGGGGCTTTGCAGTGGAAAGAATTCTAAGTTTCAAAAACTAGTGTGCTCTAAGGGTGTGGTGGATAAGCTTTCAGAGGTCTCTGAGGGTATTAAGGGTGGTGAGATGGAAAATTTTGGGAATTTGAACCCGGGTTGTGGTGTTGTTGGTGGGGCACCTATTGCTAGAAAGGTGAATAGCATCATTGATGTGGACGAGTATATCCAAGAGTTGACATCCAAAGGAAAAGGTAAGTCAAAAATTAATCCCAATGGTTTTCAGGATGAGGATCCCCCCATGAGCTCCCATCAAGGGAGAGGTTTATTTTGGTAGCCCATGGAATTTTTGCAGGCCTCAGGTCTGGTTAAAGAAGGGGTAGAAATATCATTCAATTTGCTGATGTGGCTTGTTCAGGAGGTGAAAGACCTCCATAGCAATCATGACACAATTTCTTGGTGTAATATCTCTATGCTTCACAGTCTCAAGGAGAAGGAATCCATTTTCGATTTGGTCAAGTCAATGAATTCTAGTGTCGGATTTGTGGTGGATGAGCTGGCCAACTTGAAGAAAGACAATGGATCGAGGTTTTCTTTGTTGGAAAATAAATATCAGTAATTGCTCATGGAAATGGACATGATCATCAGTATCAACATGGAGAAGTTGGAGGCCTCAGCTAAGGGTCTTTTTTTCCTCAATGAGAAGGAAAAAAATGGATGGGTAGATCTCTTTTCAGTGAGTAGGTGAATAAGGAGATGGGGGAGAGTGCTAACAAGGAGATGCAGACCACAGACATGGGTGTGGGGCTGAGTGTTTGCACTTGGATTAAAACAAAGAAATGCAAAATGGTGCCTAGGAAGGATGTGGAGGAAGTCATGGAGTTTCATAATAGGATGATTTCCAAGGACCTAGAAGTGGCTAGGATGCTCAAGGAACTTATCTAATGGCTGTTTGTTTTGTTCTTTATTTTTTCTAGGTGTTGTTGTTTTGTGTTGATGGTGTGTTGATGTCTTTGTAATTAGCTTGTTTTTGGTTTCTTTGGGTAGGCAGCCTATTGCTTTATCTTTCTTTTCCACTGTTCCTTTTTGTATAGGGTTTTAGGAACCCTTCAAAACCTATTTATCGTTAATCAAAAAAATATTTTCATCCTATAAGAAATTGTACTAGATCCCATGTATCATTATTTTTCAAAGATACCATTACTTCATCCATAGCAATCTTCCAATATTTTTCATAATTCATATCTAATGCCTCTTATATAGATCTAAGTTCATCCATGTTAGTATTCAACACAAAAATACATCTCCTAGTCATCAAGTAAATACCTTTCATGTGGTTATCTATACCTTGTATACCTTTGGAAAAGATGATTTGGGGGTTCTTCTTCCTCTTATGAAGATTCAAAACTAAATGATCTCTCAACTTTTTTTCTATCTAGGGGTGTCAATTCAACTTTCTCTGACATAGAAGGAAGTCAAATCATATCTTTCTATTCATTTTTCTCTATTTGCAATGTAATAGAATAATTCTTGTCTAAAAGTTGCACTTCTACTAAATATTACCTTATATGCAATAAGATCCCAAAACTTGTGTCTTTTCACACTAAAATTATACCCGATGAAGATACATTTAAGAGTCCTCTTTAGCTTTGTTCACTTCTCATTTGGCACATGTTGGTGCAGGTGCACCCTAGCAAGGATATGCCTCCATGAGGCATCTTCAATTTTTTGATTTAAACATGATGTATTAATGTTGTAATAAGGTCTAGTTGATCATTTTAAGTTTGTTTTAAGTCATCGTTAAGAATTTTGGGTTCATTGGGCATTAAATGTAAAGGTTGCAAAAAATTGTCAAAATGTTGTCAAAGCAACATTGCAAAAATATAACAAATTGTAAAATGGTGGAATATGAAGAGTTAGGTAGTTGAAGAGTTAGTTTTTAGGTGTTGGTTTGGTTATTTAAAGAATTTTTTTGCCTCTCAAACTTCGAGGCAGAAAGAGGAGTGATGAAGGATGGAAAGTTTTAATGAGATACTCTATTTTTGACAAGTTTTCCAACATTTTCTTTGTTTTCAGGCCTTTGTACGACCATTTATTGTGCTCAAAACCTCTCCTCCTCCATTGTGTGTGGAATCCCTATGAATATACTTTTTTTTTTCATTTTGTTTCATCAAAATACATTCAAGTTTATAAAAGTTACAGGTAATTTCCTCAAGGCGGGTTGAAACCCTAATCTAGGGTAATAGTAAGAATTCAAAATTGTGTTTCTTTCAATTTAATTGGTGGAAAAGTCTATTTTTTGGTGAGTAGGCTTCTATTTTAATATTATTTCATATTACAAAGATTTAGACCAAAAGATAAAGGTTAGCAATTGAAATGATGATGCCCTAGGTCTATAATTTGGGTAAAAATTAGGAAAATAATAAGTTCAATGAGAATTTTATGTTTTGATGACGTAAAAGAGATTCTTCTTGGGTGATAGTGATTAAAAAGGTTGTATTGGTGTATTTTTAACCCTCTATAGATAGGTTTTTGGTAATTTAAAGTCTTTGTGTTCATTTATATGCTGATTTGTGCATGGCAGTCTTGTAACAATCTTATTTTGGAGACAAAACTTGCAGGTTTTGGATATGCATTTGATGAATTTACATGCATGAAAGGTAGGAGATGGTCTAATGTATTTGTGTAAGAATATTTACATTTGGTTGAGGCATTAGAAAGGTGTAAAGGGCTTGGGAATCTTGGAGTTTTTTTAGGTGGCCTAAATGGGCCTAATTTACTAATTTTGACAGACTAATTTTTGAAACTCAGATGTTTGAGTTGTTTCAGTTGGTGAAGGGGATTGAGAAAGTCATTTTAATGTTGCTTAAGGTGTTTTGAAGATTCACAAATTGGTTTTGTGATTTTTTCTCAATTTTGGTGTTATGAAACAAGGAGGGAAAGTTGAGTCCTAGTTGCAAGGACAAGCAGATTTGGTTGTGTTTTTGTCAAGTTGAGTTTGATGAAGTTGTTTGTGCTCCTGCATTGCATCACATGTGCATATGTTTCACAACCAAAAAATCTAAGATGTCTCTATGAGGGATTATGACTCAACCACATCTCCATAGGAATTTTATTAACAAGAGTTGATGTAGGAGACTTGTTGATCATGTAACAAACAGTGACAATAGCTTCATCCTAAATCATTTATCCTGGACCAATACCACTAAGCATACTCCTAGCCTTCTCCATTGGTTTCCTATTCAAAATTTTTGTAACTCCATTCTACTTCAGAGAATACAAAGCCTTTTGTCTTTGAATGTCACAATCTTTACAAAATCTATCAAATCATTAGAGAAAAAATACTTCCATTGTTAGTTCTTAAGAATTTTATTTTCTTTCCAATTTTCAACTCAACCATTTCTTTCAATTCTTTAAATTGACTAAATTTCTTTCTATTGTTGATAGTTTACCATTAACAAAAAACATCATAGATTGCATCTTCTACCAAGCATAACCTAACAAATCTTATATAGTAAAGAGTGTGAATTATTTTTATAGGTTTTGCAAAAAACATCACCTCAAGCTTCTTAAAAGTTAATGCTTTCACCATATTCATCCAATTCATTCCATCCAATTGGTAGTTTAAGTTGTGACATATCTTCATTAGATCTCACCATCTCCATTGTGAAGTCTTCTCCCTGATTTGCAAAAAAACTTGGTCCTCCTTGAAATCATAGATATTTTTTTAATGTTTCCTATTTGTATTTCTTGTTGTGCTTCCTTTGAAATTCCAAATAGTTTCTCAAGAATAGAATGTTGTCTTCCAAGTTGTTAAATGGCGAATGCCTTGCATATTTTATATCTTCTTTGTTGACCTCCACTTTTCTAGTTTTTAGCATCTTGACGAGTTTTATTTTGGATATCTTCATTATCACTATTAGCTACATTGAAATATTGAAGTATATGAGTCTTCTAGCATAATCAATAAGTGCCTTATTTTTCCCTAGAACCATTCCGCATTTCTATCTTTCCAAACCACAATATTTCAATAGATAACAATAATTTTTTTTTAATATTTTATCAAATCCTTCTATAAATACCATCATAATTTCTTGCCATTTTACCTTACCTAGACCCCCCAACCTCTTTAGCAAAGAGACATTCAAAGAAAAAATTCTTAACAGTTTTAGACTTTCTATAAATTTCATAGATTTTCATGCTATGGGAAGATGAAGTACTTGGAAGATAATGCAATATAAGAAACCATTTGAAACAAGCTTTCATAGGTTCAATAATTCCATTCCATAACCATTTAAATATACTAAGCCACAATTCTCAAATCATATGACTATTGGAAAAAGTAAATTTGTTAAATTTTAGAAATATGAAGGAGGTCTAGTTAAGTTTGGTGATGATACATCTGCTAAGATATGTGGAAAAGGTTCAATTAGTTTTGATGGTAGGAATAATCCATATGATGTTCTCTATGTTAAGGGTTTAAGACAACCTCTTAAACCCATCCTCTTTCAACACAACACTGACATATCCTCTTAACATACAAACCTCTCTCCCTATGACTCCACAAGGAGAAGGTGGGCTATTTGGATAAGGGGGAATCTTTGATCCCTCATCATCATCATTTCCTGAAGGTAACACACCAACCATTTTTCCACCACTTCCACCACTACCATTAACATCCACACCACTCCTCAGTTTAGGGTACCCCCCTTTACCATTCCTTTTTATCTTTTATTTGAATATTCTAATATTTGTTTAGATGTTTGAAAATATCGGGTGCTTGCTAATGATTTATAAAAAAATATTTGGTTTTATTTTATCCAAATTAGATCCATCACTCCATTTAAATCTATCAAATTTATCACTATTGGGCTCATACACTACTGGGAAATGAACTATCTAAAATTCTTCTATAAGAAAAAAATAAGTTCTCCAATAGGATGGAGGCAAGTCAAATTTCATACTAAGGGAAATCCAATTTTTTAAATGGAAGTTTCATAATATATCCTTAAAGAATTTGATACCTTTCTTATACCAGGATATTTTTGAGCACCCTTGTATTAAGGCTAGGGCTTTCTCTTTGTGATATAAATTCCACCAAATCAAACTAGAAGGACATATTTTATTTTTGTTACTATCTATCATTTCTCTATTCTTTATTAATTGGCTAGCTTTTTCCCAAGCCTTCCATAGGCTTTTGAATACATTTGATCCAATAGGGGTAATAGGGAAGTTACCAAATAATAGGTCATAGAGGGGGATGTTTCTATGATTTTAGTTTTTTTGGTGTAGCTAGTTGAATGTTATTCCTTATTAGAACCTTCTAGGGTTTATTACCTTTTAGTTCTTTAAAAATCCACTTAACAA
Source organism: Sequoia sempervirens (assembly GCA_007258455.2). Lineage (NCBI taxonomy): Eukaryota > Viridiplantae > Streptophyta > Pinopsida > Cupressales > Cupressaceae > Sequoia > Sequoia sempervirens. The sequence continues at coordinate 103,744,690 of VDFB02105785.1, forward strand.
CAAGTTGAATGCCTTTTTCTAAAAATCTTTCAGTCCTAGTCCTCTTTCACTCTTATATAGACGACACCATTCCCATTTTATTGTTTTATTTTTCTTTTTTCCTTTCCCATCAAACCATAAGAATTGTTTGATTTTATTTTGGATGTCATTTATTTGGCAACTGTTAAATAATCACATAGAAGAGTAATAAATATTATAAGAGGGTATAATTTTTTGGCACACTTATAGTCTCCCATCTTTTTATCAATTTTTTCCTTTATCTAGTTCTACATATATTTCAAACATGGATTAACATCAAATGAGATACCTAGGTAATTAACCTATTTAACTGGCAATGGAATCCATATTTGCTGAACCATTCAGGGGATGTTTACCCAACTTAACATGAAGGATTTTTCCTTGGATATTTTAAGCCTAGAAGATGCACAAAATATACTCAATTTGTGCATTAGATTTTCAAAATAAGATTGATAAATAAGGTGGTATCATCTACAAATTAAATGTTTAAAAGATCCTCCTCATTAGGTAGGTTTAGTCCTATAGCCATGGGCCTATCAGTTGAATCTCTTAACAAATAATAAATATCATCTGAGGCATTCACAAATAGTGTTTGGGCAATAGGACACCCATGCCTTATTGACCTTTGTAATGAGAACTGATTTGAAAGATATCCATTTATATCCACTTGTGCAACTACATCTTGCATCAAGGTGATTACTATTTCACAAAATTCAATTGGGAATCCAAATTATTCCATAGTCATCAATAGAAAATGCCATTCAACCCTATCATATTCCTTTCAAAATCAAGAAGCGTGCCTATATTTTGGTTGGAACCTTTTTCCCATTATATAGTCTCCTAGCTTGTTAATAGGTTCTCAAGGATGTACCTACCTTTGATGAACCCTGTTTGATTGTTGCTAATGAAGGAAGGGATGATATCTACTACTCTCAATGCTAAGACTTTTGCTAGTATCATGTATGAAACATTTAGCAAGGTGATTGGTCTCTAGCTTTTAACTAAAGATTTATCTCCTTTTTTAGGTAGTAGTTTGATTATTCCTTTATTAATTTTTTCTCCAAGAGGTCCTCTCTTAATGGCCTCATTGTAAATATTTAGTAGGTCTTCACTCACACAATTTATGTTTTCCTTGAAGAATTCTATAGGTAAATGGGTAAAAACACATGTACCTATGTCACACTTTCAACTAAATAAATAGTTTTGAGTGAAACATTTTTGACCTAAACAATTTCGGTCAAAATAGTTTTGCTCAATACTGTCTAGACTATATGTGACACATAAGTTTTAGGTGAAACCCATTCGCCAAAAACATTAAAATAATATTTTTCCATTTATCAATTTAAAATATAACACATATTGCATGTAAGTTTTTGACTAAAAGGGTTTCGATCAAAAGAGTTTTAGTTGAAACCCTTTCACCTAGAACTGTCTATGTGGCATGCTTGTTGGCAAACACCTCATCATTTTTTATAATTTTTTGAAAATTTCCACTTGAACATGATATTTCTTTAGTCAGAATGATTTTTTCAGAAAACTAAAAATACCCTTTTGTAGAGCTCAAAGTCAAGAATATATATATATATAGTGATATTTTTATTAGTTTTAATATTCTTTTTATTTTAAATAATTCAAGTAGTTTTTTAAAATAAAAATTGAGGCTGATTATAAATTAAAAAAAAATACTAAAACATATTAAAAAAATATGAAAAATATACAGTGCACTAGAGGAGAGAACCCTCTTCAAAAAGGGTATATTTTTTTTTGAAAATGATAAAAAAGAAAGATAATAGTTGATGTCAAATGAAAACTGTCAAATTATGGCACATTTGACTTTAAAATGTTATTACGAGGAAAATATACATCAATTTTTTTTTAAAAAGTTCCATGCACTATATATTGAAGTTATCTAGTTGAGAAAAAAATTAGGAAAAAGTAAAGTTGTTTTCTATTTTTCTTTCTTGATGTCAACTCAACGCCACATTTAAAAAAAAAAATTCAGCAATTCAAAATCTTCTCTTAAATTTATAAAAAAGTATTAAATTTTTTTAATTTTTTTTTGAAAAATTATATGAATAAAATTCATCAAGAGTTCTACATTTCATTATTTTACATCACTTTGAAATTCATAACATAAATACCACTTTTATGTGGTCAAAGTCAAGACTTTTTGTTTGTGTTGGTAGATTCCTTTATAAAGTGTGACAGAGGTTTGTAATTTTACCTAGATCATCTACTCCTAGAGATTTGTCATTGTTGAGAACCTAAATTTCTTTTATTATTTCTTCCTTAGTTTTCTCTTCTCTTAATCTGTTTGCATTCTCTTTGGAGATATTTTTAGGGGTTACCCTATTGCATTGATTTCTAGCTATCAGATTTTACTCATTGTCTCCCTCAAAAGTAAACAAGTTTATGTAGAAGTAATAAAATTGATTTTTTATTTCTCCTGGATCATTTAATAACTTGTTTTCTACGCATATTGTTCCTATTTTTTTGTTGCATTTTTTCTTTGAGAACTCTGAAGAAGAATTTAGAACTTTTGTCTCCATTATTTAACCAGTTCATTTTTACTCTTATATTTTGTCCTTGAATCTTATTAGTTTTAAAAAATTCTCAATGAGTTTTTATTGAATATTAATTCCTCATTCATTTTCATTCTTAGGGTCACTTTTCAATTTAGCTTTCAGCTTGAATAGATTTTCTTGCAACGTATTTTCATATAACCTATTATCCATAGATTTTTTTCTTTCGTATAGTTTGGAATATATTCTTCTACCTTTAACATTTTTATTCCATCTCCCTTGTGATTTGTCTTTTAGAATTCATTTGTTAATTTCTATAAAGGTAAAGATAGCTTCATTACAATCATCATCATTTAACAAATTGGTATTTAGTATCAATTTTCCATCCTTCCTACCTTCTTTGGGATTTTCTTTTGATACTATAATCTTGACATTGATAGGGTGATGGTCTGATAATGTGCAAGGATATACCCTTACTCTATTCCCCATTCAGGTGTATCAAATTTGAAGAAATACCTATTAGCATATAACTTGTCCAGCCTAGAGTAAATCCTTTTATTACCATTTTGAAAGTTACATCATGTGAATCATATACTTTTTCTTTCCTTTTCATTCCTTCCATAGGATCAAAGAGCTTTATTTTTTTTCATTTTATACCAAAATTATTTCTCTCCCCAAGTTTCCAACCCATGTGTCATATTTTTCCTTAGTGTTTTCAATCATGTTAAAATATCCTCCTACTATTTATGGAATATCTTGTAGATTGTACATCCACTTCCACAACTGTATCCTCTCCTTGTATTCGTTTGAAGCATATATTAAGCATAGGCCAAATTTCCTATTCTCTTTTTTCTATAATTATCAAAAACTAACTTATTAGATGGTGAGATCTCATATTTAGTCACATATTTATTCCATCTATTAGATAATAAAATGGAAAAGCCACCCTTTCCCTTTTCATGTTTCGTATAGTATTGAGATGATTCTTTTCAAATGAACTAAAGAATAGTTTAAAGAGTAAATTTACTATCTTTACCTCCTATAAAAATACAACATCCTTTGCTATGTCTAGATTTAGATATCTCCTAACTATATATTTCATGTAATGCCCCCACCAAGGAACCCCAGAGGGAAACACTAAATATGCCATATTAATGGAAATTTTCTTTTTTGAAAAGAAATAACAATAGAATTGCATAAAATAATAATTTAAACCTAGGTTCTCTAATTTTCCATGACTGTGCTACTCACAAATCTCATAATCAAGGTAACTAGAATTATTTTATTAACTTTTCAAATGACATGAGTTATCTAACATGCAAGGTTCATTTAAAAACACCACATTAAATGTTTCAACATTATATACTTCCATAACATGTCAACTAATAATCAACATTAAATAAAAAATATCTAGCCAACTAACATATGCAAGATACATCACTTTACAATATTCATTACAAGAGAGTTCACCAATATCTATTACAACATACAATATTTACAACAATGCTTCCCTAAGTACGTGTGGGAAGAATACATCAGATTACAATAAGAGATACAACTAATATACAATCCAATACAAATACATAAAAGGGTTGTATCCTCGAACAAGAACAAAAATAGGAATTGGTGTCCACAACTCCAAGAACAAATCTCCACACACACGAACATGCAAGAAGAATACCCAATGGGGGAAAAAGCACCAACCTCTTGAGCATGTGGAACCCTAAGGTCCACCACCAGTGCTAGGAGATAACACAAGGTCCCACATCATACAGAAAATCAAGAAGACAACATGATAACATAAACAAGGGCTATACATGACTTCAATGCAACACTGCTAACAACACCAACATCACTTACAATACTTCACTTACAGAGGCACTCACACAACAGAAGGAGAAAATACAACTAGGGAATGTTAGACTACAATAGGGATGATTTCCATCACAGAGCTTGATATGGGTTATCTTGGTAGATCTTCCTAGGCCTCAGACCCCATCTTGGGTTATCCTAGCAGCCTCTACTGATCCTTGACCCCCATACAAACTCATATAGAATCAACGTACCTTTCATGAGGACAAGGTAGTTGATCTTTCCATTACATGCCTTCCCATCTCATCTCAAGCCTAAATGAGCACTTGAGCCATGAGTGAGGATTATCATTATCTTGATTAATGTGAAATCTACCCATCCCCCTAATTCATTATTAAGGTTATCACTAGATTGAGAAACTCTCCAATGGGTTATCCTAGACACCACTTTGGATTCCAGTTTTCATTGAGAGCCACTCCCCCTACTTGCAACTAGTAAACCCTACATAAAGTGATGCATTATCCATCTTGCACATTTATCATAATCACATGAATCCATACATAGTGCAATGCATTGACCATCTTGCACACTTATCATAATCACATATACCATACACAGTGCAAGGCATTGGCCATCTTGCACGCTGATCATAATCACATATACCATACACAGTGCAAGGCATTGACCATCTTGCACACTCATCACAATCACATAAACATCGGCCAAGGCAACATAAACCCATGTCCCAACCCATAGTCATAATTCAACCATCATGAATAGGTAGTACAACACTTAGGGTTTGCATTTTGTGCAATACACATGGCTAACAACATAGCCAAACCACCTCATGGTTAAATAATCATAATTATCATACACACATTATATACCCCCTCCTAGGCCTCTGGAAACCAGCATATTAAACACTCTTCCAAACATACTTCACACAAATGACATCCATCATAAGCAGTTACATAAACACTTAATCCAAATACCAAGCCACATTGTGTAATACAAAAAATTAATCATAGCATTATAACTAGTAAGATTTTCCCCTAAATAAAGAATTATCTCAACTTTCTTATCATTCACTTTAAACTTAACCAATTAATAGATTAATTTATACAAATAATTATATTTAAAAATAAATATATCATTAATAAAACAACTATCTCTATCGAACTAGTTAATATGAAACCCTATTATTAAAGTTACAACTTTTATATAACACTATAGTAACAATATTCTAATTAATTGATTCACATGGAAATTCTATTAAATAACAATTCCATAATCATTAGTGTTAGCAGTTCACCAAATTGAACTAATTTCCTTTAACAAAGTAAGCCATGAAATATATAGTCACAATAGGTATTAATAGTCTTAATTCATCTTGTGGGTGGAAGGGAGGGCAACCCTCCACAAGAGGAAGAGGGCACGTGGCGAGTGAAGCAGATGGGGTATGGTGGATTATTGTTGGGCCTAGACATTTGAGAGCTCATTCCCAGGGGTGTCGCTCATAGTTGTACACCTTGGATGAACACGCTGGCAGGGATTCCATGTGAAGATCGACAAGTTGGAGATTATAATGGGCACCTAAAACAAGGAGTAGTTTGTTGATAGAGTGGTGGATTATGAGTACCAGCTCATATGCCAATGTGTCAGATTGCAGAGCAGTTTCTATGGCATTTGAGGATGAGGACAACCTCTATCATGTGTAGCGTTAGGGCATTAATTTCACTCTTAGTTAAGTATTGATTAATGTTGGAATTCTAGTGACTTATTTGGGTTTAATTGTAGCCGAAGTGGATGTGTTAGTTCTGGTAGTTTAGTATGTGTTTCATGTAGCGTTTGTATTGTCAGGTGTGTGGAAGTGCTTTGTGATGGTAGGGAACTCATGTTTCATAATTGAAGTCTCGGTGGAGGGTTTGGTGTGGTTTGATGTGGACACATCAATTTCTCTGGGTGCTAAAACTCACCAAACAACTTTTAGGGTGGTTACAGATCAACGCCTTAAAATAATTATGCTCAATATTGATCACCTATTGGTTGTGGCAGTGAAAATGGTGTTGGGCTCTGGGCGCTTAAACAAAAGTGAGTTTCAAAGGGACAATACATATGTCACTTCCAAGTTCCTGGCATCTCTTTTAGACAACTGTGTGTCGAAAGTGGAAGCTAAGGTGATGAAGGCTGCCATTGTGGGGATTGGTATTCTCCGTCCTGGTGACTTGGAGCTGTTGATGAATACGAATGAGGCAGTGAAGTTTTTCCTTTTCTGATTGATATGAAGGTTCCAACTCTCATGAGGCATCAAATGATCGTCATTGTGGTTGTGGAGTATATAAAAAAGAAATTGGACTCATGGTTATGTAGGTCATTGACTTGATTGTGGACTTCGAGGCCTTTGCTAAGGCCAATGGCTTTTTGTGAGTATGGGTATGATTAGGGTTTGGTTAATTTGATATATCTTCATCTTGGTAAAGAATGGGTATGGGTAGTGCAGTTAATATTAGAAGACTATTTTTGTAAATTTTGTAAAGGATGGGATTATCTACTATTTCCACGTATGATAGGTAGTGGCATATGGGTGGTGGTTATTAGTATTGGTGGGTGGAAGTGATCGTGTTTGCAAAGGGCCTATCGGTCGTGGCTCCTCTCTATTTTTCCCTCAAAGGTTTTTGGATGGGTGTTTAGCTAGCTGGTAGTAGCAGTTAAATCTGAATGGCAATCATGGCTTTTGGTGATTTCCTGCATCAGGGGATGCTTGTAAACTTTATTTTAATAATATAAATATAACTCTTACGTATAAAAAAAAAGTCTTAATTCATCTTAGTAAACCTCTAATCATGATCAATCATATTATTATCCTATAACTAAGTAAAAATCACTTTAATTCTTTAAAAATCACTCTGGCAAGAATATATTTAAGGTTACATAATTAATTTTAAATTTGACGAAACAAGTTAGGAATATTTATAAATATCGAAGTTTATAATACTCAAGCTTTTCCAATTACTTTATCACTAATTTCTCTATTCTATCCATTTTATTTAATTTTATAAAACTACATGAATATAAAATAAAATAAAATAAAACTTTAATATATCTCACAATGCCTCAATAATTTAGGGAAAATAAAATAAAATATATCACATCCTAATAATAGGGAAAATATAATAAAATAAAACTTATAATATAAAAAGGAGATTGCATTTACTCTAATTACTAATTTACAAATATCTCATAAATTTATATTATCTATGGTATGTATAAAAAAAAGTTCCCAACAAATCTCATTACTTATGTATAAAATCAAACTCCTATAATCTGACACATAATTATGATTCTCTCTCTCTTTCTCTCTCTCTATATATATATTCACTAAAATAAAATAAAATCATAAAACAGATTTTTAAGAAGATTAGAGGCAACAAAATTTTAAAAAAAAACATAAAGAAAATTTTTATTTTTGAAAAGAACAATGATTCCCAAATAAAAACCATTTATATGAAATTATTTCTAAATTTCATTTTATTTATAAAATCAAATCTCTATAATTCACTATTTTTCCCAATTAAACCATTTATTTTATAAAGGCAATACAGATTCCTAATTAATTATAATTGTTTAATTATAGACTAAATAAAAGAAAATTACACTTATCTATTTGCTAATTATTCCATATTACTGAGAGATATTAAATTATTCCCAAAATTCATTTTAATAAAAAAATCAAGTTCCTATAAATTCTCCTACTCTCATGATTACCATTTTATACTTTCTAAGCTAATGCAATAGCTTAATAGAAACTTTCTACATGGAATTAAATAAATATTAAACAAAAAAAAATCAGAATGAATAAACTTCATTTCACAAGGCCATGAAAAACGGTGAGAGGAATCGAAACAATTCATTTTAGTTACCATGGGGTGGAGACACAACACTATTTACTCTTGCTAGGTTGTCTAAACAGCTGCTTGATACTGAAAACGAAAATCTTTTATACAGGCTAATATTGTTCAAGTTTCCTGATTAAAATTTCTGAAGTTAAATCTGCAGTTTCACTATATCAGAACTGTGCAGTTACAAGAAGAATGCTAAGATGCATCACCGAGAAAGTGAAATAATAAAATGCAGATTCGTGAATGGAGGAGGGCGTTGGGGTGAGAGGGAAGGACCACGCCATGGTTTACAGAAAATTAACAAATTGAATTTGCTGGTGAGACACAATGGATGGAAGATGAGGAAAATTGAAATTCAATGCACAGACACAAAAGTTGACAGGCCACGCACAAGAGAGAGGAGAGGAATTCACCATATAAAAGCAAAAAGAAAACAAAGATTTTTGCCAAGGTAGGATTTTGTATTTTAGGGATTCAACGTGGATTCTTTCTACAATATTAACTGCATGATAGAAGGATGTATCTCCTGAATTGCCTTTAAAATCAGCAATTTGAAAATTTTTCCTCGAGATTGAGAATGCGGTTTGGCATCTGTTTGAAAGCAGAATGACGTAGTTCCAAACCGTGAGAAGGTTATTGATGCAACCATTACAATCCAACCATTTTTCCTCATATAATTGCAATTTTGTAAATACTTTCTACCTTAGAAATTTTAAGTTGTGTTTGGAATTTAAAACAAGAGAAAATGGTCTAATAAATTTCAAGAAATATAGTCGACAGGTGTGTAAAGGCCCCATTACATGGAAGAAAATGATTACAGGCTAAGCATCGAATGGGATTAAAAAGGAATATTTTAAGAACTTGTTTGCAAAAACAATCGATAGAGGAGGCAACATAGAATACAGTGAAAATCTAAAATAAATGCACCAATAATTGCAAATATAACATTGCATACATAGAAGAAAAGAACCTGGATCCAACTCTTGGCGGGAGGAGATTTGATGCCAAGCTCCAGCTTCCGCTTGCAGATCCAATTTCTTCAAATTCTCAATCAATTTCCAAAGCCCCAAATTTCAACCCCCAATCACCAAAAAAAAATCAACAATAGAATGGAATTCTTCAGACTATTATCCCCAAAATCCACCATAGAATAACCTTTTCATAGGCAATTATCTTCTGCCATCAATTTCCAAAAACAGAACTGAATCCAAATCTCTAAAATCCCAAAACATTTACAAAGAAAGAGGTTGTTGGTTGCCGGAAGATCAACCAACTTTTCACAATTTAAAATTAACTTTAGATTTATTAAATTAGTCTTCCCTTCACACAATAATTAATTTTTAGTTTTTAATGTTTGTGTGGTGTAGTGGTTAGTTGGAAAAGTAGGAGGTGAGTGGTTGGGGTTCAAATCCCCCAACCCACATTTAGAAAAAAATAAAAATTAACTTTTAATTAATTAAAAGTTTTATTTATCATATTATTTTTATTATTCACTATGACTATTTATGTAGTTATTTATATATTTATTATCAACATATATCCCAATTTACTCACATTTAATAATTAACTTTATAATATTTTATTTATCTACCTTATCATTATTAGTCCCTGCCCTAAGGCGGAGACTATTGTTTTCGTTTTGCTGCAATAAAATGCATTTGCTATTGCGCTGGCCAATCACATTCTGTAATTTAAACATATTTGTTTCTATTCCTATAGTTTGAATTTAATATTTATTTTTTATATTTAAAAATTAGTATTTATCTGTTTTTTCATTGGTAAGAGCAGCTATGTAATTCATTTTTGTTTAAGGAAATTAGGCAAATAGGTGACGGATGGACATTAAATGCAAACTGTGCTGGCGTGTTGGGGAGTACAGATCACTGAATGCCACGTTAATGCATTGAATGCCACCACATTTTGAGAAGTTGTTGGAAGCATTGGATTGCTACGTGTGTGGCTAAGGACAACTGCTTTGTAGTTCAAGGTTAGCACGATAGGCTTGGGCTTGCTAGGTGTTTGCATCTCTACATTTTATACTCTATTGTTTGTTGTTTCTGTATCTTATGGGTTAATATCTTCAAATTCAAATCCCCAATTAGTTCAACAAAACCCTAAAATATTTACTCCTTACCTCTTGCAGTTTGCTGTCGTCTGGGTGTTGCCTCCATAGAGATTTCGCTGCAAGCTGGGCTCTGATACAGTCTTTTTGGCTCATATTGCTGCCCCAACTGCCACGTTTCTTTGAAATTTGTGTGGTCGGCCAAAATGCTACTACCCCTCAAAACAAAGTTGTAAAGTAGCGACTGTTGCGCCATATTCATAATATTTTTACCCTCTTCTACTACAGACGATGCACATCAGTTGAAGAACGCGAGGAATTGTTAGAGGCGAACTCGGTCGTGAGTTCAAATCGTAGGAAAGGTAGCTAGCCTCTCATCTAAATATATAATTTTCTTAACCTAAATTTGCAAAGGTGTAATGGAGAGCATGTTGCTTTCGTATAAATGAAGTGCCAGTTTATCCACAAAAAACTGAGTAACCACAACATCTTAATCAGGAAATTAATGTATTCCCTTTTACAAACATTGCCTGCAATTGGCCTCTACACACAAATCCTAATCCCAAAGCTAGATTATCCAAACCAAATTAATACAAAGCTCATACTCTAAGACTATAGGAAAGAGAGTCCAAAATATCAGCACTGTTTGAATCGATTTGTGTAACTTGGCTTGGCACTCAATCTTATGAAAAAATCTTGAAAAGCCTCGACACCATTATCTAAAGCTCACCGCTCCCGCAACCCCTAAATTATCAATCTTGTCATTTTGCTATTAATCGAACCTTTTCCCTAACATCCCCAACTTTAAACATTGGTTGAGTCTCCTTAAAATTGCACCGATAGAATCATAGCTATGCAAGAGTTGTCCTTACTCTCACCTCATATAGCCCTAACAATAGTCAGAAAATAATTTAGTTTGGCTGCAGTATTAATCTAATTGATTACATACAAATTCATTGAGAAAACAAATAAAGATTTAGGTATTACCTACGTTAGGACATGTCTGCAAGCCATTCTTCTTAAATCCCCTCAAAATCTTCCCATCTGGAGATTCACAAGCCTGGCAAATTTGACAATCAATGACAAATATTTTAGGGTGGGGAATTTGAAAGAAATATATTGTATAAAAACAGTAGAAATTTTAACTTGGGAAATATTGAGCTTTTCCCTACTTATCAAGCATTAGAATCCATGGCAAAAAAAAAGTACAGTGTAGAAATCCGCAAATTCTGGAAATTGTGAGGAGAACAGTGTACCTTATGACTTAGGTTTTTCAGCTTCCCCCCGACTCAGCTTGCTCTGCAATCCAAAATTTATCCTCTACAAGAAAACCCACAAAAAAACCAAAAAAAGCATTTTTACCAACCACTAAATATATATCTGCAGCCATGCATAAAGATTTTCTGATGAGATTGAAATACAAATATTTGCAAGTAGAGACTACATTTGAAGCAAACCTGCAAAATGGCAGAATGCATATCAAGCGTGGGCATAAGTTTGTGGCATAGTCAGTTAAAAAGCCATTTTCTTGCTAATGTTTTGGATTTTTACTGTAAATAATCAGTATTTCTTATTTCTCCCTCACTAATCGCCATTATTTGAAATCATATTCTCCTTCTAATGATTCTGAATTCCATGAAATTTATGGCAATTTTTTCATTTTCAGGATCTTTTTGTTAAATTTTGAATGGGAAGATTGTTTTTCTCATTCTTCAACATGATAAATATTTCATGAAAAATATTACCAGAGAAGAATCATTTTTAATGCCCATTTGTTGTTGTATTTTCCCACCAATGATTGACTAGTCAACTATACACTATACAATTTGAAATTGATTTCTCAAATAAAAAATGAGCAGAGCAAAAACAACAGGGCTTGTGTGCACATTCAATTTATTACATGCTAAAATAGCTGAGATTTCAGATTTTTCTGCATTGACTCCAATTTTTTTGAGTCAAAGCAAATTTTAGCAAATTGAAAAATTAGATTGCCTCTGTAGCTATAGAAAGATGCCCCTTATGACCTGTTTCAGGTCCCTGAAGCCTCATATGTGCAAAGAGATGAGGAACATCACATGAATATAGATACATAATCATGAATGCACACTAATAAACATCTATATAAATGTTGAAAAATAATTTAGAAAAAGGCTGATTTCTCAAGGCTTATATGTAACAAAGGCATCTCTCATCCAAGGAGGGTGACATTGGGTGGCTCGGGGCTAGGAGTTGTGGACAATTGTGTCCTAAGTGATAGTGATCTAGAGAGCAAACAGTTCAAGATCTACTTATGTCTTTTTGATATACTGTTGAACTGTATTGATGATAGGTAGGTTGCTTTTGCACATTATTTTCAAGGGCATGTATTGGGCATTTGCTGTACTATTTTGTTTTTAAGATATCTTGAGAAAAGCTAGAAAGAATTGTGGAGATATATGTTCAAGGCATTTCCATGTGGTATCTTGTTTGCTAAAGTTGGTTCTGGAGTAATTTTGAACCAATTTTTTTTCTTTTCCTGGTTAAATTTCCAGTCAGTGTTTTAAGAGGAACATGGCTTAAAAATTGTGAATCTCTTATGTCCCTTGCTATATTCCCTTTCATTTTTTAACTGGCAATTGTTGTTCTTTCAGCTCAAGATTCATATCCTGAAGCTCAGAAAGTGTCTGTTCTTCTAACTAGATGTTCTAACAATAATATTTTAATCTTTTTCCTGTATCTTATAAAGTTAAAGAGAAATGTGAAAGTATTGTATTATTCTTCATGGATTTTGAAACGTTGAATAGATCTTGTTGATGCTTAAAGCAATAATAAGTGTTTTTGATTTCATGTTTGTTTATTTCTTGCTCTTCAAACATTTAATTTCACCTTTCTATTGAAGAATTGAACTCCAATATATTATTTGGCTGGTTCAATTATTGGCCTAGTGCAACTTTGAAGCATAAAAGCATTTAACTTTCATCTTGAAAACAATGATTTGGCTTGTTTTGCATAAGAACCAGTTTACCTCCAACCGAGTGACTACCCAGTTACTGGTTATTTCGACTCTTGAGAGATGAGGAATGAGAAGCATCATTGATCTCATGAACTCCAAATGATAGATTCCTTCTTATACAAGCAAAGGTTCCCTATGACAGGAAAAATTAGATATTTGTCTTCAACAAATATAGGTTTCTTTTGGTACAAAAGCCATAAATTTTGACCATTACTTGAACAATAGCTTCCCCTTGTCATATTGTATTAAATTTGATTTCTCTATGGAATTGACGTCTCTACTCTCTGAAAATATAAATTTTATCGACTAGTCTTATCTTTGTACAAGATCTATTTAAAAACTCAGTTATGGTTTGAGAAATCAATTTCAAATTGCTTGAATCTTGAATCTTGAATTTGGAGTTGACAAACTTTTTCTAAGATTTCCTTCTTATGGTCTACATATACAAATTTATTTCCTTTTTCTCTATAGTATATCATGAAAGGACCTAAGCCTACAGGACCCTTTTTCATAGTATAGGCCCCAAAAAGTGGAGACAATGTTAATTTTCCCCTACTGCATGAGACATGGAATTTTGTTCTGTTCACCCTTTATTGTATAAATTTCTCATTGATATGATTTTGATCTTTTAGCATTTTGTTTTGGAAAATTCTATTTTTGATGTGCAGTGCACAGCTATTGAAGTTTGAATGTTTTCTTATTGGACCACTAGAGTGTTTTTCTAGTCTATATCATCAATTTTTTTGGCTATTTTTTGAACTCAATCTACATTGAACTTGTCTCTCTTCATTAGCTTTGTTGCTGTTTTTTTAGAAACACATAAAGTTGTTCTTAGTTTTCTAATCAGTCCTTGTTATAGGAGCAAATAGTTCTAATTGGAGAAGAAGGGAGAGGGAAATCTTCATTAGCTTTGTTACTATTTTTTTAGAAACACATAAAGTTGTTCTTAGTTTTCTAATCAATCCTTGTTACAGGAGCAAATAGTTGTAATTGGAGAAGAAGGGAGAGGGCAATATCAGTGCAAGTGTGGCCAATTGTTCAACAACAATGCACAAGGTGAGATTCTAGAATCAAGCTTCTCCTTTCTTTGCAATGGCATAAAAATTATTGAAAATAGTAAATGTAGAAAAAGCTATCAAAAGGATAGAACTTTCATTCTTCAAGCCTATTTGATAATTATGCCTTCGAGAAAGTTGTAGAACATAAAGGAGAAGATTGATTCAAGAATCTCACTTAATTGTCTACATGTGTACTTATATGGTCACTTCTCCCCTAGTTTAGCTAGAAGTATTCCTTCATGTTATAAGGACAAGTTTGACAAAAGAGTGCAGTAAATGGCATATGCTATGTAATTCATAAAGATGAATCAGTTCAAGCCAACAAGTAGATTACTATTGCAATCATTTCATTGGAAAAATGTAGCACAAAGAAATATGCATTGTTGCAATCATCTGATATGCAATTCCTATGTAATTTTTTGCTCAGTCAGCAAATCACATTGTATAATTTAAACATATTCCTTTCTATTTCTATAGTTTGAATTTAAGACCATATTTTTAATGTTGACAAATTATTATTCCTTGTCGTAAGGCGCAGACTATTGTTTTCATGTTTGCTTTCCTGCATTAACATGCATTTGCTATGCTATGCTGACCAATCACATTCTATAATTTAAACATTTTTGTTTGTATTTATTTAGTTTGAAATTAAGAATTTATTTTTTATATTTAAAATTTAGCATTTATCTCTTTTTTCATTGGTAAGAGCACCTTTATAATTCATTTCTATGTTAGAAAATAGGATGTCAGATGGCATTAAATGTGAATTGTGTTGGTGTGCTGGAGGGCACAAAATCATTGAATGTATAGTTAATGCATTGAATGCCACCACATTTTGAGGAGAAGTTGCTGGAAGTGTTAGATTGCTACACATACAATTCCAATTGTTCAATAAGCATCTCATATGTTCAGCTAGCCAATCACATCCTATAATTTTAAAACATTTCTTTGTAGTTCTATAGGTTGAATTTAACAACATATTTTTTATATTTTAAAATTACTGTGTATATATTTTCCTATTGGTAATAGTAGCTCTATAATTCATTTTTCTCCAAGGAAATTAAAAAAGTAGAATGACAGATGAATTTGAGCATATATTTTGGCATTAAATGCAAATTGTGAGAGGTTTGCTGGCAAGTTGGTGGCTACAAAATCAGCCAATGCATATTTAATGCCTTAAAATGCCATTGTAGTTGAGGAGAAGCCACTTGAAGTATTGTGTGCCTTTGTGTGCTCATTCTCCTTTTTTTATTAGTTCTTGCTGATAGATAGGTTACTATTGCAATCGTTCAATATGCATTTACTATGTTGCGCTGGAAAATCACATTCTATAATTTAAACATATTTCTTTGTATTTCTATAGTTTGAATTTAAGAACTTATTTTTTATATTAAAAAATTAGCATATATCTCTTTTTCTATTGGTAAGAGTAGCTCTATAATTCATTTTCCTTTAAGGAAATTAGGAAAATAGGATGACAAATCAATTTGGATGCATAATTTGCCATTAAATGCAAACTGTGAGAGCTTTACTGGTAGGCTGGTAGGTAGAAAACCGCTAAATGCATAGTTAATGCATTGAATGCCACTGTAGTAAAGGAGAAACTACTACAAGCATTGGATTGCTATTCGTGCCCACTGTGCTTTGTTTACTATTGATTAATGCATTGCATAGGAATGTGAATTCTTAGTTTGTGTTAATCTAAACTTGAAACTCTTGGCACTTTGTATACGCTAGGGCAACAAGAATATCCACCTGTGTCTACTATTAGAGTCTGAAAAATCCTTGCTTGAGTGACATCTTTCTTGACATGGGCTTTTCAACTTCTCATTACTAAGTGTTTTGGCTATTCTTAAAAAGAAATGCAAATTGACATGAGCCTACATTTTATGTCGTTGCAAGATTTTGATGGTTGTTGTAAAGCTCTCACAATGTGCATTTAATGCCAAGATATTTGCCGACTTTTTGGTGACAAAACATAAAATGTCATCTTATGGCATTTAACATATTGACACAAATCTATCTATCATTTTAATTTTTTTGAATTTTAAAAAAAAAAAAAAATTCTACAGCTTCTCTTACCATTAAAAAACAAGTAAATAATAATGTCTAAATATGAAAAATATGTTGTTTAATGTAAACTATAGAAATATAAACAAATATATATAAATTATATAGTGTGATTGGCCAAATCAGCAAAAAAAATATGTTGTAATATGCAAACTATACAAATAGAAAGAAATATTTATAAATTATGCAGTGTGATTGGCAATCTGAGCAAGAAGGCTTCTCATTCAACCTGTTTTGCATGCAAACAAAGCTACATGACAATACTATTTCATGTTTATGAGTCTGATGGTATATGTCATTGACTGTACTCATTTGTCTAATTTGTCCTTGTAACAGGAACTGGTACTTCCAATTGTAGCAGAGACAAAAGTCCACATCAATAGAAGTATACAAGATCATTCAACAACAAAGTACAAGGTCAGATTATTGAATCAACCCTTTCCTTTCTTTATAATGCAATAAAAATTCTTCCATGTATGAAATGTCATAAAAAGTTGCCAAAATATTCAACTTTCCTTTTCCCAATTTACATAGAAAAGTATTGATTCATATTAAACCCAATTAGCATTTTCAGCTATTCAATGCCATATGCATTTTAAATTAGAACAATATAGCAGCAATCGCATGTAGCTAGAAAAGTCACTAGGTTTTGCTATACTATAGTTGCACACAATGCATTAAAGAATTACAATGCATTCATATGAAACCCAAATAGTATTTTTAACAATTCAATGCTATATGCATTTTAAACTAGAATAATATAATAGTAGTCACATGTAGCTAAAAAACTTCTATGCTATAGAGTTGACAGTATCAATTTTGTCGCACAAGCAAAGAAGGGCTAAGGAGCATAGCCAGGTAACACAAAGAAAAACAAATAGGGAGCATAGAAAAATACCATTGATTGGCTATAGAGGCATGATAATTTAAACACTAACTTTGAATATCACTAGTTCAAAAACTCTCTTTGCCTCAAATAGAACTATGCTTATATGAACTAAATTAAAACTTTGAACTATACATGATTTAGGAAATGGGACAAAGTGCAAAGCAAGATTATTTGATTGTTTTGTAATGTTATCAAATAACATGTTTTAAATTTTTCTAAAATACATATGTGCAAGATTTGTTATCGCAATGCAAAGAAAGGATAGGCTTGATTTGAGAATCTGACCTTGCACTATATTGTTCAGTGATTGAGTACAATTGTATCAATGTTGATCTCTGTCTCCTAGTGCAATTGCATCTGTTGATTCCTCTTACAAGGACAAATTAGACAAATGAGTACAGTGAATAACATATACTATGTTGCTCATAAACATGAAACAGTATTCTTTTGTAGTTTTGTTTGTATGTAAAAAAAATTGAATGAGAATTTCTTTTGCAATCATTTCATTAGAAAAATGCTACAAAAATAAAAATACCTAAAGCATGTATATTTTGAGATCAAACATGCCAATTAACAAAAAACCCAGTCTCATCTAATGCATTAACTATGCATTTAGTGATTTTGTAGCCCCCAGTGTGCTAACAATCCTCTCGCAATTCACACTTAATTCCAAAATATCCACTCAAATTTATCTCTGTTATCCTATTTTCCTGATTTCTTTCAAGGAAAAAGAATTATAGAGCTACTCTTACCAGTGGACAAAAAGATAAATGCATATTTCTAAATATAAAAGACAACTTAAGTTTGAAGTTTAGATGAACACAAACAATGACTTTACACTCCTATGTAATGCATTAATCAATAATAAACAAAGCACAATGAGCACACATAGCCATCCAACGCTTCCAATGGCTTCTCCTTGAATACAGTGGCATTTAATGCATTAACTATGCATTCAGTGATTTTGTGCTTGTGACCTTGCCAGCAGAGGTCTCACAATTCACATTTAATGCCAAAATATTCACCCAAGTTTATCTTTGTTGTCCTCTTTTCCTAATTTCCTTAAATGAATTATAGAGCTACTCTTACCAATAGACAAGGATATAAATGCTAATTTATGAATATATTAAATAAGTTCTTAAATTCAAACTATAGAAATACAAAGGAATATGTTTAAATTATAGAATGTGATTGTCCAACACAACATAGCAAATGCATATCGAATGATTGCAATAGTGAGCTGCCTAACCAAAATATCTAATTCAATTGTACTGGCTCAGAGAAGCAAAAGTTGGAGAAACATAAATGACAACAAAAAATGAAATACTGTTTAAATATGTTTTAAAATAACTTTAGAATTGGTAAGAGTAGTTGTATAAATCATGTTCCTTTTTCTTAACAATTTGGAAACTTAAGATGACATTGATAGATTTATAGTGTGCCAACAAAGGAGTCACAATTTGCATTTAATTCCAATATATTCGCTCAAACATATCCACTAAATATGGAAAATATGTTGTCAAATGCAAACTATAAAAATAGAAAAAATATTTATAAATTATGCAGTGTAATTGGAAATCTAAGCAAGAACAATTCTCATTCAACCTGCTTTGGATGCAAACAAAGCTACATGGAAATATTGTTTCATGTTTATGACTTAGATAGTATATGTTGTTCATTGTACTCATTTGTGTAGTTTGTCCTTGTAACAGGAAACAGTGCTTCCAATTGTAGTAGTAGAGAAAGGTCCACACAAGTATACAGAATCATTCAACAACAAAATGCAAGGTCAGATCATTGAATCGACCCTTTCCTTTCTTTCAATGTAATAATTTTTTTTTTCCATATATGAAATGTCATAAAAAGTTGTCAAAATATTCACAATTTCCTGTACTACAGTTGCATACAATGCATTAAAGAATTAGTATGCATTCTATTAAACCCAAATAGTATTTTTAACAATTCAATGCTATATGCATTTTAAACTAGAATAATATAACAGTAGTCACATGTAGCTTAAAAAATTAAATGCTATAGAGTTGACAGTATCAATTTTGTTGCACAAGCAAAGAAGGGCTAAGGAGCATAGTCAGGTAACGCAAAGAAAAAAAATAGGGAGCATAGAAAAATACCGTCAATTGGCTATAGAGGCATGATAATTTAAACAATAGCTTTGAATATCACTAGGACAAAAACTCTCTTTTCCTCAAACAAAAATATGGTTATATGAACTTTGAACTATACGTGATTTAGGCAATGGGACAAAGTGCAAAGCAAGATTATTTGATTGTTTTGTAATGTTATCAAATAACATGTTTTAAATTTTTCTGAAATACATATGTGCAAGATTTTTTATTGCATTGCAAAGAAAGGATAGGCTTAATTTGAGAATCTGACCTTGCACTATATTGTTCAATGCTTGAGTACAATTGTACCAATGTTGATCTTTGTCTCCTAGTGCAATTGCATCTATTGATTCCTCTTACAAGGACAAATTAGACAAATGAGTACAGTGAATAACATATACTATGTTACTCATAAACATGAAACAGTATTCTTATGTAGTTTTGTTTGTATGTAAAACAAACTGAATGAGAATTTCTCTTGCAATCATTTCATTAACAAAATGCTATAGAAAGAAAAATGCCTAAACCATGTATATTTTGAGATCAAACATGCCAATTAACAAAAAAACCCATAGCTTGGAGCAACATCTCCTTGAACTCAGTCTCATCTAATGCATCAACTATGCATTTAGTGATTCTGTACCCCCTAGTCTGCTAGCAATCCTCTCACAATTCACACTTAATGCCAAAATATCTACCCAAATTTATCTCTGTTATTCTATTTTCCTTATTTTCTTAAAGGAAAATGAATTATAGAGCTACTCTTACCAGTAGAAAAAAAGTTAAATGCATATTTCTAAATATAAAAGACAACTTCTTAAGTTTGAAGTTTTGATGAAAACAAACAATGACTTTACAGTCCTATGTAATGCATTAATAAATAATAAACAAAGCACAATGAGCACACATAGCCATCCAACACTTCTAGCAGCTTCTCCCTGAATGCAGTGGCATTTAATGCATTAACTATGCATTCAGTGATTTTGTACCTTCAACCCCGCCAGCAAAGGTCTCACAATTCACATTTAATGCCAAAATATTCACCCAAATTTATCTCTGTCATCCTATTTTCCTAATTTCCTTAAATGGATTATAGAGCTACTCTTACTAATAAAAAAAGAGATAAATACTAATTTCTAAATATAATAAATAAACTTTCTTAAATTCAAACTATAGAAATAGAAAGGAATATGTTTAAATTATAGAATGTGATTGGCCAACACAGCATAGCAAATACATATCGAACAATTGCAATAGTAAGTTGCCTATCCGAAATATCTACTTCAGTTGTACTGGCTCAGAGAAGCAAAAGTTGGAGAAACATAGACGATAACAAAAAATGAAATACTGTTTAAATATGTTTTAAAAGAGCTTTGCCATTGGTAAGAGTAGTTATATAAATCATGTTCCTTTTTCTTAACAATCTAGAAAATTAAGATGACATTGATAGATTTATAGTATACCAGCAAAGCAATCACAATTTGCATTTAATGCCAATAGGTTCACTCAAATCTATCCACTAAATATTGGAAATATTCTCATTCAACCTGTTTTGGATGTAAACAAAGCTTCATGGCAATACCGTTTCATGTTTATGACTCAGATAGTATATGTTGTTCGTTGTACTTATTTGTCTAATTTGTACTTGTAACAGGAAATGGTGCTCCAATTGCAGCAGTAGAAAAAGGTCCGCATAAGTATACAAAATCATTCGACAACAAAGTGCAAGGTCAGATTATTGAATCAACCCTTTCCTTTCTTTACAATGCAATAAAAATTCTTCCAAAAATGAAATGTCATAAGAAGTTGTCAAAATATTCACAATCATGGAAAACCTATAAGAGTGTTCTTTAACCTGTAAAACTGCACTATTTCTTTTCTCGATATTCAACATTTAAAGCTTGGTGCATTGATAAATAGTCACTATTCTACTGAATAGTTTCAATACAAGCTTTGTTTTAGTCAGATTCATTGACAATAAAATTTTGCTTTTCTTTCATAGGGTTTGGGCTACTTTGAATTTGTATTAAAGCATACTATTACAACTTTTGCACTAGTGCTGATCAAGGTGAGTAATGAATTGTTAAAGTTATTTCTCCTTAACGTCCTCACAAAAATGCAACATTATTTTTGTCAGTAATCAACATTTTAAGCTTCATGCATTGCTAAATAGTCTCAATACAAGCTCTATTTCATCAAATGCCTAGTTTAGCAGTATGCTAACAAAGATCCCTCTAAAAAAACCAAGACTCTCACAAGAGCCAATTATAGTTGAGACCTATAAACCAGATGGAAAAGCACAAATCATGTCAATTGATTAAGCTCTCCATCGTGCACATTGTTTTCAAATTGATTCATTCAACTATAAAGTTGGCGACTGTCTATTTGACACAATGCATGTCTTGCTTCATTGTCGCTACACACCAAATTAGCTACGCAATGGTCTTGTGGACCATTTCCTACATCATCTTCACAATGGATGCACCACAGCTAAAAGCTCATATGAACTTGACTTACATCCAATAGTGCTTTTAAGGATTTGCATAATATACATGACAAAAACACATATCTGCGTAGAATGAGGCTTTCAGCTACAAAGATCAATGGCAATGGTGAAACTGGACTTTGTGGTGACACATTCTGTTTAAAATGGCTAGCACTTTGGTTGAACATACCAATATGTATTTGGTCTACAACACACAAAGTAATGTACTTACATTTCAATAAAGACGCATGCAATCCAACAATATCAATTCTTTTCCATGATATAAATGCAAGAGTTGGACACTATGAGCCTATGTTTTCACGGCTAAACACATACAATTTCATTCAAAACATTCAAACACACTTGCGAATCACACACTGCAATTTCAATGATATCTAGAATACAATTGCAAATGCATTTGATACACTTGGACTTTGTAGACCTACTCAATTTGCTACTACATGTGGCAAAAGCATGTTCGCTGCTATAGCTTTTCTTCTTGATAAATAGTTTGATGCAATTGCTTTGCACCTATTTATGGCCCAATCACTAGCCAATGCATTGATAGTACAAAACAGATATGCATTGGTGTGCTTTAGCACGTTTGAGCAATCTACCATAACAAACAAGAATCGTCTACTACAATTGCAATCACTAGTTTCCAACATTGGAATACTGTATGTACAAAGTGGCCTTGAGGGGTCTGAATTTTGTTTATTATGGTTGTCACACATATTTGATGCAGCAATACACATATAGCAAGCAGCTACACATCCCAAAACCAAAACATACTCAAATTGCATAGAACCAAAAAAAAACTTTAAATTAACTTGTTTTGCAATCAACTCAAGGCATTGTCATTATGAACCACTTCAACAAAAACAACTAGCACATAACATGCATATCAACCATCCATTTTCTATGCAACTTATGACAAATGTTGTGACATTTCCATCAAATCGTATACTTCAAGATAACTCAAAGCTTTCACAAGAGTTATGCACTTCTCAATCAGAAATTTGTAGTGCATCAGAATGCATCCCTATTCAAAATCTTGCAACAAACAATATAATTGGTTGTCATTTAACAAGTTTACATGATGAAACAATTGTAACTTTTCCCACCTCAAAACTAAATGTTCAGAGCTCATTGTGACGTTTAAAAGTAGCAATACATGATATAGGTAAGCAAGAAACAACGAAAGTGAATGAACAAATAGCTGCAAGAAATGATGTAAACCAAACATGTAGATCTTTGGAACCTAACATTTTTATATCAAATACAAGCACAAAACTGAAACCTTTTCAGACGTTGCACTCCCCAAAATCAAAAATCTGTTGTGCAGAAAATTTCCATGCAAACATCACACCAACTAAAGTATCTCATTCAATTGTAGCAATTGACCATGTCGCAAGTAGAGATAACAAATACAGATCTGCTGCAAGCTTTGCCCATGAACAACCATTGCATTGTTTAAAAGAAAAACAAATAACTACAACAACAGACATATCAAGTAGTACAAGCAATCATTTAGAACCTAACACTTATGTTCTGACTACTAGCAATGTCGCAAATGAAAATCAATTTTGCAAAGTTAGTGCAAAGCCTTTGCATCAACAATCATTGCATTCTTTAAAAAAGCAAATGCGAAGCACTCAAAAACATTATGCTTTACATGTGCCAAAGCTCAAACATAGGCCCACAATCAAAAATTCTATTAGCTCATATTTGCAAAGCATAAATGACACACCCACTCATCCATGCTCTCTTTGCGAGATGCTTCATTTTCATCAAAACATTCGTAAAGTTGACAATGCACTTGCCAATGCTCTTTCTTTGCTTCCCATTCAAATCAACGAAAAAACAATAGCAATAGGACAACCCATTTGCAAACAATGTATAAAAGCTACTTTAAATGGTAAGGTTTATCGTTATGCTACACCTTGGAACATAAGATGCAATGCACTAATAGACGTTGTTCATTCCTTAACTTCCCTAGAAGAAAGACTTGTCTCTTTGTGCATTGGTTTTGCACAAATAAGACAACTAGGATATAGGCGAGAACAATATGGCTTGCTTGGTACAATTATCAATGTTCTTGTAGATTTTGATAGGGTGCAACAAGCATTGCCTAGACAACTAGATGAAACAACAATAGTGGCAGTTAGATTGAAACAAAAGCTACAATACGAAAATGCATATGCACAGGGCAATATTAGACCTGCTATTATCATGAACGCTTTGACAACATTGTCAAAAATGCCACTATATACAAAAGAGAACATCTTTATAAATAAAGATTGGGAAGAGCTATTGAGTAGTAAAGCAACACAAATGCACGTAGATTCTAAAGCAGAACCAAATATGCATGATGACACGTCTGAGGATGATGAAGAGATGATCACTGAATTAGTTGTACATTGGTTTAATGAACCACACTCAATCAAAGATCTTGACACAACCATCGTTGAGATTGAACCATCAGAAGGTTTTAAACCTCTTGGTATCTTCCAAGACATGTATGCAGAGGAGATGAACTTCCCAACCCTATTTTATGGCTCGCCTTGACCACTTGACATTACTAAAAACTTCTCATTCCAAAAAATAGCCAAATGGGAGCTTATGCATAAAGACAATGATTTTGCAAGACACAACAAATATTTTCTTTAAAGCCATTAAAATTATTATTCAACAAGTATCTTCATTGACATGGATATGCATAAGGAAAACTAAATTAAAAGGTAGAAAGTTGCTTGCGAAAGATGTGCGCAATCCAGCAAGTCTTGAAAAAATATTAAGATCGCCATTGGGCTATATAACACTAAAAAGCATTCGAACCTCACCAGACTATTTAGAGAACACTAGGAAAAACATATTTGCAATGATAAGACAATTGGGGCCTCCAACTTTCTTTGTGACAATGACAAGTGCTGAGCACTTCTGGGAGCCATTGCTTTACAACAAATATCCATTCAACAACAAGACAAGTGTAATGAAACTATAGAAGATAGGGATTTGGACTTTGAAATAAGAAAGAATCCAGTACTTTGTACGCACTAATTCAACCATAGAATCAATGCATTTCGAAAAATGATGTTAAAAAACCATGAGCTCTTTGGCCAAGTAATGGACTACTCTTTTGTTACAGAATTCCAAAACCGAGGCAATGAACATGTTCATTTCCTGCTATGGATAAAGGATGCACCTGTGTATGGGAATTGTTCAAATACTGAAATAGAGAACTTTGTGGACAAGTATATTTCATGTGACTCTTCGCTACTTGATACAAACCTTGGCAAAATGCAAACACATCATCATACAAAAAGTTGTAAAAAATACAAAAATTTAAGCTGTAGATTTAGTTTCCCCTTGCCTCCCATGCATAGAACAATGATATTAGAGCCCTTGCCCATGCCTAATGCTACAATCAAGGATAGAGCAAGATATTTTTTCAAGCAATTATAAAACAAACACTATACGAAAGAATTTTTATTTGAGAGTTTCCTGCATGAATTGCAAATGGATGAAATAGATTACATTGTAATGCTTCAATCAACATTGACACACAAAATTGTCATGCTGAAAAGAGACCCAACTGATATTTGGGTGAATTCCTTTGCAAAGAAAGTGCCAAGACTATGGTATGCAAATACAGACACAGTTTATTTTAGACGCATATGCCACTGCATCGTATTGTACTTCATATATGACAAAACAAGATAGAACATTGTCCCTTGCATTTCGGCAATTGTGACAACAATGCACTCATGCTTATGATGGAAAGGTACAATTCATATGGAAACTTGGAAATGCATTGCTTAACTACCAACAAATGTCTAGCCGTCAGTCTGTTCACATTGTCCTTTCATTGCCACTGCGCAAATGCTCAAGAAAAACAATTTTCATCAATACTGCACCATTAGAAACTAGATTTTTCATGTTAAAAATCCCTAAAAAATTGGCAAAAGAGCAAGATGATTCTGAAAACATCATGTGTGCATCTGCAATAGAAAAATACACACAATGACCAAAAGCTCTTGACAACTTGTCATTGGTTGAATACACTGCCTTCTACTATGGCAATTTGATAAAGTTTCAAAAAAGAGCAACTCCACATATCATACGTTATATGAGATACAATCCACACATTGATCCTGAGAATTATTGTAGAGAAAAACTTATGTTATATGTACCTTTCAGATCTAGTGAACAAACCTTGCTAGCTGGATATCAAACATGGACTACAACATTCAATGCAAACAAGGCACAAATTGAAAATATCAAAAAAATGTTCACTACACAAATTGCTTCTACATGGGGCAACATTGATGAAGCTGCAACTAAAGCTAACAACGATACCTGCCGAACAATAGACATTGCAAATGGAATTGATAGAAGCAAACAGCAAAATGGCATAGAGGAATATGACATCATAGCTGACTTAAACCATATGAGAAATATAAAGCTCACAAACTTTATTTCCAACACACTATTTTTAGAAATAGCTCACCCATTCCTACTTAGCAACCAAGAATACTTCAATTTAAGAAGACAATTGAACAAATAACAACAATCAATTCTAAAGGATGTATTGATGACAAAAAGACTTGCACCCAAAAAACCATTGTACTTGTTCTTGACAGGTGGTGCTGGCACAGGAAAAACCTTCACAGCTAAAGCAATTTTTTAAGCAATACTCGATACTATGATAAGCAACTAGATAGTGACCCACTCAAGCCTAAAGACATTATTGTTGCTTCAACAGGAAAATTTGTATTCAATGTAGGTGGCATCACTGCACATTCGATCTTCCATCTACCATGCAATTCTTCAAAAATATTACCCCTGGATTCAAACACACTTGATACCTTAAGCAAAAAAATTGACCAATTGAAAATTTTGTTTATTGATGAAGTCTCATTGATTGGCTCCAAAATGCTTTACAACATTGACAGAAGACTTCGTCAAATCAAACACACACCAACAAAACCCTTTGGCAATATAGATATTATATTTTGTGGTGACCTCTACCAAGCACAACCTGTATGCGATGCTTGGATATTTGAAGAACCAACAATAGACAAAGACAAAATGCCATATACCTTTTGGATTGACAATGTGAAATGCTTTGAATTACATACTATGGTTAGACAAACAAATCAACATTTCATTTCGATACTTAATCATGTCAGGACTTGTCAACAAACTAATGAAGACATTTGCTACTTGAATACAATGTGTTGCAAGCCTCCTCCCAGTGATCCAAGATTCCCATACTTGTTTCACAGAAATTCAACAGTTGATGAGCACAACAAAAAAATGCTAGACTGCTTACCTACAAAGCTTTATGTATTAGAGGTATTGGATAAAGAAGACACACCCATTGATAACATCCAATTTCAACCTGACAAGTCAACCCTGCCTAGCACAATTTTTCTCAAACAAGACATTTTGGTTGAATTGATTACTGGCAACCTTGATACACAAGATGGACTAGTCAATGGTACAGATGGCATTTTCAAATTGCATACAACTGACCAAGAAGACATTGTTTGGATTCAATTCAATGAACCTAATGTTGGAAAATCACATCGACAAAGAATGCAAAGTCTATACACAAATTGTATTTTGCCTTCTTGGACACCTATAACAAGAGTTGTCAAAAAAGTCAAAATAGCTACAAAAAAAGTCACTCGAGCTCAGTTCCCTTTGCAACTAGCATGTGCACGAACTATTCATAGAGCACAAGGCCTCACAATGGATGCACTTGCTTTTGACCCTTGTAAAGTCTATCAACATGGTCTTGTTTACACTGCTCTATCACGAGTAAGAAACATTGAATCATTGTATCTAATGCACAAGCTGCAACATCAAAATTTCAAAGTTACAGAAAAAGTCAATATCGAGATGCAACACCTCACAGCCTTAGCACAATGGAAACTACAAGACACCCTTGCATCTGTTTCTTCAAGTCATTTTAGCATATGCTCTTTGAATACACGTAGCTTTGCATTACACGCACAAGAAATAACCCATGACCATGATTTGCTTCAAGCAACTGTCCTTTGCTTCCAAGAAACCAAACACAATGTGCTTGACCATGTTAAATTCCTTAATGATATATTCTATTGCTATCCTACACTAAGTATTCATGGTCTATTAACATGCTGCAAAAAAATAGTTTCATTGCAAAACATTGACAACTTTTCAACAAAGTATCTAGAACCAATAACCATTGACCTATTGCATCTAAGAATTGCTCTGCGCATTACAAATATATATTGTAGACCAAATGCACCCATTCATGGCATATTTAATTTAATACAAAACACTATCAGCTCATTGCCATCAAATTCCAAATTGATTATTGCTGGAGACTTCAACATTGACATGTTACAATCTACAAAAACACAAGAACTCCTTGAATTTATGCAACAACATAAACTATCATTGCTTGTCGACAAGCCAACAATGTACGCAGGAAGTTTACTGGACCACTTTTGGGTACACAATATAGAAACTGCTCTTTTGAACTTCACTATACTAGATACATATTGGACAGACCATTTTGCAATATCCCTTCACTTCCAATTATAGTAAATACAATTTTAATTTACTACTACATGTCACTTGATGCCTTTGACACTTGCTCTAATGATACTATACAATCATTTACAAAACCTAGTATACATTTGCTCAAGTGCAACTATTTATTATAATAATTTTTCCTGTAACATTCTATTATCATGCTATTATCATTGCTTATCCTTGCTACACCAAATCAATGCTGAATTTGTGTAAGTAAAAAACAATTTTTATATTAATTACACTTCATGCTCATGATGCTTCAACTACATTCCTTATATTTCTAGTCATCCACTTATGCAGATCTTAGATTTGGCTCTTGATGGTTGCAAATGGTGCTAGTGATTCTCCTGTAAATTTGTCACATGATTGTATTGCTGCAAATGAGTAGATATTGTTCTCAAACAGGTATGTTATTGTCAACCTCTAGCCAACCTTCATCATTCATGTTCATGATAATAACTTAATTATAACATTTAATTGATTCTTTTTTGCTAAATTTCCAATGTGGCTCAGTACACACTGGCTTCTTGCCTGGTGCAGAGTATAAACACAAAGAATATGTTCAAAACTCACTAACTTTTCCTCCCTTTTATACACAGTTATATCAAAACAATGGAAGCTTGAAACTTTCACTTGTTGATCTAGATTATTTACAGCCAATCTGAAATGCAATAATTTCTTACCCAAGATAGGAACAATCGCAACATTGTCTAATGAAGTAAGAATCTCATTACCCACAACAACCCTTGTAATATTTTATTTCTTCTTCTTACATGTCATAGTGTTAAGCACTTTCCTCACTTCAGCTTTTTCTTCTTTTCTACATGGCGTAGTGTAAATCAGCCACCTTGCTTCAGCTTTGGTCCCTTTACGATGCTTGGATGAATTCTACTAAACATAGCAATATCCTAATCATCAAAACCAAATGTTACTATAAACCTCTAAGAAGCTTTCAACGTTTGTCTTTGTGCTAATGACTTAATTGTGAAGTAACATTCATTCTATAAATAGTACATTGTTGCTACACCAAATTAATCTTCAATTTATCATCCACTTATGCACATTTGAACTTCAACCATTGATGCGTGCAACTGGCACCAGTCATCTGGACCTTGGCTTTTCATGCTCATAACTGACAACAAATGAAGATGCAATTGTTATCGAATGGGTATGCTTCATTTTTTTCATTTTGATGTTCATATTAAACATGTATTAAAAAGTGTTCCCTTAGTGCAATTCTGATTCTGATTCTCAACCTATGCAGATCTACACCATGATCATAAGTGGTGGCAAATGAGCAGGCTACTGTTCAATGCAGTTCATGACCATATCATGCCCTTTTTGCATTGTGAGATACATGCAGAAAGGTTTTCTATATGAAATAAATGGCAGCCCTTGTTTTCTTGTTATAGTGCTTTTATGATAAACATTTTAAAACTTTGAATACTCTTGCATAGTTTTTAATATGTGCTTTCTGTGTCACAATAATCATAATCATTATTTCCATGTTCAGGGGTATTCTTGAATGGATGGTGGAAACTCTTATTTGATTCTTTCCATTACTAGGACAATACCATAAGGCTCGGTAGCCATCTCCAAGAGTAGGCTCCATCCTTCAGTTGGCATGATAGTGCAGTCTTTCTTATCTTTATTCCACACACTAACATCAAAGCTAAGGTAAGCTCATTGTGGTATCTATTATTGCATTTACAACTTTCTGAACTTATGGATACTTATATGATGATTTACTTGTTTGAGTATGCTGAATATCATAGCTCTTACACATTAAATGTCATTGGTGCCAATGCAAATTCAATGTCTACGATTTTATTTTTATAAAATACAGTAGATAGTTTTTTAAGTTCTTCAACACAGTTTCAAATTAGTTCTTATTTCATAGTTTCAAATTAGTTTTTATTTTAATGATGTATTACATGATGTGATCCAAAATGTACTGTTAGAACAAATATAAACAATTGAAGCTAAGAATTCTTGGTATTATCATCAGGAATCACAGGGCTCCAGTTTCACAGTAAACAGTTTTTAAACTCAATTGTATATATTTTTACATCAATATAGTATTGAATTAGTTCCCATCTTAATGATGCATAGGAATCTAATTCACATTGCCTACAGTAATTATTTGAAAACTTATCTACAAAATTAATATGAAACAAATAATTTAATTTTTTTTGAACTGACACTTATGCATTCTTGCAAGATTCTAGAAAGCAATAAAGTCACAAAACAATTTGAAGACATCACAACTCAATGGAAAGAAGTCCTAAGTATTCTACCATATGCCCAACTTTAGATATTAAATAAAGTTCAAAAACAGGTAACAAGTTAAAACCATCAGGTCTTACAATGTTTTGTTCTTTGATAATGCAATTTCCTTTCGATATTTATCTGACTTCTAAAATTTACTTGTTAAATAAACTTTGTTTAAATCAACACACAACGGTATTTATGTTTAGATATTTTCTAATATAGGAATGTTCGAGTCATTTAGCGGAACCTTGTCTACATCATTGGGATACCATCAAATTTAGCTGATGAAGAGGTATATAATTTATTGCCCATCTTTACAAGATTGAGTTGCACGTGCATAGGTTTTTAGGAAGGTTGAGTAGTGCACATTCTTTGTTGCCTTTTCACACTTTTAATCTTTATATAACTGAGACTAGTTACACTAAACTTAAGACTCATACTACCATTTTTTGAAATTAGTACAAGCAGTTTGTAGTCTTCATGATAGTTTTGTGTTACTATTTTTAATTTTAAGAAGCATACTCATGCTTTATTTGTAAATTTTTATCGTAGTGTTTAAACAGTTTCTATCTTTCAAGTACTTGATAGAATTCTCTCATAGAGACCAAAACACTTAACCAAAGGCATTGCTTCTTTGCAGACTCTTGAATGTCTGAGAGTTCTTTGGACAGTATGGGAAGGTTCTATATGACAGCATTATGTGGTACAACTACTAGTATGAGCATGAAGTTGTTTGCAGATGTGATTTTTTTGGGATTTGAATTTTTTTTATGATGACATTGAAAAATTTCTTATTCTACCATTAAGCATTTTGTTTTCAACACAGCCAATGAATATAAGTTTAATGTGGCTCTAGGTTATCATCAAACAATCATTTCTTCTGTTTTATGTCTCAGATGTTTAATGTGGCTCTGTTTTATCATCAGACAATCATTTCTTCTATTTTTTGTTTCGACACATGATCGCACAAGCAACAAAATTCCACAGTTCTATGGTCCTCCAAATTCATTGCAACAGCATGGGGCTGGTTGCCTACCTCTGACAGAACCTTAGACCTGTAGCACAAACTTGGATTCCTCAAGTAAACTACTTGTCAAAATAGCTTTTTCTGTAAGTAACCCTTGTTGGCACAGTAAACTGTATGAACAACACTTTATTACATTGCTTTTATGTCTCAATATGAATCATTTTCAGTTTTACTACAGTTGGTAGGATTCTCTCCTTTATATGGTTATGCTTATAAGTTGTTTCCAAGATGCCAGTACTTTTTATATCAAACTATAATATGTAACTTCAATCTTATTCTTTGTATGAATTCCTTGCTATCCTATACCTATGCACTTCACCCTGGCTGTCCATGCTCACAAGTAAAAGAAAATGAGGAAACTACTATTCTCAGACAATTATGCTTCATCTTTTTCAGTTTCAAGTTTGTCATACATATTAGACTTGTGATTTATTTTGACAATGAAATACATTTGTTGGATTTTAAGTAATTTGACAAACAAAAAAGAATGATTAAAGTTATTATACCACTTCAATTGTGTACCTATGTAGATCTGCACCCTTACAGTTCATGCTCACAAGTGATAGCAAATGACAACACAAGTATTCTCAAATAGGTATGCTTGATCTTTTTCAGTTTGAATTTCATAATCTCTTTGCTTCAGCTTTGTGCTAATGACTTAACTGTGACATAAGACAATTTCACATTTGTAGTTACTAATTTAATAGATGTTATAGGTATAGTGCATCCTTGAAGGCAAAGACTAATGTTTTCACATCCTTGTTTTTGTATAAAGTTGCATTCAAAAATATGTCAATTCAAAAAAATAAATTACATGTTATTATGACTGCTTTTCCTTCTTGCACCGAATGGATATTACTACTGTTCTTCTAGTTTATACATCTTGTAAAAAGTGTCTTGTTTACATCAATCCAAGATCTGTCTTCTTGTTCTCACAGGTGATTCTAATCAATCCTTACATTCCTGGATCTCAAATTGATACTGTAACAAATGAAAAAATTATCAATAATAAATATGATAACTTAAATGAGCCTTCCCTATTGTCATGGTAAGCTTTACGTCTGATTTTTGTCAAATCTCATTGTTTTCAATCACTTGTAGTGGAGTTTGCATTTAAGATGATATACATGTTCTTTTGTGTTTTTGAAACCAGTTGCCCATACCACCAGGAACAAATTTTATATACAAGTTCCAAATCAATGGTTAGATACACAGCTATCTTTATTTCCCATCACTATGCTTCCACAATGCAACACGAGGATTTCTAAGACATTAAAATTGTTAGCAAGCCCAACCTCTGTATTCTAGCCATGGAAGTTAAGAGATCAATTTGAATCCTTAATGAAGTGCTTCTTATGAATCCAATGAAGTTGTAGACATGGTTTATGAATTTTCAATGTATATGCAAAAGGTAACATGTTTTGCGAATTTCACATGC
Organism: Sequoia sempervirens; assembly: GCA_007258455.2. Lineage (NCBI taxonomy): Eukaryota > Viridiplantae > Streptophyta > Pinopsida > Cupressales > Cupressaceae > Sequoia > Sequoia sempervirens. Next base: position 103,777,947 of record VDFB02105785.1, read on the forward strand.
ACATTTTTAAACAAAAAATATTTTAAAAATAAATTATCTCCAATCTAATTGATTGAGAAAGCTTCACCAATGTTCGTAATTTCATTTCAATTTCAAGTTTTGAATCAGAAAATTGTTTTACATTGAAATTGTTTTACTGACTTTATGATGCTAACCTTTGTCTTACTTGGTACAAATATCTACACGTAAAAATGCAATTGATAGCTGCAAATTCATTCTCATCATTTATTTATTTAATCTTTATTTCTGTCAATTTTTGTTGCTATATATTAATGAAGTTTAGACGATTTATGGATTCTCAATGTATATACAAAAGGTAACATGTTTTGCAAAGTTAAAAAGCACATTTTAAAACAAAAAATAATTCAAAAATAAATTATCTCCAATTTGATTGGTTGGGAAAGCTTCACCAATGTTTATATCTCGAACATGGTTCTACAGATGAATGCTTTATTTTACAAATATTCGCTATTAATTTCTGATGCTACATTAGCAACTTGTATACCAGAGCTTCATGAGCTTTTATGCATTTTCCACTCAAGTTAGCACTTCACCAAGTTTTTGTGGCAGGGACTCTAGCTGCTCATAGCTCTAGTTATTTATTAATTTCAACTTGACATTATAATTTATTTTATCATAAACTATGATTATATAAGTATTTATATTTATTTATCAAAAGTACCTTTTTAACTTAATAATTTTGTTTTAATGTGACAATTAATCAAAAGCATTTATCAAACAATTCTAAATTAAATAAACCAAATTCCAATCAATACCTGACTACTATCCAAGGTCGAAAAGCAAGACCTCAAGCAACTCCAACTGACCACAGACAAAACTAACAACACTAACAAGGTATCGGACCGGATACTCATCCTCTTCGAGGATGATGATTAAGATAGGGGACCAAGTTCTATCTCTGATCAACTAATCCATTGGGTTTCAAGGCATGCTCAGACTTGAAAATTCAAGTGGAGTCGATGCCTAGTACCTATAACCTACAACACACAAAACAATTGTGCATATACATAAACATATAATTAGACACACAATGAAAGGAAATTGCAGTGTCATAGGGTATTCACAAGTGAGTGATGTGACACTGTCCCCTTCACCCAAACATGTTAGTAAGACATCACCAAGTATTCAAATCAACTCATACAACAATCAGTTACAAGATAAGAACAGCCACAAGATAATCACATAATAGAGATAATCACATAGCCCATAAATTCATAATATGCAACATCAACTACTTAACATCATTAGCACACACCTATGAATATCCCTATTATTTTACCTTCATCTCCAAGTTCGAAAAACAACTACCTGCACATCCATGGTGAGAATGGAAGGGCGTGGCATTTCCTATTTGGGGATTCTAGTCCCCTTACATTCCAACTTGAGTAATTAAATATCATCAAATTCCATTTTTTGTGGTTCTTCCTCACTTTTCCTAATTATACAAAAGAATTTAAGAAGTTTATCTTCTTTCTATCTCCTCTTCCAGTAAGGTTCCCCTATTTTTTTTCTACTTTGTCTTCTTTTTTTCCTCATTTTTGTTTTAACCTATTCATTACCTCAAGAGAGCTCCCTCTCATCTTTAGGTGCATTGTTTCCCCTACTTGGTGGAGAGCTACTTTCCTCAGGTAGCATCTTCCACTTCACGATCTCCTTTTTTGTTAAGTTCCATGTGGCCCCTTATGGATCATCCTTTTTAAACCATACCCACTTTTATTCTTCTTTATATTCACTTTCAATTCTTTTGTCTAACTCTAATCTAATGGAAATTTCTTCTTGCCCAAGATTAGAGTTGGACAAGAAGAACATATTGGGATTATTCTCTTCGAATTTTGAATTTTTTCTATACTATTGTTTTTTCTTTGTCATTATCTTTTATTCTCCCTAGTTCCTTCTTGTCTAATTCTAAGTCTTGAGAAAGTTTATTTTGCTCAATGTTAGTCTCAAGAAATAGCTTGGGGCTTCTTTTTGCCTCCATTGAAACCTTGTTAAGGATTTGATTTTTTTGGTTTGAGTCATTATTTACCATATTTAAAATATTTCCATCATCTTTTGGTGTTTTATTTCCTACTTCTTCCTTTTTATCCTTATGTTGATATTTCCAATTGGAATTAAGTTTTGTGGTTTTTGAGAGATTCTTTCTATTATTCCAATTGGATTTTTTGATACTAGTATTTTTTGAAATCCTCTACTTTATTTTTTCCATTACTTGTTCTTGAGAATTTTTCTTATGCCCCAGCTTATTAATATTCCCATCAAACTAACTGGAGTTATGTAATATTTATAGAGTGTCCTACATGGGGAGAGGATATTCATTCCTTATTTCAAAATAAACATTATCTACTATCTTGTCTAGAGTCATAGAGTTATCAATTTTGGCTTCACTTCTAGATTTATTATGACTAGCTACTATTAATTCTTCTATTATATTTTTGATGATGTCACCTATGATAATTGTATCTATGTTGTTTCCTTTGGGGTTCACTACTTCCTTCTCTATTTTTTTTTAATTTTGTTACCTTTCTTGGTACTGATTTTTCTTTATTAATCCCTTCTATTATGTCCCCAAGATTAGGGTTTGTCCCACTTTGTTTATTTTTAGGGTCACTAGTTTTTCCTTTAATTTTTGGGAAATTTCTCCTTACATGCCCTTTCGACTTACATAAAAAACAAGCGTTAAGACTTCCCAAGATCTCAATCCTAGATGAGAATTTATTTCCAAGGGTTTCAACTTCTATTACTTTAGGGATATCTACCAGTGGATTTAAAGAGACTAGGAGTCTTGAATCCATGCACAAGATAGTTACTCTAGATTCTTCTACCCTCAAGGAATTTCCTAGAGGAGAAAGAGTTTGAAGCAAAAAGTCCAAAGTTGGGGGGAACATTTTTAACTATGGTCCATCTAGGGTATGAGAGTGCCATTATTTCCTCATTTAACAGCTTCAAAGACTATTTTATTACATGAAACATGGAGTTTCCTATATTCCTTAATTCTTTCAAAGAAACTTTCTCCTCCGTTTCATGGTTTTAAAGAAAAATAAGAACAATCCCCTTTGGACCATCCTATAGAATGAAATATGGATTCCTAGTTTTTATACCATAGATTGTTAATCCATTCATCTAGATATTTATTAGTAGGTAATTTATTGCAATCAAGGGCAAAAAAAAATATAGCTATTAATTTTAATCTATTTTCCTCTCTATCTAATGTAGTTACCATTACATGGAAGTTCTTGGATATACAACCAACTTACAAGGCTCTACCAGAGAGAACTTAATATCTCCCCTGCATTGTAGTTTCTCCCCTTGATGCATATCATCCTCTAATACCATGAATTTTGTAGCTTTCAAAACCATAACCTCATTTACTCTTGCTATATAATATCCCTAAACGACCTTTCTCTCTTTGTTAATGAGGATAACCCCACTTTTCCCTTTCAAACTATTGGGGGATCATTAGAGACTAGGTAACCCCCTCTATTAATGATAGTGAACCCTAATGTACCCACTCTAAACCATTAAGTGCAAGGAATGAGGGCACAAATCAAATTTAAATAATTTGAGACTTTAATGTAAGAATTATTTAAAATAAATTTGTATTAAAAAGTAATGAAATTAAGGAAAGAATAAACCAAGACAAAATAAAGAGTGTCCAGGGTTAGAAATTCAAACCATTAATGGCTTCCAACTATTTCTCCCAACTTGTAGTCTCCTTCTTCCCCCTCCTCAATCTAAAAGACCCTCATCTCTTTGATTGGTTTCTTCTACTACTGTTAGGTTTTGAGTGTAAAGTCATCACCTATAATTTGTCCTTCACTGGTTTCTTTAAAGACAACTCCAATGCCTACATAGGTTGCTCCTACTTTCCCTCTTCTCCTCAATCTCTCTCCATGTTTGACCATCAAAAAATCTTAATATATGTCTTTGATGTAAGCCTTGAAGCAAAGTTTCCCAAGCCTAAGTTTTAGAAAGAGTGTTCTATAATCAATTGTTGGCATTTTTGAGTTCAGAGGATCCTCTACTTTTGCACTGTATAACTATTCAATGAAATTTTCTTCTTCCTCTGTGATCATATTAACTTCCCAACCTCCTTTCATATTGACTAAAATCTCCATATTTACTCTTTAAAAAATATACCCATGTTATTCTACTATAATCATCCCTAAATGAAACATAATACATGTGGATTTTCCAATAGAAGGAATGTCTACAAGACCAAACACATTAGACTAAGTAATATCCAATACACCAAAATATTTATAATAACTTGATTAAAATTAAACATGATTTTGTTTATCATAATTACAATGCTCACATATATCAAAATCAAGATTACAATTAATAAATCCTTCAACAAGGTTTTTATTTTTCAAGGTCCTTAGATCCCTTTTCTCCATTGTGGAAAATTATTTGGTGTCATAATGTATTCTTTTCTATAAGTAGTTTTGTATCAAAAGAAATAGCACTCTTTGGTACCCATAATCCATGACCATCTACTAAAGATGAAACCTTCACCTTTTGCAACGAAGTAGCCATAGTGTGTGCTTCAATATTATACAATGTGCCAAATATGGCACCTCTAGAAATCTTTATCTAGCACCTCTAACTATCTTTCATCCTATATAAGAAAATACTACCTATACACCTGCATCTATTAGTTTTCTCACAAATAATAAATTTTATGATAATCTAAGGATATGTAATACACCATTAATCATTTTTAATTTACCATCAAGAAACATAATTATAAATTTACCATGTCCAACAATATTTAAATGAGAATCATTACCCAAGTACACCTTACCTCCATCCAATTCTTCATATTCAAAATAACCTTGATCTCTATTAGAGCTCATATGGAAAGATATACGTGAGTCAATTAACCATGCATCATTACCTGCACAAGTGGCTAAAGCTACAAAGAATGCATCACCATCTTTAATCTCAAACTCAAAATTAGAATCAAGCTTCTTCTTTTTCTTCTTCTTTTCTTCTTTGCCCTCCTTACAGAACTATCCAGGCTTATTGTAGTTCCAAAAAATAGCTTTGGACTTTCTAGGAGATTTGTATCTCCACTTGGACCTAGATTTATCACACTTCTCACTAGATTCTTTCATTTTTCCTTATTTCTTTCATAAATATTTAGGTCCTTCTTTGCACTAATGGATACCTTCCTCCTCATATCTTCAAACATAAAATAACCCACACCATATTTAACTCTTAAGACAACAAAAGTACTCCTAATAGTCATAACAAAGAAAGATCTAAAATCTCTCCTCATCATCCATTTTTACACCAATTGATACCAATTAAGCCACCAACATATTGGATTCTTCAAGGTGGTCTAAAAAATTTCTTACCTCTTCCATTCTCAAGGAATGTAATTTATTACTCAATGAAATATTATTCACTAAAGATTTGTCTTGATATATTTTACCAAGTCTCTTTGAAAAGGACTCTTCGTAGACATTGATTAAAATAGTTTGCCAAACATAATTTAATTAGACCCTTGGCTTTACATTCCATAGCATCATATTAAGTAGCCAAAGTAGCATCTATAGGCCTCAAAAATTTCTCATCAACAAAATCCCACAAATCTCAATCAATTAACAAATGGGTAAGTGCAACAAGATGGTTCCCAAAAAGGGGGCTTAAGTGGCCACATTGTAGTACCCCTCCATTTTGCTTATGTTTATGTTAGCATGTTTCCACTTTGATATACTGGTACCTTGTTTTGGTGCATTGATCACTGACTTTAGAGTGATAGTGGATTCATTTTGGGATATGGTGATACTTTGTATGGTGATAATTAATTTCTGACATGCTTTATGTTACCATAGATGTTTCCTTCAGATGTTATTGCTATATATATGTTTATGGTAGATTAACTTTTATTTAATTTGTTAGTTTGTTGTGATGTGTATTGGTGTGGAGAACGGAGTTGCATCACTCACTTGTGAGTGCCCTGTGATTTCTGTGATTTTCTCTGCACGTCGTGCTTGTATAATGGACTATATATATATGCATGTTATTTGTCTGATTGCAGGATTCCAGGTACATGACATCGACTCCACCTGGTTACTCAGGTCTGAGCGTGTCAAGACTCAACGGAAATGTTGATTGGGAGGTAGTAACAAGGTTCTTTCTAGTCTAGTCTTAAACCTAGTCACAAGTATGTCGTCAGTTTAAGTCGGGTGTCTTTAGTGGTCTCGTTTGTGGTTGATTGGTTTATTTATTATGAAAGGCAAATTACGTAATTTAATGAAAGATTAATTTTCTTTTAATTTAATGTTTATTTTAAATTAATTTTAGATGTTGAAAATAAAGCTTTATATGTATTACTTAATTAATTAAATTAGTTTATTTGGTTAAGTAATTTAATCATTGAGATTAAATTTATGTAATTAAATAAATTAAAATTGTTTTATTGTGAGAATAGATTAAATTTAAAATTAATTGCTTTGTGGGAAATGGTATTTTAATTGTTAAATAAATAAATTAAATAAGGAAAAGGGAAATTGTATTTTGAAATTTGAATTCTTTAAATTCTTTAAATGCATGAATTCTTGATAAGGAAGAAAGAAAGAATCATCTGAGGTGGTTAGAAGATATTTTCTTCTCGACATGTGTGGTAGTTAAATTAATTGCTTCTTGTTGAGGATTCTCTCGAAGGATATTAGGTGTTTTGGGAAAACAAAAAATTACTTCACGGGAAATAAAAAAGAACAAGGTTCTGCTAAAAAAAAATATTGATTTGTGTAATTTTGTGACTTCCTTTGTGATTTGCAAAATATTTCTGGAAGTAGTCTTGGAATTGTCTCTATTTAGTATTTGTTTTCTTCTTGATATTGGTTTTCTGGAGGACCTTTGGAGAATTGCACGCAATAGGCAACAAAGTTTCTCTTCTATAGCCAAGTATTATTTTCAAAGCTTCAGGAGTACAAGTATTTTCTTGTGTATTTAAATTTGTTACTTTGGAAAGGATTGCCTGTGTAAATAAATTTTAAATTACCTATAGAAGAAATTTTATTTTGTTAAAACCCTTGTACTTCTCGGTAAATTGTTTACTGGTAATTTTTCTGTAAAGATTTGTTGATTTCTATGTAAATTGCAAGAAAGCAAGGATATATAGGGAAAAACAGGGAAAACAACATAAGAGATTCAAAGTAAAACAAAAGTATGCTCTGTAGATTTGTTATTCCTCTGTAGATAAGAATTGAGGAAAAGTATACTCTATTATTGTCTCTGTAGAAAATAATTTGAGTAAACAATTGTGAGGGAAATCATTTATTTGGAAAATGAAATTGAAACCTACGGGAATAAATTATAACTTGTTGGGGAAAAAAATTTGTGTAATGTTAAATTTCTCAATTTCCCATTGAAGAACCCTGTTGAAAATCTATTGCTTGATTTAAATATTTTGTCATTTATTTAATTGTGAATATATATAAATATATATATGTATATAAAATATATATATATATATATAAATTTATATATGCATATATTTATGCATTCATATATATATATATATATATTGGATTGTGAAAGTTATATGTTTTTATTATATGAATATTTTCGAAATCGCCGTACAGGCGAGTTAAGGGTTTCATTTTTTTTTTAAAGAAAAAAAAAATGTTTATGAATTATTTTGTTCCGTAGGGTTTGACCCACAGATTTTATGTATATAGTATTTTTTTTTGTTGGCCTGCATATGTGTGGGAAAGGGATTGTGACTATTCCCACAGCTGTTGCCCCTAAGGGAGGCGATGGTGGGAGCAGTCTCAATGCCGCCCACCACACAGGTCAGCCCCATGTATGGAGCCGACGCTTGGTTAAAGGAACAACGCTGTTATTCTAGCTACGACTGTGTAGCTAGCGATTTTTAAACCTATAAATGTTTTGGATATTAACCATGGTTTGTATATTATTCAAATTATAATTATAATTATGGAGTTTCGATTACAAATAAATTTTTGTATTATATATATATATATATATGTATATATATATATATATGTATATGTATATATATATAAATAATTTGTAATTTGTTTAAAATGCATGAGAATAATTATCTTTAAAACAATAAGATTGATTGAGGAAAATTTAATATTTATTTTCATGTGAAATTGAGAAAGTAAAAATTAGATTATTTGAAAATAAGTTTTAACCAAGATGATTTATTTTCATGCTAAATTTTGTTTGTTCTGATTGGATTTAGTAAATCTTAATATTAGATGTTTATCAACCCTGATTTGTTTTAAATTGAATTTTCTCTTTATTGGGAAAATTGGGAATGTATTAGAAACACAAGTCTTCCATATTAGTTTGCATTATGTGGGAGTTTTTATTGTCTAAATACAATCCTTAAGTTGACTAGGGTAGTGCACAAGGTAAAGCATGGTGTTTAGACACCTGGTTTTGATGTACATAGACTTGATGTCCATTATGATATGTTTGGTATTATATGATTATTTTTGTACACTTTACCTACCTTAGTTAGTGAACATAGAATTCTTGTGTTATGCTTAGGGGAGTGGCTCTGTGTGAGGGTCGGCACACAGTGGTGCCTGGGTAACTCATGTAGAGTTAGTAAGTTAGTGAAAACTAAACAACACACTAGATAGTTTAAAATATTTAATTAGACTAATAAGCCTCGCTTATAGACTCAAGAGCTAGTTCAATCTTGTGTATAAGTTGAGAAGGCCTAGAAAGACAAATCGATATCTCGTTACTCTAAAAGATATTTGATTCCACAACAGTTTGCATGTGGGGTCGGGTTTCGTAAGAGGTTACCAGGGTAACCCAAGTTGGGGGCCGGAACCTAGGAAAAAACACCTGGGTAACCTATGCAACATTGTGATGACACTCCACCTAGAATAACAGTAACCTTGTGAACTTAGTATATTTGATTATCCCGATTCTGGAAGCAATGTAACCAAAAAGTTAAGTATGTACTTGTGTAGATTGGTCTATGGTTTTTACTTGTGTCTAGGGTTTGTAGGTTATGTCTAGGGAACCTTATTACTGTCTCCTAGCATGGGGGTGGACCTACGAGTACCACATGGTTGGGTGAAACGTGCACCTTACTCTGTTGGGTCCCCAGTTCTTGATTGTGGCAACGAGAGCTTCATGGATGAAGAGCTCGTATTTGGATATATGTGTCCTTCCTTATTTGTAACCTTCCTCAATTGTTAATGAGGTGAACATTTGTAATATGTAATTGTAAATTATTATTTGATCTACCTCATTTGGAGAATGACTATTGTAATATTATTTCAAATGCAATGTATAAAAGAATCTTTTGTGTATGTTATACCTTCAATGATGAAATTCAAATGTTGTACAATGTATTTTTTTTAAGTTATGTGAATTAATATATATGCAATGCTAAATACTAAAGTCATCTATGGGAATTTCAAGTAGTGTGTCATCGCGTTACTTAGGGAATGTTTGCGATTAGTTAAGTAAGTGTTTATACTTTAAAAAAAAATTATCACACTTTCGTAGACAATGCATCATTCTTTAGGTTACAAGACAGGGCATTACAGATTGGTATCAGCACAAAGGTTCTAACACTGGATGCTCTGGGTAATTGTGAGCCCATTAGGTTGACCTAGTATGTAGTATCGTTATCTATTAGCCTTGGTTGATTAGTATCTGAGACTCGTTATTGTTTTATGTGTAGGATCATGCCTAGGCGACGTGGTAGAGGTCATGGTAGAGGTCGAGGTGGAGGCCGTGGGCCAATCCCTCAGGTTAATCCTCCTCTGAGCCCTCATCAGAGTGTTCAGGCATAACAGTTAGGTCCGCAGCTGGATTAGAGAAAGGAGGAACAGTTTCCAAAACAGTCAAGAGTAGAGGGATCACAGTTATGCCCTTTATTAGAAAAGGTCTTGGCTCAACTTGGACCTAGACATGAAGTTGATCAAGAGGTAGTAAGTGAACATGATAGATCTCCAAGGAGAGTTGATGATGCAGTGTAGCAAGATGCTATTATTGTAGGTCACATGTGGAATTTGTTGAGGGCATGCCCTCCTACATTTGATGGCACAGGAGGTGGTTTAGAAGCAGAGACCTAGTTATTAGAATTGGCTAGATGTTTTGCTATGCACTCATATGGTAGCAATACCCAAGTTAGATGCGTTATCATGCATCTGAGAGGATTTGCTTCTACTTGGTGGTGCTTGGAGGAGCAGAAGCTCCACTTAGAGATTGGGTCAATTTCTTGGGAGATGTTCCTAGAGAGGTTTAGAGCACGGTTCTTATCTGAACATTGGAGGCAATGACGAGCTGATGAGTTTCATGATTTATGTCAAATGGCTCTATCTATTGAGCAATATGAATGTAGATTCTATGAACTCAAACAATATGCGAGAATTGGAGATGATGAGGTGATGCTGGTACAACATTTTATTAGGGGTTTGAATGCCCACATTAGTGGAGGTGTTAGAGTCTTCGAACCGAAGACCATGGAAGTGGCTGTTGAAAAAGCATGCATTGTGGAAGAGAATCTAGTTTTAGCATTGGGTGGACATACAGGTGTCCAAATAGGTAGTGCTCCTATAGCAGGTACTAGTCCATGGGGTGGTTAGTTTCAGACAGGAGGTTCCTCTAGGAACCAACAGACACCCACTAAGGGTGGACAACAGCAACAGCAGCGTACACCTCAAAATAATAATAATCCACAACCATAGCAAGGAAATAGCCCTCAGACGGGAAAGAACCACAACTGGTGGCACAATAAGTGCAATAGATAGGATCAGCCTGCTCAGAGTGCTCAGTCTACTATCAGTAGAGGTAGCTTTCAGTAGTCCAATGCACCTTCCGGTGGGTTAGGATTTGGTAGAGGCACTAGTTGTTACTCGTGTGGTCAATAGGGACATATTGCTAGGCAGTGTCCAATGAGAGGTTCTTTAGGTTTCAGGCCACGACCTACAACTTTTGAGCCTATAGTGGGTGATGCAGGACAATCTCATACAGTTTATGATGTGGTTAATAACCACCAAGCCGATCACTAGAAAGCAGTTGTCAAGACTTCAAGTAAATTACAGGGTGTTAGTGTTTCCATTCTTTTTGATTCCAGAGCTACTGACTCCTTTATTTCACCTACCATCATTGAACGATGTGGTCTTGTGGTGGTAAAGCAAGGCGGTAAGTGGCAGGTAAAATTTGCCTCTGGGGTGAAAGTAGCAGTAGAGAACCTTGTACGTAATTGTGAACTTAGAATTGGTACGTTATCTACCTTAGTGGATCTACATGTTACACCTTTAGGATCGTATGACATAGTTTTAGGTATGGATTGGTTAGAATCTCAACATGTTGTGATTGAATGTCGACTTAAGATAGTTAGTTGCATTAATGATTTAGGTGCGAAAGTGGAAATCATAGGTGTTCAAAGACCTATCTCTTTGCGGATGATATCTGCTATGCAATTAAAGAGATGTCTTCATCAGGGTTGTCAACTGTTTGCTACAACAGTTACTGATTTGGAAGAAGGTGAGAGTCGAGCGATATCTCTTGATGATCACCCTATCCTTAGGGAATTCACTGACGTGTTTCCTGATGATATACCTAGAATGCCACCAAAAAGAGATATTGATTTCAGAGTTGACCTAGTTCCTGGAGCAGAGCCTATATCTCGAGCTCCATATAGAATGACTACTCAAGAATTAGAGGAGCTTCGTCTCCAGTTAGAGGAAATTTTAGAAAAAGGATTTATTCATCCAAGTGTTTCTCCTTGGGGAGCACCTATCATCTTCGTAAAGAAGAAGGATGGGTCACTTACATTGTACATTGACTATTGTCAATTGAACAAAGTAACAATAAAGAATTGGTATCCATTGCCTAGAATCGATGATCTTTTTTATCAGACCAAGGGAGCTAATGTGTTCTCTAAGATTGATCTGAAATCTGGTTACCATCAAATTACACATTGCTGAAGTAGGTATTCATAAAACTGCTTTTCGAACTCGTTATGGTCATTATGAATTCACAGTAGTACTGTTTGGGTTAATGAACACACCATCAGTATTTATGAGTTTAATGAATGGTGTCTTTCGTACATACCTTGATTGCTTTGTCCTTGTGTTTCTCGATGATATTTTGATCTATTCAAGAAACATGAAGAAGCATGAAGAACACTTGAGACATGTATTGCAATACTTAAGGGAAAATCAATTGTATGCAACCCTGAAGAAGTGTGATTTCTTTCAAACTGAGGTGAAATACCTTGGTCATGTTATATCTGGAAAGGGTATTGTTGTGGATCCTTCAAAGATTCAAGCTATTATTGATTGGATGTGCCTACTAATGTAGGTGAAGTTCATAGTTTCATGGGTCTAGCCAATTATTATAGACAGTTTGTTCAGGGATTTTCTAGGATTGGGCATCCTATTACTTCTCTTCAGAGAAAAGGGAAGAAATTTGTCTAGATAGAATAGTGTCAGTTGGCTTTTTAGACACTTAAAGAAAAGTTGACTAATGCGCCTATATTAGTGGTTCCTGATTCTACCAAGGATTTTGTAGTTTGCACTGATGCATCCTTGGAGGGTTTGGGAGCAGTTCTGATGCAAGATGGGCATGTGATTGCTTATGAGTCTCACAAACTCAAGGATCATGAACTAAACTATCCAACTCATGATTTAGAGCTTGCGGCAGTTGTGCATTCATTAGTTCGATGGAGGCATTTCTTATTGGGTCACTGTTTTGAACTTCACACCGATCACCGTAGTCTACAATACATTTTTACACAACCTAACTTGAATGCTAGATAGAGATGGTGGATGGAGTTCTTGTGTGAATACGATTTTGAAGTGAAATATGTTCAAGGTAAAGAGAATGTTGTGGCTAATGCTCTTAGTCGTCGTCATCATGAGATCTCTGCTATTACTCTTGAAGTGGATTTGAGGGATCAAATTTTAGCAGCACTTCCTACTGATAGATTGTATCAGGAAGTGAAGTCAGAGATTGAATCTGGTAGACCTTTAGAAGGTCGATTTGCAGGGTACATCCTTGAACCAGATGGTATATTACGACATTTGGATCGTATTTATGTACCACATTCTGAGGGTCTTCGTACATTAATTATGACCAAAGCACATCGAGCACCGTACTCAGCTCATCGAGGTGTTAAGAAAATGCATGCGGATCTTCAACAATTGTATTTTTGGCCTAGTATGAAACGTGATATTTCTGATTATGTATTGAGGTGTCTTGAGTGCCAAAGAGTCAAAGGTGAGCATGAACATCCCGCTGGATTATTATAGCCACATCTCATTCCTGAATGGAAATGGGATATTATATCTATTAATTTCATTGTACGATTACCTATGTCGTCACGTCGACATGATGCCATTATGGTAACTATTGATAGATTGATTAAGGTAGCTCATTTTTCGCCAGTACAATCATCTTATAATTGCTTCATTGGTAGCTAGGATATTCATGGAGAACATAGTTAGATTGCATGGAATTCCTCGTAGAATTATATCAGATAGAGATCCCGTATTTACTTCAGCCCTATGGACTTCATTACAACATGCTCTAGGTACGTAGCTGAACTTTAGTTCAACATATCACCCTCAAACAGATGGTCAAACTGAGAGAGTTAACCAAATACTTGAGGATATGCTTAGAATGTATGTAATGGACCAACAATCATGTTGGGAGGATTATCTATATTTAGTAGAATTTGCTTACAATAACAGATATCAGAGTTCTATAGGTATGCCACCATTTTAGGCATTATACGAACGTCCTTGTGGAACTCCATTGAGTTGGGATCAACTAGAAGATAGAGTATTACTTGGTCCTGAGATGCTTCGAGACATGGAGCAATAGGTTGACCGTATTAGAGAAAATTTGATACCAGCACAGGATAGGCAAAAGAAGTATGCCGATGCGCATAGAATAGACCAACAATTTGCAGTTGCTGATAGAGTGTTTCTTCTAGTGCGACTGCGAAAGAGTCCAATCCGTTATGGAAAAGGCTCTAAGCTTGCGCCTCGTTTCGTTGGGCCATTTGATATCCTAGAGAGGATTGGTCCTGTGGCGTATTGACTTGCCTTACCACCTAGTTTGTCACGTATTCATGATGTTTTTCATGTATTGGTTCTTAGATCATATCATCCCGACATTTCTCATGTACTTGATTGGAATGCGTTACAGGTAGAGGACGGGCAACTAGCTTTGGAGCCCGTGGCCATTCTACAACACTGAATGCTCAGTCTCAGGGGTCGAGATGTTGATCAGGTGAGGGTCCAATGGGATCCTAGTCATGAGGCTTCTGCTACTTGGGAGGATGCGACACACATGAGGGAACTTTATCCCTGTCTGTTCGCAGGATTTTAGGAGCAAGCCTGATCCTAGGGGGGAGGATGTAGTACCCCTCCATTTTGCTTATGTTTCTGTTAGCATGTTTTACTTTGATATACTTTGGTCCCTTGTTTTGGTATATTGATCGCTAAATTTAGAGCGATAGTGGATTCATTTTGGGATATGGTGATACTTTGTATGGTGATAATTAATTTCTGACATGCTTTATGTTACCATAGATGTTTCCTTCAGATGTTATTGCTATATATATGTTTATGGTAGATTAATTGTTATTTAAATTGTCAGTTTGTTGTGATGTGTATTGGTGTGGAGAACGAAGTTGCATCACTTGCTTGCGAGTGCCCTGTGATTTCAATGATTTTCTCTGCACAGCGTGCTTGTATAATGGATTATATATATGCATGTTATTTGTCTGATTGCAGGATTGCAGGTACATGACACCAACTCCACCTGGTTACTTAGGTCTGAGTGTGTCAAGACTCAACGAAAATGTTGATTGGGAGGTAGTAACAAGGTTCTTCCTAGTCTAGTCTTAAACCCAGTCACAAGTATGTCATTTGTTTAAGTCTGGTGTCTTTGGTGGTCTCATTTGTGGTTGATTGGTTTATTTATTATGAAAGGAAAATTACGTAATTTAATGTTTATTTTAAATTAGTTTTAGATGTTGAAAATAAAGCTTTATATGTATTACTTAATTAATTAAATTAGTTTATTTGGTTAAGTAATTTAATCATTGAGATTAAATTTATTTAATTAAATAAATTAATTAATTAAATTAAAATTGTTTTATTGTGAGAATAGATTAAATTTAAAATTAATTACTTTGTGGGAAATCGTATTTTAATTGTTAAATAAATAAATTAAATAAGGAAAAGGGAAATTGTATTTTGAAATTTGAATTCTTTAAATTCTTTAAATGCATGAATTCTTGATAAGGAAGAAAGAAAGAATCATCTGAGACGTGGTTAGAAGATATTTTCTTCTCAACATGTGTGGTAGTTAAATTAATTGCTTCTTGTTGAGGATTCTCTCAGAGGATATTAGGTGTTTTGGGAAAACAGAAAATTACTTCACGGGAAATAAAAAGAACAGGGTTTTGCTAAAAAAAAAATATTGATTTGTGTAATTTTGTGACTTCCTCTGTGATTTGCAAAATATTTCTGGAAGTAGTTTTGCAATTGTCTTTTTTTAGTATTTGTTTTATTCTGGATATTGGTTTTCTGGAGGACCTTTGAAGGATTGCACGCAACAGGCAACAAAGTTTCTCTTCTATAGCCAAGTATTATTTTCAAAGCTTCAGGAGTACAGGTATTTTCTTGTGTATTTAAATTTGTTACTTTGGAAAGGATTGTTTGTGTAAATGAATTTTAAATTACCTATAGAAGAAATTTTATTTTTTTAAAACCCTTGTACTTCTCGGTAAATTGTTTACTGGTAATTTTTCTGTAAAGATTTGTTGATTTTTGTGTAAATTGCAAGAAAGCAAGGATATATAGGGAAAATTAGGGAAAACAACATAAGAGATTCAAAGTAAAACAAAAGTATGCTCTGTAGATTTGTTATTCCTATGTAGATGAGAATTGAGGAAAAGTATACCTCTATTATTGTCTTTGTAGAAAATAATTTGAGTAAACAATTGTGAGGGAAATCATTTATTTGGAAAATGAAATTGAAACCTCTGGGAATAAATTATAACTTGTTGGGGAAAATTTTTGTGTGTACTGTTAAATTTCTCAATTTCCCATTGAATAACCCTGTTGAAAATCTATTGCCTGATTTAAATATTTTGTCATTTATTTAATTGTGAATATATATAAATATATATATATATATATATATGTATATAATATATATGTATATAATATATATATATATAAATTTATATATACATATATTTATGCATTTATATATATATTGGATTGTGAAAGTTATATGTTTTTATTATATGAATATTTTCAAAATCGCCATACAGGCGAGTTAAGGGTTTCATTTTAAAAAAACGTTTTTGAATTCTTTTGTTCCGCAGGGTTTGACCCACATATTTTATGTATATAGTATTTTTTTTTTGTTGGCCTGCATATGTGTGGGAAAGGGGTTGTGACTGTTCCCACAACCACCGCCCCTAAGGGAGGCAATAGTGGGAGGAGTCCCAGCGCCGCCCACCACACAGGCCAGCCCCATGTATGGAGCCGACGCCTGGTTAAAGGAATGACGCCGTTATGCTGGTTACAACTGTGTAGCCAACAATTTTTAAACCTATAAATAAAAAAATAAATGTTTTGGATATTAACCATGGTTTGAATATTATTCAAATTTTAATTATAATTATGGAGTTTCAATTACAAATAAAATTTCATATTATATATATATATATATATATATATATATATATATATATATATATATATATATATATATATATATATATATATATATATATATATCTATATGTATATATATATATCTATATGTATATATATATATATATATAAATAATTTGTAATTTGTTTAAAATGCATGAGAATAATTATCTTTAAAACAATAAGATTGATTAAGGAAAATTTAATTTTTATTTTCATGTGAAATTGAGAAAGTAAAAATTAGATTATTTGAAAATAAGTTTTGACCAAGTTGATTTATTTTCATCCTAAATTTTGTTTGTTTTGATTGGATTTAGGAAATCCTAATATTAGATGTTTATCAACCCTGATTTGTTTTAAATTGAATTTTCTCTTTATTGGGAAAATTGGGAATGTATTAGAAACACAAGTCTTCCATATTAGTTTGTATTATGTGGGAGCTGTTATTGTCTAAATACAATCCTTAAGTTGACTAGAGTAGTGCACAAGGTAAAGCATGGTGTTTAGACACCTGGTTTTGATGTACATAGACTTGATTCCCGTTATGATATGTTTGGTATTATATGATGATTTTTGTGCACTTTACCTACCTTAGTTAGTGAACATAGAATTCTTGTGTTATGCTTAGGGGAATGGCTTTGTGTGAGGGCCGACACACAAAGTGGTGCCTGGGTAACTCATGTAGAGTTAATAAGTCAGTGAAAACTAAACAACACATTAGATAGTTTAAAATATTTAATTAGACTAATAAGCCTCGCTTATAGACTCAAGAGCTAGTTCAATCTTGTGTATAAGTTGAGAAGGCCTGGAATGGAAAATTGATATCTTGTTACTCTAAAAGATATTCGATTCCGCAAAAGTTTGCATGTGGGGCCGGGTTTCGTAAGAGGTTACCAGGGTAACCCAAATTGGGGGTCAGAACCTAGGAAGAAACACCAGGGTAACCTATGCAACATTGTGATGACACTCCACCTAGAATAACAGTAACCTTGTGAACTTAGTATATTTGATTATCCCAATTCTGGAAGCAATGTAACCAAAAAGTTAAGTATGTACTTGTGTAGATTGGTCTATGGTTTTTACTTGTGTCTAGGGTTTGAAGGTTATGTCTAGGGAATCTTATTACTATCTCCTAGCACAGGGGGTGGACCTACGGGTACCACATGGTTGGGTGGAACGTGCACCTTACTCTGTTGGGTCCCCAATTTTTTATCGTGGCAATGAGAGCTTCATGGATGGAGAGCTCGTATTTGGATATATGTGTACTTCCTTATTTGTACCATTGGAAATCTATATTTGTAACCTTCCTCAATTGTTAATGAGGTGAACATTTGTAATATGTAATTGTAAATTATTATTTGATCTACCTCATTCGGAGAATGACTATTGTAATATTATTTCAAATGCAATGTATAAAAGAATCTTTTGTGTATGTTATACCTTCAATGATGAAATTCAAATGTTATACAATGTATGCTTTTTAAGTTATTTGAATTAATATATATGCAATGCTAAATACTAAAGTCATCTATGGGAATTTCAAGTAGTGTGTCATCGTGTTACTTAGGGAATGTTTTTGATTAGTTAAGTAAGTGTTTATACTTTAAAAAAAAATATCACACTTTCATAGACAATGCATCATTCTTTAGGTTACAAGATGGGGAATTACACATTTTTTTTGAAATAAGGAAATATTGACCTTGGATGTGAAATTGAGGATAGTTACATTCAAAATTTTGTGATGGAACAAAAAAAAGGATCGAAGTGATCCAAGTCTACTTTCTAAACTACTTATTTATTTTGAAAATGGTTGAGATGAACGGGTTCAAAAGAGGAACGTACAAAAATTAGTGTTGTTTTTATCAGAAAAAACATAACATAGCAACTCTTGTACGACCTTAGCACGGTGAAATTTTTTGTAGTATTTTAAAAATTGCTATAGTCAGAAGTTAGCTAATACTATCTAGTTGATGCATGATTTTTCTAATAATTTTTTAATGAATATTTTATTTTTTACTAATTTTCTAATTGGGCACTTCTTGAAAAGAAAATTTTTGGCCGTGCTCCCCCTACAAATTTTGGAAAATAATTGATTTTATTTTTAATTTTTATTTTTAAAATTTTTAGAATGGAGTCTAGTTTCTAAAATGTAATTTATTTGAAATTTCAATGAACGGTTAATTTATAACGAAAAAACACCAAACACTGCTTTTTGGAAAAAAAAGAGACATACAAACAAAAAAAATTATGGATGAAAGGCTTAACATTGTCAGAAAATGAAAAAAATTACATCGTTGGATAGCTAAGAGAGAACCTAACATTACCCATGTGTTTGATTTTGTCGATATTGAACCAAATGTAATCCTGATGGTGAGCATAGACTCGATTATGTGAAAAACTGTAGAATTTGCAAAACATGTCTCTGACCTCATTGAGAATGCCCTCCAAGTCTTTGGGTTGGTATTCCAAGGAAAGTTATTTCACTTTTTTCTTTGCTTTTAACGTGAAATAACATGTGCTCATGCTATGAGTTTTAAAAAAAAATTCAAAAGTGGCCACAAAATTTCTACCCAACTTCATGCACCCGCCCAAATCCTTCATCTTGAACTTTCACTTCTCAATTTTTTTATTATAAAACTTATCTATCTCTATTCTCCTTAATGTTCTTGTCATTTTAAAATTCTTGCAACAAGATCACAAAGTATCTTTTACACAAGATACCACTCAAAAATAGATTAGTTCAAACAATCCAATAACCCACAACAGAAATCAAATATGATCAAGCTCTTATACCCCTTGTAAGGAAGCTAAGGTAGTGGAAAAAATCCTATAACAATATTGAGAGGAGATTATGTAATTTTTTTATCTTTACAATTGTTACAAAAATTAAAAAGAAATAAATATAAATAGGTCATTCATACCAAAATATAGTAATTTATGTGGGGAAAACCATTTTGAAAGAAAAATCCCACACTTCAAAAGTTACCCAATATATTATTCAAAAATAAACAAGATTACAATATACTTGCACATAAATATTTTTCACGAGTGTCACCAACCAAATATATGAAGGAAACTCAAATCTATAGGGTTCTCACACACAACACCCATCTCAAGCACCTAATACATAGGAGATATAATACATGAAATTTTCAAGCAATATTTAAAAAACCATAAGCTAAAACCATCCAAAAAGTGGTTCCCAACTTATCTCCAATCAAAGATGCTATATGATGTGTTAAAACACACACCAACACATGCAAATCCCTCTTATAACTCTTTTATGTGTCCAACACATTTCACAATTCCCAATTGAAGAGATCCAAATTTTGGAGGCCACAAATTTTGATTCAAAAGTACAATTGATAGATCATATGAATTTATGGAAATATTTTGAAGCACTCTATCAATCTATAACTTTCTTCACTAGTTATGACCACTTTCAAGCCCCAAAAGGCCTCTAAGTGCCACATACTAGACTATGAAACTTTTGAAAATAGAAACTTCAATATCTTGAAATCCAAACATGATCTTTGGTTGAAACTTTATTGGCCAGCATGTTTATTTAGAAATTATGTATTTTTTTAGAAAATTTTGGACCCATCCATGTTCAAATGTAAAGTTATTATAAATAGTAACGTTTTCTAGTTGCATGGTTGAGACACCTTTTTTCTAACATTTCACTTTTTGGTATAATAATTTTGTGGGATAAAATTACTATGCATCATCCCTTTAATTGGACCACATGTTTATTTGGACACTCACAAAATCTATATGAGAAATAAAATATTACAATGAGATGGTGAGGGTTGTCTAATGTAAACTAGTAACATTTATATTTTTCAATCTATCAACCAATGCTTGGAGTTCCCTTTTGTTTTTTTGAATTTCACCCATTGAATTTTCTTTTGTTTGAGGAGGATGTCAAGGAATAGATGGAGTTTGTTGGGGGTTTGGTTGTGCCTACTCTTTACTAGGATTTTTGACATTTGGTAAATTAGGGTTTGAAGAATTTTTAATTCTTAAAAATTATAAAGTATTGAATCAAAACAATAGTAAATTTGATATTCATTTTAATTTACATAGCTAAAATCCTACTAAACTAACCTATACTCAATATCAAAAACATCATGGTGATATTTTTTGGCTTGAAAAGACACTCGTGCTATTCATCACCCACATATTTTGACTGGAGAGAAAGGGGTTTTTTATTTTATTATAGAAAACTATGCTCAGATTATGTCTTGGACCCCATATTTGTGTACATGCCCCAATGGGGCTTATAATAACCATATGCATATTACCTAAAAGATGACTTAACCTACAACAACTAAGAATTTAAATATCACTAGTTATCCTAGACTTATATTTAATATCATCTTCACACTCCCTTGAATAAGAATCCAAGTTGTATTTACCCCACATGGTCCACCATGCTATTCCTAAAAGAGTTAAAACAACTACATGGATCCATATAAAATGGCCTCTTTGATAATTTAACCACAATAGAATTAAATTTGGATTTTTACACCATAATATCTTCTTCAAGTTTCAAATTATTGGTTCTATAAAGATTTTTCATTTGGAAAAAGCATTGTTCATGCTTGTAGAAATATGCAATAGAATTGAAGGAATGTAATGGTGTCCCAAAAAAACTACTATACATAAAGGATGAACTATATTTTATTCATTTTTATGTTCTTTGAATTACACCTCTTCTAATATAATTTATTATCATAATTTTATAGAATCCATACTACTATAAGGTGAAGGTTCATTATCCTCAAATGATCACCATGAAAGCTACTAAATGATTACCAATAGGTAACTATAGAAATACCTCCAAACTACCCATGTAATAACACTTCAACCACTAGAATCTCCAACACAAGTTATCTAACTATTGCAATCACATCACAATGGAATGGTAACCCACCAATAGGTTTATCAAAGACACAGAGGTCCATATATAGGTCACCCACTAAAGGAAGAAACCATCTCCCATTCAAAAAAAATTCTAATGTTAGACAAAGAGAATAAATGCCAACACTATTATCAATTCAAACCATCACCCAAGGGAATAGAGACAAACTCTCATTATTTTCACAATATGGTGAATTATTCCTATGGAATGGGATGACTACACAATGGGAAAAAGAAACTCAACCACCACTATAACATGGTACCTCACACTTCCAAATAATACCTAAATAACATGTCCACTAGTTTTCCCTTTTAACTCTTAATCAACTCTATTAGTTTTAATAATGACACTTCTTCCATGCTAAACTTTCAATGTAAAATTCTAGTTAACCATTCAATTCAAAATAATCTCTAATAGAATACTAACTACCAATTCTCAGGCTATTGTCTCATCCTTTAGCACTTGATAGTATCTCATTTTAACATTTAATGGCCAAGTACAATATTGTTGAAAGTAATAAGAAAAATCAACATAAGTGTATACAATGAAATAAACTCTAACAAAAGTTATATGATACTATGATAGACATGTGATATTTTAAATGGCTAGAATGAGGCCCCACCCATGGTTTTATCCTTAGAAATTTAATTTGTATGTTGGCTTGTACTTTGTAAACCTAGCTTATTATAGATAAAAGGAAATATAATTAACTTCATTAACAAAACCCAATGGTTATAAAATGCACAGTCAAAGGGTCTATTATAGATAAAAGGAAATACTATTAACTTCCTTAATAGAACTCAAGACCCATGAACAATGTAAGAGATTGAAACTTCACATTTAACCTAGATTTTATATTTTATTTTGATAGACATGGACACATGCAAGTTTACTATCTAAAACCTCTTTCTAAGTTATAATCACCTTCTCTCATACATTTGAAGATGATAACAGTCTAAATTAAATATAATCACCTATGTTATTCAAACTAAAAATTAGATTGTTAAAATTGTGAGTGAAATTGGATTGTAGTTAAAATAAATTTCTCTCCAAGTTTAAAACTATATGGGTATTAGAGACATCAATTTACTAGCTTAAACTAGCATAAATTATTACTATTACTTGTTGATATTTTTTGGGTTTACCTGAAGTAGGGTTTATATCTAACGCATAGATCTATAGTTTGGGATTAAGTTTTAGGATGTATAGGGTTAACATCTACGAAGTATTTTTCTCAATTTATGGTTATGTGGATATTAGGAGAAATAGGGTTTGCACAAATTATATTTTATGATGCAAGATTTCAAATATAACTATGGGATATAGGATTTAGCATTTATTGTGTTTAAGGTGTTTAAAGTGTTTTCCTTAGGTTTGAAGTTTGCAAAAGGTTTGGGCTACTTTGTTTCATGGTCGTGGGGTTTGTGTTTTAATTATATTTAGTGAGCTAGGGGTTTATACAATGTAGGGTTTGTGGAACATCATGGGAAATAGGGTCTACAAAAATAATATTTTGTGATGTAGGGTTTAGAGTTAAACTAGGTTCAAGTTTAGAGTCTAAAACCTCTTGGCAAGTGATAATCACTTGCTCTCATGCACATGAATATAATAATAGTTTAATTTTATAAAAAAAAATTGAAACTCGAAATCATAATAAATATTCTTGTAGTTTACAATTGTATGGGCATGATAGATATTCCATTACAAGCTTAAATTGATGTACACATTAACATTACCTATTCAAAAAAATTCAAACCCATATATTATAATATTAATTCCATATATGGAAAATAAAAAATTTAATTTTTCTTGATACATGAAACTTTAAAACAAAAAGATATTAATTATCCTAGCTACACATGAAGCAAACTCTCATAAATGCAAGAAAAAAACTAAAAGGTGTAAGTCTCACCAATCAAGCCATCATAATAGGATAAAAAACTAAATCAATTGTAAAACTTATTACCAAATTATATTTTTTAACATCCATAAATTTCATTCATTCATCTCACATGAATAAATCCACACAATTCAAATTTCAATTACAAACTAAGAAAGAGGAAATAAATTTAAGACTTCAAACCAAACATGCATTCAAAAAAATCAATTACAATTTTTATGTTGAACATTTGGTATTCATATATTTCCTTGCATCATTATCAAATTACAAAAAAATATCATTGACAAATGGAATACATATATCTGAAATGCTATTGACTGGATGTATTAACATATTTCATTGGAAAATGACAAACATAAATCTATAATATAGAATTGACAATACATATAGTTTCAATCAACATATAAAATGAAAAAATGCCTCAGTAGGCTACAATATCAAACTCTTATGTACAATGATTGTAGTAAAAAATAGACAACCATTTTCACTCAAACTATGGGGGGGAAAGATAATAGATAAATTATGGTGTCAATCCAAATGATCTTTTGGAATAAGAAGGTTGATAGTGGAGTGGTGATGGAATATTAATTCTAGAAGATTAGGTCCCTAGATTGCTTTGATAAATGGTACCATCTTGAACAAAAAAAATTCAAAGCAAGCCAAGTTAATCTGGTGGGCTAGCAATGGAGTTTATGGTAACTATGGATAAAATTCATCATATTTGAATGAAACATATCCATCCATTTTTATCCTATAGAATGGTGTACATGTACATGATTGGGAACTACCATCAAGGATCCTTGTGATCCACCTTCATTCAACATTCAAAATAATAATAAAATGGAGTCTCCTCTTCTCATTGTCCTCCATGTTGTAGCTGGCTAGGAAGCCTCTAAAAATAATTATTTTGACTTTACGACCTCACTGTGCATGTGGTGAGAAAAAAAGGTCATCTTCATCTCACTTGGTGCTCCACATGGACCACACAAGTTAGGGTGCCCCACTACGGAGTCCTCTCCCCTAGATATAATTTTAATTGACATACAAATTGATTAAGTGTAAACAAGTTTTATGTTGAGCATTTAGGATTCATAGTTGCCTTGATTTATTATCAAATTAAAAAAAAAAAAATTCCAAATGGAATAAATATATATGAAATGATATTGATTGGATATATAACATATTTACTTGGCAAATAGAATACATAAATTTTAAATACATAACTTTTTGTAGATATAGTTTTAATTGACATACAAAGTGCAAAAAATATTCCTCCCTAGGCTACAATATCAAACTTGTTTGTGTAGAATGATTGTATTAAAAAAAATAGACAACCATTTTCACTCAAACCATTGGGGAAAAGATAATGGACTTGATGTGGTAGAGCTTATTGTTTCTTGGTTGTTTTAAAAAGCTATTCCACCAATGTTCTCCTCCCTTATTGGTGGATTTGGAGTGCTAGTTACATGATATGGGGTCAAACCTATATAATTCATTACAAAAAGAATAGTGAGGGACATGGATGTTCATCATATCCATAAATAATTCATAATGTTTAGGTAAATGGTTTAGTGGATTTATTAAACACCTTTGTCTATCTAAATTTTGAGCCTTGTCAACTCATGTTCTTTTTCCCTTTTTTGTTGGTCCCTTAGGATCCTTTCTTGCACCAATTTCTATTCCTTTTCTTGCCTTTCTAAATTTTTTGTTGTTCTTCTACTTTTTGTTGAAGGTCTCTATCTAACTTTGATTCCTCTAATTCCCTTTCAACAATTTGGGATACCTTTCTCTCTATTTTTTCTCTCTTTCTCACTTTTAGCTCTTTAATTCATTTCTTCCTTTGCACCTACTCCATCAAAATGTCATGTAATCATATAATGTTGAGTCGGTGTAGAAATATAGGGGGCTAAAAGTGATCAGCCCACTTTGAAATTTGTAAAAATCCAATAATGTGAGTGCATTATAACATGCTTGTGTTTAACCTATTTAAATGAAAAGAAAAAGAAAATTCTCATTTCATTATTTCATATATGTTGCTGAAAAACCTTCGTAGCCTAGAAACCTTGCATAACATTCGTGTATTCTAGGAAGCTCAAAACATCTCAATTTCTTCACTGAATCTTAATTAAAAATTTTCCATGATGTCACGGAGGTCGAAGGAGTGAGTAATTTCTATTTTTTCATGAATTTGGTATTAAATAGGTAGATATAATACATTTTTTATGTTAATTTATTTAATTTATAGGAAATGTTAATGCACCTTCAAATCCTCCTCAAATTCCTCATCAAAATTATAATTCATCTCATGCTAAAATCCCTCATTAATAAGAACCCCAAAAAACACCTCCAACAATTCCTCATCATGCTTCAGGAACTCAAGAAAATTTAATGGGGCAAATTGAAAAAACAAAAAACAAATTGATGAGTTAATTGCCAGGTTGAGAGATCCTATAGACACAACCTCACATAGAACCATTCTTTCTCAATCACTTGAATCCATAATATCTCATGTAGATTCAATTAGAAATCAAATAACTAGTTGTTCAAAGAAGAGACGAGAGTTTACACAATTCTATGCAGATAAATTATCATATAAACAAGTTAAAGATGAAAAAAATATAAAATTTGACTTGTGTGCATTATTCAAAAACCCTAAAACAAATCAAACTTTACATCTTGCAAGCAAGAGGTTCCCTATCCATTGGTGCAATCACCAAGGGATAAAGAACATTTTTTGGAAAAGGTGGTGGATGGTTTTTGACCATCCTCTATGCAACAACAAGAAGGTGCCACAATATTTTTTGAGGAAAATCTATTGTGAGTTTGTCTGAAATAAAATCCCAAACTATTTTGATATGCAGGACTTCTAAGGTAGAGGTGGGGGCTCCACACAAGACAAAGTGGGGGTGATGCAAGAGCATCCCTAGTTGTAAAGCAATCTTGCATCAACCAAAAATAGTTATTTTCTTGTATTTCATTCAGTAGTAGTTTCAGTAGCTTATTCTGCATTTTACCACATCATTGTTTCTTATCTCATAGAGTAGAATATAGCATCTACACATTGGAATCTATGACATATATCCAAATTTTATATCATTTTCATTTCCCTATCAATAGTTATCGCTCTCAAAATTTCACTATGTTACCATTTAGAGCATTTGAGGGCCAACCTCATCCAATTTCTTTCTGTGAATCTATTTTAGATCATGCAAATCTTGATTGAACATCATACAAGCATCTTGGGTTCATTTGGACATATCTTGAATATTCATAAGATAATTCATTTTTCATGTGTAGCTAAATTCTTCATATCTTCAGGCTAACATTCATATTTGAGCATTCATCAGGTTATTAACCTTGTGGCTGACACAAATCTATCTTGGAGCTTGAGGAGCATATTTATAATCATTATAATTCATTGTAGAGCAGTAATCATTCAATAGATTTAGATTGAGATCAATACATTTTTTACATAAACACTTCGGGGGCATGTAATAAGGCCTTTTAGCTAGTGATATGTTGCAAGCCTATAAGGTAAGGCCTATGAACCTTGGATATTTTCCTTGTGGCCAATACTACATGTAATCATTCTATATTAATGAAGGTTCATGTTCGCATATCTAGTTTTTAGGTTATTTCCATTATGTTGACTCATTGTTGCACAGTCTAGACTATTCCTTATAGAACCCTCCTACGAGGACTACACTAGGGGGTGTGTATTGTCGCACAATGGCTAGCAAGACCACTCACTAGACTAGTGTATGAGCATGTGACTATCTCTTCCATTGTGCAGGAGAGCATTGAGGTAGATATGTTGCAGTCGATTAGTTCCCTCACCCAAAGCCTCATACAACATACCAATCTTCTAGCACAAGGTGAGGTAGGTGAGTCTTCAAGGAGTAGAGTTCCACCTCATATATTTCAAACTTGTGGGTTACTCTATGTTTATGATCCCGAGGATAGTCAAGATGCAGTTTCCCAAGGTACATCTACAACTGACAAGATGGTGATGACAGATGCCCTCCTTAATGACACATTAGGCCTTAATAGTCAGGTAAATGTTAGCAAGTTCATTTAATTTAATTTATTAAATTTCATTTTTAAAATGCAATATTAACTAAATTCATTGAATGATTATAATAAAATTTGAGGGTCATAGTGTTCACTATGTTTTCGATGTTCCTCCACCTCCCTATTACATGACGATGTCTACTACAAAGGTATGTAACTAGTAAAGAATTTTAAATATTAAATGTGAATAGATAAACATTATATGAATGGCATTCTTATATCTCATTTTGTATGTTGAATAGGTTAATCTTGGAACTTTGATGACAACACTTTCCAGTTGAGGTGGTCATCAAATTTTCATTGACGTAATACAGAGTATTTTTAATTTTAAAATAAAAATTATATTTTTTAATTGAATAATGTTTAATGACTTGAAGGTTCTAGATAGTTTTTAAGTATTCTTTGTACCTTTTAATTAATTTTATTTCAAGTTTCTATGTACTTAATAATCTATGAATTTCATTTTTTCATGTTGTTAACCTTCAAAAATATAGGCTAGTGGTGTCAATTAATTATCCACCTTCTACAAACCTCTTTATTGTATTACCTCTAAGGACCTTCTATAAAATATGGCTAGGAAATTAGCTAATCTAAGTGATTATGTTGATTCATCCATCCTCCAACTCCCAAGCTAGTGTAGAATACATAGTAGAAATCACTTTGAGTTTTCCTACACCACATATTAACATTTTGTAGCAAGAGTTAGAGAAGTGATGTTGACAACATACTATTTAACCCATGAGTAACAACAATACTATTAATGAATACACAATGAATAATCCTCATTAAGAGGTTTTTAATACACCTCCTAAAGAACCAAGAGCACACACACCTAAAATTAATGAAGTTAAAGTTGAATGTGAGTCACAATTACATGACATTTAGGCTATATTGAGATAATGGATATAGAGGAAATTAGTTCACTTTTAGAACTATCAAAAATAGAAGAATATTGCAATATGTTGGAAGCACAAAAAAATCCTATCTTTTTTCTTAACATGAAAATTTGTAATCTTATCAAATATAAATAATCCTCCTCTCATATTAATTTGAGTGACTTCCCATTAGTATCCACTCATCCATCCCTTAAATCTAATGTCAAGTTCATCAATATAGATTGTGGGAGTATGGACTATAAAAAAAAATTCATGTACACAAAATCCATTTATATTGATGATCATATGGTTAGCTTAGCCAAAAAAATCATAGTGTAATAAATTTAATAATGGTTACATAAATTTTGTATAATTTGGTCTCCTAGAAAGGAATATATTGAGAGTTTTGATAGTTCTTGGTTTGATATTGAAGAAGATTTTGCATAATGCTACCAAAATAAAAAATATCCCATAGCTCTAAAATAATAAATATCCTATCACTCCTCTCCATCAACCCCATCTAGGAAAAATTGACATCCTGTTTGTTAGGATTAGAAAAATGCACCCCAATTTCCCACAAAAATCCATTTCTTCACCAATATCTTATCACCCAACACACAATTTTAAAAATTTAATATTCAGAATACCTCATTCACCCATTCTCTAAGTCATCACCCTTAACAAATTCACATCTGTCACCCTACCTATAAAACATGTCGCAAATACTACACTACATCCACGGGGCTCATTTTAGGGTCTCTTCAAATAAGCGATGAAGAGAAACAATGAGAACATTTTCAAATAAAGTATAACATGTTGAGGAAACATATTTTGGTGTCCCTCCAACAATCTGATCAAAATATTATTGAAGGTAGTTTGATGCATTGGGGATAATATTCCAGGTCTCTTCAACAACTTGATACATTGATCACTAAGGAGTATAATGTTCTAGCTTGTATCACTTTGAGCACAAATCACAAGGTAATTACACCTCAACATTCTCTCTTGGACATGACTCAAAAACATATTGAAGTGATGATGAAAAATTGAAGGAACAACACTTGAACTTGACAATTAGAGAGACTTTGGGATGTTAGGATGACTAATTTATGAGTTCCTTCAACATAGAAAAAAGAGGAAGAATTTACCAAAAGGAACTGTGTATATTGACAGGACAAGGAAAGGTGCCTCTTTGATAAAGTGAGCCTTCATTA
Organism: Sequoia sempervirens; assembly: GCA_007258455.2. NCBI lineage: Eukaryota > Viridiplantae > Streptophyta > Pinopsida > Cupressales > Cupressaceae > Sequoia > Sequoia sempervirens. The sequence continues at coordinate 103,807,652 of VDFB02105785.1, forward strand.
TGAAAGATAATAGAAGAAATTTAGAAGGGGCATGAAAGGATTCTGAAACATCGAAGGCAATTGGTTCCTAGTCTCCCCAAAAACCAAAAACAACATATCAACTAGAAAAATATCAAGGAGAGGGATCTATATCGGTGAAATTCAAGGATCAATCCCTTTGATAGCCCTAAAATAAAGAAGTGAACAACTAAACCATATATTTCGTTGGAGGGAAGAATGCATGTCAAAAGAATAAGGATACTGATCTTCCAAATAACGCGACAACATTTATTTCCTCTATAAATTTGTGAACATAAAATAATACCGAAGAAACCACTTACAAGGATGTTTTCAAGAAGACATGGTGATATCAGTATGAATTCATAAGGGGTCCCTCTGAAGTATTGAAAGTTTAAAGAACCTAGCATTTATTGGGGAGAGAAATGAATGTCAATAGGGGTATGGAATTAGTCATTTCGATGTAGCAAAAGCATTAAAATCACTTGAGGTGATAATAAAAGTGACATCTTAAAGGAAGAAATTGGCAGTGATGGAAAGAAAATCAATGGTTGATATTCAAAAATAGCAGCAGTGACATGAAAGTTGGCATCATTCATCATTTATGAACTAGGGTTGAGAAAGTTATAGATAGACAATCTATTGTGCTCTAGTTTGAGGAATTCTCTTGCACCTGGGGAAAACAGAGACTAGGAGTCTAGTGGTCACTATGGACGTAAAGAACTAGAAGGAATGTGACCAGCTCAAGTAAGTAACCAAGCTTGAATTGAATTCATTCTATTAAGAATAGTTGAAGAATAGGCACAAAGTAGGGTTTACATCGTCTTGTAAAAAAATGGAAAGTACATCAAAAACATCCAAAGATAAAAGGAAGAAAGTAGATACTAGGCATTTAAACCAGGATTTAACTGACCAATGCCTTGGTTCTAGACTAAGATCTAGAAGAAATTTTCAATTGAACTCAAGAGCCAAGAATTTAGAGGATAAACAAAAGGGATTAGGACCTATTTATATACCATTACAAGAAAATGTATAGCCACAAGCTAGTATCTAACCCGTGGAGGCTTAAATTTGGAAAAATAGTAGTGCCTAATGTTTTTATCAATGTGGAATTGATGAAGGAACTAGAAAAAATATATAACCCACATACTCATACAATCCACTTGGCAGATGGGTCATCCTTTGTTCCCATTACAAGCAATTACATTTCTATGGGTTTTCAACTGGATTTGAGCATGACTATGAAATTTAGGATCAAAGATCTTTTGGATGAATACCATAGTATGGATGTTATCTATAAGAGGTGGAGATTACCCTTGCATAGACCTCGGGATGAAGGGAATATACTCAAAATGATTTTAGAAGGTGAGCGCTCCCCATTTTTAGATGAATTATTCAAAAAATATTTTCAATATTCATACTACTATGCCGATAAGGTCTTGGGAATAGATGTACCCACCCTAATTTCCATAGCCCCAATTGTTTTAGTAGCCGACATTCAAAATCAGGATGCTAGACATTTTGATTATGCAGAGTATTTGGAAAAAACCCTCAATGATGAAATCACCTCCATTAAGAATAATAGTAGCATCTATTGTAAATAGTATTCGTTGCTCATTCATCTTATCTTATACGAGGGAAAATCTATTTGATTATGGAGTGATCACTTATGAATAAAGGACACAAACATAGATGGAAATGTTAGGCTGATGCAGATGTGGACTTCGATATGGGACAATAGATGCACTAGATCACATTACCTTTTATTTTGAAGAATATTTTGTGAAACCACTTTACAAATTTCTTGGTCACCCTTATGATTATAACCCATCATCATAAATACAAATGATTTTATGACCCAAAGAGAAAGATCATAGAGGGAAACTAAACCACAATTGGGGTGACTGGTATGCTTATGAAGATTCTACCAAGATCAGGGTTTATTGTTTCAAAGGAGCATCAATCCTCTTACTAAAAATAGTTTTGGACAGAGTGGCATACCTAGAAATAGTTATACAATTGGCTTATTTAGATTTTTCACATTTGAAAAGTTATAGCAAACAATTCCTTATGCCAAGTACTCTTTGTTTTGGTGACTTTACTAGTGTTTTAGAGAAAGGATATGAAGTTATTCATGATAACTCGGAACATTACAATCTACCCAAAGGGAATGAAAGAAAATGGTTTGACCTTGAGCATTTCATCAAAAATGCTAAGTTGACACATAAGCTGAAAGGGTATAAACATGTGCTTTTTGTAGATGAAGATTTGATCAAGAACACTAATGAGTACTATGCATCAAGAAGAAGAGATATGTATAATAGGATAACGATGGTTGAAGCATGGAAAATGAGTCACAATCCAGTATACTCTAGGGCCTTTCATGATATTGAGGACCCTATGGAGAAAATGGATATAATGCTTCAACATGAAAATAAAATGATCAAAGATGTACCTCCTTCAACATTCAAGAGGACAGAAGATGCTCCTTCAGCAGGAGATGTTATAGTAACACAAGCTAAGGATATAATACCTTTTTGTAACATATCACCACAACCTACCTTAGACATCAGCTTTTCTATTGATACACCTATGGCAAGTGAGGGAGATGTTGAAGATGAAGTTGAATTTGTACATACAAACAAACATGTTGAGAAGTGTGAACCTCCACCTAAAAGGAGTGTTGTTTTCGAAGCATCTAATCAACTCTCTGATGATTTTATACATAGTTCAAGTCAAATGTTTACTTCAGATGATTCCTTTATCAAGTTTCCCAAGTTCAAGGCATTTTTTTATGAATACAAGGTTAAGATGATAAGAGAGAGAATAAAAGAAATCCCTCCTGAAAAAGAAGTTGAGGTCCTAGATGAGTTACAAAGGGAAGTGGATCAAGAGATGGAAAACATTACTCTAGAAAAGGGGTGAGAGCTAGTACAAGAGGTTGAAGTTATTCTCCTACCATGATTGGATATCATATCTTTCGTTGTATTCAATAGTTTGAGGAAAAGATAAGACAAATATTTGCAATTGAATATTAAAGCAGGTGATAATATCTATATTGGTTCTAGATACAACCTAGATAACTCCACTCTTCTAATTTGGGCCATGTACCCACTAGAGAAAATTCCTAGTATTATTAGTGAGCCAAGTCAAGTAGTCATCCATCTATTTGTATAGAGAGTGGGAGACACTGATCCCATGGAAACTGCTGACCTGAATATCAATGTTGCAAAATTTACCAAGGTATAGATTGAAATATTAGTGAAAGATAACAAGGAATACATTTCTAAGAATGAGAGGTTATGGAAAGAAGTAGTCAAATACAAGGATAAGTTACCTTCTTTAGGAACCTACTCTCCATTTTTGAAATGTGAGAATAAAGTACTAGAAGCTATGTTAGAAACTATATACTGAAAGTGTAAAACTGAATGGGATCAAAAGAAATGTGATGAACTAGAAAGAAAAAGGAAAATCACCAAGTTTGAGATGGACCTAGAACTAATTAGAAGGATATTTGAGAAGGTACTAGGATAGAATAATAAATTTTGGACAATTCATACCAAAACATATGAGGCTTTTCAAGAGCACAAAAGATTGTGGCACTAGATAATGGAAAAGAAAGAGGAGTTGATCAGTAAAGAAAATGTGGATGACCAAGTATTTAAAAATCTTGATGAGCTAATAGAAATACATAATAAGTTTCAAAATACAATAACAGAGGATATTAATGACTTTTATCAACCAATGGCTATCTTGTTCCCATCTTTCTTTGATGATACAAGTAATCTTAAACACCAGAGTGAATGGAAATATGAGTTGACACGACTATTGCTGTAGGATTTCAATTTGATAAATGACTAATTGAAAGTGTTGGAAAAAACCAATTTGCAACTTGAAGGGATGGTTCATATGGAGTATGTTATGAAAGATATAATTACCAATGTAGATACATACACTAGTGAACGATATATAGAGCATCTTTCCAGTTTGAATTTATTTATTGTTTGAGCAACGTAAGGAACAAAAATTAGCATAGTTATGTAGTGTTGGATACATTATCATGGAGGAAGGACCTTGAATAGATCTTTGGTGATCATGGGTACTTGATGGAGATTAACAAACTATGGTGTGTCATGAAGTGTTGTGAACTTCCTTAGTTATCTCTTGTTTACTGTTAATTACATTGTTAGGGTTTTAGCAAAATATAAATGAAATGACACCACTTTTGATGTAATGTCCTTAAAGCTTGTTGCTTCTCATATATAAGGGAAACCAAGGCTAAGTTTTGATACATATCATCATAGTTATTAACATCTAGTCATATCACAGTAAGCATAAAAGACTTCCAATATGAATTATATTATCATTTGAAGCAATATAATGGAGGATAAAATTTGAATTGGTGGCCCAATTTCTAGTGTTCAACTATTTTGTCAATATTAATTCATACATATTTTTGTATTTCTCCAAAGTGATCTTTCTTTGTTATTTAAATTAAGTATATCAATATATATTTAACTTGTCAAGACACATTTCTAAACTTGTGTGATTTCCTCGATTGGTTTCTGTGAGGAGAATTAAAACCCTTTTGAGAGATCATTTTTAATAGGTTTCTACCCAAAATTAAGGTCCTTTTAAATTTATTATCTTCACTGGTTTCCTTCACATTAGAATTAAAATTCCTTTCAAACATCACAATAAATTTGGGAGATATGACTAGGATTTGTAAGAAGAGCCCAAATAACTGACAAACTTGCACGTTTATATAGAGTATAGACATCCAAAAGTGTCAAATAGTTAGAGTTAAGCTAAGAAAGAGGATCCACATATCATTCACATCTTGACTCCATTTACCCAATTGGAATAGGCACTTATCACTTTCATTTCAAAATGATACTCTATACAAACTTTATTTACACATTCAACTTCCAAACATTTGCAGTAGGATTAGTTGTTAGCTTTGCATCCATTTCACCTCTACATGCCATTGTGGATAGATTTCCCAAGTTAAAGAGTATGCACACCCTTTAAATCTACTTATTTATTAAGGTACACCTACCTAGGTCTAGCAGAGCCTAAAATGCAAGGGGTTCTAAACCATATTGGTTAACTTCGTTCGTTGGCCAAAAAATTTCAAACCTAACCATAGAGCTTAGCATCCTCTTAGGTTTTGTAATCTACAATTTTGGGAACCTAACCATAGAGCTTAGCATCCTCTGAGGATTAGCCTAGTCAACTCTGAATCCATTCCATTCCATTATAGATTCATTAAACCTCACATTTGTATAATTACACCTTTGCAGGGGATTCCGTTAGGGATTAGACCAAGAATAATATCATTTAGACCTCAACACTAAAATTACTACCATTTTCTCACTTTTGAAAAAGTGAGTGGAAACTCTACCAAATTAACATTATTGTATGAGTGACAAATTGAATATCAAATAGAAAATATTAGATTTTAGGCATCAAAGTATTAAAATCTCACCCAAAATGGATGGTAGCAAATCTCTACACAAAGGAAACCCAAATAAAAACAATGGTAAGTGGATAGACAAAAATGGATCCCCCCTTCTAAAGCCCATTCTACTAAGAATGGAGAAATATCAAATCAATTAGATGTCACATATAGTGATCAAGAGAACACATTAGAATATCCTTTCATAATGCACAATAGTTTTAGCCCTCTACATGGATCATAATTTCACAATGACAAAATATTTCCATCAAGGGACTACAATACCCAGCCTGAACAAAATAGCTTAAGTGATACTATCCTCCATTTCAAAGTTAAACCCCCAAAAATGAATGAGTTCAATACACGTGCAAAAGAAGAAAGGATATGAAACCAAAGAGAGTATGATTATAGAATTGCACTGCAACAGGGTGAAGAGGACCAATGTGGATCCATGGATCAAATTAACTCCATAGAGACTCATGTTGGATTTACCACAATGAAAAAATTAACCAGTTAAGATTTAGAGTAGGAAGTAGAAACAATGAGAGAAGAGCTTAGGATAAAAGAATTGCTAAAAAACTAAACAGAAATTGTCTCAGTAGTTGCTTCAGATCAATTCTTAGCTTGCAATGAATGGATCAAAGTATGTACCTCCCCATAAGCAGGGAGGGAATCCAAACATAAGTAACTCATAAGGGTCATACTAGAATGCAAGTTTCCCTAAGGCTTCAAAAGCACCTCACAATACAGTAGGAAATCCAAGCAGTGAAAATTATGGCCAACAAAACATCCCACCACAAACCTCACAACCACAAAATGTCCTTACGATTTCCCAACCCACCCCCTAGCTAGCAGTATATCCCACCTCACCAACAACATATACTCAAAAAAATGTGCAAGGTAATGTATACCCTCACCAGAATGTACAACACCATGTACCTCACCATCAGTACCAACAAGGCCCTATGTACCAACACTACCAGCATAATCAAAATCCTCACTTATAAGGACCCTTGAACATAAATAGATATAGGAAACTAGATTTATCTAGATATAAGATATATCCAGATCCAATTAGCAATTATTTGAGAAATGCAATCTTGAAATTTTATGGGAATCATGCCATCACAACAGAGGAACATATAAGAAATTTTGATTCAATTATGGATGACTACAATGTACAGTACGAAGATGTCCTCGTGAAGTTATTCATGATTTCCATGATTAAAGATGCTAGGACTAGTATAAGAATCCTACCTGATGCTTCGATCAGTTCTTTGAAAGATTTCAAATATCAATTCAAGGAACAATATGGAATTCATTTTGATCCAAAAATTTTCATGCATGAATTAACATGTATCCAAAAATACCATCATGAATCTGTGGTTTATTTCAACCAAAGGTTCTCAAAACTATTCAACAAAATCTCACCTATATCAAAACCCCTAGATGGTATGGCCTTGGGCCTTTACCTAAGTGCCTTTGATCCTAAGATTGGGTATGAGATTACAAATAGGTCCCCCAATACCCTTGCAAAAGCTCAGAAAGTTTCTATCAACATTGAAAATAATAAGAAAGCTATAGGGATAATTAGAAAGAGAGATAATACCAGCATACAAAAAAATCCTAACAACCACTAGACTAGGAAATAAAATCATTATAGAAATGAAAGACCTAGATTACTTGATATGCCATACAACACTAACTAGAAATATGGGAGACCTATAGGTAATAACTAGAGATAGAATTTTAATAAGGACACTCTTGACCCTTTGAAGAAATATGGGACACACATGGTAGAAAATAATCCATGGTGTTTAGCATGCATCTTACCACATTCACCAAAATATTGCATAGTATCTTAGTCCCTACAATAAAAAAAATTCCTTATGATTAAGAGAGGGATGATCATACTATAAACATGTTAGGGATGGGACCCCATCAAATTGATGAATAATACTCATCCTCCGAGGAAGATGGGTTTGAATATGACATGAATAATAAAAAATACAATGTAAATATGTGTTAGTAGGAAATATTTTATGATCAAGAGGATGATGATGAAGAAACTACTTATACACCTAATGCAATGCCATAATTCCAATTAAGGACACTAACTGAAGAAAAGAAAAGGGCTCTTACATTAGCTGATGTGGTATAGGCCAAAAGCAATTACAACTTGAGAAACATAACTATAAATGTAGATCAGGGAACACCTAGAAGCTTATTCATAAAAGATCAAAATTATAAAAATGATGTCCTAGATAACCTAAAGAAAAGTGAAAAGGAGAAAGCTCAGAAAAATGTTCCTAAGGAAACAACAAAAATTAAGCAAGGTAAGTTAAAAGACAATGTTAAGCTACAAGTTGAGGAAAAGAAAAGTACTAAGATAGAATAGTCAATGAGTACCCCCTCATTTGACATAACACAAGCATTGTCTCAGATCAAGATGTATGTACCATTGCTGGAGATGATGAGAGTGGATGAATACAAGGATAGTGCTATCAAGTTGATCTCAAATATACCAAACAAGCAACAAAATCAAAATAAAACCAAATAAAGATAAGAAGAAAAGGTAAATAATGTTGAACATAAGAACACAAAGACACTTGAGGTTTATCTTGGTGAAAATTTAACAAAGAATCCCTCTTAGATAGACCCATTCTATAGTACACTATTGATTAACAGTAAGCTAGTAAAAGATTGCATGATCGATGCAAGAGCTATAATAAACATCATGCCAACAGTTGTTATGAAAGAACTGGGCCCGTTGGTAGACACTACTTATGGAAAATGTTATGCACTAGACAATAAGTATATCTGGTGGTTGGAGTTATATGGGATGTAGATCTAAATTTGGTGGCATACCCTAAGGAAACTTACATAAATTATATCACTATTATAGACACTCCCCCCTATTATGGCATGTTGCTATCTAGGTAATGGACCACTGTGGTAGGAGGAAATGTTCAATTAGATATGTCATATACCACAATATCGGTAAATGGAAAAGAGGTCAATTTTTATAGGGAGCCAAGATCCAAACATGTTATAGAATGTTTTGACCCAAATCAAATGAATTATTTTTGTGATGTGGATCTTGAAAACTTTAGAATTGAAAAATCACAACCAGAATTGTAAAACACAAAACCAATAAATAGGGAAGCTCAACTTGATGAAGATGATGTATGGAAAATGTATTTTGATGGTGCATGCAACAAAGGTGGAAATTGAGCAAGAATAGTATTCATCTCACCCACTAGCAAAACATTCAAGTACTCATTCTTATTAACATTTGAATGTACCAACAATAAAGTTGAATATGAGGTGTTGTTGTCAGGATTGAATATTGCTACAAGATATGGGATTGAGTTGTTAGTGGTCTATGGAGATTCCAAGTTGTTTGTCTCTCAGGTCAGAGCCGAGTATTCATTGAAGAATAAAATACTAAAACAATAAAAAATATAGTTTGGGACACTATTGAACTCTTTGATGAATTCTTGATAGACTGGATAGAAAGATCTAAGAATATAAAGGAAAATTTCTTAGAAAATATGGCTCTAAAAAAGAATGACATTACACTGGCAAGAATAAAAAAAGTAGAGTTTCAAACAAGACCTATAAACCTAGATAACATTTATAATTGGTAGGTGTTCAATGAGGATGAAGACCTAATTAAGTTTCTTTATTGTATTGATCAGTATGAATCTCAAGATATAGATTTCAGTTCTTTTGTTGAGGAATTTGATGGAAAGGAAACTATCTTTGGACAAGAAGTGGTACAACTTAACACTAATTCGATTCCAAAGGGTCTCGTGGCATTAGAAAGAGTATTTGATGGACATGCTAGGTTCAATCTGAAACCTACACTTGTTAAACATGAAGATGTTGAAGAAATTAATTTGGGACAAAACTTGCTCCTAAGAAAGTTTATATTGGCAAAAGTATCAATCCTAAAGTCAAAGAAATTCTTATATTCCAGCTCCAAAAGTATAAGCATGTATTTTCCTAGTCCTATGATGATTTGAAAGCATACATAGATGATCTCTTCTAGCATGAAATACCATTAAAGCTTGATGCTAAACCATTTCAACAAAACAAATGACCCATAAACCCTACATTAGCACCAAAAATGTAGGAAGAACTTATGAAACTTATAGATGTATTTATTATCAAACCAATTAGACATTCCTCTTGGGTCTCAAACCTAGCACCTATAAGGAAGAAAAATGGAGATATAAGGTTGTGTGTGGATTTCAGGAATTTGAATAGCTCATAACTCAAAGATAACTATCCTCTTCCAAAAATGGATGCAATGCTACAAAGGGTGACAAGCTATTAGCTACTATCTATGATGGATGGTTTCTTAGGGTATAACCAAGTGAAGGCTAAGGATTTAGAACAATAAAAAACTGTTGTCACCATGCCCTGGGGTACATATGTTTATGTGAGGATGCCTTTTGGCCTCACTAATGTTGGAGAAACATTTCAAAGGGCTATGGATGTAGCCTTTTCCAACTTGATCAATGCTATAATGGTGGTATATCAAGATGATTTGAAAGCATATTCCAAAAAGGAAGAAGGTCATTGTGCACATCTAGAGAATATTTTCATCAGAGCATTAGAATATAGCATCTCTCTTAATCCAAAGAAATGTCATTTTATTGTCACAAAGGGTAAATTATTAGGGCATATTGTCTCAAAGGATGGAGTAAGGATTGATCCAAAATGGGTGGAAGCTATTGACAAGATACCCATTTTAAAGACTATAAATACCATCCAATCTTTCTTCAGACAAATTAACTTTGTCAGGAAATTTATTTAAAACTTTGTAGAGATTGTAAAACCAATCTAAAAAATGTTAAAGAAAGGTTCAAAGATTGACTGGATAGAAGAATCCATTGATGCATTTGTATCAATCAAGAGAGCAATCAAGGAAGCACCTATATTGAAGTCTCTATACTTTAACAAACCCTTTCTGATATTCTCCTTTGCATCATTTCATACAGTGGTGGTTGTAATGTTACAAAAGAATAACGAAGGATATGAGCAACCTATCTCATTCATTAGTAAATCACTTAAGGGGGTAGAATTGAAATATGAAATTACTGAGAAGCACACCTATGCATTGGTGAAGGTAGTTAAAACATTCAGGCCTTACTTGGTAGGGGTAGAAGTAATAGCATATGTACCAAATTTTGTAGTGAAGGATGTTTTTTCATAAATAGAGGTGACTAGAAGAAGATATTAATGGATAAACCATATCTAGGAGTTTACTATTAATATTTAAATTACCAACTAGTAAGGGGGAAAGGATTAGAAAAGTTGATGGTTGAGTCCAATTTAGAAGCAACACAGGTTTGCAATGTGGAAGAAAAATAAAATTGGGTATCAAGTATTGAGTATACATAGTGGTACACCAACATAGCATACTATCTTAAACATTTGAAATGTCCTGAAGGTTTAAATGACAATCAAAAAATGACCTTAAAACTCCAAGCATTGAAATATGTCTTTATAAATGGAGACCTATATTGGAAAGATAAGGATGGTATCTTATTGCTATTCTTAGATGAGGTGCAAGAAAAATATATCTTAAAAGATATGCATAAGGGTGTGTGTCGAGGTCACTTTTCGATAAAAAGAACTGGCCACAAGATATTAAGAGGGGGATACTATTGGCCTAAAGTCTTCAATGATTCCCATAGATATGTAAGGACGTGTGAAGAATGCCAAAAGTTTTCTGGAAAATTGAATTATCAAGTAGCTTTACCATTGAGACCAATGCAAATTGAAGCCTGTTTTCATCAGTGGGGAATCATCTTTATAGGATAAATTACAGACATATCTAGTGGTGGACACATATGGATCTTGGTGGGCACTGATTATTTTACCAAATGAATAAAGGAAGTCCCAATGAAACATGCCACTAGAAAAGTGGTGATAAAATTCCTATTAGAAAACATCATTACTAGATTTGGGGTACCTATAAGGCTCATCACAGATAATGGTATGTGCTTTAGATTAGATGAATTCAAGGCATTTTGTGACTCCTATAGCATAAAAATTTCATATGTTTCACCATACCATCCTCAAGAAAATGGGTAGGAAAAATCTAGTAACAAAAGTATTATAAAAATAATCAAGAGGATTTTGGATAACAACAAAAAGGCATGGGATTCCAAACTACGATTGGATCTATGAGTAGACAGGATTATTGTGAATATGCTACTAGAAAGTCTCCATTTGAGTTGGTGTATGGAGCTCAAGTTAAGCTCCCAATACATAATATTTTACCAATCTACAAGTGCATCTTGCAAGAAGACATAGATATCCCTGAGCCTATGGAAGAAAGGATAGAACAATTGGCTAAGTTGGATGAGATCAGGATTTAGGCCCAAGAGAAAAATGAGTTCAGATATAGTCACAAATGAAGCATCTATTTGACAAGAAAGCAAGACACAGAAAATTTAGGGTGGATTACATGGTCCTTATGTGGAATTATAGAAGCCAAGATAGAGGGAAGCATGGGAAATTTGAAGCATTGTGGTTGGGCCCATTTATCATTACTGGTTAATATGGTGAAGACTCTTACTATCTACAAAATATGGTCGGTGAAGAACATGAATTTTCAATGCATGGAAAATTCCTGAATTATCTCTTCTCTTGAAATTATTACTTTACATGCACACTATATTAGTATTTTTTTAATTTGTGTACCACCCCCACCCTTGTTCTGCATCCCAAAGATTACTTCTAGATTCTTACAATGAACTCATAGTCATTCATCCCCAATTGGAGCTGCTATTAGGACTAGAAAAAATTTCTATAATTTCCCACAAAAATCCATTTCTTCACCAAAATATTATCACCCATCATGCCTTTTCAAAAATTTAATATTCAAAATACCTCATTCACCTTCTCTCTAAGTCATCACCATTAACAAACTCACATTTGTCACCCTACCTATAAAACATGTCGTCGAGACTACACTACATCACATGAGGCTCATTTCAAGGTCTCTTCAAATAAGCGGTGAAGAGAAATAATGAGAACATTTTTGAAGAGAGTATAACATGTCGAGGAAACATATTTTTGTGTCCCTCAGACAATTCAATCAAAATATTATTGAAGGAATTTTGGTGCATCGGGGGATAATATTTTGGGTCTCTTCAACAACCTGATCCATTGATCACCAAGGAGTATAATGTTTTAGATTGTATCACTTTGAGCACAACTCACAAGGTAATTACACCTCAGCATTCTCTCTTGGACATGACTCAACAATGTGTCGAAGTGATGATGAAAAATTGAAGGAACAACACTTAAACTTGACAATCACAGAGACTTTGGGATGTCGGGATGAGTAATTTATGAGTCCCTTTGACATAGTGAAAAGAGGAAGAATTTATCAAAAGGAACTATGTACATTGATGAGATAAGGAAAGGTGTATCTTTGATAAATCGATAGCCTTCATTATGAAAGAGAATAGAAGAAATTCAAAAGGGGCATGAAAGGATTCTGAAACATCAAAGGCAACTGGTTCCTCATCTCCCAAAAAACCAAAAACAATATATCAACTAGAGAAATATCAAGGAGAGGGATCTATATCGGTGAAATTTGAGGATCAATCCCTTGACATCCTTGAAAGAAAGAAGTAAACAACTAAATCAAAGATTCCATCAGAGGGAATAATGCATTTCATAAGAATAAGGATATCGATCCTCCTAATAAAGTGACAACATTTATTGCCTCTATAAATTTTTGAACATAAAAGAATACTGAAGAAACTGCTTACAAGGATATTTTCAAGAAGACATGGTGATATCAGTATGAAGTCATAAGGGGTCCCTCTAAAGTTCCAAAAGGTTAAAGAGCCTAGAATTTATTAGGGAGAGAAATGAATGTCAATGGGGTATGGAATTAGTCATTTCGATGCAATGAAATAATTAAACTCACTTGAGGTGAAAAGATAAGTGACATATCGAAGGAAGAAATTGGCGCAGATGGAAAGCAAATCAATAGTTGATATTCAAAAAAGAAAAAGTGACATGAGAGTTGGTATCATTCCCCATTTATAAATCAGAGTCGAGCAAGTTACAGATAGACAATCTAATGCGCTCTAATTTGAGGAATTCTCTTGCACTTAGGGAAAAAAGAGACCAAGAGTCCAAAGGTGACTTTGGATGTAAAGAACCAAAAGGAACATGACCAGCTCAAGTAAGTAACCAAGCCTGAATTGAATTCATTCTATTTAGAATAGTTGATGAATAGGCACAAAGTAGGGTTTACATCGTCCTGTAAATAAATGGAAATTACATTAGAAACATCCAAAGCTAAAAGGAAGACACTAGATACCAGGCATTTAAACCAAGATTTAATTGACCACTGCCTTGGTTCTGGACTAAGATCCAGAAGAAATGTTCAATTTAACCTCGGAGTTGAGAAGTTAGAGTATAAAAAAAAGGGATTAGGTGATGTGTGGACTAAAAAAAGGGGTTATGACCTATTTATATATCATTACAAAAAATGTACAAACACAAGCTAATATCTAACCCGTTGCAGCTTAATTTGGGAAAACTAGTAGTGCATAATGTGTTTATCAATGTGGAATTGATGAAGGCACTAGCAAAAATGTATAACCCAGAGACTCATAAAATCCACTCAGCAGATGGGTCGTCCTTTGTGCCCATTACAGGCAATTATATTTCTATTGATTTTCAACTAGATTTGAGCATGAATATGAAATTTAGGATCAAATATCTTCTAGATGAATACCACAGTATGGATGTTAGCTATAAGAGGTGGAGATTACGCTTACACAAACCCCGATATGAAGGGAATAGACTCAAAATGTTTTTAGAAGGTGAGCATCCCCCATTTTCAGCTGAATTGTTTGAAGAATATTTTCAATATACATATTACTCTACTGGTCAAGTCTTTCGAATAGATGTACCCACCCTAATGTCCATATCCCCAATGGTTTTAGTAGTCGACATTCAAAATCAAGATGCTAGACCTTTTGATTACATAGAGTATTTGGAAAATACCCTCAATGATGCACTCACCTCCATTAAGAATAACATCTATTATAAATAGTATTCATTCCTCATGCATCTTATCTTATACAAGAGACAATATATTGGATTATGGAGTGATCACTTATGAATAAGGGACACAAGCAATGATAGAAATGATAGGCCAGTACAAATGTGGACTTTGATATGGGACAAAAAATGCACTATATTGCATTACCTTTATTTTGAAGAATATTTTTTTAAACGACTCTACAAAGTTCTTGGTCACCCTTATGATTATAACCTGTCATCATAAATACAAAGGTTTTTATGACCCAAAGAGAAAGATCATATAGGGAAAATAAACCACAATTGGGGTGACCATTATGCTTATGAAGACTGTACCAAGATTAGGGTTTATTGTTTCAAAGGACCACTATTCCTCTTACCAAGGACAATTTCGAACATAGTATCATACCTAGAAATAGTTAGACAACTAGCTTATTTATATTTTTTAAATTTGAAAAATTATAGCAAACAGTCCCTTATGCCAAGGACTCTTTGTTTTAGTGACTTTACTATTGTTTCAAAGAAAGGATATGAAGTTATTGATGATAAATTAGAACATTGCAATCTACCCAAAGGGAATGAAAGAAAATGGTTTGATCCTGAGCATTTCATCAACAATGCTAAGTTGACATAGAAGTTGAAAGGGTATAAACATGTGCTTTTTGTAGATGAATATTTGATCAAGTACACTGATGAATACCATGCGTCAAGAAGAAGGGATATGTATAATAGGATAGTGATTGTTGAAGCATGGAAAAGGAGTCACAATCCACTATACTTTGAGGCCTTTCATGAGATTGAGGACCCTGTGGAGAGAATGGATATAATGCTTCAACATGAAAATGAATTAATTAAAGATGTACCTCCTTCAACATTCAAGAGGACAGAAGATGCTTCTTCATCAAGATATGTTGCAATAACATGAGTTGAGGATATAATACCCTTTTGTCACATATCACCACAACCTACCCTAGACATCAGTTTTTATGTTCATACACCTATGGAAAGTGAGGGAGATGTTGAAGATGAGGTTGAATTTATACAGACCACAAAACCTATTGTTGAGTAGTATGAACCTCCACCTAAAATGAGTATTGTTGTGTTCGAAGCATCTAATCAACTCTTTGATGATGTTAGGAATAGTGCAAATCAAAATTTTACTTCAGATGATGCCTTTTTTAGGTCTCTTGAGTTCAAGGCATTTGTTTGTGAATACAAGGGTAAGATGATAATAGAGGAAATAAAAGAAGTCCCTCCTGAAAAAGAAGATGAGGTCCTAGATGAGTTACAAAGGGAAGTCGATGAAGAGATGGAGAATATTAGTCCAGAAAAGGGGTGAGAATTGTTACAAGAGGCTGGAGTTATGCTCCTACTAGGATGGCATATCAACTTTTCCATTGTATTTGATAGTTTTAGGAAAAGATAGGACAAATATTTGCAATTGACTATTGAAGAAAGCGATAATATCTATACTAGTTCTGGATACAACCCAAATAACCCCACTCTTCTAATTTGGGCTTGGACCCACTAGAGAAAGGGCCTACTAATATTAGTGACCCAAGTCAAGTATTTGGCCATCTTCATGTATAGAGAGTTGGAGACACTGATCCCATGGAAACTACTGACCTTAATATCAATGTTGCAAAATTTACCAAGGCACGTATTGAAAAATTAGTGAAAGATAACAAGAAATACATTTTTTCGAATGAGAATTTATGGCAAGAAGTATTCAAATACAAGGATAAGTTACCTTATTCTTCAGGAACCTACTCTCCATTGGTGGAATGTGAGAATAAAGTACTAGAATCTATGTCATAAACTATATACTAGAAGTGTAAAATTGAATGGGCTCAAAAGAAATGTGATGAACTAGAAACAAAAATGAAAATTGCCAAGTTTGAGATGGCCTCAGAACTAATTAGAAGGAGATTTGAGAAGGTACTAGGACAAGTTTATCAATTTTGGAAAATTCATACCAAAACATATGAGTCCTTTCAAGAGCACAAAAGATTGTGGCACTGGATAATGGAAAAGAAAGAGGAGTTGATGGCTAAAGAAAATATGGATGATGAAGTACTTAAAAATATTAATGAGCTAATAGACATACACAATAAGTTTCAAATTGAAATCACATAGGAGCTTAATGACTTTGATCAGCTGATGGCTATCTTGTTCCCATCTTTCTTTGATGATACAGGTAACCTTAAAGACCAAAGTGAATGGAAAGATGAGTTGATGCAACTACTACTATATGCTTTCAATTTTGATAAATGATGAATTGACAGTGTTGGTAAACACCCATTTACAACTTGAAGGGATGTTTCATATGGAGTACACTATGAAAGATATAATTACCAATTTAGATACATATGCCAGTGAATGATATATAGAGCATCTTTCCAATTTGAATTTATTTATTGTTCGAGCAATATAAGAAACAAAAATCATAGAAGTTATGCAATGTCAGATACATTATCATTGAGGAAGGACCTTGAATAGATCTTTGGTGATCATGGGTACCTGATGGAGATTAATGGACTGTGGTGTGTCAAAAAGTGTTGGGGACTTCCTTAGTTATCTCTTGTTTATTGCTAATTACATTGTTAAGGTTTTATTAAAATGTAAATGAAAGGACACCACTTTTGATGTAATGGCCTGAAGCTTGTTGCTTCTTGTATATAAGGGAAACCAAGGCCAATTTTTGAGATATATCATCATAGTTATTAATATCTAGTCATAGCACAGTAAGCATAAAATACTTCCAATATGAATTGTATTATCATTTGAAGCAATATAATGGAAGAGAATTATTGAATTGGTCACCCATTTCTAGTGTTCAACTTTTTTATCAATATTAATTCATACATGTTATTTGGATATCTTCAGAGTGGTCTTTCTCTATTATTAAAATTAAGTATATCAATATATATTTAACTTGTCAAGACACATTTGTTGCACTTGTGTGATTTCCTTGATTGGTTTCTATGAGAAGAAAATTAAAACCCTTTTGAGAGATCATTTTAATAGGTTTCTACCTAGAATTAACGTCCTAAATTAAACTGATTATCTTCACTAGTTTCCTTCACATCAAAATTAAAATTCCTTTCAAACATCACAGTAACTTTGGGAGATATCACTAGGATTTGTAAGAAGAGTGCAAATAACTGACAAACTTGCACGTTTATACAAAGTATAGACATCCAAAAGTTTTGAGCAATTAGAGTTAAGCTAAGAAAGAGGATTCACATATCATTCACATCTTGACTCCATTTACCCAATAGGAATAGGCACTAATCACACTCATTTCAAAATGATACTCTATACAAACTTTATTTACACATTCAACTTTCAAACATTCGCAATAGGATTAGTTGTTAGCTTTGCATCTATTTCACCTCTACATGCCATTGTGGAAATATTTCACAAGTTAAAGAGTATACACACCCTTTAAATCTACTTATTTATTATGGTACACCCACCTAGTTCAAGCAAAACCTGAAGTGCAGGGGGTTCTAAACCATATTGGTTAACTCTGTTCATTGGCCAAAAGATTGCAAACCTGACCATAGAGCTTGGCATCCTCTAAGGGTTTGTAATCTACAATTTTGGGAACCAACACTATCTATTGGAACCAACCACCTTGTCCGTTTTGGTTCCTAAAAAATGATTAGTTTGAAAACCCCCATAATTCCTAGCTACCTTACAATATATTTGTGTGTTACTTCTTAAGTAATAACTATATCATCATAAATAGTATGCAAAAGATCATGAAATATCAAGTTAGATTATTTACCCTTCATAAATAATTATTCCTCAATCACATTTGTATTTATTCAAACCAAGTATTCCAAGGCATCAAATATAACCTTCTTGATAAGAATAATAAGGATGTTACACCTGTGAATTCTAGGCTAAACTCTCTTAATATCAAATGATTCTATATCATTGTTCCACTAAGGAAATTTCTACTGTAATTCTTTTCATTGAACCTATCACCCCCATTAACAATATTTTTAACATCCCCAGATCACCAACATCACAAATCCCTTTCTTAATCCCATCACCCCTATCACCAATCCTTTCATTGACCCCATGACTAACCTTAATCATCTATCTCCTAAATTCATAACCCTAGATCAACAAAATCACACACCATTTCACATCCTCCATAATGATGATTCTATCATCACCTTCATGGGACTTTAACATCCTCTAGAATAATGATTCTATCATCACCTTCATGGGTCTTCAAGATAATGTCTCCCTCAAGGATCATAAAAAAGTATTTTAAATAGAATTGGATTCATTAATATATCACAAAGAAGAGATGTCCTATACTTCTCATACATTTTAAACTCTGAACTCTAATCTAGCCATGATACAATAAATCCCCATGTTATGTCATGAATTTCATCACTCTTCTAGTTTTGGTAATTGAATAATGTTGTTTTATTTTCAAATGATGCAAGTAGACACTCCTCTTGATATTGATAGGATAGTGGTGCATGGTGTCGCTACAATAGTAGCAAGCTTGATGCCTTTGACTAGGGTATGAAGCAGATTACTAAATTTTAAATTGTATTCATTATTTAAGCTATCTATTATTGAAAATTCAAATGATTATTCATTTGTAGTTTAATTTCTATTTGGATGGTTGCTACATGGATTTTCAATTCCACAACATGAGTGTGTCATTGTTTTGAATGATGAGATAGATCATTTGGTTGCGATAGGTGATTATTTTATTAAATATTTCATATTATATAATATAATTTCTATATATTAATGTCTACAATTTTTATTGCAATAGGTATGACTCCATGAAGAATTAAACAAGAGTTCCAATCAATGAATTTGAAGTAGACCACCATCATACATAGATCCATCCCCCCATTGATCAAAGGTTACTCATGATTCATTTCCTTCATCTAGAGGGAAATGACTATTTATTAGGGTCCTTTATTGTATGCCTATATGGAGGTTTTGAACATATATTTTGTATTATATACGTGACATTGTATGGCCATATGGTATTATTGTAAGCCTCTATGGACTTTTTGTATATATGTAATACTTATATCGACATATATTGATGTATGCCTATATGGCTATTTGGTTAATACATATCTTTTTTTGGTGGTGTCCATATTTGCATTATAAATGATTATTTAAATAAATAATTAATTATTTTATGTAACTATAAATGATTAAAATGTTATTCCAATCAAGTTTGTGGGTCAATGTAGGATCATGGGGGTCCAAACTAGGCCCTTAAGAGAATGAAATTTGGAAAAACAGAGTTAGGCAACTTCAAATAAAAATTTGACTAAGTTATTAATATAATTTGAAAAATATGTAAGAACAAAATTTGTAGAAAATTGAATGTAGTTTCTAAGATACTATTCCTTGTTTTAAAAAAAGTAAATCTATTTGGTGAAAATTTGAAATTTCAATATAGTAGTACTAAATTTTTAGGGAAAAATAAATAGCACCTATGTATGTCTGACCAACCTAAGTACAAGATTTTTTATTTTTTTTTGAAATTTTCAATATAAGTAGAGGACACATGGTTGGATGTGCTACATTTTTTTTGTAATTTTTTTGCAAGTAAATACTTATTTATGATTTTTTTATTAAAAAAATTTAAAAATATTAAAACATATTTATCTAACCACCATAACTTGGTCAAAATTTTATGAAATTCAATTTTTCTTTTTTTATCCTATAGTATGGGAAGCATAGAATGTGGCACATCTTTTGGATTCAAAAAATGTGAAATCTTTTAAAAATTATAGATGTTTTTCAATCAACCTATCAATTAGGACTTTAGTCAGAATGCATGTAGAAAATTATAATTATCTATTTAATTCCATATAAGGCATATCTTATATTTTTGGAAAGTTGACAATTTTCTCAATAATCCCTTTTCATTTCATCAAATTCGGATAAAAAAAGTCATCAGCCACTTTTTGGACCCTAATGATCCTGCACTCACCCTTGTGATAATAATATGTTGCCTCCATTATACAATGACAAACTTCAATAGATATTTGTAGATGGTTTGCTTCAAATATTTAAGATCCAAGTGTATTCCATGCTCCATAACTTATTTTTTAGATTTATGTATTCTTGTTTGTAAGCATTCTCACACTTTATTGAATAATATTATTTTTTATCCATTCATTCCTAATATTTTGTTGTATTGATAAAATGAAGACAATGAGGATGTGAAGATTTTTATCACAATGCACCTTTACCTTTTTTAGTTTCCCACGTTATTTTATGTTTGGCCTTTTTTATTACCTTTTTATGGTGATTTTCACATTCATTTCACCTATATTTGTTGGTTAATTATTATCTTTCCTACACCACTATGTGTTTGTGGTCGTTGATGCCATATTTTTTGCATATAGTTATGGAATCAAGTTTTATTCAAGAAAAAGTACAAATAATTTACACTATGTTTCCAAAAAATTTATTGAAGTATATTCAAGTACCCATCCTCTAGTTGACTAATCACTAATTTAAATTTATATAGGTATTCTTCATTCCCACACTTTCCTTCATCTAAAAAAATGTATTCATATATTGACCAAAAATTTTATGACTCCATTGAGTTCAATCAGCGAAGGATACTAGTTCTTTGGTGTAGATCATTTAGTCATAAGAGTATAAAGATACCTACATTGACAAAAAATTGTAAAGTGGACTTATTTTGTAGCCACCCCAACGTGTTGGTATTGTTATTTTACCCCCATGATATGAATAATGTAAGCAATGCCTCTTCACAACTTTTTGCTAAATGCAACTAACATTTTTTGGAACATCTGAAACATCATCGCCACAGTGGAATGACTTGGATATATGAAAAAATAAGAGAGGTTATTATAGAGAGACCCTATGTGACCTTATACCTTCAGACAAAATGTTTCTAAGTGCCATATTTTTGGAGTAATAGCTTGTCAAAGTTTACCAATTTTTGGCTACTAGGGCTCTTAAGAGAAAGCATCAATACAATGCAGCCTAGAATGATCTAACGCGCTAGGGTGCAAAACAAGACCTTTCCTACCGTAAAACCACCCACCTTGATGTGTTGGGAACTATCAATTTGACCACATGATGAACAAAACAAAAAATAGGCTATCTTGCAACTTTCTTTTGAATGCAACTAATGCTTTTTCCATCAACTAAAAACTTGTCACCATAGGAAAATGGATTGCAATCATGAAAAATTGAAAGAGATTATTGTAGAGGGACCCTACATGATCCTATAACTTCAGACAAAATGGTTGTAAGTGCCACGATTTCTATGAAAGAGATCATCAATGTTTGCTACTTTTTTGCACTTTGGTATCTTAAGAGAAATTATTGATGCAATGTAGCCTAGAACGTTCCTATATTCTAGGGTGCCAAAAATTCCCTTCCCTAGTGTAAACATACCCATTTGGACATGATGGAACTATCGATTTGGTAACATGATGAACATAACAAAAATTATGCCTCCTTGCAACTTTATGTACTACATGTATTTGATGCTTTTTCCATCAATTGAAAACTTGTCACCACAGGAAAATGGATTGGAGATATGAAAAATTAACAGACGTTATTTTAAAGGGGCCATACATGATCTTTTACCTTCAGAAGGAATGGTTGTAAGTGCTATGGTTTCTAAGAAAGAGTTCTTCAAATTTTGTTTTTTTTTTGGCACTTTGGTCTCTTAAGAGAAATTGTCGATGCAATGTATCTTGGAACATTACAACATGTTGGGGTGCAAAACAGGACTGTTGTGCACTTTTTGCACACATGCCCCACCAAAGGCAGGGATCCCCTTTTCTTTCTTTTCTTTCCTGTTTTCTCTTTAGGTCTAACATTTTCCCCTTAAGGGATAGGTCGCTCTAAGTTTTGGCTTCACTTCACCTGGTTGAATTAATGATTCATCTGCACTTTAGGTGCCCCTGATTGGAGCATTTTGATCTTAAGTGATGCCTTGAGCTTTAGCTTTCCATGTAAATTTTATTGGGGCATTGAATTGTGAAAGTTAGGGGAAGTTTCAGAGAATTTGTCTCCTCCCAGATATTATGAAATGCTGATCTTTTGGAGAATCCGCCCCTAGGAGGATTCCTTGAAGGTCTATCCTTTTAGAAAATCCATACCCTGCCGGATTCGCTGAATCTATCTCCTATTCATATTTCTGAGCTTTGAAGGGTCGTGTCATGGAATTTATGACTTGTCAGTCACCATTTTTGGATGCATTCAATGCTATTTTGGGAATGTTATTTAAGGATTTTTGCATTGTGTTTTCATTATTCATTTGTGAGTTTGAAGAACTCTTTGCATTCCTCAACATCTAGCATTGGTGACTTGTGTGTTGAGATTTGGGTTTTCTTCATTGATCATCGACTCAATTTTTAGGTACATTTGACTCAATGACCTTGACCTCTTTATTTGAAAGGTGAGATCTTTTAAATCCCTCGTGATTCCATCTTGGTGTGTGATTGTTTTGAGGATTCAATGATGCATTCACTCATTATTTTTAGTCAATCTTGGGGGTGGGCATTATTTGAATTTTTTTTTTTTATTGCACTTGATTTGCTAGGATTATGATGAAGTATAATTGATTTTGAGGTTTTTCATGAAGCCTTTTGGGATTTTTTATTTTTTATTTGAATTTGCATGAATTGGGGAATTGTTTCCACCATGATGGTTTCTCTTTTTGAATTCCCTGTTATGGAAAATTAGGGCACACAAATTTTTATGTAAAGTAGGGTTTGAATCTAAAGTGTTTGAATATGATTGCATTAATTTTGGAATTAATTCACTATGGTTGAAATGATAGGTGATTTTCAAACCCTAGTTGTGTTCATTTTTTTTCCCTAATTCTGATTTTAGAAGATTTGGTAATGATATAAGCACTTTGTGATGGGTTTGAAGTTGAATTCGCTTTGCATTATAAACTTATGCTTGAATTTTGGTTTGTAAATGTATCTACATCATGAGTTCAAATCAAGAGACATGAGTCAGGACTATGTTTTTTTTGTGAAATTAAGAAAAATTAGGAACTTCGAAAAATCTTCCCACACGTGGATTCTCCAAAAGTCAGTCCTTTCAGGAAATCCGTATCCTCATGGATTCTTTGAATCCGTCAAACTTCTAAATTCCTGAGACAGTACTGAGTTGAATCAATGCATGAATGCGACCTCAAAGCTAACATAAGGATGATTTCATGGCACTAACAAGGCATCACAAGTTATATTTTGGTCAAGTCCTATTCTTCAGAAATTCCACCATTTCGCAGATTTTTCGAGTGTCATTTCCTTCAGAAAATATGCCTGCTCATGGATTCTTTGAATCTGTTGGAGCATGAAGATCTGAAACTTTAATATGTTGAGATTAAATGCTTGGATAAGATCATATTATGTGAATTGAAATAATTGCATGGCATTGGCAAGGGAATGATGGCTTAAGTGTGAGTTGAATTGC
The DNA here is from genome assembly GCA_007258455.2 of Sequoia sempervirens. Classification (NCBI taxonomy): domain Eukaryota; kingdom Viridiplantae; phylum Streptophyta; class Pinopsida; order Cupressales; family Cupressaceae; genus Sequoia; species Sequoia sempervirens. The sequence continues at coordinate 103,831,674 of VDFB02105785.1, forward strand.
TGTCTTTAGAAAATATGTCCCCTTGAGGATTCCTTGAGCATCTGGACTTTTGAAGAATCCATCTAGGGGTGGATTCCCAAAAATTTGTCCTTGCCCAAAATCCTCGAAGGAGTGAAAATCCCGAAGTTGTTTGATATATCATTTAAAATGGATTTGTATTGGAATTTTTAGGTTTGCATGATAGTTTGAGGTTAATCGTATAATTCTTATGGAGTCTCATGGTTATCTTGATGATATGTTTGGATTTCATGCTTGATTATGCTTAATGTTATGGTAATTTTGTTTCTTTCTAATAGACATAGGTTGAGACCAATTTAGGAAAAGGATCTAAGGAAAAGACAACTGAATCTAGTCTAGAGGAGCCTCAAAGAAAAGTTGAAAGGATGAAGTATTACTTCAAGGGTATTTGGCTTAAATCTAAGATTCTTTCAATATGGAGAAATATTTGTGATACCAACATGTGACATATAGATTATGATGATTTTAAACAAAGAATTTTTTGGAATGCATCTTCCCAACTTGTCCAGATCATCACTCATATAGGATTGGCTCAAGCTATAGGATTTCCACCCACATTACAATATCCAGAGTTAGTTTTGGAGTGTTCCAAGCATTATGATTCACATAAAAGGGTGATTGTTGGTCCTCAAGAGAGGATTATGGAAAATTTGACTAAAGAATCAGTTATAGAGACCTTTAACATTGGTTCACATCATAATCTAGTGAGGATTAATATAAAGGAAGTAAAGGAATTTTATGCAAAGGATCCTAATAAGGCTTTGGATATGATGAATAGTACTTGGATTGCTAAGACAAAATCACACTACTCAAAGTTTCCCAAGAAATTGCATAGGAGTGATTTCAAATTAGAATACAATGATATGATTACCCTCTTGGGAATAATAAATGGATTAGATGAGGCCTTCATATTCAAAAATTGGATGTTTTACATTATTTCACAAATTGTGAAGGGAACTCATTATCACTAGGAAAGTATCTTAAGTGACAACCTAGACTTGCAATTAAGGAATGTATAGGATACCAAGAAATTCACCATGACTTCCTACCTTGTATATTTCTTGGCCAGGAAGAATAAGTATAAAGTTCTGAGTTGCAAAGGAGTCCTTGGAAAGGATAGGATATGTGATGTTTTCCCTCAGCTCCAATTTAATATTTCCAATTACAAGAGGGTAAATGATGCCTTTTTTATGTGTATCACCAGATTGCTATAGGATGCACTACATATCAATATTTCAGCAAATGCCATGGAGTTAATAAGGAAATATGGTCAGTGGTTTATTCAATTTCCAAATTTTTCCTATATTAGAGTGCAAGGATCCCCAACAATTCCCATCAAATTTCCAAGATATCCAACAAATAAGCTCATTTTGCTAGAATTGACTAGGCAGCTAGTGGCCTTTGATACAGTGGTAAAAGATATGCATAAGAATGGACTTGGAGTTGAATTCCCACTAAAAATTGGAGTCATGCATGCCTTCCCCTCCATCCAAAGTGCCTATTATTCTGAGAAGGAGATGGTGATGTTCCATTTATACTCACATACAAATAGAAACAACTTTGATCCCAATAGAATTGCTCAAAAGTTGGAAAGTAGAGAATACAAGCACAAAATTCATATAGACTATTATTGGACCAATTTTAGAGATGAATTTGAAGTGATTAGGTGGAAATGTTCTAGATTATCCTTAAGGTTGATTAGGTTGCACAAGATAGCCAATATCCCTGATCAAGTGGATGATGAGGAGGATCTACTACAACATCATGACTATGAGTAATATAAGGATAAATCAAGTTGCCTATTGTCAATTGGTCTGAAGAAGAAGTGGTTGATTTGACTGTACTGAATGCTTTCGTGTTAAAATATTCAAAGTTTTTGGTTAAGCATAAAATTATGGAGCTAGAGGAAATAGGAACAAAGTTTACCTATGATCTCATAGGTGATTTGGAATCCCATTCAGAGGAAGAAGAGGAAGCAACTAAAGATGACATAACAAAGCTCCATTCAGAAGAAGATGTGGATGAGACACAATTCCTCATTAGGAGGAGGACTAGGAGCCAAGCCAAGGGTTAATAAAAAGAACTTTGATCCCAAGAGATGGTGATGTTCCATTTATACTCACATACAAATAGAAACAACTTTGATCCCAATAGAATTGCTCAAAAGTTGGAAAGTAGAGAATACAAGCACAAAATTCATATAGACTATTATTGGACCAATTTTAGAGATGAATTTGAAGTGATTAGGTGGAAATGTTCTAGATTATCCTTAAGGTTGATTAGGTTGCACAAGATAGCCAATATCCCTAATCAAGTGGATGATGAGGAGGATCTACTACAACATCATGACTATGAGCAATATAAGGATAAATCAAGTTGCCTATTGTCAATTGGTCTGAAGAAGAAGTGGTTGATTTGACTGTACTGAATGCTTTCGTGTTAAAATATTCAAAGTTTTTGGTTAAGCATAAAATTATGGAGCTAGAGGAAATAGGAACAAAGTTTACCTATGATCTCATAGGTGATTTGGAATCCCATTCAGAGGAAGAAGAGGAAGCAACTAAAGATGACATAACAAAGCTCCATTCAGAAGAAGATGTGGATGAGACACAATTCCTCATTAGGAGGAGGACTAGGAGCCAAGCCAAGGGTTAATAAAAGTGGCAACCAATTGCAAAGGCAAGGAATCCCTCAACATAAATCATTGAGGAAGGTATTGAAGAGGCTCAACCTTCTAAGAAGAGAAGGATTATCATTGAGGGTCAGAGGATGGCCAAATCAAAGAAGGTCAAAGTTGTTGAAGAGGAAACCACTTAGACCAAACTGGTTAATGTTGAAAGATCAGGAGAGAAGTAGCAAGTATATGTGAGGAGAAGTTCTCCCAAACATACGGAACCTCCTGCAAAGGACATGAATAAGGAGAAAAGGGTGGACACTGAAGAGCCACCTACTGATGATCTTTTAAAGAGAGAAGTTCCAGGAAATAATTCTTCTCCTCCATCTCCATTCCAAAATTTATAAACTAATGAAGATATTTCCAATCAAGAGGGTAATGTTTCTAGTGAGCCTAGGCAACAAATTGAAGAGGAGGACATCCCTAATAACCCTAAAGAAGAGATGAGGAATGAAGAATTACCCACACCCAGGAGTGGTAAATTAAGTAATTTTGGGAAGCAATTGGAAGAAAATGAAGTGCAAGGTAAGGAGACAACATTAGAGGTAATGGTGAACATGCCTTCCTAGTATCCAATGAAGGAACAAGAGAAAGTATTAATGAAGAAGATAAAAATGAAGAGGAACATGATGCAAAGGAAATTGATAAAGGACAAGAGGACATTGAAGATCATCCCTCTAATGATCAATAAGAACAAGACACCTCTTAGAAAAATGCAGAAGTAAAACAATCAGTTGCCCCAGAATAGCTAGAGAAGAGGCTTAAACCGAAAGCCATCATTGTGGAGGATGAAACTCCTAATTGGTATACATTTTTGGAGAGCTGGGGATAGCCCAAAGAAAGGAAAATAGCTAGAATAGTTTCTAAGTTTGCAAGAGATGAATTCAACAGTAGAATTGTTCATGTTGCAACTCTTGTTGGTGATAAATACAAAGATGAGATGAGGTAGACATATTACAAAGTAGAAACTATTAATCTTGGCCCACCTACAAAAGAGTAGGAGAAGGAGTATTTTCAAGAATCAACATAGGTAATCCTCAGAAGGTTGGATAAGGAAACCAAATAGAAGGAAGGACTAAAAAGGAAACTAAGAGAGGTGCACAAATATGTTTTACATTTGGTGAAACCCCTACAGGAACAAAGTATCGAGGGATCTTTATTTTTAGAAGGGTTGCTATCAAAGGATGTTGTATTAGAGATTGAGAAAATGAAATCTTTTGTGTGAGACACTCAAGAATGGCTACATAGTGTAAGTCAAAGAGATGATTTTATGATTGAAAAGGTATTGCAAACATATGGAAAGGCATCATCCCTCTTTGAGGACATGGCACAATTTCTTACTGAGTGTCAAAATCTAGATGACACTATCATCAGAGAACTAGAGAAGGTATTTGAGGTGCCTACAGTTAGGTTGATCAAGGAGGATGTTCTCATGGTAGAGAATACTAGTAGAGCCATGGACTAGATAGAGGCCTTAAATTTTAGGAATGAGCTTAAAATGAAAGCACCGAAGAAGATATCCAAGGTCCAAAATAAGGTGAAGGAAAATTTTGATAGCTGCAACACCTTTTTAGAAATTGTTATTGGAAGAAGGAAATTTAAAAAGAACAATTTAAATGTCAAACAGTTGCATAAATGGTGGCATAAGGTCTACTCTCCAGGTGATAGTGGACTTGAAGATGCTACAATCTATATTTCTAGTTTGGATAGATATCAAGGGCTTTATGGTGATTGGGAGAAAACCTTGGCTAAATATGGAGGAGAAGTAAATATAATTAAAACAAGAATTTAGCTAATACCAATCCCATCACAGGTCGACCTGGATGTTGTGCTTACAAAGGTTCAAGGAATTTCTAGAAAGAGAGAAGATAAGGACAAAGAGGAAAACTCAGCTTGATCATCTTGAAGAATGTGTCATCTACATTGAGCTTTCCAAGGATACAAGTTGGCCACACCTTGAATTTTGTGCCATGCAATATTTAAATATAGAGTTTCCTTTTGAGGCCGACCTTTGTATTATTTTATTATAAATTTGAATTAGGGAATTTTAAAAAGTGTTAGGGCCAACCTATCTGACCAACCTAATTGTAAAACCCTAATTCATATTTTTCTTGGGGCGACTTGACTTGAAAGCTTCTATACATTGAGGTCTCCTCCTCATTTGTAAGGCTAATAGTTAATAGCCAATAGCTGATAATGAATATTGCATAGTGAACAGCTGCTACATTATGAGAAACATGAATTGTTGCAAATTTTGGGTGAACTAAATACAAGTGAAGACATTGTTCTTTGGTGTCCTTATTTGTGTTTTTTCATCTATGCATGGTTCTTGTGACTCTAAACTATTATCATTTGAGTAAGTCTATTATGGTTAATCTTAGAATTAGTTGCAGCTCATTTGTGTTTATGGTAAAGTGTTTGAGGTGTTGAGGAATATTTAGTCCATACTTTTAGTGATCTATTGATTTTGGATTGTTGTGTAAAGTTAGTCTAGTCCTACTCTAGTTTGCATTCAAGTTCAATTGTGAATATTTGAATGAATGTTTAAATATTTACAATCTAAAAATCTTTAATTCCTTTGGAGATTGCACTGTCTTTGTGATACTGCGGATCTAATCTTGGTTAAGGAGAGATTAGTTTTAGAAGATTGGTCCATCTTGAACACTCTATTGTTTGGACAATTGATCTTAGGTTTTAGATTAGCTAACTCTCTCTTAAACCCTATATCTTTTTATGTTTCTTTCAAATCATTGTTAGAGCAAGATTCACAAAGCATCACCATTATTGCTATTTTTGATGAATTTTGAAGCTTCCAACATATTTTTTGTAAGGTCCCTTGTGATTACCATCATTTTCACATTATCACTGAGTTTTTTGTCCCATTGTCAAGACCTGACATTAGAGACCTTGGGGTTATTTCTTGAGGCTTGCTGATAGAATTTTACCTTTCAAGAGAGATAAAGTACTTGTATTATGTTTGAGTTGTTGCAGTGCTAAAAACACCATCAACAAGGACTTTGTCTAGCATAAAAATACCCATCTAGACATGTTGGAACTATCGATTTGGTGATATGACGAACATAACAAAATTTATGCCATCTTGTAACTTTCTCTTCAATACATTTGAAACTTTTTCCATCAACTAAAAACTTGTCCACGGGAAAATGGATTGGAGATATGAAAAACTGAGAGAGATTATTATAGAGGGGCCCAATATGACCCTTTACCTTCAAATGAAATGGTTGTAAGTGTCATAGATTCTAAAAAATCCTTGAGCTCGTCAAAATTTTCTACTTTTTTTGTACTTTAGTCTCTTAAAAGAAATCTTCAGTGCAATGTAGCCTACAATGTTTTGGCATGATGAATATAATGAAAATTATGCCACCTTGCAACTTTCTCTTCAATCTATTTGACAGTTTTTCCATCAACTGAAAACTTGTCACCATGGGAAAATGGATTGGAGATATGAAAAACAAAGAGAGGTTATTATAGAGGGGCCCTACATTACCCTATACCTTTAGACAAAATGTTTTTAAGTGGAACATTTTTCAAGAAATAGCTCATCAAAGTTTGCTTCTTTTTAACACTTTGGTCTCTTAAGAGAAATAGTTGGTGCAATGTTTTGTATATGAGAAATGGGCAATTTGAATGCTATATATCATGTCTCAGGAAATAGAGCATACCCACTTTGGGCCTACTACATTTAAGGGTAACCTTAGAGATCTCAATGCAAAGGAGAAACAGATCTTGCAATAGGGTTTTCCTAGGGGTTGAATGCTAACTAATGAGGGGTTCACCACCAAGTAAGAACTTGGAAAAATAAATGAAATTCAAGTTGAAATGTAAGATGAAATGAAAAACCCTAATTCAATGCAATGAACTACAAAATGACCTAGAAAAGTGAATGAAACAACAGAGAAAACTATAGAAAGGAATAAGTGCACCTAGAAATCTAGAAATGGTTGAATGGAGATCTAAAACATTGTAAAATATGACTTTAATGTTGAGTGGGACTCATTCACCAAGCTGGGTGAATCAGTCCAAAATATGGAAAACTGTGCGGGAATAGGAATTTGCCAAATGGGTATCCAAATCTGCAAAAAATTGAATTTTGGCTTAAACTAGGACTCATTTTCTAGAAGTGGTGAATCAGTCTAGTTAGGGTTTTTTGAAGCTTCAAAGTCTAATCCTACTCTTCTATGTCTACTATGTTCTTCCTGATTGATTTCCAGATCTGAAACCCTGATTTGGAACCTGTAGGTCTTCTCCAAGGTTCTCCAAGGCTTGATGACAACTTTGACAACTTTAAATGATTTTACAACTTTTCTCCAATCTTGCTCCCTAGAAAATCTGCAACCTAGAACTACAAATCACACACAAAGGAGAGGGGAAAATGTTTTTTCATTAGTCGATAAGGGTTTTCCTTGGTCAAACCCAATTTTGGTAATCAAACCTTGAAATAGAATGAAATATGAATGAAGAATGAATGAACAAAATATGATGTTGCAACTCACCAAACCGTAGCAATAAGAGGTTGTAAACATGTATGCAATGGCTACAATGGATGTAGATCTTAACTCTTCCTTGAAGGTGATAGATCTTGAATGAAATGCTTACTTGAATCATAAAACCCTACATCAAAATTATTAGCTCAACAACAAACATGATGAATGGAGTTCTTGACATGATGATTGATACTTGAATGTTGCTCTAAAATTATTTATAATCTACCCTTGAATTCTCTTGTGAACTCAAACTTGCTATAAGGATGAATACTTGACTGCTTGGGGTTAAATTGTGAGAAAGAACATGTATTTATACTCAGTTATGCAAGAATTCCTGAAATTACAACACTATAAGCTGACATCAAATCTAGGAGGATAAAATCTTGCAAGAAATTTGAATTAATTTTTATTTTGGGCCACACAAGACTCATTCGCCCAAGGTGGTGAATGAGTCCCACCAAGCCTAAATTTTGGGACCATTTAAAAAAAAAGAGAGAAATGTGTGAAACCAGGTTTGAGACCCAAAAATCTAAGTGGGACTCATTCACCCAAGGTGATGAATGAGTCCTAGATCACTAAATTTGGGTCATTCAATCCTAAAACACCTGAATTATGATTGGGTAATGATTTGTGTAAGGATTATCCTCGAAAAGATGCATTAAATGGGGCTTGTGGATGCAAAATAAGCCCAATTAAAGCATAAGAAAGCCCAATTATTAATGAAAATCATAGAAAAGTTTGAAATTGTGTTACAACACTTCAAATTAGGTAGGATTAAGGTCAAAAAGAGGTTACTTAGGTGTAATTAATTAATAAGACCTTAAAAAAGTGTGAAAGTGGGTTAGAACACTTCACAACACTTTAGCAAGGTACCATTCATGTTCATTAGTTCACAAGGTCCCAAGACCTAATGTGAATGTGTCAAACACATTACAACACTAAATCAAGGCACCATTAAGCCTAGTTCACAAGGAGGGCCCAAACAAGCAAGGGGAAAGTAGTAGGGATACTTTTTTCGTTACCACACAATGTATCCTAGAACATTCCTACATGTTTGGGGTGAAATACGACCTTTCCTAGCATAAAAACACCCATTTGAATGTGTTTGAACTATCGTTTTGGTCACATGATGAACATAACAAAAATTATGCCACCTCTCAACTTTCTCTTCAATGCATTTGACACTTTTTCCATCAACTAAAAACTTGTCACCACAGGAAAATGGATTGGAGACATGGAAAAATAAGAGTGGTTATTTTAAAGGGTTCCTATGAGATCCTTTACCTTTAGAAGAAATGGTTTTAAGTACCATTGTTTCCAAGAAAGAGCTCTTCAAAGTTTTCTTCTTTTCCGCACTTTGGTCTCTTAAGAGAAATCATCGGTGCAATGTATCCTAGAACATTCTAGCATGTTGGGGTGTGAAAAAGGACCTTTCTTAGCATAAACCTACCCATCCAAATGTTTTAGAATTGTTAGTTTGGTTTCACAATGAATAGAACAAAAATTGTGCCACCTTGCAACTTTACATTGCATGGATCTGACACTTTTTCTATTAACTAAAATATTGTCACCACAGGAAAATGGATTGGAGATATGAAAAAAAAGAGAGGTTATTGTATAGGGTACCTACATGACCTTGTACCTTTAGATGGAATGGTTTTAAGTTCCACGGTTTTTGAGAAAGATCTCGTCAAAGTTTACTACTTTTCTCACTTTGGTCTCTTAAGAGAAATAGTTGGTGCAATGTAGCCTAGAATTTTTTGGCATGTTAGGCTATGAAATAGGACCTTTCCTAGCATAAAAATACCCATCTAAATTTTTTGGAACTATCAGTTTCATCGCACAACAAATAGAACAAAAATTATGCCACCTTGCAACTTTCTCTTCAATGCATTTGACACTTTTTCCATAACTAAAAAATTGTCACCATGGGAAAATGGATTAGAGATATGAAAAAGTAAGAGAGGTTATTATAGAGGGGCCCTAGATGATCTTGAACTTTTAGAAAAAATTGTTGTAAGTTCCATAGTTTCCAAGAAAGAACTTGTCAAATTTTTCTACCTTTTCACACTTTAGTCTCTTAAGAGAAATTGTTGGTGCAATGTAACCTAGAATGTTCCAGAATGTTTGGGTGTGAATTAGGACCTTAACTAGTATAAAAATACCCATCTAGATGCTTTGGAACTATTATTTTGGTTGCATGATGAATAAAACAAAAATTACGCCACCTTGCAACTTTACACTACATGCATATGACATTTTTTCCATCAATTGAAAACTCATCACCACGGGAAAATGGATTGGAGATATGAAAATTTGAGAGAGGTTATTGTATAGGGTCCCTCATGACTCTATACCTTTAGATAGAATGGTAGTAAGTTTCATGGTTTTTGAGAAAGATCTCATCAAAGTTTCTTTCTTTTATGTAATTTGGTCTCTTAACAGAAATCATTAGTGCAATGTAGCCTATAACATTTTGGCATTTTGGGGTGAAAACAAGACCTTTCCTAGAGTAAACCTACTCATCTAGATGTGTTGGAACTATTAGTTTGGTCACACAATGAACAAAACAAAAATATGCCACCTTGCAACTTTACACTGCATGTACAGAGGCATCTTAAGGGGCAGCAAAAAGGGGTCTATCATTACACAAGAAGGAGAATGGAGTCATTCCCAAGTGCCAAGTGCTACTACTACTGATAAACTTGGCAAAAACATAAATATGAATCATTCAATAATGAAGGAAGAAGTTGTTAGTGAGACTGAATAAATAGAAGCACATGATAACCCTACCTTAGAGCAGAATCTTAAAAATATCAACAATAAAATGAAAATGAAAAAAATAATATGGTTATTGCAAATGATACATCTTTTTCAAAAAATGTGAATGTGGAAATGGATACATCAATCTTGCAAGATAATATTCCATTCAAATTGAATGAAGAGGGATTTTACAATGGATATGTCAATATTGTAGTTGATAATAGTCCATTCAAAGTGCAATGACAAAGGTGGAGATGGAAATAGATATGGGTAGATTTCCTAAGCTAAGCCCAAGGGAAAAAATAAAAGAAAACTAGTCACAGGTCAAACACAAAGGGTGGAGAATAATCCATTCATGAGGATAGTCTATATAATGAGCCATACTGATAATGAATAGTTAATTTTCAAGCATAGTGCAAGCACAATAAAAGTCAAATCATATCAAGCATGAAGGGCACTATGAACCATGTAAAAGGAAAAAATGCAAAAGTATAATGGCAATGTATGCCCCCACTTTAAATAAATTTCTAAACACTATGTTGTGGGAAATTACTTTAAAGTAGCAAATGATAAATGAAAATAGAAAAGGAAGACATGAGAGCTAACTTGGAAAGCCCTATGCCAAGTCATATGTTTCCAAATAAAGCTACGTCATGCAAAAAGGAAAAGAGAGGGGTTGCCCCCAAAATGAAAACACCAAACACATAAGGGATCTATGGATTTGGGGTCAATATTTTTTTGCTACAATGTTTCTTGAGAGATCAGAACTATCATCATTCCCTAAATACACATAGAATTGGAAGAATGACATGAAGAGAGAGAAAAAAAAAAAAAATCCTTTTGGATCAACATGGAAGAGACATAAATGTCTCGATGCCTTATGTCATCCACAAAAGGAAAACACAAAACAAATAAAAAAGAGATAAAGAAAAAGTAAAGGAAAATCCTTTTGGGTCAACATGGAAGACACACAAATGTTGTGATGCCTTGCGTCATCCCCAAAAAGAAAACACAAGATAAATGAAAAAAATAAAAAGTGAAAAGAGATTGAAGACATAGAGAATAATGAAGGTACAAATATAGGAATTTCAAAAAGAGAGAGAATATCAAACAAAACGTCATGGGGGATCGCATCACACACATGCAATCACATAAAAGAAAAAGAAAAAGAAATGATGCAAAAGACTAGTAAGTCACATGCAAATCAACCTAAAGCAGGTTGTCTGCATCCCAATCATGTTCATTGTATACCAAAGGTAGGAAACTAGCTAAAGGGACAACAACAAGTGTTGAACTAGGGTCATTACCAAGTTCAACAATCTTCTAGAAGAGGAAAACAATGTGTTCAATTCATTATGCACCTCTTCGTCAATTTTAGCGACCTCATCATCATCATCTAAATTAATCACAACGTGAGGTTGAATGATAATGTCCAAGGAAGTTTTTAACTCTTGTTGTGATTGTTGTATTGGATTGTTTTGTTGTGAGGCAGGACTAGGGTCATCATGCATTGCTTCAATCAAGCTTGGATTTTGATTTTCTTTGTTTAATTCTTCATGTAACCTACAAGAAAGGGCATGACATCTATGCCTATGCTCTCTAGCACATCTGTTTCTTTTGGTTTTTTTATCAAGTTTCATTTGTGTAGGAGAAGGTTGGTCAACCATATGTTTCTTTTCTTCCCTAAGGGGAGGAACAAAAGGAACCACGGGAGGTTGTTCAACCACTTTCTCTTTGATTTTGTAAACATGTTTTATTCTAGGAAGTGTAAGGATATTGTTTTCATTGTCTCTTGGTCTTTTGTAGGAGGTATATGAAGGTTCTGTCTTAGGTTGGTCTTGGTTGTTCAACATTTCTTTAGGCTCAATCATGGTTTTTTCTAGGATGGTAGGATCGGTATTGGGTGGAGACATGTTTTAGAGGGATAGTTTTGCTATCTTCTTTTCCTTGAACTTTTGATAGGACATGAAAAAGAAGTCTTGTCATGGTTTTATAGGTTCTATAGGATCGGGCCAAAAGAAATCAAAGGAAAAATTACCTTTGGAGGACAACAGGTTAAATCCATTATGATGGATAGTTAAAAATTCATTATCAAAGGGAAAATTTAAACATTTATGCAAAATTGAAGGGACTACATTTATGAAACGAAGCCATGGATAGCCTAGTTTCACACAAAATTAGTCCAACTGTGAGATGATGGAGAATGAGATATCTAATGGTTTTGCAAAAGATGTTTGAGACACTTGCAATGTTTCGTATCATGTTCATTTTTTCGGTGATAATGGCAATAAGAATTTGATATAAAGCTTGAAGGTAAAGGCTTATTAGGATCGGGTGTTTTGACGGGAGGCAAGGTAATCATTTGTTGGTCTAAAAGTTGGGACATGGTGTTATGAAGGGTATCGGGTAAGGGAGTGAATTGCCTTTTAGGGTCCCCATAGCTAAAGGGTATCACGACTTTAACAAAAGCTACTTGTTTATTAACATTCATATTTGGTTGTTGAGGGGGATTGAATTGAAGGAACCCTTTATTCTGTTTCCTAAAAGGTTGGGAATTATTTTGGTTTGGGGACTCATATTTCTCAGTTTGGTTAGAAGTGGACTTTGTATCTTGACTACTCACTAAATTTTGATAATCAAAGAGTGTAGTACACAAGTGCATAAAGGAGGGAAATTTCATTATGGTAAGCTTGTCTTGTATCTTGCTTTGAAAATTTTCTATGAACATCTTTTGAAGGTTTGGATCAGGAACCTTGACATCTATTTGGGAATAAAGTGATTAATAGCATGAGATAAATTCAGTTATCTTTTCTTCTTCTTTTTTCTTTCATCTCGTCAAATCAGCCAAGGTCATCTTAGGAGTCATATGCACTTGGAAATGATTTAAAAAGGCCTCAAAAATTTCATTAAATGAACAAATTGAGTTTTTCGATAAAGAAGAAAACCACTCTAAGGCAATATCTTTGAAGGACCTTGGGAAAATCTTAGCCAAGAGTTTATCATCAAGGAAAAAGTCACTACATAAGGCGGTATAAGCATTAACATGGTTAGAAGGATCTCCATTTCCTCCTTATTTCTCAAATCTAGGTACCTCTACACCTTTTGGCATCGGTGTTCGCAATATCTCCAAGGACAATGGACTGCTTTTGACATAATATGTAGGTGGGCCATTTTGATTTTGATTGATGGTGTAAATTTTTTTTTGAATGGATGAAACAATTTGGAAGAGTTGATTAATGAGAGGGTCATTGCTTATGTTATGAGATGGAAGTGAAAAAGGTGAGGGGGTGTATGTGTTCGAGGGACAAGTGAATGGAATGCTTATAGGTGGTAAAGTGGTAAGAGATATGACATGCGATGCCACAAAGGTACTAGGGATGCTAGCAAAAATACCCAAGGAAGGAATCACATTACTAGTTGGTTGCATTGTTGTTGTGACTTGAGGGTTGGTATAGGTAGGTATTGAGGCAATTATTGTGAGAAGAGGAATTTTAGTTCCTCCTTGGCTTGTGACATTTTTTGTAGGTAAAGGACAACTAGTGGTTGAGGTGAGATGTTTCGCATAGATTTGAACTATTTTTTTTACAAGGTCAAGTCCATCTTCACTTTCAAGCATGTGGTGAATGTTATCTATAGTTGGTATGGCGGTAGTTGAAATGTTGTCATTTTGCACTTGATGTTGTAGGTTTGCTAAGTATTCATGAATGTGAATTATGTTTTCTTGTGGGACACTATCATTCCTTTTTTCAATTTGCATCACGCTACTTGAAGGAAAGGAGTTGTTAAGGGTATGGTCCATACCTAGTTTACTAATGTCAATACTAGGAGTGAAAGAGTTAGACAACCCAAAATCCACAACGATTGTGCTATCATGGGATGACATGAGTCTTGAACTTTGTCTCACTATATTATTATCAATAGGACACCAAATACTCATACAAGGGCTACTAAATGCAATGTAAGCTAATAAAAATGAAATGGCTATAACAAAAATCTTAGAAACTAAAACAGAAAGTTATAAACAACAAACAAAAACTCAAAATAGAACATTGAATGCCACAAAATGCAGTGTAGAATATGCACAAGTATTGATTCTCCCAATGTGGAAAATGACTCCCAGTAGGAATTTTCTTCAAAAAAATGAGAACTTTTCAATTTATTTTTATGATTTTTATGTTGTATAATGTAAATCCTAAGTTTGAATGCATATTTTGCTTGATTTTTAGTGAAATGAGATGCAAAAATGCAAAGAATATGATCTTTCACTAATGCAAAATTTTAAAACCCTAGAATATAAATTAACCAAAGAAAATCCTAATGCAATGTTAATGCAAGCCAAATCTAGGATGATGATGCACTCCAAATCTGAATTTCAATGTTCTAAATGCAAGTTCACCAAAATGTGGTATAGGAAAAATGGGAGATTTGAATGCTATCATATGAATTAGGACATAGAGTATACCCACTTTCCACCTACTACATTCAAGAGTAACCCTAGAGATATCAATGAAAAGGAGAAAGAGATCTTGCAATAGGGTTGTCCTAGGGGTTGAATGCTAACTAATGAGGGTTTCACCACCAAGTAAGAACTTCAAAAAATAAATGCAACCTAGACCTACAAATCACATAGAAAGGAGAGGAAAAAAATTTGTTGGGTTAGTGGATAGGGTTTTTCCTTGGTCAAACCCCATTTTGTTAATCAAACCTTGAAATAGAATGAAATATGAATGGAGAATGATGAATGAACAAAATATGATGTTGCAGCTCACCAAACCCTAGCAATAAGAGGTTGCAAACATATATGCAATGGATCCAATGGATGTAGATCTTAACTCTTGCTTGAAGGTGATAGATCTTGAATGAAATGCTTGATTGAATCACAAAACCCTACAACAAACATGATGCATGAATTCCTTGACATGATGATTGATACTTGAATGTTGCTCTAAAATTCTTTATAATTTTCCCTTGAATGCCCTTGTGAACTCAAACTTGCTATAAGGATGAATACTTGAATGCTTGGGGTTAAAATGAGAGAAAGAACCTTGTATTTATACTCAATTATGCAAGAATTCTTGAAATTACAACACTACAAGCCGACATCAAATCTAGGAGGATAAAATCCTGCTATAAATTTGAATAAATTTTGATTTTGGGCCACATAAGACTCATTTGCCCAAGGTGGCGAATGAGTCCCACCAGGCCTAAATTTTGGGACCATTTTAAAGAATGCTTAGAAATGTGTGAAACCAGGTTTGAGACCCAAAAATCTAGGTGGGACTCATTCACCCAAGGTGTCAAATGAGTCCCATATCACTAAATCTGGGCTATTCAAGCCTGAAATGCCTGAATTATGATTGTGTAATTATTTTTGTCGGTATTATCCTCAAAAATATGCATTAAATGGAGCTTGTGGATGCACAATAAGGCCAATTAAAGCATAATAAAGACCAATTATTAATGACAAGCCTAGAAAAGTGTGAAAGTGTGTTACAACACTTCAAATAAAGCAGGATTAAGGTCAAAAAGAGGTTACTTAGGTGTAATTAATTAATAATACCTTAGAAAAGTGTGAAAGTGGGTTACAAAACTTCACAACACTTTAGCAAGGTACCATTCATGTTCATTAGTTCACAAGGGCCCAAGACCAAATATTAATGTGTCAAAAACATTACAACACTAAATCAAGGCACCATTAAGCTTAGTTCACAAGGAGGGCCCAAACAAGCAAGGGAAAAGTAGAAGGGATACTTTTTCTGTTACCACACAATGTATCCTAGAATGTTCTTGCATGTTGGGGTGTGAAATAGGACCTTTCCTAGCATAAAACTACCCATTTGAATGTGTTGGAACTATTTTTTTGGTCACTTGATGAACATAACAAAAATTATTCCACCTTGCAACTTCCTCTTCAATGTATTTCAAATTTTTTCCATCAACTAAAAACATGTCACCATAGGAAAAGGGATTGGAGAAATGAAAAAATGATAGTGTTTATTTTAAAGGGTCCCTATGATATCCTTTACCTTAAGATAGAATGGTTTTAAGTGCAATGCTTTCCAAGAAAGAGCTCTTCAAAGTTTTCTTATTTTTCACACTTTGGTATCTTAATAGAAATCATCAGTGAAATGTAGCCTGAAACATTTTGGCATGTTGGGGTGTGAAAAATGACCTTTCCTAGCATAAACCTACCCATCCAAATGTGTTGGAACTATCAATTTGGTTGCACAATGAATAGAACCAAAATTGTGCCACCTTGCAACTTTACATTGCATGCATATGACACTTTTTCTATTAACTAAAAAAATGTCATCATGGAAAAATGGATTACAGATATGAAAAAAAATAGAAATTATTGTATAGGGGACCTACGTGACCTTGTAAATTTAGATGGAATGGTTTTAAGTGCCACGATTTTTGAGAATGAGCTCATCAAAGTTTACTACTTTTCTCACTTTGGTCTCTTAAGAGAAATCATTGGTGCAATGTAGCATGGAACGTTCTAGCATGTTGAGGTGTGAAATAGGACCTTTACTAGCATAAAAATACCCATCTAAATGTGTTAGAACTTTTGGTTTCATCACACAACAAATAAAACAAAAATTATGCCACCTTGCAACTTTCTCTTCAATGCATTTGACACTTTTTCCATCAACTAAAAACTTGTCACCATGGGAAAATGGATTAGATATATGAAAAAGTAAGAGAGGTTATTATAGAGGGGCCCTACATGATCTTTAAATTTTAGAAAAAATTGTTGTAATTTCCATGGTTTCCAAGAAAGAGCTTGTCAAAATTTTCTACTTTTTCACACTTTAGTCTCTTAAGAGAAATCGCTGGTGCTATGTAGCCTAGAACATTCCAACATATTTGGGTGTGAATTAGGACCTTTCCTAGCATAAAACTACCCATCTAGATGTATTGTAACTATTAATTTGGTTACACAATGAATAAAACAAAAATTACACCACCTTGCAACTTTACACTACATGCATTTGACACTTTTACCATCAACTGAAAACTCGTTACCACGGGAAGATGGATTTGAGATATGAAAAATTGAGAGAGGTTATTGTAGAGGGGCCCTACATGACCCTATAACTTTAGACATAATGGTATTAATTGCCATGGTTTTTGAGAAAGAGCTCGTCAAATTTTCTTTCTTTTTCATAATTTGGTCTCTTAACATAAATTGTCGATGTATTGTAGCCTATAACATTCTAGCATGTTGGGGTGAAAAAAAGGACATTGCCTAGTGTAAACCTACCCATCTATATGTATTGGAACTATTAGATTGGTCACACAATGAAAAAACAAAAATATGCCACCTTGCAACTTTACACTGCATGTACAAAGGCATCTTAAGGGGCAACAAGGGGTCTATCCTTACACAAGAAGGAGAACATAGTCATTCCCAAGTGCTAGGTGCTACTACTACTGATCAACCATTCAATAATGAAGGAAGAAGTTGTTCATGAGACTGAGTAAATAGAAGCACATGATAACCCCTATCTTAGAGTAGAATCTTAAAAATATCAAGACTAAAATGAAGATGAAAAATAATATGGTTATTGCAAATGATTCATCTTTTTCAAAAAATGTGAATGTTGAAATGGATACATCAATCTTGCAAGATAATAGTCCATTCAAATTGAATGAAGGAGAATTTTTCAGTGGATACATCAATATTGTAGTTGATAATAGTCCATTCAAAGGGAAAAGTTGGAGATGGAAATAGATATTGGTAGATTTCCTAAGCTAAGACCAAGGGAAACAATAAAAGAAAACTAGGCACAAGTCGAACACAAAGGGTGGAGAACAATCCATTCATGAGGATAGTCCATACAATGAGCCATAGTGATAATGAATACTCAATTTTCAAGCATAGTGCAAGCATAATAAAATTCAAATCATATCAAGCATGAAGGGAACTGATCTTGAAATTACGAGGACAAACCTACGAAAGATCATAATTAGACAACAATGTAACAAGGAAGGGATGATAAGGTGATAGTGTTCCATGTTCAAGTTTTAGAGCTTCAAATATTGAAGGCATCCTTGTTGATTAGTCATCCTGGAGATAAAGGGTGCATTCAAATCTATGTTGCCAAAATTTCTATAATCTTCATTATCCTATACATATCCCTTTCACATTCAAGGAATGCAAGAGTGAAGGAAAGATAATTGGAGAGGTATATTATGAAAATTATTTTTCTCTTTAGGAAATTTCTTTATCTTCAATATTTTTATTTTGAACTATAATATAACTTCCCTCTCATAAATACCATTCAAACCTTAATAATTTTCTCGTCATAAATCTGCTACTAATTCCTTCTTACACTACTAAATTTGACACCATTTTCTGATGGTCGTTCATTGGTAGTTCAACAAGTATTTGTCGGAAGAGTGACACAATGGTGAAAAAAATTTCGTTGCTATTTTTCGTTGAAAGTCTGACAACGAATTAAACGTCGAAATAATGGCAAAGAATCGTTGGTCGATGACATCATAAAATGTTTTGGACTTTTGTCAGAATATCGACGGAAACTTCATGTATCCACCGACGAATTACACCAAAAGTTCATCGCCAGTTCGACGAAATGGGCAAGCAGTAGCATCGAAAGAACATCAGATGTTCATCACCATTGCGATGAAATGGGCAAGGAGTAGCATCGAAACAACACCAAAAGTTCATCGAATGTGGGACGAAATAGGTAGGTAGTAGCATCAAAACAACACCAAGAGTTCGTCGACTTTGCGATGAAATTAGCAAGGAGTAGCGTCGGAAGAACACCAAAGAGTTTGTTGCAAGTGCGACAAAATGGACAAGGAGTAGCGTGGTAGCAACGCCGAAAGGTCATCACAATTGTGACGAAATGTGTGGGGATTTACGACAAAATCTCTATCGTAGCTATAGAAACTTCATCGAGCCTTTCTGATGATTCATCGGTAGTTTTTCGTCAAAATTGTGATGAAGAATCTTTTTTTTTTTAAATATTTGTGGATATGTACCATTGTGGAGACTAACGACTGGTCATACATATAGACTGCATATTGGTTTTATGCTTCAAACAATGCATTTCTTATATTGAAAAGTGCATTACCTTATTGATCTTCTCTTTGTTTCAAGAATTGTTTAATATTCTCTACTTAATAGGGCCAACCACATGACGATGGAAGCTCATTTGGCCCCTTCCCCCCCCCTCACATCACTCTCAATTCCCCATACCCAATCATATAACTTTAGTCATTCATTCATCCATTAATAACATATAACATTCATTCATTAACATATAACATTCATTAATTAACATATTCACATTCATTCATTAACATATAATATTCATTCTTTCAGTTTTTACATATTATCAAAAATATGGTTGTCATGATATGATTACAATCAATTTTTTTTTGTTTCTTTTTTAAAGCTACATAAAGCTAAAGTGGAGTATCATTTTATAAGTCAATATATGTCCCCCCTTTAGTTGTTCTTCCCTCTTCTTATGATCTTAATGTACGCCTAGTCGTCTACTCATGACGTGGACACCGTTGCAAGGGGGGTCTACTGCAATAACAAAGAAATGTTAAAGTGATATGTTTTATTATTATTGTTACAAGTATTTCATTAATTAAAAGAACATTAGAGTGGTTCTCTTTACGTGATGGGTCCACATCATGTTCCTGAACTTTTGTTATAGACTCATGCTCAACATGCTGAACACCCTCTAAATCATGATTTGTAGTTGAAACACGAAAGGTTACATTAATTAATACACCAATTGTGAAATTAAATATGTTTAAGAGAACATGAGGTGGTCCTCTTTTGCGATGGGGCCACATCATGTTACCACGATCTTCTCTAGCGATCATTCTCCAACACGTTGATCAGCTCTACATGCTCTAAAGTTGGAAACATGAAAGGTTACATTAATTAATACACCAATTGCAATTAAATATGTTTAAAAGAACTTTAGAGTGGTCCTCTTTGCTTGATGAGGAGGCCCACATCATACATTCCTAATCTTCTCTAGCCTAATCATTACTCAACGGGTTGATCATGCTCTACATGCTCTAAAATGCAG